>CM062818.1:1703943017-1705163124 GCA_031772625.1 Pinus tabuliformis
TAAACTAAATTTGTTTTCACTTTTTTTGTTTTTTGGGTAAAATCAAGCATCCAATTTAATTGTTCTTGTAGACGTGGCAGGTGGATGAAAGGTGGTTGAGGATGGCTAGAAGTTCTATGGAGTGTTTGGATAGTGTGGTGTGCGTTGAGTAATTGAATTATTAACTGTGTGTGGATTAGAGTAATTATGCATAACATAAGTGTGCAGGGAATTCAAAAAGAACCTGAGAGAGAGAACATTGCTCGAAGGAGTATTGCAATGATCAGACAGTGTTGGAGTCTGATTAAATCACCAAATCAAAGCTCAAGAGTGGCAATGTTTAAATAATACTCAGAACAAAGTTTAGGAAGGAGTCAAGCAAAAGAGCAATCGAAGATCAAGATCAGTGAAAGGAAGACGTAATGAAGCAATAGTGCACAAGAATGGTTGGATCAGTCGGATCAATGAACAGGATTAACGGAAGATGAGCGTGGAGATCTTATCGTAGTAGATTACATTAATAGATGAATGTATCACATCACATACCAACTAAGTGCTTACACTTAGCTTTCACTTATTGACAATCCAAACCTATAACAACAAATTCAACCACCTCTTTCTTCAAATTCGGCCAGTAATAGAAATTCTTAATAACTATCAAAGTCTTCTAGTATCTTGGGTGGTCTGAATATGGCTTGACATGAAACTCCCTCAAGATAAGATTCTTGAGCTCACTGCTATCCGACACATAAATCTTGTCCCTAAATCTTACCAAGCCATCTGTCATGTGGTGATATTCCTCATCTCTATCACGTTTTGTTAAAATTGGAAACTAGGGACAAACTCCATGTGGGTCATCTTATTTATGGCAGCTGATATTTTTCTTGGATCCCTCTCATCGAGAGGTGTAGGATTGATCTGAAGATCATTCAATTCCGATAAGTATTCATGGAGTTATGAATTTATTTGTGTTATAAGACAATTCGTCAAGGTCGGCTAGCAACCAAATAACCCACACATGTGCTCAACATTTTAGTATAAAAGGAGGTGACTTGATAGTCATTTCTACACACTTCACTCTTGATTTCTCTCCACTTGTTTTGGGTTTTAGTGGAAGAGAAATCTAGGAGGATGAAGCCCTAGGAGCAGTCAAAAGGAGAAGGCCCTACACTGCCCTAATGGAGATCAGATCACAACCATGGAAGGGATCCCTATGCTGCCCTAATGGAGATCAGATCACAGCCATGGAAGGGATCTCTACGCTGCCCTAATGGAAGTCAAATCATAGCTATGGTAGATACACTAACCTAGAAGAGACCTTACCTTTAACGCAGTCATTTTAACGCAACTATGGAGGAAACCTCAACAAGATATATGCTACCCTAGCTGCAGGCCTATGATGACCTAGACACAGGCCTATGATGCCATAGACACAGGCCAGTTCTAGCTAGGAGAAGGACCGAGAATTCTACTATAGGAGGTCGAGTTCTAGGGCCAAGAGGGCTAGCTACTAGACCGAGTAAAGAAGGAAAAAATGTTGGTTGTCTGGGCACTTTTGGAGGGACCGAAAGCCTAAACAGGAGGGTTGTAAGTGGTGTAATGGACAGCAAGTAGGGAGGATTTGTTTGGGAAGAAAATCTGCAGTCCTGGAAGCTTAGATGGCAAAGTTTTAGGGTTGTAATACTGGTTACAGTCATCCCTAACTAGAGGATCAAGATTACAGAGGAAGGTACATAATTCAAGGATAAGGAGGACAACAGATTGTTGATAAGAAAGGTATGGTTGTTCTATTGTTTTGATGCTTGTTGGGTTGTTGTAGGTTACAATGGGACAAAAACAACAACTTGCAACAAACACATGGCAGCAATAGCATGGTGCTACAATTGGGACAACAACATGGTACAACAATGTTCAATGGGACAACAATAATGATGAGACAACGCAATGACATGCTAAAAAATAGGACAATAATGACATTTTGCAGTAGTGGAACAATGGGAGAATAGCAACAGCAAGGTGCAACAAGTACATGGTGGAAAGCATGGTGCTGCAAACACATTGGGAAATTTAGGCTATGATGCTTGGTGGAGCATGGTACATGGGACAACAAGCAATCATTGTGCAACAATGAGATGCAGCATGATGGGTACGGTGAGGTACATGATGAGGCAACACTAGTGGGTGCAACAAGATGATAAGGTACATCAAGATGTTGCAGTATAGGAGGGTGCAGCATAAGGTGCAATAGTATGATGATGAGGTCCATCATAGTGATGTTGGGTTCAACATGATGACGAGGTGCAACACTATGATGAGTGATGAAGTCATCTAAGAGAATCAATTGAAGTAACATGTCTGCAACTGAGTTCAGCTACATCATGTATCATCTTCTTAGAAATGATCTATGCTCTTATTTAGATAAGTCAAAGTGTTTGACTTCAGTTGTAAATGTACTATCTCTCTCTCTCTCTCTGTGCTAAACTATTGAAGAACATATAAGAAGAATTGATCAAGGGTTTCCCCACATTAGGGTTTGTCCCTGGCTAGCACCACATCTTGTGTCCTCTTGACTTATCTTGTCTTATGCAATCTATGTTTATGTTCTATCTGCAATTTACTTTAATTTTGATGTGATTGCTAATCTGGAAATTTTATTGAGCTAATTGTGAAAATTGAAATAAATTGCTCTAAGCATAGAAAATACCTAAAATTAACATCGTATCAGAGTTGAGGTAAAGACAAGGCCAAAGCAAGAGTGAAAGAGAAATCACCGAAGACAGTTGGGAAAGGACAAAAGGCTCAATGGGTTCCTCATCCCTCTTCAAATTCACCAAGGGTGAAGTCGAAGCAGAGAATATTATCAGAATGGTGTAGTGGAAGCTTTTGATGGCCTACCTTAAGATCACTTCAATGGGAAGTCCGGATCTCAGGGTGGTGTTCCTCAGCAAAATGTATCAAGTTTAGATCTGATTGTTGACGGTGAACAAGGATCAGATATCGGAAGGCTGAAATCATTCACCTGGCGACTCCAAACCAGTTTCAAGGTCAGATCCAAGGACTCCACTGGAGGATGAACCCGACCAGCAGAAACATGAAAGGACAATATGGAAAGATCAGGTATTTAAGTTGGCATTTCATCCAAGATGTTATGTCATTTTCATAAACTATTTCTTCTCTTTTCCCAAGAATGTCAAGAAGGCTTTGCAAAGTATATTGTATTTGAGAAAAGATCCTCGACCTGCATTTGATTCCTTCCCTGTGAAGATTTTAAATACCAGATATTCGCATGCCTTTGATATTGATCAAGACCCTTCTCCTGAATCTTGTGATGACCATCTTCAAACTGATGAGCCTAAAGAGACCAAGACTGATTCTACACTTTTTGTACATACCCTACTACCTTGTAAAATCTCAGATCGATACAAGCCTCTGATTTTACCTCCTATATCCCATGCTTTCCCCAAAAATCATGACCTATATCTACCAAGATTTGATGGTGATTGTAACGACATCACTGCTGAGAGACATGTACTGAATTTTGAGTCTTTTCTTGACCTTTTGGAAGTTGATGAAGAGGATGTCAGTATTAGGATTTTTTCTCTTTCTTTGTAAGGCAAAGTCAAGAGTTGGTTCAAAACCCTGCATGATGCGAGCATCTCAGATTTCCAGCAGTTCTTCAAAGTTTTCCTTGACAGGTGGGTGGTCAGACAGAACCCTTTCTTGATTCTAGAAGAGTATAGCCAGCTAGGGGAGACGGTGCAACAGTTTTCTGCCAGGTTTAACCAAGTCTATTTTTCGATGCCGGTTAATATAAGACCTCCTCCTGGATCTGCTCTCTTGCACTACCCGGAAGCCTTTGATACGGAAATGGAGTTTCAGCTGAGGGAAAGGAACCTTGCAACACTTGAAGAGATGCAGAACATTGCAGTAGATGTAGAGGCCAATTTGCTGATCAGAAGGGCAAAGTTGAAGGAAGAAGAGAAGAAGAACATAGATCCAGAGGAATCGACATCTTTAGAGGTAAAGCTCGACATTTTGGTAAGTGCAATGGAAGATATGATGCAAAAGATCACCACAAGGAATGATTATTATGTTCAAGACCATGGTTCGCTGATTGAATAAAAACAAGTGGCTAATCCAAAAAAATTTCTTTCGTATCCCAGTTGTCATAGATCTGATAATGATTGTTTTATAGATCATCTTGGAGAAGAGAGATCTATTGATATGACATGTATGCTTGATGATGTGTTTTGTACTGATGATTTGCCTCAGTTTGATTAGTATGATGATGATTATGTTCTACAAACAGAAGCTAATCTTGCAAACAAATAAGCAAATAGTTTGTGGCAGGAGGAAGTTCACTTTCATCAGTTCGAATACAATGATCAACCGTTGCATATCAGCTATGGAAGTGAGGAGGAAAGTGCAACAAATTTTGAAGTGAAGGATCTTTTCCTCTTTGTTTTGCTTCATTTCAGTTCATCAGAGACAACGTTCATGCAATCAAAAATTAACCATCGACAAGTCTTGATCTAGACCATCTTGAGGGCAATGAAATCCTTGTTCAAGACTTTTAATCCAGATTTTCAGCCCCCAAATGCCATTGATTATCAAGTTGCAGATGAAGATTTGGAAGCTGGACCATATGATCAAATGATGCAAGATGATTCTGTACCATTCTGTTTTGAATCATTTCAGTTTTTCAAGGGAAATTTGCATAGTATATCTTCAAATGGGCAGCCTGTAGAAAATCATGCAATCTCATCGGAACCAATAGAAAATGGGTTGCAACAATATTTTCAAGCTTTTCACGATCCAATAGCTGATGTGTTGGATGATGTCTGCAGTCAAAGTCCTTCTCCATTAGCTAACTGTGAGCTTGGAAAAAGTATTGATACAAACTTGATCTGGCAGCCAATTTCTTTGTCATTTTCAGCAAGAGTCTCGTCACAGTGCTTAGATGAAAGTTTGCATTCATGGTATGAGGAGAAGAAAAGTAATCCATTGGATGAGCTAAGTCCCAGTGTGCATGATTTTCAAGATCCTTATGTAGTGTTTTTGGAGTCAAATAGAGAATCCATATTATTCAATGGATCTGTTTACAAGTTTTCATGGGAGTTGCCTTTCAGTAGTTCTATCTTGTTGTTCATAAGCAAGCACTTGTGGAGAATGCAAACATCAGCTAGAATGCTTACTTGGTTGCATTGGTTGTTTCATTTCACTTGATCAGGTGATGAATGGAATAGTTAGATTAGGTTTTATTGAATATCTCCATTTTGAGCATATTTTCCAGTTTTTCAGTTGTGTTTTAGTATTTTTTCAGTTTCATTTCAGTTATGAGTCTTGAGTTTTGATGTTTTTGTTGCCAAGATATTGATTCCATATTGCCCAATGGATAAGGCACTGGTATGCTCTCCAAGATCTGCGGTTCTTGGCACCTCCAAGGAGCTACCATCCCCATTGGAGCCAATGTTAGTGTCAGTATTTGAAGCCTTCCACCAATGATCAAATTTTCTCTTACAAAGTGATCTTAGGGTGTCACAGTCAAATTTTGTCATTTCAAAGATTTTTCAAGTAAAATTTGGTCACTAGGTATTAGGTCTAGGATTTGTTTTCACTTCTTTCAAAGTTGTCCAAATGCCAGTCCATGTCACCATTCAGATGAGCGTACCATCATTCAGAGAGTTGTCATCATCATTTCAGGTTCCAATGGGTCATTTTACACCTTGTTCGTGCTTCAGTTGTGCCTAGGTAAGGTTCATTTCCCTCTCCTAGGGTTTTGAAGGTAATTTCTCTTTGATGGTCAAATCATCAACAAAACTTGTATCCTGATGTTCATACACCTTCCCCTATCCTTAACGTACCTTATTAAACACTTCCCATCACTGATATCCCTCAAATTCCTCATTTTCCCACAAACCCTAGTTTCTTGCTACAATTTGTCAATTTTCTAGGCTAGGCCTATGTTTTTCCCTTTTGAACCCCTTCCCCTCACTCAACATTTGAAATTCAACTTTCCCCTGCTTCCTAACATCCCTCCATACTTTAAAAAATTTTCTCAAGAATTTAGAAGCCCCTTATCCCCTTCATTTCACTTCATTTCTACAAATCCCCTGTTCCACACATCGGGATAGGTTTTACTCAAATGATGTTTCTGAGCAATTAAAAATGAATTTGGAAAACGTGATAGATTTTTTTGTCCATAATAGGCCAAGGAATAAAAACCTCCTTCAATTTTTACACAGGTGTCACAGTTTTAGAGAAATGTCAAAAATACAAGTTGCCTCAGGAGGGTTGCTGCACCTCTGGAGTGACATTGGAAAAATCAATATTTATCCTAGTTTGGTTGGTCAATTGACCTTATTGATGAGTCAAATGATAACTATACATAAATATATTTCCAATGAGCTATCATAAGATCAATTTTGAGTTGAGGAAGACCTTCAAAACTTGACTGCGACAACACTCTGCATTTAGGCAGCCTCATTTTGCACATTTTGACCAGTCTTGGGAGATTTAACTTTTTATAGGGAAAATGAACTCCAAATTGAAAACTTCAAGTTGTGTTGGAACGTATGCTCAATAAGCATTCCAACGAGCTATCACACGCCTAATTTGGACACCAGGAAGGCCTCCAAAAGTGGTATGCAAAACGCGTTACGCATAGGATCAGTGGCGCTGCGCATAGAAAAGGCGCTGCGCACCTGGAAAAGTTTGACAGTGTAAAATTACACTAGCACTGTGCATACAAAAGGCACTATGCACCTGTCAAACTCTTCCAAATCACTCCAATTTGCCTCAATTCTCCAAATTTGCCTCTTGACAAGTAAGTAACACAATTATTCTTGTTTGAAAAAGGGTTTTTTGCATCACTCTATGGTACTTATGTTTATCAAAACCAAACCCTAGTTTTTTCCAAACCCTCTCATATACTTTAAAGCTCATTCAGAGATTGTTGTCATATCTCATCCATTGGTTGCCCCCCTAAAACCCTATTCCCTCATATAAATTTCCCTAGATCTCATCCCTTCATACAAATTTCCTAAACCCTATACCCTACATACAAAACCCTACTCACTCCCTAAATCCCATTCACACTCCCATTCACCCTCACCTACTCATCCTAAAATATCTTCATACTCATATTTCATCCATCCACCCTATCTCATCATTCACCACAAGTGTTCACAATCAATGAAAAAGGCTAGGTGACTAGGCAGTGAAGAGGCAAGGTTAGAAGACAAAAGGCAAAGGAAATTGAGAATCCTAAGGAGATTTGTCTTGAGTGGTTAACATATACCTAAAGAAGTTGATTGAGAGGGTTAACAGAGACAAAAGCATGCTTCATCACTTAGCCTATCACTACCTAACCCAGAACAAGATTTGTAATGCAGGGACAAAAAAGCTAAAAGCCAAACTAAGAAGAGCCTTGAGGAACAAGAAAGAGCAAGATAAACTCAAGATCTTGGCTGAAACATAATTGACTCATCAAAGCACTTAACAAGGGTCAATCATGCCAAATTTCAAGAAATTTGGAGAAATTTGTGTCAATTTTGAAATTTTTAATGTAAAAAACATGCTTTTTCAATAGGTGGCGCTGCGCTTTTGTTGGGGACACTTTGTTGCAAAAAAGTTTATATTTTTGGAATCAGCATGGAAAAATATGGAAGCTCAGAAACGGCTGAGAATTTTGGACAAGTTCTAGGTCTCCAAAAGGGCAAAAACACCTAAAAAGTGCTCTCTCTGCCACTTTTTTGCCACACAGGAAGTAGTCTTGGAAGAATCAATTTTTGGAGGGGCAAATGGACTCCAAATTCAAAAATTCAAGTTGTTCCAGAAAGTAGACTCGCCAAGCGTTTCAACGAGCTATCCTGCACCTGATTTGGACTCCAGGAAGCCTTCCAAAATTTTCCTAGAAAAAGGCTGCACATAGGATCAGTGGCGCTATGCATAGGATGAATTTTGCCAGTTTTGCTAGAAAAGCCAAATTTCGCCTAGTTTTCTCTACAGTTGACTTTTTCTTGCTCCCTTGGTGAAATTAGCATGGTAAATGATGTAAATTGATGTAATTATGGATGTAAAACACTTGATAGGGTAGATACATCAAGTCAAAGGTGGTTTTGAGCTAAATGAATTGGTTTCCTTGGTTTTAGAGGCAAGCTGTTCCACTGCCTATATTCCTGTTCTTAGTTTAGATATGGTTGAAACCACCCCTTTTCTCATGGATCCGAACCTGATAGCTAGCTTGAGTAGTTTCCTTGCATATATCATGTACTTTTTTATTCATTTGTAAAGGTTGGACTTTGGCAGAAGTGTTGGACTCATTGAACATTTTGTATCAGCCGTTGGCAAGGAAATAAACCAGGGTTTTGCAACATTTTGAGGGATTCTTGTGGTAATGTGTCTTGGAATTGTTTCTTCCTTTGTTATTTAGTTTCTCTTATGTGTTATATGTGCCAACATCTATTTCTTTCTTCATAACTAAATGAATCAAGATAGATAGGTGGAATCCATTGATATTTAGTGCTCTGCTTTGGGAACACATTTAGTTTTTAATGTTTTCTGTTGTTTGAAGAGGACTCATGAACTTTGCATGCCCTCCTCAACTCCTCATTGGTCTCAGACTTACCATCACACTCAATTCAAAGTGCCAAAACACCTACCTACCTCGCCCCACAGAACATCTTGCAAATCTGAGTTGATTTCCCGGACCCAAAGCTGCCTTCTCCAATTGATCCAACAACTAAAACCTAAAATCAAACCAAAAACCCTAATCTACTATACCGAGCCTAAAATCAGTATTCATTTCAGTCATCTCAAGCCTTAATTTCCATATTCTAATTTAGATTGACAAGGAGAGAGCCCTCTCCCGACCTAGTAGGGCTAGCTACCAGGTTAAGCGTGGTTTGATGTTACCTTAGACCTACCTTCCTTCAGCCTCAGGTAGATTTAGGCACTAAAAGGTGGAAGGAAAGACATGTACCTTGTTTGTAATAAGTTCGGCCATTATGCGAAGGAGTGTCCGAGATAGGGACACATCCCTTGATGATGATAACAATCATTCTAGGGTCATCTTCAATGATCGGAGGAATGATAGGTAATGCAGGTCATCAAGGAAATGACCGACTCTTCAAGAAAGCAAGGAAACCCAAGTATGAAGAATCAAATATTGTTTCTGATAAGATAAAGAAGCGTTATCTTGTATTGGCCCTCTCCTTCAGACTCTTTGGGAACCTGGCTTATTGATTGTAGTGCTTCAAGGCACTTCATCGGATAGAAGGGTGCTCTCTCTAATTTGGTAGAGATGGAAACAATCGTGGGATTATACTTGGAGTCGATGCTACCTATCTTGGAAAGGGTGTAGGGAATGTTACCCCTCAGTTGAATGAGGGTAACTCGTTTCATTTATGAGAATCTCTTTATGTACCTGATCGCAAGAAGAACCTGGTGTCCATTCGGAAATGGAAGTCAAAGGTTTTAGGGTGGCATTCATCAATGGAAAGGTACATGTTTGAAAGTAGAATTTTCAAATATGCTTTTACTCATGGGTTCAAGGTTGGAAATTGTATCAAGTTGTAGGAAGTCCATTGAGGACCATGTCAGATCTCATCTATAGCACAAAATATCTTCTTTATGGGGCCCTACCCGATGTGAGTAAGATGGTGACAGGGATGCCTGAATTCAAAAAGAGCATGAAGGTACATGTCTGATATGTACCGAAGGAAAATATTACAAGGAGACCATTCCCCTCATATAGCAGGTCCACAAGTTTGGAACAACCCAAGGGGTTTGAGATTCATGATCGTGAATATCATGTATGCAGGTAGAAGAAAGCCCTCTATGGTTTGAAGCAAAACACCTTGGGATTAGTATGAGAGGATTGATAGTTGTCTAATGAAGCTGAGATTCACCGAAAGTGAAGCCAATCCAAACCATTTCTCGAAGGTTGTAGATGATAGACCTCTCATACCGACTCCTTCTGAGGACGAGCTCTTTCTGATAGGTGCAGACCCTCCCATTTGCAAAAGTAAGAGGGAGTTGGATTCCAGATTTGGAATGGTAAACTGCAAGCCTGTGACTACCTTGATGGAGCTTAACCTTTAGAAGTTATGTGGTAGTGATGCCGGACTAGATTTGGGAAATGCCTCTGAGTTTCATAAACTCATTCACATTGATGTTCTTGGTGTACTTCCATCCAAATACATGTTTTGCAGTTAGCATGGTTTGCTCATATTTTGGTTGAGCCTCACTATATTGTTGACAAGAATATTCTCATATATCTTCGGGGCAAAATATCTCATGGATTGAGATACACTGCTGGAAATATGAAGCCGCATGATTATTCGAATGTTGATTGGGCAGGCAGTGTGGAGGATCTCATGAGCACTTCTGAGTGTTGATTCTCTTTGGGTTCTGCTTGATATCCTGGATGAGCAGGAAGCAAAAGATGGTTGCTTTGAGCACCGCTAAGACCGAATACATAGCTACGATTATGACCTCATGTGAAGCTGCCTGGTTGTAGAAGCTCTTCAGTGAGTTGTTTGTACACATGATGGATACCACCGTGATCTTCTGTATCAATTGGGGGGGATTCGATTGTTGAGGAATCTCGTATTCTATGATTGCTCCAACATATAGACATCAGATACTACCTTATCTGGGATATGGTACATCAATGAGAGAGGAGGCTCCATAGCATTGAGACTGATGTACAGATCATAGGCATTCTGTCGAAGCCCCGAGGAAGGTCAAATTTTTGACTTTCCCAAATTACTTGGAGTCATTGAGAGACCCTCTTATGAGGGTCCCGCATGATGCAAGCATTGAGCTCTGGGAGCTTCAAGGGGCTTGGGGTACTTCTTGGAGCAGCAAGCGACCATATGGCGACTCACCCCCCTAATGGTGCACTGTGTATAGGGTGAATGGCTCAACCTTCCCCTGTGGTACCCCATGGCAACTTAGGGACATGATGATTGGTTCTCCTGTCGAGGCATCCTACCCATGCAGTCTAGGACTCATGGGAAGTACCTCTCATTTGGCCAATGAGCAGGGAAATGGGGTTAGGGACCATAGTAGTACTATCGATAGATGCATCATTGTATCTACCGTACTCCCTATGCTAGGATGACCTCCGTTAATTTGGGATCAATGAAACTAATATGGGATCAGTAGGAGTGGTTTGAGACACTCTCTCGTGATATTGATATGGGATCAATGAAACTGACTTCAGGCTAGTAAGAGTGGTATGAAACACTCATTTCATATGGGACTGAATTTGGGTTAGTAAAGAATGGTATGAGACATTCTCGATCAATTCTTCTTCTTAATGGTTCAACAAAGCAAAGCAGAGCAGTGCAGGGCACTAATGGCAGAGATAGTATAGTCTGGCAGATGGATCAGCGGATGGAATTCTCCCTAGTTGAGAGGGAGTGTTAAAATTGGAAACTAGGGCCAAACTCCATGTGGATCATCTTATTTATGGTAGCTAATATATTTCTTGGATCCTTCTCATTGAGAGGTGTATGATTGATCTAAAGATCATCCGATTCCGATAATTATTCATGGAGTTATGAATTTATTTGTGTTATAAGACAATTCTTCAAGGTTGGCCAACAACCAAATAACCCACACATGTGCTCAACGTTTTATTATAAAATGAGGTGACTTGATAGTCATTTCTACACACTTCACTCTTGATATCTCTCCACTTGTTTTGGGTTTTAGTGGAAGAGAAATCTAGGAGGATGACGCCCTAGGAGTAGTCAAAAGGAGAAGGCCCTACGCTGCCCTAATGGAGATCAGATCAGAGTGTAGGTTTTAAACCCATACAGGAATTACCTACATATGAATTCTAAAACACATAAAATAAACAATACGAGAGCATAACACATAAAACAAATATACACAGAGATTTTCCCCTGGATCCCAAAACCGGGACTACCAGCTTGATTTTTTATTATGTACCTTTCAATGTTATAATACATATTTATACATGCCGAAGCATCCAATACCATGGACTGAAAACCATCGCGTCCAATACCATGGACCGAAAACCATTGCGTCCAAAAACATGTGTGAAAATCATGCACAAAACCATAGGTGGGTCTGCCCAACCTAACATAGGTTCCAAAACCAAAATTTGTCGAGGCGCTGCCCCGAACCCCATAGAGTGGGGTTACCTGCACCCCTCAATCCCCTTGTGACCCCCCCTCTACACAATCGGCACAACAAAGGGGGGGCTCCGCCCCCCTCTAACCCCCCCCCATTAACTACATGGGCTAGTCGTGGAAAGAATATAACACAACCCAACATTCTCCCACTTGTTGTTTTATTTCCAGGGGGCCACAAGAGAGCTTAGTCATTTATCCATCCCTACAACACCCATTGTCTCTCAACACCAAGAGAACTTCTCAGAGCTCACAGATTTTTTCAATGCATCTGCAGTATTCTTCAAAGTGTCCACCTTTACCAGCAACACCTTTTTGTCTTCTATCATATCCCTCACAAGGTGATACTGAACATCAATGTGCTTTGTCTTTGAATGATATGCAGGGTTCTTTGCCAAGAAAACTGCACCTTGGCTATCACAGTCTATCCTTATATCTCCTTGTACTAACCCCATACTTGAACACAATCTCTGCAACCAAACTGCTTCCTTGCTTGCAAGAGTGGTTGCCATGTATTCTGCTTCTATAGTTGATAGTGCCACTACAGATTGTTTCTTACTCATCCAACTGACTGCACCTACAAATAGGTTAAACACATACCCACTCGTAGATCTTCTCTCATCTAGATCTCCAGCCCAGTCTGCATCAACAAAGCCACGAATATCCAACACTTTGTCCAATCCTAGTCTTCCTTGGTAGCACAAACCATAATCACTAGTGCCACGCAAATACCTGAAAACCCGCTTCACTGCTGTCCAATGCTCGTTTCCTGGTTTTGACATAAACCTGCTCAATACTCCCAGTACATGTGCAATGTCTCGTCTAGTACAGACCATTGCATACATCAGGCTACCGACTGTACTTGCATATGGAACATGGGACATGTCCTCTTCCTCTTCTTGTGTCTTGGGACACTGTTCAACAGATAACTTTACACCTACAGGAATACGAACCTTCACCGGTTTACTATCTTGCATATTAAATCTCTACAATATTGTCTCAACATACTTCCTCTGGTTTAACCAGAGCTTCCTCTTTGCCTGATCTCTTTTAATTTCCATGCCCAAAATATAGTTTGCAGCACAAAGATCTTTCATGTCGAATTTGGAGGAAAATTGGGTCTTCAAATCCTGGATAATTTCTTTGTCATTTCCAACCAGCAACATATCATCCACATACAAGACCAAATAAATAACACGGTCACCAATTAGTTTAAAATACACACAGTGATCTTCTTTACTCCTGGTGAAGCCAAGTCCCCGCATAAATGTATCAAATTTCTGATACCACATCCTTGGTGACTATTTTAACCCATACAGAGACTTCTTTAACTTTCATACCAGTTCTTTCTTACCCTTCACCGCAAAGCCTTCAGGTTGCTTCATGTAGATTTTCTCTTCTAGATCCCCGTGAAGAAATGTTGTCTTCACATCCATCTGTTCTACCTCAAAATCAAAAGCAACAACAACAGATAAAAGTAATCTAATAGAAGTTACCTTGGCAATAGGAAAAAAAAATATCACCAAAGTCAATTCCCGACACCTGGGAATAACCTTTTGCTACCAACCAAGCTTTGTATTTCTCCACCTTTCCTTCTGCATTTGTCTTCTTCTTGAACACCCATTCACTGCCAATGGGTTTCCTTCCAGCCGACAACTCCACCAGATCCCAAACCTCATTTTTGTGCAAAGATGCCATTTCATCAACCATGGCCTCTTTCCAGAGTTTTCCATCCTCTAAATCTACTGCTTCCTTCACAGTTCTGGGATCATCATCAGTAATAGATAAAGCAAAATTTGAACAGAAAGCAGATGGACTATACCTTTCTGGCTGCCTTCTTTCTCAAACTGATCTTCTCACACCCAGAGTTTGTGGCTCTTCATCTTCTGATTCCTCCTCTGCTGTAGAGTCTGATTCTTCCTCCTTTAGCTCAAACTCTATCTTCTTAGGTTCCTTTGGTTGGACTTCATGTTTAATAACATCTTTCACCTCTCTGAACACCACATCTTGGTTGTACACAACCTTCATGGTTATTGGGTGCCAAAGCTTATAACGCTTTAAACCATCCTTATACCCAATAAAGATGCAATTTTCAAATTTACTATCCAACTTGGTTTGTTTCTCCTTTTGAACATGTACATATGCATCACATCCAAATACCCTTAGATGTGAAAGAGAGGGTTTCTTACCAGTCCATACCTCTTGTGGAGTTTTATCCTCCAACACTGATGAAGGTGATCCGTTGACCAGGTAACATGTTGTCTCCACCATGTTAGAGCATATATCGACCTCAGGCTGAAGGGAGGCAATCTTAGGATAACCACAAATCACTTTTAACCTGGTAGCTAGCCCTACCAGGTTAGGAGAGGACTCTCTCCTTGTCAATCTCAGTTGAGATGACTAAATCAAATATGAATTTTAGGCTAGGTATAGTAGCTCTAGGATTTTTTGGTTGATTTTGAAGGTTTTGTTGCTGGATCAAATGGAGCAGGCAGCTTTGGGTCCGAGAAATCAAGTCAGAATTGTAGGGTGTTCCATGGGGCGAGGTAGGTAGGTGTTTTGGCACTTGGAATCAAGTGAGATGGTAGGTATAAGACTGGTGAGGATCTAAGGAGGTAATGCAAAGGTCATGTATCATCTTCAAACAGCTGAAAACATCAAAAACTAAATGTATTCCCAAGGCAGAGCATTGCTACTAATGTATTCTACCTATCTATCTTGATTCATTTAGTTAATAAGAATGAAATAGATTTTGGCACATATACACATGAGAAAAACTAATGAAAGAAGGAGAAACAATGAAAAAACACATTACCACAAGAATCCCACAAAAAATAGCTGCAAATCCTGGTTTATTTCCTTGCCAAACTATTGTAGAGATGTACAATGTAGCTCAAAGCATCCACAAGAGTCCAACATTTTCAAATGACTAAGAAAATACATAATATAGGCATCAAAAAACTCATCCTGACCTTCAGGGGTCGAATCCATGAGAAGAGGGGCAGTTTCAACCATTTCCCAACTAAGAACTGGAATATAGGCAGTGGAACAGCTTGCCTCTAAAACCATGGAAACTGATTCATTCACCCCCAAACCACCTCAAAATGATGAATCTACCCTCTAGAGTCATTTTACAATTATATTTACATAGAATAGCATCATTTACATTCATAAATTCATCCAAAATGAGAGTAAAAGTCAACTTGTAGAAAAACTAGGAGAAATTTTGATTTTTGAGCAAACTAGTTGTATGCGTAGCGCCACTGATCCCATGCGTAGCTCCACTTATCAGCTGATTTTGGAGGCCTTCCCCTTAGCCAAATTGAGCCCAAGATAGCTCGTTGGAAAGGTATACCTATCTAGTTTTTGGAACATCTTGAATTTTTTCATTTGGAGGTCATTGGTCTCCTCAAAAGTGGAATCTCCCAAGACTGCTTCCTGTGTGTCCAAAAAGAGGCAGAGAGGGCATTTTTTGATGGTTTTTTGACCTTTAGGTGACCAATATTTACTCCAAACTTGCTGAAAATTTTAGGGATTGATGTTCTCATCATGATGAATCTGATTATGCAATCCATTTCTCTAAAAAATGTCCCAGTCAAAAGCGTAGCGCCGGTGGCTCTACGCACCTAATGCAATTTCCTGTGTTGAAAATTTTCAAAATTTCACCAAAACTTGCCCAAATTTGGCACAAGGCTCCCACATTAGTTGCTTTGATGGGAAAGTGAAGCCTCAGCTAAGATGTATAGCTTGTCATGCTCCTTTTTTCTCCTCAAGGCCTTCCTCAACCTTGCCTTAAGTTTCCTCATCCTTATATTGCATATTTTGTTCTGGGTCATATAGTGATAGGCCATGTGACGAAGCATCTTATTTTCTTTATTGGCCTTCTCAAGTATCTTTTCAAGGTGAATGTTGACCCTTTCAAGCCAAGTTTCCTGGTCATTCTCTATCTCTTGCTCAATGGAGGTCATCTTGACCTTTTCCTTCTTTGCCTTTTGCTGGTTCTCCTTGATCATTTGCAACTCCATGAGTACTTACTTGTCGGTCAATTGCTTGTTTTCTTGCTCAAGATAATTGATGATCCACTTTGTCCTCTCTAAATTGACTGACAAATCTTGTATATCAGCCTCTTTCTCCCTGATGATCATGTCTTTAGTTATCTTTGTACCTTGGGTCTCCAAATCAATGACATCAACTCCTTGTGTCTCCTCATGATCAACAAGATCAAAATCTCTCTCTTGCCCATCACTAGGATCATTCTCATGCATTTTCCCCTTGTATTTATCTTTTCCCTTGCTGTGCTGCCCAACTTGTACCTGTTTAGCTGAAGATGAAGGCCAAGCCCCTTCCACTCCTTGTGGAGATAACATTTGCATGTGGCCTGAAGATGGAGGTGAGACCCATTCCACACCTTGTGGAGATAATACTCGCCTGGTAGCTGCAAAAAGTTTCCTAGTGCCTCTCTCATATGTCACAAACACTGGCACTCCTGCAGTTTTAGTCTCTTGGACCTTTTGTTGTCCTGAAGGTCCAGCTTCTTCTTGAGGCACTGATGAAAATACTTGAGGTCTTTTGAACACTTCATGAGAAATGAAGGTTTCCCATCGTATGTTAAGTAGATTCGGCTGATATAAGACAATGATTTTAATCACAGAGAAGTGGTAGATGCTGGTTAGCTACTGGGGGTATGATTTCTTCTTTACAATGAATTCCATATTCTCTATGTTTCTGAATATGAAGTAGGGAATATTCATCATTCTCACCCTAGTGAAATGCATCAGCAATCTAATGTGGTAGGCATACAGTCTGGAGAACCTACCTTCACAAGTAAAGTACTTGATGATGATGTTCATTAATGGAGTAAACCTGTCTTCCAAAAGGGAAACACTCTGCTGAGCTTTTTATGATATTTGGCCTTAATGTAAGGCTCATAGTACTCCCTGTCAATGCACTGACCCTTGTTCCACTTTTCACCCACATTCGGAATACCTGTAGCCTCTGAAATGATAGCTGGTGACAAAGTGAATGTGACTCCAGCAAGGTTTACCTCATTTTTGTCCTCCAAATGTGTCACAAATACCTTGCTAGTTCATGATGGGATTTTACCCTTTCCACCATTTCACAAAAAGTAAGACATGACTGATGTCTGAAACAAGAAAGGGCAAATGGGCAGGCTTGCAACTCTCTCAAAATGGTGGGCTCCTCTCTGATATGTTTTCCTCCTTTGTGAGGTCTTCTGCCCTGAGTGTCTCTCTCTCTGGAACTGTCACTATGTGTCTCTTCCTCCATTTCATACTCACTATCCCTCTCCATTATTGTACTGTTGTTTGTCTTTATGGTCAATGAGGAGTGATGGATTGGTGAGTGAGGGTAGGATGAGTATGAAGATATTTTAAATAGGAAATTTAGTGAGGGTGCACAAGAATGGGATAGGGCTGTGGGGAATAAGTAGGTTAATGAATGATGTAGGGTTTGGGAGTATGATAGGGTTTAGGGTATATGAGTATATGTTTTGGAAGTAATGGTAGGTTTTGGGAGTATTGTATGAAAAAGTTCAGGGAGGGGATTATGTATGGGAGGATGAGTTGTAGGGAAACAATGAAAGATGATATGGGACAGTAGCAGTAATAATTGTATTTGATAGACAACAACAATTAGGGTTTAATGATATGGACAACAACAATTAGGGTTCAATGATTAGATATACAACACAACCCAAAATTTATGCAACAACTCTTGTCTGCAAGGAAAGTGATATTACTTACTTTGAAATAGAGAAATTTGGGTGTTTTGAAACAATTTTATGTAATTAGCAGCAATTGGCAGCTCAGATGACAGGTGCATAGCACACTTCCTAGGTGCGTAGCGCCTATCCTGTGCGTAGATCCCATTTAGAATAACAAAGGAGAGAATGCCCAGGTGCATAGCGTTGATCCTGTGCGTAGCATCGGGATTAGGTGCGCAGCGCCAGGCAATTTTTCTCCAAAACACAACAGTTTCTTCCCTTTGGTCAATGATCCCTCAAAATCGCGATTTTTCTCATCAACTTCAATTCAAACAATGAATTGACTTGAAAATGAAATGGCTTTTATATGGTTTGGGCACCTTTGATTTTTCACTTTCTAAAACCCACTTTATAATGTCTTTTGGCTTTTTCATATGCTCTGTTTCTTTTTATGCTTGACTTTTTGCTTAAAATAGGTGAACTAATGCTTGATGACCTTTGCTTTTGCAGTGGCATGTGCTTGGAGATATCAGCAAGTGACCACAAGCAGCATGAGACTTAATTGCATATGAGAAAGGATGAAATTACATGAAAATTACAAAATAAAAACAATGCTTTGTTTTCACCTCAAATTGGTTTTGAGGTGAAAAATTTATTAAATTTACAAATTATGATTTTAAAGCTTTCCTAATGATTATTATCATCCTCATGAGTCTTCTGACCCTTATTGGTCAATGGTTACTTAAAATTTGACATGGTGAAACCGTAATACCTAAAACCTATTTGATGAAACAAAGTGAAAAGGAAACTGGACTTGAACCGTTAATTGAATCACACATGAAAATAGGTCAGCAGATATGTGTCATGAGGGAAAAACTGAAATGTGCCTACCATCAGTTGATCCATGACCTAATGGAATGCAACTCATTGTGAATGGGACTCCTAATATGAATGCAAAAGAGTGAATTTTGATCACTGATGGCAGTGTGAAGACACTGACACTAACACACCGCCTCTGCCAGAATTCCTGTCCTAACCTGGCACCACTGAGCATGC
Organism: Pinus tabuliformis; assembly: GCA_031772625.1. Taxonomy (NCBI): domain Eukaryota; kingdom Viridiplantae; phylum Streptophyta; class Pinopsida; order Pinales; family Pinaceae; genus Pinus; species Pinus tabuliformis. The sequence continues at coordinate 1,703,961,942 of CM062818.1, forward strand.
TTCTTGCCCTTTCCATCAACGTCTTGTTCATTCTTTCTGCAACTCCATTTTGCTGAGGTGTATATGGAGTAGTCTTCTGCTGTGCTATACAACACTTCTTACAGAATTCTTCAAATTCCTTACTGCAAAACTCTCCACCGTTATCTGTCCTCAACACATTTATCTTCTTCTTTGTCTGGTTTTCCACAAGAGCCTTGAATTCTTTAAACCTATCAAAGACTTCAGATTTCTTCTTAAGGAAATATATCCATGTATTCCTTGAGAAGTCATCTGTAAATGATACATATTACACAGACTTACCCAGTGATGGAACCTTAACAGGTCCAAACACATCACTATGCACAAGCTCTAATATATGTTTCGTCCTCTTACCACCAGAGGGGAAACTCACCCGATTATGCTTCCCATATACACAATTTTCACAAAAATCAAAATCCAGAGAACTACTACTCATACCTTCTACCATACCTTTACCATGAAGTATTTGAAGGCCCTTCTCTCCAATATGTCCAAGCCTTTAATGCCACAACATGGTCTTCTCTCCAGAGACCACTGGATTTTCTGCTCCACTTTCAGGAACCACAAAACTATTGCACCCATTAACAACCGTGCTACCTTGCAACTTGTACAGAGTTCCAATCCGAACTCCCCGCATCAATACTAGTGCTCCTTGAACCATCTTGCAGGTATCATTCTCGAACATTGTTTTTACACCTGCATCACCCAACTTGCTTACAGAAATTAGATTTTGGCCAATGCAGGAATATGCAGAACACTCGAAAGTGTTCTAACCCTTCCACCTTGCAACTTCAACTTTATTTTTCTATGATCAATGATTTTAGCCTGCCTATCATCCCCTAAGAAGACATCACCACCATCGTATTTCTCATACTCGCAGAACCACTCTCCATGGGGAGTGATGTGAAAGGATGCATTTGAGTCAATCAAACATGCCTCATGATCTACATGTCTACTTGAAGAATCCAAGTACACATCCCCACCTTCATCTGAGATGGTTTTTGCCTCTACATAAGGAGCATCATCAGATCCCTTTCCTTTATCAGGAGCTTTAGATTTACAGTCCCTTTTGTAGTGCCCTTCCTTTCCGCATTTCTAGCACACCACCCTTACACGTTTTCCTGGACATTTAGATCTCCCTCTAGATTTAGATCTCCCACTCGATGACTTATTTTTATTTCTGTTTTAGGACTGTCCTCATACAGACAAGGCATCATCATTCTAGCTCTCCATATTTTTCGTTCTCATCTCCTCCGTCAGCAAGGATGAGACTATTTCATCAAACTACAAGGCAGTTGCATTACTACCTATTGCAATAACCAGACTATCCCACGAATTTGGTAGAGAACACAACAAACTGATGCAGTTATCTTCATCTAAAATTTTAATATCAACAGATGTTAACTGACTTACCACAGTAATAAATGCATTCAGATGCTCTGTCAGTAAGTCTCCATCTTTCATCCTCAAGTTATACAGCTTTTTCCACAGGAATAGTTTATTCACTAGAGACTTAGATTGGTACAAAGTCCCTAACTTGTCCCACAAAGCCTTCGTCGTAGCTTCCCCTGATACATTCATAAATACTAAATCTAAGACACACAATCGTATTGTGCTCTTTACCTTCCGATCCAACTTCTTCCATTCTTCATCAAACACTCCCGTTGGTTTAGTACTTGGATCTACCATGATCCACTGATCTTTATCCACCAACAGATCCTCCATCTTGAGTTTCCACAACTCAAAACTCTGACAATTAAATTTCTTGATCTCTATCTTTCCACTGCTCGCCATCTTCTTTCACCACCAAAATCAATCTCGCAGATCTCCCACTGAACAGGGTATACCACAGGCCTGAGCGAAACCCCTCGGTAAAAAAGACGTCCCCTTGAAGCCAAAATGGCTCTGATACCAAATGTAGGTTTTAACCCCATACATAAATTACCTGCATATGAATTCTAAAACACATAAAATAAACAATGCGAGAGCATAACACATAAAACACATATACACAAAGATTTTCCCCTGGATCCCAAAATCGGGTCTACCAGCTTGATTTTTCATTATGTTCCTTTCAATGTTATAATACATATTTATACACGCCGAAGCATCCAATTCCATGGAACGAAAACCACCGCGTCCAAAAACATGTGCGAAAATCATGCACAAAACCATAGGTGGGTCGGCCCAACCTAACATAGGTTCCAAAACCAAAAATTTTCAAGGCGCTGCCCCGGACCCCATAGAGTGGGGTTACCTGCACCCCTCAAACCCCCTGTGACCCCCCCACTCCACCCCCCCTCTAATCCCTCGGTTAACTATGTGGGCTAGTTGTAGAAAGAATATAACACAACCCAACACACAGCCATGGGAGGGATCCCTATGCTACCCTAATGGAGATCAGATCACAACCATGGAAGGGACCTCTATGTTGCCCTAATGGAAGTCAAATCACAACTATGGTAGATACACTAACCTAGAAGAGACCTTACCTTTAATGCAGTCATTTTAATGCAGCTATGGAGGAAACCTCAACAAGATATATGCTGCCCTAGCCGCAGGCTATGATGCCCTAGACGCAGGCCTACGATGCCCTAGACGTAGGCCAGTTCTTGCTGGAAGAAGGACCGAGGAATTTTGCTATAGGAGGCCAAGTTCTAGGGCCAAGAGGGCTAGCTACTAGACCGAGTAAAGAAGGAACAAAACACTGGTTGTCTGGGCACTTTTGGAGGGACTGAAAGCCTAAACAGGAGGGTTGTAAGTGGTGTAATGGACAACAAGTAGGGAGGATTTGTTTGGGAAGAAAATCTGTAGTCCTAGAAGCTTAGATGGCCAAGTTTTAGGGCTATAATAGTGGTTACAGTCAACCCTAACCAGAGGGTCGAGATTATAGAGGAAGGTACAAAATTCAAGGACAAGGAGGACAACAAATTGTTGATAAGCAAGGTATGGTTGTTCTATTGTTTTGATGCTTGTTGGGTTGCTATAGGTTACAATTGGACAGAGACAACAACTTGCAACAAACACATGGGAGCAATAGCATGGCACTATAATTGGGACAACACAATGTTCAATGGGACAACAAAATCTTGGGACAACAACAATGATGGGACAATGCAATGACATGCTAACAAATAGGACAACAATGACATTGTGCAGCAGTGGCACAATGGGACAGCAGCAACAACAAGGTGCAACAAGTACATGGTGGCAAGCATGGTGCTGGAAACACATTGGGACAACTAGGCTATGATGCTTGGTGGAGCATGGTACATGGGACAGAAAGCAATCATTGTGCAAAAATGAGATGTAACATGATGGGTACAGTGAGGTATAGGATGAGGCAGCACTTGTGGGTGCATCAAGATGATAAGGTACAACAAGATGTTGTAGTACATGAAGGTGCAACATAAGGTGCAACAATATGATGATGAGGTGTAGCACTATGATGGGAGATGAAGTCACCTAAGAGAATCATTTGAAGCAACATGTCTTCAACTGAGTTCAATTACATAATGTATCATCTTCTTAGAGATGATTTATGCTCTTATTTAGATAAGTAAAAGTGTTTGACTTCGGTTGTAAATGTACTATCTCTCTCTCTCTCTCTGCTGAACTATTGAAGAACATATAAGAAGAATTGATCAAGGGTTTCCTGACATTGGGGTTTGTCCCTGGCTAGCGCCACATCTTGTGTCCTCTTGTCTTGGCTTGTCTTCTATGATCTATGTTTATGTTCTATCTACAATTTACTTTAATGCTGATGTGATTGCTAATTTGGAAATGATATTCAGCGAACTGTGAAAATTGAAATAAATTGCTCTAAGCATAGAACATACCTAAAATTAACACCTTCACTCTACTAAATTGTAACCTCTTCTTTAGCTATCATTACCTCTCACCATGTCGCCCTGCATCCAAAATCCGCTCCTGCAAATCTGTCTCATAAGAGCTCACAACTGGAATATGATTCACCTGCACTCTCCTATTGAGAGCACCTGCAACCCTCATCTCCTTGCCCTTAATGTACCTGATCGCAAAGTCAAACTCACTGAGGGTAGCCAACCATCTGGCTTTCCTAACATTTATATTAGGTTTTTCAAACAAGTACCTCAGTCCACTATGATCACTCATCAGAATAAACCTATCTCCAAGAAGATAATGCCTCCACATCTTCAATGCATGAATAATAGCTTCCAACTCGATATCATGAGTCACATAGTTATGCTCATGCTCATTCAACTTCCTTGACTCATAGCATACCACCTATCCTTCATGCATCAAAACTCCTCCAAGTCCTTTCTTGCAAGCATATGTACAAACTACAAACTCCTTATCAGGATCTATAATCTTCAAATTGGAGCATTTTTAAGCAAATGCTTCAACTTCTCAAAGCTAGTTGGACATTGCTCAATCCATTCAAACTTCTTTCCTTTTCTCTGCAAAGATGTAATAGGATAGAAAATCCTTTAGAATTTCCTGATGAACCTCTTGTAATAACCTGCTAGTCCCATGAATGATTTGAAGTCATCCACATTCCTAGGAGCTAGCCATTCCATAATAACTTTAATATTTTCTGATTCCACTGCTATCCCTTCCTTGGAAACAACATGTCCCAAGTAGTGAATTTGAGACTAAAATAAACTGCACTTACTAAGCTTGCAATGCAACTAATTCTCTCTCAACAATCTCAACATGGTGGCTAAGTGTTTTGCACACTCCTCTTCATTCTTCGAGTATATCAATATATCATTAATAAACACTATCACAAACTTGTCCAGGATTCAACACACTATTCCTCAAACACATAAATGTGCCTAGAACATTAGTAAGATCAAAAGGAACCACCACAAACTCATAATGTGACACCTGGTACAAAATGTGGTCTAGTAAATATCTTCTTCTCTGATGTGCACTTGATGATATCTTGATGTCAAATCAATCTTTGATAATATTGTTGCTCCCTTAACTTATCAATCAAGTCATTAAGTCATGGCAATGGATACATGTTCTTGATAGTCACCTTATTCAACTTCTTGTAATCAATGCACAAACTAAGAGTACCATCCTTCTTCTTTACAAACAACACCGGTGCATCCCAAGATGACACACTTGGCCTTATGTATCCCTTATCAAGAATTTCCTTAAGCTGCAGCTTCAATTCCACTAACTTTGGAGTACTCATCCTGTAAGGTTCTTTTGATGCTAGTGTTGCTCTTGTCATCAACTCAATAGAGAAATCCACTTCCCTATGAGGCAGTAGCTCTGAAATCTCTGTAGGAAACACATCCTGAAACTACTACAAAATAGGGTACCTCTTCAGGAATTCATCATCCTATACATCCTTCCCTTTGTCATTGGAAATATACACTGCAAACGATACACACCCCTTCCCACTATTGCTCTTTGCTTGCGTAGTTGTAACCATTCTTACTGATGTAGGCATCTTCTCTCAATGCAAAATTCTCTTTTCCCCATCATCATTTAGGAACTCAATAGCCTTCTCATAGTAGCCTACCTTGGTCCTATGAGTAAACAACCAATCCATGCTCAAAAGAATACTATATGATCCCCAATGAAGCACATTTAGATGTGTTGTTGTAGGCATACCATTAAGCGCAAATGCACAAGATCCATGGGGGCTTCACTCAATGAACCTCTAACCTATCACATGCATTCGTAGAATATTAAACAATACCCTTAATTTGACTACATATTATAAAATTCCCCTAAAAATCACATTATTTAACCCCCTATCAATACGAACCCAATACACCTTCCCAATTTAAAATACCCTTAATTACACTAGATATTGTAGTATCTATTTTTTCATTAACATTTTTTATACCCCTTTATATTTTTTTATTAACTTTGAGATCCATTTTTATACCTGCCAAAATAAAAGCCCTTTGCCTCCTATATATCCCATAATATATTATGCCATTATTTCCTCAATATATATTCCTCAATATGAATCCATAGGGTATGGTATTTCTCCCCCAGTAAATCCCCCGTGATAAGCTCGCACCCAATGATGAACTTTTTTCTTGGTCCCTATAGTCAATTGCACCAGCCAAGACTCTGTTGCACTGATTTGTTCAAGCCACACATATCCACCAGGACATAAATAACATAACTATAATTAGATTCACGATCAATCAAAATGGAAACAACTCGATCACAATTTAACAGCCCTAGTGAAAATTCCATGTAATAAAAGTTAATAAATGAAAAATAATAACCACGGTTGATGGGATACTTATTCCAAGCTGAATGTTGATAAAAAGCATAGCGATGGGGATCATTGTTGATTGATTAATGGCTAAGGAAATTGCCAAAGGAAATGGCAAAGGTTTTGGAGAGGAAAAATGGCATTTTGGCACATTGATTTATGAAAATAATGAAAATTAGGAGAAAAGGAAAGTGAAAGGTAACAGGTTGCATGTGAGGAGGAACATGAAGGAAAATAATGGAAAATGAAGAAAATAGAGGCCCCATTAATAAAAAGGCTTCTAAGGATAAATTCACAGGCTTTTGTCGGTTCAGGTTTGAAGCTTTCCCTCTATTCTCTCTCTCTTTCTTACTCTTAGACACTTAGAGTTTTCTTGGAGCTCTCTTGGAGGAGTGTGGCATACTTAGAGTTTTGGAGCAAGAAGGAAAAGGAAGAGAAAGAAAGCACAAGATGACATTGGGAGCAGCGGCTACAACGAGTTTTTCTTGTAGGCACCGAGTTGCATGTATGTTTTCCTCACTAGTTTTGGCATGTATGGCATATGCATATTGTTTATTGGTCATGATCTATCATTGGCATGGAGGATTGCCTGAATTGACAATGGATTTTCCTAGCCTTTCCATTTCTTGGATATCCATGGTGATGTGGGTTCATCCCTTGTTTTCTGTTTGGTTCTCATGTTTCCTTAGCTTGGGTTAAGTTACTAGTTCTTGGAAGCCTTGGTTGGACACACACTCTAGAAGCCCTAGAATAGCCTAGGTTGAGTTACTAGTGCTAGAAGCCTTGGTTGGAAAAACACTCAGGAAGCCCTTGGTAGGTTGAATTACTAGTCGTAGAAGCCCTGGTTGGACAAACACCCTGGAAGCCTGGAGTAAGATGTGGGTTGCATTACTAGTCCTGGAAGCCTTGGTTGGAAAAATCACTCTGGAGCCCTAGAAGGCTTAGGTAGAGACCAATCTGATGATGGTTTTGTGATGTCTAACCATGAGGTGGAATCACCATTTGATGGGATGAAGTGGTTTGGCCTCTAGAAGCCATGGATGGTTTTGATTGATGTGTTTTATGAGATCCCACATTCATGCTTGGAATATGGCATGGGGGTGACAGGCTGAAGAGAGGTTTGGCTCAACCATGTCTACGGTCAGGTGGTTTGTGGAATTCCCACAAGTGGTTGGCCTTTGCATCATTAACATGAGGTTATTTATCCTTGTTATTTCATGAGTATTATAGTGGTTTATATGTGGATGATATGGTTGTGATTTCCTTGGTATTTCTATTACTACTATGTTGGTTATGAACATGTACTATGACAGTGGCTATGTATGGCTCTCATCATCTTTCTAATTTTAAATGAATGAACAATGTATCTATGGCCTACTAGATGAAACTACAGCTAATGTGTTGAGGTATCAATGCTTCCTAGATATTCTTAGATGAGTATGAGACCCCTATGCTTAGATCTGTTGTTTAACCTATAGATTACATAGTTGTGACATGTTTGACAAAATGCCTATTATGGCTAGTAGGGGTCTAGCCAAGTCCTTGTTTAAGTAATTTTATGTGTATCATTATTCTATTTTATCTTGCAATTATGAAAGTGTCATTGAGTTTTGGGCAGTGACCTGGGCTCTGGGCCTAGAAAAGTGGCTCAAATCCTAGAGACACAGGCAAAACACTGGGCAAAAAGGTCCCTGGACGCATGCATACCCATGTTGTGGGAGTGTCTAGAGCCTCCTGGACACATGTTTGTCCATATCAAGGGAGCGTCCAGGATTTTAATGGTATAAAAACGCAATGGGACCTAGGGTCTGGTTACCTGAGTGTTTGGGATGGTTCATGGGAGTCTTGTTGTTGATGTGGAAGGTATGTATAGTGTGTTTCCGTCGATTCCACTTCCTTAAGGTGAATTAGTAGGTTGAATCATATCATAGTAACTTCTCATCACATGTTTACCCCAGTTGGACGATTACTTGGGTAGATGCGGGAGGAGGGTGTTACACACAGAGCTTACCTTCCATCTCAATAATGTATGCTTGATAATTTGTCTGCATGTTATCAAGTGTTGCATAGATTTGAGGAATGCTCTGACCAACATCCCCTACTTTCTGTGCCTCCTGGGCACTGCATATCTATGGCCTGCCACCCTGGTACAATAGAAAATCCTTCTTGCGATGGTCTTTACCACAAATACAACAATGCAATGTTTCTCTACCACTACCTTTATTTTGTTGCTCTCCAGGCTGAGGTTTGTGTCCCTTCTCAACTGCATTAAACTTCTTGTACGGAGCCACCTTTTCTTTCTCACCTGCATCCTAAGGTATTCCTTTCCTCTGAGGCAACTTTCCTTTAGCCTTCTCATTCCCTTCCATATCATGCTTAGGCTCAAACTTGCACCTCGATAGCTCATAACAATGCTAGATCTGGCTTAGCCATGTCTACAATTGAATGATTCGTTGAACTCCCACAACATGTTGGCCTTTGCATCATTAATATGAGGTTATTTTTCCTTGTTATTTCAAGAGTATTATACTGGTTTATATGTGCATGATATGGCTATGAATTCCTTGTTATTTCTATTGCTATTATGCTGGTTATGAACATGTATTATGACATTGGCTATGTATGGCTCTCATCATGTTTTTAATTGTAAATGGATAAACAATGTATCTATGGCCTAATGGATGAAACTGTAGCTAATGTGTTCAGGCATGATGCTTCTTAGCGATTCTCAGATGAGTATGAGACCCCTTTGCTCAGATTTGTTGTTTAAACCTGTAGATTACATAATTTTGACATGTTTAATGAAATGCATGTCATGGCTAGTAGGGGTCCAGTCAAGCCCTTGTTCAAGTAGTTGTCTGTGTATCAATATTATATTGTTATCTCTCAATTTTAAAAGTGTCATTGAGTTCTGGGCAGTGACTTGGACTTTGGGCCTGGAAAAGTGGCTCAAATCTCAAAGATACAGGCATAACACTGGGCAGATTAGTCCCTGAACACATGCATACCCATGTTGATGGAGAATTTAGAGCATCGTGGACGCATGCTTGTCCATATCAAGGGAGTGTCCAGGGGTTTAATGGTCTAAAAAATTAGTGGGACCCAAAGGCTAGTTACCTAAGTGGTTGAGCTGGTTCCTGGGAATCCTGTTGCTGACATGGATGGTATGTATGGTGTGTTTCCACCGGTTCCACTTCCTTAAGGTGACTTAGGAGGTCGAATCATATCATAGTAACTTCTCATCACATGTTTACCCGGATTGGCTAGTTACTTGGGTAGATGTGGGAGGAGGGTCTTATAGAGTGGTATCAGAGAATGGTTCACCCCTCAGACTGGATTGGATGTTTGTTTTTCATGCATTCATGTTGGTTGCATATGTGTTTCTTGTGCTGTGAGGCCATGTGCTTGTTGCATATGCATGGTGTCGGTCATGGTTGTAGTGATGTTTCCATGGGAAAGAGGATGTTTTTGTTGTGAAGTGTGTCATCATGAGTGTATGATTGGTTACATGTTTATGCTTGCATGTTGCCAGTATGCATTGGTATGGTTGTTGTCTTCATGCATGAGGTCATGGTATGTATAGTTGATATGGTCATGCATTAATGATTAGACTCTAGCTAGAATGATGGGTATATAGTTATATGATTATGTGTTATATTTCTATATGTTGTCATAATTATGTTATACATGTATTACGCTAATTTTTTGATCATGAAGATGGGGTATCCTCCCCAAATTATGCTAAGGCACATTGGTTTATTGTGATTTGGTTTAGTTGACGTAAGATGCCTTGTAGGAAGAATATCAAAGATGACTAACACGATAGTAGACTATAGTTCCAAAGACTCTCCCTATGGATCAGATGAGTAGCATGGTGTTGGATATTATTTTGACTTAGCAGTTACACTGAGAAGATTAAAGGTGTAAATAAGGAGTTGTAAGGAAGACAATGACAAAAGCATATAGGCACATGAGAAATAAGCAGAGGGAAATGCAATGATACTTTAGAGTTTTTCAGAATTGCAGTGATAGGGACCACTTCAGATCACCCATGGGCAGAAGCACAAAACTAATGGGGCATATGGAAATAGGTCTCATGGTGAATACATGTTATATAGAGATGACACAATCAGAGATGGTAGGTTATTGGATACTCTAGATAGGAGAGGTGATGGGCGCGGGTACTATTCTAGTTTTGGTTCTGACAGGCATGATGATCAGCATTGTTATCATCCTTAAAGGAGGAGTGATAGGGGATATTTTCCGGATGAGTTTAAGAAAGAACAATCACCTACATTTGATGGAGAGATGAAGAAATCATAGGATGTAGAGGCTTGGTTGCTTGGTATGAGGAAGTTGTTCAGGTTGCATGATTATTCAGAGAACATGAAAGCTAGAATAGATACATTTAGTCTCAAAGGTAAAGCAAACATTTGGTGGGAAGATGTGAAGAGTGTTAGAGTTATTCATTAGGAGGACTTGACTTGGAGTGAGTTCAAGAGACTATTCAAGAAGAAGTACCTATTGAAGAGATACTATGATGAAAGGGAAAAATAATTCTATGAGATAAAGATGGGATCGATGAAAGATGAGGAGTACATTAGCAGGTTATTAGAGCTATTGAGGTATGTGCCTTACCTCAAGGAGGAGAAGGCCAAGATTCAGAGATTCACTAGTGGATTACTGATTTCATTCAAAGACGAGATTGAGTTCGATGATCTAGATTAATTGAGGAGGACATCCAAAAGGTAATGCATTTCTATGACAAATCGAAGTGCAAATATGAGACTAAGTCGGACTGGAAAGTTAACGCAAAGAACAAAGGAAAATGGGATAAGAAGCAAGTAAGACCTCAAGATTCAAGTAATAAAGAGAATGTTGCAGCATCTAAGAATTTCAATGCATGGACTTCGATCTGAGGAGCAGAACAAGGATGCATGCTGGAAGCCTATAGAGTGTTGGACTTATGGAAAAGATCATTGTAGGGGAGATTGTCCACAACATCAGGGTGGTAGACCATAGATCTATAGTGCTCAGGAGGCATAGATAGTGGGAGATGTTGGACAAAGTGTTCCTAGGATCTATGCAGCACTGGATAACAGATAGGGAGACCATCAGGCATCTATCATTAAGATGGATGGTAAACTTTGTGATCAAGTTGTTTCTATTTTGGTTGACCCTAGATCTAATTATAGTTATGTTAGTTGTGACTATTTCAATAGGTGTGGTTTGCATAAAGAGGTGCATGTAAAGTCTTGGTTAGTTCAGTTGGCTAAAGGTACCAAAAAGAGAGTTCATCATCGGGTAAGAGCTTGTGCATTTGATTTGAATGGTGTGACTACCTCAACATAATTGAATGTATTACCATTGGGATCATACAGTAAGTTTTTGGGCATGGATTGGTTGTACCTTCATAGAACCAAGGTGGATTGTTATGAAAAATTCATTGAGTGCCTGGATGATGATGGGGAACAAAGGATTTTGTGGGGTAAGAAGAAAGAAACATCAGTAAGAATGGTGACAGTTATGCAGGCCAATCATAGTTGCAGGAAAGGGTATGTGTTATTTGCAGTGCACATTTCTAGTGACAAAGGTAAGGAAGGTGAGGCTGTAGATGTTTTGAGCACGTGCCCAGTTCTAAACAATTTGTTTCTAGCAAATATTTCAAATTTTCCACCTCATAGGGAAGTAGAATTTTCTATTGAGTGGTGCCTGGGAAGCTCCAACATCAAAAGCACCTTAAAGGATGAGTACACTTGAGTTGGTAGAGTTAAAATTGTAGATGAAAGAGATGCTTGACAAATGATACATTAGGCCAAGTGTATCACCTTGGGATGCACTGGTATTGTTTGTGAAGAAGAAGGATGATACTCTTAGGTTGTGCATTGATTACAGGAAGTTGAACAAAGTTACCTTCAAGAATAGGTATCCTTTTTCGAGGATTGATGACTTGTTTGATCAGTTGAAGGGAGCAGTAGTGTTCTCGAAGATTGATCTAAGATCCGGATATCATCAGGTACGCATTAAAGAAGAGGACATCTACAAGACCATTTTCCGGACCAGGTATGGGAATTATGAGTTTGCTGTAGTTCCATTCGATTTGCATAATGCTCCATATACCTTTATGTGTTTGATGAATAGTGTGTTATGTCCCTATTTGGACATGTTCGTTATTATGTTCATTGATGACCATTGGTATATTCTAAAAATGAGGAAGAACATGCCGATCATTTTGATCCAGGTGGATGTTGGTGGCCACCCGCCTATCTCACTTGGACACCCACAATTGTCTCTTTCAGTTTTTCAGTTTCCTTGATTATAGCACAATTTACTATTTTTGGCAGTTTTTCGAGTCCTGAACTTTCGGTGTCGTTTTGAGGCCCTAAACGACGTTTTTTAAGGAAAATTGGGACCAACATGGGTTGTTAGCCAATGTTGGCCACTCAAACATTGTATTACTCGGATAGATCTTTCTAACAAGGTATTGTGTGTGTCAAATAGAGATCGTATGCCAAAGTTACGACCCAGGGAAGTTGATGTACCAATTTACCCAAACGGGGCCCATAGTTTGGCACTTCATCTCCTAGGGTTAGGTTTTTGGATGTTTAGGGTTTTCCATTGTTTCTCAAAAATAAATAGGCCTTTGCCCCTCATTGTAACACAGTTCATAGCCATGTATCCGCCACATCTCTTCTCAAAGATAAGCTACCATCACCCGAGCTAGTTTATTTCTATTTCTGTTTGTAAGCATATTTCTGTTGCATCTCTGTATTTATGGTTACCTTTGTAATTTGTTTCGTTCCTATTTAAATCTGGATTAGTGGTATCAGAGCGGTCTGCTCTTTCTCTATTTTTCTTTGCATGTCCCCAACGAGGTCGGGATATAAGGAGTTAGGGCTTGAACTGGTTGAACCTTTGCAAGACCAGCCTCGCAAATCCGAATGGCCTCCCATGGCAGATGAAAAGAAAGATGAGGGGGCAGGATATCCTATCAAAATCTTGCTCAAATAAGCCCTTGAGCGACAAAGGAACGTGATGATGGACAACTTTGCCCAGATCCTTCAGAAGCTATCCAAGGGCGACACATCTACTTTTGGCAGCTACTTTGAAAGTGCCACACCCTTTAAGGTGTAAGTTAAATTTGACATTCCCATATTTGAGGGTCAGATAGATTCAGACATTGTAGATAAATGGTTAAATATGTTAGAAGGATATTTTTCCATTCATGAATTTTCCAGCCGGGAAAATATCACTTTTGCACTTCTCAAAGTAGCCCCCCACGTCAAGGACTGGTGGGAAACCTACTATGAGCAAAAAGATGAAAGTATGGCCTCAATGTTTTCAATCGTACCCACTTGGAACTAATTCCACGATGCCATCAAGGAGCAGTACTACCCTGTCAGAAGCTATGAGGATAAATACATAAAGTGGACCATGCTGTGGCAGGGAAGGGACCTAGACGTGCCGAAGTTTACCAATATTTTTCATACCCTTCGCACAAAGTTGGGTATCAAGGATTTTGAGCGACATTTGGTACTCAAATACCGCGACTGCCTACACAGGTACATCCAGGATGAGATGGAGTTCTTGGACATCTCCTCGCTCGGCACGACGTACTAATACACTATCAAGATCTAGCAGAAGTTTAAACAGAAGAAGAGAGATTTTAGATCCGTGAATCGAAGCAAGGAAAAGGATTCCCCAAACCACAAAGCCTAGGATAAAGCCAAGACGGTGTGACCCAAGACAACTTGTCAAATCTGCAAGAAAATAACAACACCATGAAGCCAAAGAAGAAAATAGGAAAGTGGTGTGATTTCCACAAGAGCCCCACTCATAACACAAGTGAGTGTCAGGCCAAGCAGTTGTTGGTGGCCGAGTTGAAGGCTTCAGAATCAGACACATGTTTCGACCCTGAGTCAGAACCCGACAAGAGGAATAGCAAAGGGAAGTAGATTATTGATGCAGAGCCAAGCGCCACCGTTGCCACCACCAAGATCCAGAAGAATGAGAGAAGATATAGAGGAGGGGGAGCATCTTTTCCACTCACAAATGTGGGTGAAGGGTTCGCCACTACAATTCATTATCGACAGTGGTAGCCAAAAGAAATTCATTTCAATAGAGTTCATGAAGTGGTTGGGCCTACTGACTACACCAGACCCGCAGCCATACAGTATCGTGTGGCTTCACCAAGGAAGAGATCTCTGATTTCACCAACAGTGTCGTATTCCCTACAACATCAAGCCCTTCACAGATGAGGTATTGTGTGATGTTGCAACTCTTGATGTTTTGATGTATTATTAGGCCAACCATACTTATGGAAGTGACATGATGTGTATTAGTCAAGGCCTTACGTTGTTATTATTTCTTTGGGTAATTCATTATACAGGATACCGGAGGTAGCCCCATCTACCGCCACCTCTTTGATCTCTGCTAAGAAATGCAGTAAGATCATCTCCCAGACTAGGAAATTCATTTTCTTTTTGGTTCGCTCTCAAAGTAAGGGGAAGATCGTAGCCACATCCATGGCCCCCGGGAAGGGTTCCTCCACGCAACAGAATCAGGTGGATACGGTCATGAAAGAAGACAAGAACATATTCTCCTCACCCACCAGGGTACCGTTGCACTATCAGGTCAAGCATTCGTTCGATCTGACTCCCAAAGCACCTCTACCCAACAGGCCGATATATCTCTGCTCCATTGTGAAAAATGCGAAGTATAAGCAGCGACATGATCAACATTGGGTGCCACACAAGTTTCAAGGGGGTGAAAAAGTATGGTTGCATTTGTAGAAAGAACACCTTACAAGAGCCCATCGGAAGCTCAAACCACTCCGATATGGTCCTTACACCATTACAAAGGTTATGGGAAACAATGATTTGGAGCACATCATTCCCCCATTCCTTGGCTTGCATCGAGTGTTCAATGTGGAATGCCCTCGACCATGCTTCCCACCATTACTGGACACATCAAAGATTGCAGAACAACTCACCAGGGACTAATTTCAGTAGAAGTTTCCCCATCTCATGGAGGCACTCAATTCAATGGCGACCATTTCTTCCTAGGGGAGAGGAATGATCCAGGTGGATGTTGGTGGCCACCCACCTATCTCACTTGGACCCCCACAACTGTCTCTTTCAATTTTTCAGTTTCCTTAATTGTAGCACAATTTACTATTTTTGGCATTTTTTTCGGGTCCTGAACTTCAGAGTTGTTTTGAGGCCATAAATGACATTTTTTTGGGAAAATTGGGACCAACATGGGTCAATTGTAGACCCACCTTGGCCACTCAAAAGTTATAGTCCTCAGATAGATCTTTCTAGCGAGGTATTGTGCACATCAAATGAAGATTGTATGCCAAAGTTACCACCTCGGGAAGTTGATGTACCAATTTACCCAAACGGGGCCCATAGTTTGGCGCTTCATATCCTAGGGTTAGGTTTTTGGATGTTTAGGGTTTTCCATTGTTTCTCAACAATAAATATGCCTTTGAGACTCATTGTAACACAGTTCAAAAGCATGTAGCCGCCACATCTCTTCTCAGAGATAAGCTACCATCGCCCGAGCTAGTTTATTTCCATTTCTGTTTGTAAGCATATTTCAGTAGTTTACATTAATGAAATGAAGTATTATTTCTGTTGCAACTCTATATTTATGGTTACCTCTATAATTTGTTGCATTCCTTTTTAAATCTGGATCACATTTGGCAGTAGTGTTGAGGTTGTTGAGAGAGCATCAGTTGTAAGCTAAGCTTAGCAAGTGAAATTTATTTCAGACTGAGTTACATTACTTGGGACATGTGGTTTCCAAGGATCGCATAATAGTGGACCTAGAAAAGGTAAGAGCTATCACAGAGTGGGAAGCTCCCAGAAATGTGGATGAGGTGATATATTTCATTGTGTTAGAAGGTTATTATAGGAGGTTCATTAGGAAATTCTCGCATATTTCTTATCCTATCACATCATTGCAGAGGAAAGGTAAGAAGTTTGAAAGGACAGACGAGTGTGTGGCCAGTTTTGAGTAGTTCCAACAGTTGTTGACACATGCACCGATGTTAAAGATTGCAGATCTGGACAAAGATTTTTTGTATTATGTAAAGATGCTTGCAAGAGAGGACTTGGTGGAGTCCTTATGCAGGATGGACAAGTGGTATGCTATGAGTCATAGAAATCGAATGAGCATGAGTAGAACTATTCGATACATGATCTTAAGTTGATAGTGATCATACATTCATTAAAGATGTGGAGGCAATATCTACTTGGCAGGAGGTTTGTATTGATAAGTGATCACAGTGGTTTGCGATATCTATTTGACCAACTGAATATGAATGGCAGGAATGCTCAGTGGTTGGCCATGATCAACGAGTTTGACTTTAAGATTAGGTATATCAAAGGTAAAGAAAACCGGGTGGTAGATGCTCTTAGCATGTGGATACAGGTAAATCAATAGCAGCTATGAGCTCCTACGGGACATATTTACAGGATAGGACCTTGCTGGTAGGTTAGCAGGATAACAAGTATATGGAGATTGTGCACAGGTTGTAGTAGAGTACATGTACATGTACATGTAGTGGTATAGGTACATGCACAAGTAGTGGTACAGGTACAGGTAAAGATGTGTGTGCATGGAATGTGGACTATCATCTCACGACAGATGGATTGTTTAGATTTAGAGACAGGTTATATATGCCAGGTAGAAGTGAGATCAAGAAGGTTATCTTGAGGGAGTTTCACGCGGAACCATATTCAGGTCACCCAGGTTATCAGAAAACGTTGACAGTAGTGAATAAATTATATTATTGGTTTAATTTTAAGAGAGACATAGTAGAGTTTGTGGCTAGGTGCTTGGATTGTTAGCAGGTGAAGGTAGAGTGTAAGCATCTAGGTGGACTGCTACAACCGATTCCAATTCCAGAGTGGAAATGGGAGGTCATTTCCATGGAATTTATCATAGGTTTTCCGAGGATAGTGAGAGAACATGATTCCATCATGGTAGTGGTGAACAAGTTGACAAAGTTAGTGCACTTCATTCCAGTGAATTCTACATTCTCAACGAGTGATGTAGCCCAAGTCTTCATCAGGGACGTGGTCAGATTGCATGGAGTTCTAAAGAATATTGTGTCAAATAGGGATGAAAAGTTCACTTCCAAGTTTTGGAAGGAGTTATTTGCAGGTTTGGGCACAGAGTTGTCCTTTAGTATATCTTATCATCCGCAGATAGATGGACAGACAGAGGGGGTCAACAAGATATTGGAGGACATGCTAATGATGTACATGATGCATCATCAACGAAAGTGGGAAGAGTATATCCCAGTGGTAGAGTTCGCTTACAACTATGGGTACCAGGAGTCATTGAGGATGAGTCTGTTTTAGGCATTGTATGGGTGGAGTTTCAATACTCTCATCAATTGGAGTGATCCAGTGAACATGTGTTGATTGAACCAGACATGTTGGCAGACATGGAGTGGGAAATGCAGGTAATCAAGGAGAATTTTAAATAAACATAGGATAGGAAGAAGAGTTATGCAGATCAAAATAGGTTTCTCAAGGAGTTCCAGGTTGGGGAACATGTGTACTTATGCATCAAAACAAAGAATAGTTCCTTTCGGATCAGATCATCTGCCAAGCTGGCACCCTAGTTTTGTGGACCTTTCAGGATTATTGAGAGGATTGGGCCAGTAGCCTATTGACTTACACTGCCATCAACAATGAAATTCCATTATGTTTTCCATGTGTAATTGCTTAAGAAGCATGTTAAAGATGTCAATCAAGTGATTGATTGGTCTATATTGCAAGTGGAGCCAGATGGAGAATTCCAACCAGAGCCTCAGTGTATATTGCAGAGAAATATGCTCATCCTCTGGAATTGAGTAATTGAGCAGTTTAAGGTGCAATGGAAGCACTTTGGGCCCCATGAAGCTACATGGAAGATGACAGATCAAATGCGGGCTATGTATCCTTCCTTATTTATTGGTTGAGTGGATGTTTTGGTATATGTCTTTGGTATATGATTTTGGTACATGTTTTGGTGATGTTTGGTATATATACATATGTGTATGATGTAAATACCACCATGAGATATGTTATAAAGCTCCAATAAGTGGTATGGGTGTCATGTCATTTTGGTTTTATACTTGCTATGTTGTCATGTTAGTTTGCTTCTCAGTAGGATGATCATTGTAAATAATGCAATGAGCTAAGTTATAAAGCTCCATGGGCAGTATGTTTTTCTTATAGCATCCTTGTTGGTTGTAGGTGTTGTTGAACACCAAGGACAATGTTCCCCCAAGGGGGAGGGTTATGTAACATCCCTAGTCAAAATTCCATGTAATAAAAATTAATAAAGGCAAAATAATAACCACGATTGATGGGACACTTATTCCAAGATGAATGTTAGGAAAAATCATAGTGATGGGGATCACTAGTGATTGATTAATGGCTAAGGAAATTGGCAAATGAAATGACAAAGGCTTTGGAGAGGCAAAATGACATTTTGGCACATTTATTTATGAAAATAATGGAAATTAGGAGAAAAGGAAGGTGAAAGGTCACAAGTTTCATGTGAGGAGGAAAATGAATAAAATAGAGTCGTCATTAATAAAAAGGTTTCAAAGGATCAATTCACAAACTTTTATCAGTTTAGTTTTGTAGATCTGTCTCTATTCTCTCTCTCTCATACTCTCGGACACTTAAATTTTTATTGGAGCATGCTTGGAGGAGTGTGGCATACTTGGAATTTTAGAGCAAGAAGGGAAAAGAAGAGAAAGAAAGTGCAAGAGGACATCAGGATCATTAGCTACAACGGGTTTTTCTTGCAGGTATTGAGTTGCATGTATGTTTTCCTCACTTGTTTTGGCATGCATGTGGTTTATTGGTCATGATCTTTCATTAGCATGGAGGATTTCCTATATTGACAATGGATTTTCCTAACCTTTCTATTTCCTATATAGCCATGGTGTTGTGGGTTCATCCCTTATTTTCTAGTTGGTTCTCATGTTTCCTTAGCTTGGGTTGAGTTACTAGTCCTGGAAGCCTTGGTTGGAGAAATGATTTGGAAGCCCTCGGTGTGATGAGTTACTAGTCTTAGAGGCCCTAGTTGGAAAAACACCTTGGAAGCCCCGAAGTAAGTTGTGGTTTGAGTTACTAGTCATGGAATCCTTGGTTGGAACAAATTCTTTGGAGCCCTGGAAGGCTTAGGTAAAGACCAATCTGATGATGGTATTTTCATGTTTGACCATTAGGTGGAACCAATGTTTGATGGGTTGAGATGGTTTGGCCCCTAGAAGCCTTAGATGATTATGATTGATGTTTTTTATGAGATCCCACATTCAAGCTTGGAATATGGCACGAGGGTGACAGGTTGAAGAGAGGTTTTTCTCATCCATGTCTATGGTCGAGTGGTTTGTGGAAGTCCCACAACTAGTTGGCCTTTGCATCATTAACATGAGGTTATTTCTCCTTGTTATTTTATGAGTATTATAACGGTTTATATGTGGATGATATGGTTGTGATTTACTTGGTATTTCTATTGCTATTATGCTAATTATGAACATGTATTATGACAGTGGCTATGTATGGCTCTCATCGTGTTTCTAATTGTAAATAAATGAACAATGTATCTATGGATTAATGGATGAAACTGCAACTAATGTGTTGAGGCATCAACGCTTCCTAGATACTCTCAAATGAGTATGAGACCCCTATGATCAGATCTATTGTTTAAACCCGTAGATTACATAGTTGTGACATGTTTGACGAAATGGTTGTTATGGCTAGTAGGGGTCTAGTCAAGTCCTTGTTTAAGTAATTGAATGTGTATCATTATTCTATTTTTATCTTGCAATTATGAAAGTGTCATTGAGTTCTGGGCAGTGACCTGGGCTCTGGGCCTAGAAAAGTGGCTCAAATCCCAGAGACACAAGCACAACACTAGGCAAAAAAGTCCCTGGATGCATGCATACCCATGTTGTGGGAGCGTTTGGAGCCTCCTGGACGCATGTTTGTCCATATCAAGGGAGCGTTCGAGGATTTAATGGTCTAAAAACGCAGTGGGACCTAGGGGCTAGTTACTTGAGTGGTTGGGATGGTTCATGGGAGTCCTGTTGTTGATTTGGAAGGTATGTATGGTGTGTTTCCATCATTTCCACTTCCTTAAGGTGAATTAGTAGGTCGAATGATATCATAGTAACTTCTCATCACATGTTTACCCCGGTTGGACGATTACTTGGGTAGATGTGGGAGGAGAGCATTACGCACAGAGCTTACCTTCCATATTAATAATGCATGCATGATAATTTGTCTGCTTGTTATCAAATGTTGCATAGATCTGAGGAATGCTTTAATCAACATCCCGAACTTTATGCACCTCCTAGACATTGTATATCTATGGCCTACCACCCTTGTACAATATAACATCCTTCTTGTGATGGTCTTTGCCACAAATACAACAATGCAACAGTTCTCTACCACCACCATTATTTTTGTGTTGTCCAGGCTGAGGTTCATGTCCCTTCTTGGCTGCATTAAACTTCTTTTAAGGAGACACATTTTCTTTCTCACCTACATCCTGAGGTATTCCTTTCCTCTTACGCCACCTTCCTTTAGCCTTCATTCCCTTCCATATCACGCTTAGGCTCGAACTTGCAACTTGATAGCTCATAATAATGCTTCAATCTCTCGATGACTTCCTCCAATGACCGAAGCTCATCATACTCAATTCGATCCTCGAATTCTAATGGCATTCCATTGATGAACCTTTGGACCTTTTTCTTCTCATCCTTGAGATAAGGCACATACCTCAACAACTCCAAAATTTGGTCGTTTACTCTTCATCTGTCATGGAACCCATCTTCAACTCATAGAATTCCTTTGTCTTTCCATCATAATATCTCTCTCACAAGTACTTCTTCTTGAAGAGTATTTTAAACTCATGTTGACTCAACTCTTCTATCTTGATGCCTCTAACATGGTTCACATCTTCCCACCATATATCTACTTTTCCTTTGAGATTTTTTCATATTCTCTGAATAATCATGCAATCCAAAGAACTTATTCATCCCAAGCAGCCATGCTTCTACATCTTATGATCTCTTCATCTCTCCATCAATTGTAGGAGGCTTGACTATCTTTGATCCGAATTGGATCATTATATTGTTTGTCATTCATCTCAATCAATTTGAAGTGGAAAAAGTGGAGGAATCATTTAACGGGACCGTTTTTACCGGCGAGACCCAGTTTGGAAAAACAAGGTCTGAAACCTTCCGGGAGCATTTTGAGGCATGAAGCAATGTTTTCCTGGTTTCTACACACAAAAATATTTCCAACGGCGCAAGAATTGCGTCAATTAGAGCCTGTATTCAAACATTATGCCACTCAGAAGCTAACCATCTTGATTTCACACCTTTAGTTCGGGAGGATGTCGTGTCAACTCCCATTATTCATGGAAAAGGGGTTAGCCACGAGTTTTTTATATAAAGGACACTAGAAGAGTCTATTCTAGTTAAGAGTTTATGTAGTCAAACTTAACCACTAGTTGGATATCGGGATGTGTTATAACCGGGCCATTAGGAGGAAGAGGCATTCCATTCTTTCAAGAGAATTTTGTTCCATAGCTGAGCAAAGATAGCCAGGAGAGATAGAAGGTAGAGCACACATAGAAGATTTGTGCACTGTAGCAGCCCACAAGCCACAAACATTACTTCTTTGTATCTGCAGTCCTATTTCTAGACAGAGAAAGAGAGCAAAGCGGCCTCACCTTCCAGTTGGGCTTTCTCCTGAAAGGGTTTCCCAGAGAGCATATCTTGTGTATTATGTGTGTGAGCTTATTTTGTCATTCTCTACTTTTCTGCTTGATTTACTTTTACATGCATGCACTAATTACAATTAATTTTACAGATCTAGAAATTAAATAAAACTGTAATAGTGTAGAATCTCATATTTTTAATATATTATTATCAGATCTGTTGTGATGAACTATCCAGTGGAATATCCATGGAATTTTACAGATCATTTGGTATCAGAGCAGGTTTCTTTGGGTATTTTGTGGAGATTTCAGGGACCTTATTGGAGAAACTCCACATTGTTGCCTCACAGTGGTGCAACGTTCTGATACTCCTCAGTCCTTTGGCGCTCATCTCATTTGGCATTTGCTTTCTCATATGACTGGGCTAGTGACCATCGACTTAATTCCATATCGAAGCCCCTTTTGTATCATAACTTCTGCAAAGCTCCAATTTCATCTTAGCTCCTTCTCCTTAGCCCTCACTGCATTTATCGTCATAGGACCGAGAGTTGTGACCTACCACTTAGCCTTACAGTGCTAGGGCATTTTGTTCCTATCGGGGGCCATTATTCCTTTGTTAACTGCTTTGCGCTCTTGGTTCTTTGAATTCTCACAACCATGTGCCAACCCAATATCGGAAACCCCCTTTATCGGAACTTTTCCAAGCTCCAACTTTTCTAGAGTTCCAACGTCTTCAACCTCCAATATGTCGACCTCCGATATGACATCATCACTCCACGTGGCGACTCCTTAGTGGTGACATGTGTCACCCAATTCTAGCCCATTAGACTACCCAATTAGGTTGAATACACCTGCCACGTGTCCTTTCAAACTGCCACATCATGCTGACGTCAGATGCCACTGTAGCTTATCAGAGCCAATCATATGTTGCGATGTTTCCTGCTAGAGGAGAGAGAAGAGGGCCCGTCAACCTTTGTTTTTGCAAGGAAATACTTTGTTAATCTTCTTCATCATTCCTCAGTGCTTTTTAAAGCTTATCAGAACTTTTGCACATCGAAGCTTCTAAAACTACCTCAGTTAAGAAGTTTTGATACTCCGATATTCTGATCCTCCGATATTTCGATATCCCGTTATGTCGATGCACCAATACGCTGATCTTCTGGGTTCCGATATCCTCCAACCTCCGATACAACCTTCTCCGATGTACCAAACCTCTGATATTCTGATATCGTGATGTGCCGGACTTCCGATATGCCTAAGCATCGATATGCTAACCTTTGATATTCCTGATATGTCAATATGTTGACCTCTGACATCTTATTCTTTAATATACTGATGTGCTGACCTCCGATATGGCGATATGCTGGACCTCCAAAATCTTGTTCGCTGAAATGCCGATGTGCCAACCTCCGATATTCTGATGCGCTAATATGTTGATCTCTGATATTCCAATCTCTAATATGCCGATGCATGAATATGATGGACCTCCGACATTCCAATCTTTGATATGCTGATATTCCTTCCTTCCTAAGGATTCAAGACCTTGAACTTCAACAGACAATAAATTTTGATGCAGGAGTCCATTTTTGGACTTCCACATATCATTAGAAAGATCTTCTAGAGAAATTTCCAATGGAGAGAGTACACTGTAGGTTTTGAGTCCTTCTTCTACTTAAAATATGACTCCAAACTTCTCTTCTCATTGACTCTTTGGATAGCTGAAATCACACCCACCATGATGATCCTCTACATGAAGCCTGCAGGTACAATGGACTTCCATCTGGTCCATTACTATAATCATCATTCTATGGCTTTTCCACTAAGCTTGTTTCTATGATGATTCTCTACATAAATCTTGCAGCTATCATAGGAATCCTTTTGAGCCTTGAAAAACCATGGGATCCCTCTTGGGCCATCATTGCCAACATCTGTTGTGACAAGCATCCAAGATAGTCTGGTTGACATCAATGCCAACACTCCTGCTAACAGTTAGACAATTCCAATTTCCCAACACATCTCCCCAGCATGATTTTTGACATCAATGTCAACACACTTGCAGATATCTTCACTAGGCCACTGGTCATCCAGACAATGCCAACTATCCAACATCATTATGGAGTGTTTTGTACAAGAAACATTGTCTTCATTTTCTTGCACCTAGTACATGTCATGTGTCAAATTCAAATATTAATAACGTAAAGTATATTGTAGTATTTGGTTGGCATGAAATTTTATTAGTTTTGTAAATAGGTTTATTTCATTTTTTCACATATATATTTACATATTTATGTGCTATGAATAAAATGCATTATTTAGAAACGAGAAAAAGTGTGAGGGTAGATTTGATCACTTCTTTCAATTGTGTTTACATGGAACTCAATGTATTTTGGTTGATAAATTATCAAAAATGGACTCTAAAGTTTAGGACTTCAAGCTAGATTATTTTACTTGAGTTTAGAAATGGTTTTTTCGTCAACTTTTTTTTCTTGGATTAATTTACATGTATTATATGTAACATTCTAAATCATCTCATATATGTGCCCCAACTACAGGCCATCATAGTGCGAGAGGTTCTATTATACGTGGTTGGGCTCATGATAGATCATGTAGCCCACCGAGAGTTCATGTTCCCCTTGTATATCCTACCTCTGACGCTAGTCAGAGTGTCAGAGGCAGTGTTTCTATCTCTGTTGATGACCATGCTACATCCAATGGACCTTCTTCACCCATTTTAGGTACACCTCTTGCATTTTTAAATCCTCTTTAAACTTTATGTGTTTATGTCTTGAAATTGTCTTTAATTTTTAAATTTTCTTCAACTGATGTGTTTGAATTTAATGTATATGTTATTATGCTTCTAGTTTGTTAATTATATATATGTTAAATTATGTTTATGATTTATAGGTCCTTAGCAAGCCAAAATTGAGGATCAGAGTGTAGCATTGATCCCTATGTGGGATGATTTTATAGCTTAGATCACATTAGAGGATGTTACGACTCGTCATACACAGATCACAACAGAGATAGAGAAGATCCCTGCCAATTCACTACCTCATCTTGCATTGTCTTTGATGTTGGATAACATGGCTAGGTTGATCGAGAAATACTGGAGGTCAGATCCACATAGCCACATATTACAATTCATACATAGGGTCAGGAGGCATGAGGTTAGAGGTCCAGATTCTTGGGAGGTGGTAAAAGAGACCACCAAGTACATTGATGTTCATGGGGAGTTTTTCAATATCTCTCTGAATCTCGAAGCTAGACATAAAGGTCTGATCCCACTAAAATATTTTAGTAATTTTCATGTAGCCCCTCTCATATATGATAGATTCATTGGAGCTTGGGGCAAGTTCCCCAACCATGACAAGGTCGCCATTTATTTTGCTAAGAATTTATATGCAGAGTTTGTGTTACATATGAGGTTGGATTACAATGATACCAGATCTCATTTGTATGGTACCTACATGGAACGTACCTATGAGGGCAGGGGAGCTCATAGGGACCCTGGGCATGTACCACCACCTCCAATATTCTTACCACTACCTTCTCAGAGCTTTGTATTATCGACAGTTCTAGAGGAGTTGTCGCCGCTTGGTGGTGAGACGTGGGAGACTATTGTAGATAACATGTGGGTGTGTCTAGTGCGTGTGTTGTATTGGATGGAAAGATTAGGAGATCACCATCATTACCTTGTGACCCACTAGTTACCTTATATGATGATGCATTTCTCGTGAATTTACTCTTTGACCGGCTTTTAACACATACATGTATGTATCATGATGCCATTCATGAGACTTGGAGGGTGCATAGCCTACGTGACATGAACCAAGTACATATATATACAAATTTTTTTACTCTTATTGTCAAATTATGCATAATTATTTATATTAAAATTTATAGTTCATATTAGATTGCATTTATATTAATAATTTCATGATAACATGTAGAAAATCCCAACTACATGGATGAGCTTATGATGTCATCTGATGACGTAGTGGATTAGCCAGGGCATCCTTGACTAGAGCATGTTTCCATGGATTCTTCTCCACCTCCACCTCCACCTTATATGATCACTAATGTGGAGGAGAGTGAGTATGTACAACCAATTGGACCAATAGTTAAGGTAAACATTTTGATTCCTAAGATTTCAACATTTTTTTAAGTTACATAAATATGCTAATTAATTTGTAGTCTAGTTATAATTTGTCCTTGCCATTGTGTACGCAAGCCCATATGCAAAGTGTCGTTGATCCCACTATTATGTGGAGACATGAGTGGGATTTTGGGTTTAGAAGCATTGGTGATGCGGGTCCATCTATGCAGGTTTCAATCATTGAGCCACAGGCAGGGGAGCACCAAACCCAGATTCATGATCAGACCCCCATCCTATCTTACGTGCATTTGGACTCAACTAGGGATTAGTAGATTCACGTATATGTAATTAAAAATGTGGTTCAATATCATTTATTTCCATATTACTTATTTTGTACAAATAATGATCTAATTAATTGGAATTTTAATGTGTTATATTTCAGTATTGGCTTATGGACATTTACTTTATGCAACAAAACTCACATAGGAGTTCTGGTGTTACTTAGAGAGTCATAGTTTGTATATTTTTAGGCTCATTTCATAGGGAATATTCACATGTGTGATACAAACTTTGTATATTTTCATACATAGGCAGTTTATGGATGCACATCATGGACATTATTTTAGTTTGTGGATGTTTATTATTTTAGTTTATGGATGTTCGTGTGATATTTGTAATTTGTATATATTTTCATATGGATAGTTAATTGATACATGTATTCACTATTTCAATTTATGGATTTGTATTAATCTTGTTTATGTATGCTCATTAATTTTTGAAGTTTAAATAGATCTATTAAAATTATTTCGCTAGTTTAATCATTTTTCTATATACTATAACTTTTATAAGTAAAATATATGTTCAATTTTGATTTCCAGTTTCATGGACTAAGAAAATAATTACAATCTTAATTTATGATGCATGTCACTTTGATACTTAAAATGAACTAAAATATATCATGTATCAATTTAATATTGAACATGGAAACAATTCCAGTCATGCTTCATATTGGCTTGTAGAAAGTGTCTTTTAGTGCAATTAACATCTATGTTATTACAATTAAATTTTAAAAATAAATTATTTGAATTATAAAGTCATATATATATATATATATATATGAAAAATTTTGTGACCCTCCCATATACCATTTCATGGACAACTTTTTTAAGTATTTCAATCAATTTCTTATCTCAAGGTTCAATTAAAAAATACAAATATGATTCAAATAAGTCCTATTCAATTTCAATATTAAAATATGTCATGTAAAGAACAAATAAGTTTTATTCAACATTATTTATTTTTAGATTATCTACAAGAGCTTAGTCATAATATGATATAAGTCAATAGTATTGAAATTTAATATATAGGTCAAACAACAATATATAGCAACATTTCTATAATTTTATGTAATATTATCAACTTTCCTAAATTTATAAGTAGTTATCCAAGTATTTTAATCAATTCCTTATTATGGAAATTTAAGTTTTATTCAATTTTTAAAAACTCAAATATGATTGAAATAAGTTATGTATTCAATTTTAAAAGATGTGGAGATGTAAAAGTTACAAATACAAGTTTTATTCGATTTTATTTTGTTTAAAGTTACTCTACAAAAGCTTAGTCATAATGCACATTGTCAATAATTGTTTTTTGCTTACACCGAAATCAATTCACAATGTTAAACTAATTACCTTGAAATTAATGTAAACCATATATCTAGTTACAACATTTATCATAAATCAATATCTTCACTGAAATCAATGCATCTAATGCAAGAAATTTTCTTCCCTTTCTCTCCCCCCTCCATCTATATCGATATATCCCTCCATCTCTCCTTCTTTGTCTCTGTATCTCCCCCCCCCCCCCACCCCAAGAAACACACACACACACTCTCTCTTCATATATATATATATATATATATATATATATATATATATCTCCCTCCCTCCCTCTATCTCTCTCTTCTTCCCTCTCTCCCCTTTCCGTCTATATCTCTATCTCCCTCTATGTGTCCTTCTTCATCTCTCTATACCACCCTACAAACATACACATTGTTTCTCCATATCTATCTATATATCCCTCCCTCTCCCTATCCCCCTCTCTCTTTCCCCCTTCTCTCCCTTTGTATCCCCTTCTCTATCTCTTCCCTCCTACTCCCCTCTCTCCCTTTCTTTTCTTCTCCCTTGTCACTCCCTATCTCTCTCCATCTCCCTTGCCACTCCCTCTCTCTCCACCTTTCTTTCTCTATATGTATTTTTCTTACCTCCCTCTCTCTCCCCCTCCAACTCCTCTCTCTCTTCCTTTCTCTCCCACCTCTCTTTGTCTCTCCCCCACGTCTCTCTCTCTCTCTCTCTCTCTCTCTCTCGATTCGTCCTACAACTCTATTGACTATCTCTCTTGCCCTTATCTCCATCTAGAGTCCTTATTTTTCTTTCTATCTCACCCCCAAACATACTCTCTCTCTCTCTCTCTCTCTCTCCCTATATGTCTTGAACTTATTCCTTCCCTATCTTTTCATCCAATTCCATCTCTCAAGCTCCCTCTCTTTGTCGGGGACTATCTCCTCCTCTCCCTTTCTCCATCTTTGTGTCCCCCTCTCTCTCTCTTACTCTATATTTCCAAAAAATTTAAATACTTTGACAATTAAAATATTATGTTTAATTCCTTTTTCTTTTATTTTTTATGTTGTACAACAATTTAATTTTTCTATATAATACATATTTAAAATGCGAGATTTCAAATGTGCGTTGTACATTCACCTGGAGGGAAAATGATAATTTTCCATGGAAACAAATTATCTTAAAATTTCCAAATTATTAATGTTCTAGCTACCTCCATCAAAGATACATAGAGCGCTTCATGTCTTCCAATTGAATTTGTTTAGGTTTTGTTTCTTTAAATGTAGCTTTAGTTTATGAGTACTTCAAGATTTTAAAAATATTATATTTATAAAAATATTAGGTTAAATAAAATTAACATATATTGAGTCAACTTGTATGACTCTTTTTGTGTTAATGGCTCTTTTGTTGACACCTATCGCGTATATCAACCACATTTATTAATGTGGTTGTGCTAGTATATATAATAATATGAGAAATTTTATATTATATTCAAGTTAATAATATTATATTAATCCAAAATTAATAAATTTCATATTAACATTAAAATATATTAATATTAAATTTTTTATATTAATATTTGTTCATTATTTAATTTAATAATAATAATAATAATAATAATATTTTAATATTAATATTAATTTTAATAAGGTTTTTACATGACATTATAGCAAAAACTCTAATAATATTTGGAATTTTAAAATAAGGTAAAAGTTTAATTTTAGATCATTCAATTTTTTTTTATAGAGGCTCGATCGAGCAACATAGCTTGATCGAGCCATAGCGGTCGATTGAACCCTTGTTAACCATCTATTTAAATTTGAAATTTAGGCACTCAATCGAGCCTCTTAAGTCCTAAAATCAGCAATTTCAGCACATCTTCTGCAACTCCATTTTGTACCCTAGTGAACTTAGGGCTAAATTTGTCGTTAGGTGGCAGAGTTGATCATGTTGGATTCATGAAGGAATCCTCTATCCAATAGCAGACGAGTTTGACATTTTTTAATTCATACGATATTTTTCATCTAATTTCTTTTAAAATAATGGTAGAATTTTTTTTGAACTGTTGTTTTAAATAGGTTGAATAAAAAATCAGTATCATAAAATATACACTATGAAAAAATTACAAAAAATACCACTATCTTCGATTACGAATCCTCTTCAAAAGGGCACTTTTGGTTTTTCAAATTATCTAAATAGTTGAAAAAAACCTTGCGTAAGCACGTGTCTACAAAATGCAATTGAAATATTACTTCACCAAATTCGAAAAATAATAAAAAATATATTTTTTCATAAAAAAATAAATCTTTAATATGAAAAATTATATATATATATATATATATATAGCTTAAAAATTACACATTTTAGACTAAGTTATACTACATGAACACACGCATACCTCTTAAGATGTGTGAAAATTTGCAGGGACAAGCATTTCATTTAATGGAAAATTGACATATTATATGGCCATAAATATTTTTTATATCATTAGGGCAACAACATAATTCTCCACAATTTGTCTTTTTACTCTGAATCAAAATTCATAGTGCTTATATGAATTTTGTGGGGTTCAATTCAATAAAAGAGGAAAAACTTGAAATTTCATCACCACATTTCACCCAAAAGTGTAACCCATCTTCATGCTTTCACCCATATATTTTCCACAATTAATTGTATAGGGTTAAAAACTACATATGGAATCAGAGTAGTTTTGGCTTCAAGAGAATGCCTTTGTGGCTAAAGGCTTTGGCATAGGCCTGTGGTAGACCTTGTTATAGTGGGGGATCTGTAGAATTGTTTCTCATGGCAAAAATAAATTGTGAGGAGTTCAAAGATAGAGATGCACAAATTTAATGGACATAGTTTTGAGTGGTGGAACCTCAAAATGGAAGATATGTTGGTGGAAAAAGATTAGTGGATCACTATGGATCCAAATATTATATCAATGGGGATTTCAAAGACTAGACCAAGTTGGATCAGAAGGAAAAGAACACAATATAGTTGTGTCTCTCATATTCACTTTTACTAAATGTTTCAGGAGAAGCTACAGAGAAGGCATTGTGGAGCATGTTAGGGACTTTCTATCAATCTAAGTCCCTCGTGAACAAATTATTCCTATGGAAAAAGTTATATAACCCAAGGATGAAGGATGGACACTTGGTGACAGAGCATGTAAATTCCTTCAACACTATGGTAAGTTTACTATTATCTGTTGATATTAAAATTTCAGATGAAAATAAGTATACTTGTTTGTTGTGTTCTTTATTAGACTCATGGGGTAGTTTGTTTTTTTCCATGGGTAGTAATGCAACTACTTTAAGTTTCAATGATAAAGTCTCATCCTTGTTATCAGAGGAAATGAAATGGGAAAACATGGAATCAAGACACATATACCTTTTTATAAGATGACACTCCTACAATAGAAACAAAAAAGACCTCAAGCGGGAGATATAAATATAGATGAAGATTTAAATCTATAGGAAAAATTGTAAATTGTATGTTTTATATGTTGAAAAGAAGGGCATTACAAGAAAGGTTGTATATCTAAAATTGTAGAGAAAGGGAATGGCTTCGATAATACTCCTTCTATAGAAGAAAAAAATACTTTCTCAAATGAAGGAGGCAATGTGTTCTCCGCTTTTTCAAGTACACATGTAGATCATGAGGCATGGTTGGTCAACTCATGGGCATCCTTTCATGTGACTTCTCACATGAAGTAGTTTTGAAAGAGTGAAAGATATGATGGTGTTGATGTTTTCCTAGGAGATAACTCGACAACCAAAATAATAGTATGAGGAAAATTCAAGTTGAATCTCATGGGAGGAAGGATTAGAATACTCGTTGGTGTTTTCCATGTCCCAAGATTGGCCATAAATTTGACTCTGTAAGCAAGATGACTGATGCAGGTGTAAAAAAATAGTGTTTGAAAAGGATACTTGCATAATGGTTTGAGGATCAATTGCATTATTGACAAGAGTTTGAATTGAAACTCTATATAAGTTGTTGGGAAACATTTTTAGTGTTGGGTTCAATAGTTCCATTGTTCGTAAGAGTGGAGATAAAGAAGGAAAAACTCTTACAGTCCTTAGAGAAAATACTATGTTATGGCATCAAAGACTGGGACATATGAGAGAGAATGCCTTCAAGTACTAGATGGTAATTGTATTATACAAGGTATATCAAACTATTCTCTCTATTTTTATTTCTATGAACATTATTTATATGGAAGAAAAATCGGGTGAGATTGTCCTCTAATGTTACAAGGGTAGAGGGAATATTATAGTTGGTGCACAATAATGTGATTGGACTTGTTTCAGTTCCATCACTAGGTAAATATTTGTATGATGCCTCATTTATAGATGACTTCTTGATGAATACATCGATTTATTTCCTCAACAAGAAATTTGGAATCTTTGACGATTCAAAGAGTTCATGGTTCTTGTGCAAAATAAAACAGAGAAGAAAATTAAGTTGTGGAGGACAGATAATGGTGGAGAATTCTACAGGAATGAATTCAAATAATTTTGTAAGAAGTGAAAAATCGCAAGGCAAAATACCACTTCATACACACCTCAGCAGAATGGAGTAGACAAAAGGATGAATTGGATGTTGATGGATAAAGCAAAGAGCATGCCCAATGGTGTCATGTTAGGACAAGAATTTTGGGCAAAGACAATGGACACTACGTGTTGCTTGTTAAATAGATCACCCTCATTGAATTTGGATGACAAGACTCCACATGAGGTATGGATAGGTAAGAAAACCTCTCTTAAACATCTCAGGGTATTTTTTGTGATTCTTAGGTTCATGTTCCAAAGGATATAAGAGTAAGCTAGATAAGAAAGCTAAAAATCATATCTGTATTGGCAATAAAGATGATCTGAAATGTTATATGCTTTGGAACCTAGGAACTAAGAAGGATGTGAATAGTGATGATGTGGTATTTAGATAAATTAAATATATTGTCAAAGAGGAAGTCATACCAATCAAAAGAACTAGGGAAGATAGATTTTGAATTGAAGAATGATGAATTATACTCTACAAAAAAAATAGGAATCAAAAGAAGAACTACATACTCCAGTACTAAAGAGATTGGTTCGAGAAAGAAGGTAGCCAAAAAGTTATACTCCACATTATTTCCATTCAAATTTTTCTTTGTTTATTA
Organism: Pinus tabuliformis; assembly: GCA_031772625.1. Lineage (NCBI taxonomy): Eukaryota > Viridiplantae > Streptophyta > Pinopsida > Pinales > Pinaceae > Pinus > Pinus tabuliformis. The sequence continues at coordinate 1,703,994,812 of CM062818.1, forward strand.
ATTAAGATGATCTTAGAATTGTTAGGGAGGAAGTAAATTCAAAGAATGGAAACTTTGCAAAATGGACATGGTTGAAAAAATGGCAACCTTGGACAAGAATGAGGCTTGGGATTTATTGGAGTTGTCGATTAGAAAATATCTCATTCACATCAAATGGGTGTTTAAGAATAATTTGAATGTAGAAGGGAAAGTGAATAAATACAAGGCTTTATTAGTAGAGAAATATTATTTATAGGTACAAGGGATTGACTTTGGTGAGATATTTTCTCTTATTTCGAAGTTAACTTCTATTAGATTTTATATGTTGCTATTTCTTTTAGTTTTCAAGTAAAAAGATGGACATGAAGAAATGATTCTTACATCGGGATTTAGAAGAAGAAATCTAAGTAAAGTGACCATAAGTATTTGTGATGAAGGGAAAGAAAGAGTTAGTATGCAGACTAAAAAAGTCCCTATATGGGTTAAAGCAATCACTAAGGATGTGGACTCAAAAAAAAATTGTTTCTGTATTAGGACTTGGCTTCACAAGGAGAAAAGTGGGTCATTATGTGTATTTCAAATTACTTGGTGATCATATTGTTTATTTGGTCTTGCATGTGGATGAAATGATGTTGATTGGAATGACAAGGAAATCATCTACAAAGTGAAAACTCAGTTGTCCTCAAAATTTGACATGAAAAATCTTGGTACTACAAAATTCATTTTGGGCATGGAAATTAAAGCATATTGTACAAATAGTAAGCTCTAGTTAAATCAAAGGAAGTATGTCAATATAATATTTCAAAGGTTTAATTGTAGGAATGTGAACCAATTAGGTCCCTATTCTTGCAGGTGTAAAGTTATCTATAGAACAATGTCCTATGACACATGAAGAGGAAGAGGACATGTCTTGTGTTCCATATGCAAATGTGGTTATAAGTTTGATGTATACAATTATTTGTACTAGACCAAAAAATACAAATGCAATGGGATTATTGAGTGTATTGAGCAAGTATATGTCAAAAACAGGGAAGGAGCATTGGACAACAATGAAAAGGGTTTTTAGGTATTTTCATGGTACTATTGGTTATAGATTTGCTTCCAAGGAAGACCATGATTGGATAGTGTTGGACAAACATGGATTTGTTGATGTGGACTTGGCTAGATATATGAATTGTAGAATATCTACAAGTGGGTATGTGTTTAACCTATTTGGAGGAGTATTCAGTTGGATGTGCAAGAGATAGTATATAGTGACACTGTCAACTATAGAACATGAAAACATGGCAACCACTCATGTAAGCAAGGAAGTAGTATGGTTACACAGGTTCTATTTAGGTATTAAGTTGGTACAACTAGCTATGAGGATAGATTGTGACAAGTCTTGTGCAATCTTCCTATCGAAGAACCTAACACATCAGTTCAAGACAAATCATATTGATTTTCAATATCACCTTGTGAGAGATATGATTTGTAACACCCCAAATCGATCCCTAAATTGTAAATAACATGTACACACAAAATTTAGATTAGTGAGCTTATACATATTAATTAGGTTCGTGATTTGAGGATTACTTTTTGGGTGCCAACGTGCTCATAAGCATATGTGTGTATGTTTTTGGCCTATATGCCCATGTGAATATGTTTTTATGTGTTTTGAGGCTATAGATCTTGGTTTTTTAGATATGAAGTTTCATGCTTGTTAATGGAAAAAAACCATTACTAGTTGGTTCGAAACGTGTCGACAAATGTATGTCTACATGTGATTTACGCCGAAGTTATTCTTTCAAACCATTACTATTGTAAATCAAGTTAGACAAAAAGAGTATGTGGGATTAATATTCCTTGTGTATTAAAAGGGGGCTTTCTATGACTTAACATTTATTAAAGTGCACGTGTTTTGAAAAAAATTCCATCAAGTGATTTTGTGGGGTGTCAAGTGTCAAAGGAATGATACACACTTAAAAGTAAGGATGTTGGTGCTATGGAGGGTACCTAGAAACCCCCTAAGGAAGAAGGAACTCCTAGAGCCACAATGATTTGGACATCCCTGACCTTGGAGGTAGTGGAACAACTTGAGGTATTGCAAGTGCAGAGAAGGGTGTGCACTACTTGGGTGTGGGGTTGATGGGGGGTTTGATCATGTAGTTTGGAGGTTGTTGGGGTTTGGTATGAGGGCCTATTTGGTACCTAGAAAAAATTAAGGGAAACATGAACCCTTGGATACCCAGTGCCTTGGACATCCCTGAAAAGTTGAGTTAGTCACCCTAGAAGTAGTGGAACAACCTGAGGGACTGCGAGTGAAAATAAGGGTGTGCACCACTTGGGTGTGGGGCTGATGGGGTATGTGAGCCTATAGGATGGAGGTTGTTTCGGTTTGGTGTTGGAAATAATACTGAGAGGGGGGGTGAATCAGTATTATCAAGCAATTTACCAAATCTTCCTTATTTGATCTTTTGAATTATTCTTGCATATCAGTACCATAAAATAATGAGCATGAATAAAGAAAATAGACAGTCACACCAAAGAACACAAGATGTAAGGTGGAAACCCAATGCGGGAGAAAACCACCTGCTGCAATATGTCTCTATCTTCTTTCAAGAAATTCTTTTTACAATGATTTTGTACTGGTGCAGTCCTTTACCAGCACGCAGGCTGCAACCTGCAGAGAGCTACAACTCTCTCTCGTTTTCCAGTCTCTCCTGGAAGGAAGCTACAACCCCCTACTTCTTTTCATGAAGAATCAAATGATCAACAAGTATACAACAGATACAGTCCACTACAGATATCAGATCAGTAATTACAGAAATAACCCAGAACACCTTATGAACAGAAATATACAGTCAACAGATCATCTTAAGACAGGGACGCATATTTTCTTTCTGTGACCTGCGACTGGACGCAGTCTACCTTCCACTGTTCTGCGTGCCGACGCACTGTTCCTCTATGCTTTGCTGCGACCGGCGCACCCAGAAACACTATCGCGCCGCGTCTTTTGCTTCAGAGACGCACCCAATAACACAGTCGCGCCGCGTCCTTTGCCTCAGAGACGCACCTGAGCCTTTACTGTACTGCGTCCCGGCGCACTTTCCCTTCACTGAACCTGCGTCCCTTCAGATATAAAAGATATGAGGACTTCAGAACCAACCCAAACACTCAGATCCACAGATCTGATCATGCGCCATAGAGATCACAGTCCATTAGAAGATTCGCCTTCATAGATCTGGACTAGATTTCACCAAAAGATATTCAACCAAGATGATGCTTAATCCAAATGAACTCCTTTGCTTTATATAGGCAAGCTTCTCCCCAAAACATGGAACAAAACCACGAGCCGACACCATAGAAACACAAAACCGTCGGCTAGATACCACACAAGAAACCCCCACATGCTTTTCTCTGCCTTGAAATGTGTGCACTGGGCGGACGCACATCCTGAACGGCTGGCCTGCGTCCCTGGACGCGGGTTCTGTATGGTATACCTGCGGGGACGCACTTGCTGAACATATTTCCTGCGTCCTTCTTGATTTATCACCTGAATGGGTTTGCCATCAAGGACAACACCTGAATCGTAATGCCAACAATCTCCCCCTTTGGACTTGATGGCAACCACATAATCTTCAGCTTCATTCTCCCCCTTTGACATCAAGGGCAAAGGGTATGCTCCCCCTATGCTCATGCATCTCCAGATCTGTAACCAGAAATCCATCATGAAGGAGATAGAGACATATTGCAGCTATTTCCAAGATCTCCTTCTCCATAATGCCAACAATGCATTATGTGCTCCCCCTGAGCCTATACCACCAATAGGAAGATGATCAACAGTAAGATGATGCATCAACAACCCCCAGCTTTTGCCTGAGGTATTCAAAAGTGTCCTTGGGCAACGGTTTGGTGAAAATATCAGCAACTTGTTCCTTAGAAGGAACATACTCCAACTTGACCTTCTGTTCAAGTACTTGTTCCCGGAGAAAATGGTACTTGATTGGTATGTGCTTGGTTTTTGAATGCATAACCGGATTTTTTGAGATACTGATTGCACTTGTGTTGTCACATAAGATAGGGATTGGAGGAGTACAAGTGATTTGATAATCCTGCAAATTCTGCATCATCCAAAGGAGTTGGGTGCAACAAGATGCAGCAGCAACATATTCTGCTTCAGCTGTAGACAAGGCAATTGAACTCTGTTTCTTGCTGAACCAAGAGACCAGTCTGGGACCCATAAAGAACGCACCACCACTTGTGCTTTTCCTGTCATCCACGCTTCCGGCCCAATCTGCATCTGTATAGGCATGAAGAGTAAGATCTGTATCTCTAGGATACCATAAGCCATAATTTTGAGTCCCTTGAAGATATTTGAAAATTCTCTTCACTGCTTGAAGATGAGTCTCCTTCGGATTTGCCTGAAATCTTCCAACTATTCCAACTGCATGCATGATGTCTGGTCGGGTACCTGTCAAATATAGTAAACTTCCAATCATAGATCTGTAGGTTGGTTGATGTACTGCTGCAGATTCATCATTTGCACTGAGACTACATCCTGTGACCATGGGTGTACATACTGGTTTTGCATCTTCCATGCCATATTTCTTCAAAATCTGCTTGAGATACTTGGTTTGAGATAAGAAGATTCCTCCTTCCTTCTGTTGGATTTGCAAACCAAGGAAATATGTCAGTTCTCCTAGCAAGGACATTTCAAATTCTTTCTGCATGACTGAGGCAAAGCTTTGACTCATAGCTTCTTCATTGCTGCCAAAAATAATGTCATCTACATACACAACAAGTATTAGCAATTTGTCATTTTCAACTTTTATATACAGATTGCTATCTGCTGAACCTTTTAAGAAACCTTGTTGATGAAGATATTTGTCCAACCGGTAGTACCAAGCCCTTGGAGCTTGTTTGAGACCATAGAGAGCCTTTTTCAATCGGCATACAAGATTTGGATCATTTCCAAGAATGAACCCATCTGGCTGTTCAATGTACACTTCTTCTTCCAAGTCTCCATTCAAGAAGGCTGATTTCACATCCATTTGAAATACTTTGAAGTTCTGAAAACTTGAGAGAGCAAGGAACATTCGGATGGCCTCAAGTCTTGCAACAGGAGCAAAAGTTTCTTCAAAGTCTATTCCTTCTTGCTGCGCATACCCTTTACAAACGAGTCTGGCTTTGTTTCTAATTACTTCTCCATTTTCATTCAATTTATTTTTGAAGACCCATTTTGTTCCAATAACATTCTTATCTTTTGGTCTAGGAACCAGCTCCCAAGTGTTGTTCTTTTCGATTTGCTCAAGTTCTTCATCCATTGCTTTCACCCAACATTCATCTTTGCATGCCTCTTTCACATTTTGTGGTTCGGTGGAGGAAAGTAATGCCAAATAGCTTGAAGCTTCTGCAACTGTTCTTCTAGTTTGTATACCTGCTTCTTTTTGTCCCATGATCTGAGATTCTGGATGGTTCTTCTGAACATATCTGGATGGAGTCTTTTCTTCTATTCTTGTCCGTTCTTCTGCTTCTTCGTGAGGTTCTTCTTGAGATTCTTCTTGAGGTTCTTCTTCTTCATCATTCTGTCTTTGAGGGTAGCTCTCATTTTCTTCGATGTCTTCACGATGTATTTGCCTAGGAATATATCCCTTTTCATCAACCACTACATCAATGCTGTCAACAATTCTGCCAAGTCTTTTATTGTAGCATTTGTATGCTTTGCTATGTGGAGAATAGCCAAGAAGAATGCCTTCATCTGCTCTAGGATCAAGTTTGCCAAGCTGCTCCTCAGTATTCTTGATATAGCATTTGCTCCCAAATATTTTGAAGTGCTTTACCGAAGGAGTTTTACCACTCCAGAGCTCATGAGGGGTTTGAGTGCTGTTCACCCGGACATTTGTCTTGTTGAGAATAATAACCGCAGTATGTGCAGCCTCACCCCAGAAGGTTGCGGGGGTTCCTGATTCATCAAGCATAGCACGAGCCATTTGTTGGATTGTTCTGTTCATTCTTTCAACAACTCCATTTTGCTGAGGCGTTCTAGCTGTAGAGAATTCTCTCCTTATCCCATGTTCATCACAGAAATCGAAAAATTCATTTGAAGTAAATTCCCCACCTCTGTCAGATCTGAGGCACTTAATTTTGTGACCTGATTCATTTTCAGCCAAGGCTTTGAAGGTTTTGAATTTTTCGAATGCTTCATCTTTGTGCTTCATAAGTCCTAACCAAACAAACCTGGAGAAATCGTCAATAAATAATATCAAGTATTCCTCTCCTCTAGGTGTTCTTTTTCTGAATGGTCCACATACATCTGTATGTACTAGCTCAAGAGGCATGCTGGCTGATCCTTCTTTCTCTGGAAAGTTAGTTCTGGTTTGTTTTCCAAACTGACATGATCTGCATATGGTGTTGTCAGGAATTTTGATATCTGGAAGATCGCGAACTGCCTGATATTTGCAAGCTTTCCTTATTTGTGAGAAGCTTAGATGTCCCAACCTTCGATGCCATAACCAGTGCTCTTCATTCTTGCTTAGATAGCATTGTTGTTGTCCTTCATCAAATATGTATAGATTATTTGGAGTTCTCTTTCCTTTGAGAACTGTTTTACCTGTATCAAGATCACGAACAATGCATCCATTTGATCTGAATATAACCTCGGTTCTTTGATCACACATCTGGCTGACACTTAGTAGATTATGCTTCAATCCATCAACAAACAAAACATTTCCAGCCTTAACATCTTCTTTTAAAGGAGCAATACCTTTTCCTTTTATAGTTGCAGGAGTATCATTTCCAAAAGAGACTTTCTTTCCCTTTTCTAAATTAGAATAAGACTCAAGTTTTTCTTTATCACCTGTCATATGCTTCGAACATCCACTGTCAATGTACCATAGATTTTCTTGTCCTTCTGCATAAAATGCTATCCCACATCTTTCTGTTTGAGGTTCCTTTATTTTCCATGTTTTGGCGCCTGAGGCTTGTTCCTTTTTCTGCTCTTGTACCTTTCTTTCCGGAAACCTGCTTCTGCATTCAAAGTCTTTATGTCCAAAATTATTGCAAATAGAACATTCAACTTCATTTTCAAGAGCTGAAAAGTTGTTATAGGTCCTTTTTGTAATCCCTGTCATACTTCTTTGTTTTTGAGCTTCCCTAGTCATGATTGTTTTATACGCAACACATTGAGCTGCTTTGTGACCAAAGTTATGGCAAGAAAAGCATTGTCCATTGAAGAAGCTTCTGCGATTATTGGATCTACCAGCCAACTGATTGTAATTTCTATTTTCATCTATTCTTGAACCAAATTGAGAAGATTTTACCTGTGGCTGGTTGTGGCTTTTGTTCACCCTTAAGCTGGATTGCCCCTGATAGTTTCTGCTTGACATTTGTCCCTGCTTTACCTGATGATCTTCCTTGTGCTCTTGCTCATTTCTTCTTGCTGCATCAAGATAACTTTTTGAAGTGGATGCTTGAGAAGTTTCTCCATTATAGCCCAAACCTGTCTTATTTAGTGGAGACCGCTGCACACTGATAATCTCATCCAAAGTTTCAGATCCTTTGACAAACTTGAGATTAATAGTTTTTGTTTTCTCAATTTCTTTTCTAAGACCAACAATTTCACCTTCTAATTTTTCAAGATGTTTTTCCTTTTCATCAATTTGGAATTGTAGAGTATCAATAATCATGTTCTTTTCTTCTATGCATCTCTTGAGTCTAGTAATTTCATCATAAAGGTTATCCACATCTACAGCATCCTCATAATCATCATCTTCAAATGCCATTAACAACCTATATTTATTACCTTGTTCATCTTCATCACTGTTTGATAAGCCATCACTATCTTCATGGGTGTAGTAGCTTTTCTTATTTGCGCTTTGTTTCTTGTTCCATCTAACTGGTTCCTTTCCTTTATCCTTATAAGAGCATTTTGCAGCATAATGACCTACTCTTCCACAAGCAAAGCATTTGAAAGGTAGCTTACCTCTGAACCTTCCAGAACCTCTTTGAAGATTTCTGACAAAATTTGATTCTTCTTCCTCTTCTTCTGGATCATGGCTTGCTTCATAGTAATCTTCTTTGCCTGATGCTTTAAACGTAGCCTCCCTTCTGTCTGATGGTCCTCCCTTTCTCATTTCATAAGCAGTTAGAATTCCATGTAGCTGAGACATAGTAAGAACACGGAGATTTTCTTTTTCTTCTATTGCAGATACTTTGGATTCAAACTTGGGGGATAATGATCTTAGAATCTTTTGAACTACTAGAGACTCCTTTACTTCTTCACCCAAATTTTTCATACAATTTACAATCTCATCTACCCGAAGAAAATAATTAGCCACACTTTCATCATTATACATCTTGAGAGTCTCATATTGAATTCTGAGAGTTTGAAGTTTGGCTTGTTTTACCTGTTCATCTCCTTCATAGCTTGTGATCATTTTGTCCCATATTTCTTTTGCTGATTTGAAGTGCATTACCTTCATGAATTCTGTTTGGGATATACTTCCTAATAGAGTACTGACTGCTTTTGCATTTGTTTCATACTTCTTTTTCTCAGCTGGATCTGTAGGAGTAGCTGAAGGAAAAGCATAGCCTGTTTCTACAATGTCCCAAACTTCAGTACCAAGAGATTGAAGATATGCAGTAACTCTTACCTTCCAATAATTGAAGTTTGTCCCATCAAAAACTGGTGGCCTGATTGATGCTTCTCTCTCGTAGTTGCTCATGATGAACGATCTACCTTCAAGCGATCAAGCTTTTCTGAAGGACCTGCTCTGATACCAATTGTTGGAAATAATACTGAGAGGGGGGGTGAATCAGTATTATCAAGCAATTTACCAAATCTTCCTTATTTGATCTTTTGAATTATTCTTGCATATCAGTACCATAAAATAATGAGCATGAATAAAGAAAATAGACAGTCACACCAAAGAACACAAGATGTAAGGTGGAAACCCAATGCGGGAGAAAACCACCTGCTGCAATATGTCTCTATCTTCTTTCAAGAAATTCTTTTTACAATGATTTTGTACTGGTGCAGTCCTTTACCAGCACGCAGGCTGCAACTTGCAGAGAGCTACAACTCTCTCTCGTTTTCCAGTCTCTCCTGGAAGGAAGCTACAACCCCCTACTTCTTTTCATGAAGAATCAAATGATCAACAAGTATACAACAGATACAGTCCACTACAGATATCAGATCAGTAATTACAGAAATAACCCAGAACACCTTATGAACAGAAATATACAGTCAACAGATCATCTTAAGACAGGGACGCATATTTTCTTTCTGTGACCTGCGACTGGACGCAGTCTACCTTCCACTGTTCTGCATGCCGACGCACTGTTCCTCTATGCTTTGCTGCGACCGGCGCACCCAGAAACACTATCGCGCCGCGTCTTTTGCTTCAGAGACGCACCCAATAACACAGTCGCGCCGCGTCCTTTGCCTCAGAGACGCACCTGAGCCTTTACTGTACTGCGTCCCGGCGCACTTTCCCTTCACTGAACCTGCGTCCCTTCAGATATAAAAGATATGAGGACTTCAGAACCAACCCAAACACTCAGATCCACAGATCTGATCATGCGCCATAGAGATCACAGTCCATTAGAAGATTCGCCTTCATAGATCTGGACTAGATTTCACCAAAAGATATTCAACCAAGATGATGCTTAATCCAAATGAACTCCTTTGCTTTATATAGGCAAGCTTCTCCCCAAAACATGGAACAAAACCACGAGCCGACACCATAGAAACACAAAACCGTCGGCTAGATACCACACAAGAAACCCCCACATGCTTTTCTCTGCCTTGAAATGTGTGCACTGGGCGGACGCACATCCTGAACGGCTGGCCTGCGTCCCTGGACGCGGGTTCTGTATGGTATACCTGCGGGGACGCACTTGCTGAACATATTTCCTGCGTCCTTCTTGATTTATCACCTGAATGGGTTTGCCATCAAGGACAACACCTGAATCGTAATGCCAACATTTGGTACCTTGACCTTGTTTATTTATGGTATCGATCATGTACCTTGTTTTGTGTAATTTGTTTCCCCATGGACTCGAAGCCCCATCTCGAGAGTGACCCGTTGTTAAGAGAAAATTAGGAGAATTTTATGTGCTTCGGAGGAACATCTTAACTCTGCAGATGATTAGTTACTTTCTATGAGTATTTAGTTTCTACTGCAATAATCCATGTATTTTTTTTTATTACATTTGAATTTCAATGAACCATTTTTATTTGTGCAAATATATGCATTTATATGAGTTAATGCATTTTAAAATCCATTTAGACATGCATAACACCCATACATGAAATAAAGTAAGAAGGGAATTTTCCTAGAAAAATGGGTTATATAGTAATAAACACAATGATTGATCTAGATATTTTTAAGTGACTTGGTTTGTAAAAAAAATTCAAGTTTGAATGATAATTTTAAACCAACAGTTAACTCAAATCAAGTATGAATAACTTAAACTAAGTTGCAATTAAAGAGAAATGTAGAATATCAAGAAGAGAAAAGAAACAAGATCAAAACCAATTGATAATGGATTTCGTCTAGTGTGGACTATGTCACTATGTCCTGCCTCCATGGGAGTGGCCTCTTTTATAAATCAGTTGCTAAGCATTAAATTGCTTTGTTATATTAACAAGTCTTCAATTTGCTACAAGAAGCCTACAAAATTGTTGCTAAGGTAGTAGGTGTTCGTAAACCACTTTCCTCCCTTTTTTGCTGTCAAAAACTAAGCTCTAAAACCTGTTAGGTAAACTTGACTCGGGATAGAGTCAAAGTTGACCAGGTTAAACAATGATGGTTTTGGGGCACATGGTATTGTGCACCCATAGTATTCTGCCCGTGGTATTATATGTAATGGAGCTTATAAAATGCTGGAAGGACTTCATTGTAATGCAAGACCTAGAGGTGAGTGGTGAAGGCTCACTTGGTCGAATTGGCCAGGGTTTTGGCCAATGCTAATGAGATCTTATTAGGTTGGGTTTTTCCCCGGATTTGGGGTTTTCTCGGATAAACTTTTGTGTTTATGTGTTTATGGTTGTTGCTAGTTATTTTCTTATATATATTCCTCTCGGTAATTATTTATCTTATGCAGTAAATTTATTAACAACTGGTATCAGAGCCAAATATTGGCTTCAAAGGGATTCTTTGATGCCAGGGGTTTATAGTGCTTGATGAGATCAATGCAGCCTTTTTACAGATCTGGGTCTAAAAATAATGGTGGAACAATCATACGCCAAAGAACCTCTAGGATTATGTGTGGAAGATAGTGTTGTAACTACCAGGGATCGCAGTGCATTTGCGATATTTACCGGTTTGGAACATGCTGACGAATTGTTTAGGATTCATGTGGCTATTTAAAGAAGGTCAACAGAAGAAAATTGTTCATGCAGCTTTGAAAATTGTTCATTTTCTGCTACGTGAGGCCACCGGTGCTGGAATCTACGAGGTTCTCGTCGGGCTCGCAGTTGGAGCGGTTTGATAGAAGTTTTTGAGCAAATCAAATTGAGAGAGGATGGATCAGAATCGCAGCAGCAATAAACAAAAAAAAAATTAATGAAGTCAAAATTATTGCATGTAAATGGGGATACAACTATAACCCTGGTAAGACATGTGTACCCCTCAGTGATCACTGGTAAAGTCTAGATTAGACCTAGGTGATAGGGGGGATTTTGGGTTAACAATACCCGTAAAAACTCTGAGGGGGGTAAGAGCTAGAGTGAGTGGGATTGTCTCACTTAGCAGCTTTGGCTGGAGTTAGTCAAGGAATCCCAAGTCAAGTTTAAGGGGGGAATTGTTAGGTAAACTTGACTCAGGATAGAGTCAAAGTTGACCAGGTTAAACAGTGATGGTTTTGGGGCACATGGTATTGTGCACCCATAGTATTCTGCCCGTGGTATTATATGTAATGGAGCTTATAAAAGGCTGGAAGGACTTCATTGTAATGCAAGACCTAGAGGTGAGTGGTGAAGGCTCACTTGGTTAGATTGGCCAGGGTTTGGCCAATGCTAATGAGATCTTATTAGGTTGGGTTTTTCCCCAGATTTGGGGTTTTCCCAGATAAACTTTTGTGTTTATGTGTTTATGGTTGTTGCTGGTTATTTTCTTATATATATTCCTCTCAGTAATTATTTATCTTATGCAGTAAATTTCTTAACAAAACCCTATTTACAAATGGAAATCAAATTATAAAGAAGCCTTCAAAAACCTACAACATAAATGAGCTCTTTGCTACTAGGAAGTTGCTACAAAAAACACTCAGCAATGTCTTTTGGTTGCTGCAAAAACGAGCTTCCAAAACCCACTTAGTTTATGAAATACACAGGCTTAAACAAAGCTCAAAGGATCTGCACTCTGATAAAATTACAAATCTCCAAGCCTTGATGCACTGTTTAAAATTTTAACATTTAAAACTTGAGTGCCAACCAACCCAGGGCCAAAACCACAAGTGTTGCACCTTATTTGAATGATATAACCATCATATCAACTATAATATCATGGTCTCCCCATGCAAATAGTATACAACATATGTGTGTCGGCTTGTTTAATATCAAACTAGGGACACTTAAAACTATATATTATATGGTTCCTACCATGTTACAACAAAATTATGATGGTCAACCCTTTTTTTTAACATCCTATCCATATTTTATATGGTTATTCAACCATATATTTGTTCCCCAAAATAATATTATGTTGGCTTAACAAACATTATTACCATATCGCTTGAGGCTTGTTAAATACTTGTTACATGGTCCGATCACATGGAGCGCCATCATTTCAAGACTAAAACGTGTGGTTGGTTCTGTTTTAACACATTGTTGGTCAACATATTGGAAGAGGTTACAACAACCCGCAGTGCAACACTGCGTGTTACCTATTGTCAAGGAGGTCATAAGGTCAAGCCTGTGGACCTCCCTTTCTTTGAAAACCTATTGTAACAAATCCTTAAAATATATAATTCTCATATTTTGTTACAACGAAGGTCGTTGGCCCCCCTCACTGAGGTCGAGGGTTCAATCCCTCTACTGAATTGGTTTTTTATTGCCAAACCTTCTGGTTTGTTCCCGTGGTGGCACATGGAATTCTTTGATTGGGCCACGTGTCATGTTCATATTGTTCCACTTATATCTCATTCAGTTCCCATGCCATGCCAACGCAGTTCCCATAAACCACATCTTGATTGCCACATGTCGACTCTGCCACGTTTGTCACTACCATGTCAGTGTGCCACTTGTCCAGCCACAACAATGTACGAATATTTTCATGTGTCACTGTCTAGCTTTCCATGTCATCATATGGACTTGACACATTAGTTTCCATATAGTGCCACATGGTGCTTCCTGATGCTGCTATGTGGCAACTTTGCTAACATTTTTGCATGTTCCATGCAAACAACAAAACACGATAACTTTCGTGTACAAACTCAGTTTTCACTCGTTCAAGTTGTGGTGGAATTATCTCATCAATCTCTTAAACATGTTGTTGTTTGCAGCAAGTTTTGAGAAATTTTATTTTAGAGGCTTTTAGTATCCTTCTAAATTAATGATATGCCTCATATGGTGGTTAGAGGCGTTAATGGGAGTAAAACGAATGATAAAATCATTATAAAGATAGGTTATAGAGGATCAGCAAGGAATGATATGCCCTAGAAGGTGGTTGAAACACACCGATAGGTGGATAGGGAACATTACATATTGGTATTAGAGCCTAGGTTTACAACACTCAGGTCATATGGGTCAAAATCCATTACAAGGAAAAGCATAGAGTGTTGGGAAACCATTTGAAAAAATTCATAGGGAATGGAGATGAGTAAAATCCTAAGTTTGGGATGAAAAGCCACCATATGGTAGATACATGAATTAATTTTATTGTTACATACTTGGAATTTGTAAGGTGATGTAGTAAATTTTACTAACAAAAATTCTAAATTTTGTAGACGGTAAATTCTAGAAAATAAGTATTATTGATGGAGAAAGAAAAGAAAAAAGTGTGGCATCAGTGGTGAGGTGACATCACCAAGTGGTGGCTGAGTTAGTAGGTGGAGGAGGCCAAGTGGAAATCATAGGTGAGATAGGGCACCATCAGGAATTTTCTACCCCATTAAATAAGTAATAAGTTTCCACCCGATGGGAATAATTCCATCCGATGTGGTGATCATGAGTCATCTGATCTATTAGGTGGATTTTGTACTATAAATGTTTACAATACTTTCCACCTGATGTGGGTCATTGGATTAAAGAAATATCAATCATCTGATCCATCAAGAGCGTATCCTTGTTCTAATCCTTGCACAAGTTGACACCCAATGGACAATCTAGACCATTGATGAGAGATCATCATAGCCATCAGACCCATCGAAGGTGCAACTTGTCATAAACCTCCATGCATGTTCCAACCCAATACAAATCTAAGCCATTCAACCGAAGCATTCTCAAACATTAAATCCGTCGGGTGCACAATCTCACTGCAACCTCCCTACATGTTCCAACCCAATAACAATCTAAGTTATTGATCTACTTCAAGATCAATCATTGGATCTATGAGTGAGCAAGTCAACCACCGTGGGAAAAAGTGGAGAGTGGACCCTTCGTACAGATGTGTCCAATCAAGGACTGTTACATGGAAGATAACACATGAATGCTAGGGCCTAAATGGGGACCAACATGCAAAAGAGAATGTTTTCATGTATGCCAAGTGTCTAAGGAAAGACATGAAAATCAATCTGTATCCAATGGGAACTAAAAACCAAATATATACGGAAAGACATTTTCCAATGAAAGAAGAGCACACAAAGAAGGTTTGTATGCTTGAAAACAATTATAGAGTAAAGTTATGAGAAGATCTAATTGTTCCAAGGGAGAAAACCAATATAATTTTTTGTAAACTTATCGGTTCTTTGATAATTTTTGAAGTCATATGCTTATAGGGAATTTTTGAGGCCCTAAACAATGTTTTTAGGTAGTGAAAAGCCACGACAATTGCTTATAAAACTAGTAAGGTAGTGTTTTCAATTCAAATAAAATAGCTTAGAGAGAGATTTCCAATGACATATTGCAATAACAAAACAAAGCCAGTATGAAGAAGTTATGACTGAAATAGTGTAAGGGAAGAATAGCTTAAGTAGTCGCTTCAAAGGGGTGTAACTCTGCAACTAGAGCTCAAATTGGGGTGTTGAAGAATTCAATAAAATATATTAGACAATAGAACATAGTAATGGAGATAGATTTGAAATTTTGATACATAATTGTTTAGGAAATTAGAAAAAGTTTCTTGTAACAAAATAGGGGAAATTAGATTGAATGAGCCAAAACTTTTAAAGGCCATAAATTTCAGCTCAAGACTCAGAATTGGGAAAATAGGGAGTCAATAGAAAGCTATTGAAAAGGAGAATATGCGTATCAACCTAGAATTTTGGTTCAGTGTAGGAAATTCCTCATAAATTTAAAATAAGGTTGTTGGTGGTTTATAGGCAAAAACCAACATGAGGATTAGAAATATGGGGGATGCGCAGGGGTTTTATAGCCATAAATAAGATGTTATAGTGTAACAACCCTAGTTAAAAATCCATGTAAAATTATATAAGACCACGGTCATGGGACACATATTCCAAGATGAATGGTGGGAAAAACATCCTAGTGGGTGTTCATTTCGATTATTATGCCTAGGGAAATTGGCTAAGGCAATGGCTAAGGCTTTGGAAAGGAAAAATGCCATTTTGGCACATTTATTTATGAAAATAATGGAAATTAGGAGAAAGGAAGGTGAAAGGTCACAAATTTCATGTGAGGAGGAAATTGAAGAAAATATAGGCCTCATTGATAGAAAGGCTTCTGAGGATCAATGGGAAAACTTGGTTAGTGTAAGCTTGGTCAGTTCAGTTTTGGAGCTCTCTCTCTCTATTCTCTCTCTCATAATCTTGGAAACTTAGAGTTTTCTTGGAGCACTCTTGGAGAGTGTGGCATACTTGGATTTTTGGAGCAATAAGGAAATGGAAGAGCAGGAAAGCGCACGAGGAAATCGGGATCAACAACTACAACGAGTTTTGATTACAGGTACTGAGTTGCATGTATGTATTTCTTACTAGTTTTGGCATGCATGGCACATGCATGTGGTTACATGGTCATGATCTATCATTAGCATGGAGGATTTCCTGGATTGACAATGGATTTGTGTAGCCTTTCCATTTCCTATATAGTCATGGTGTTGTGGGTTCATTTCATTGTTTTTCTGGTTAGTTCTCATGTTTCCTTAGATTGGGTTGAGTTACTAATTCCTGGAAGCCCTGATATGACAAACGCTCTGGAAACCCTGTAACAGCGTGGGTTGAGTTACTAGTCTCGGAAGCCTTGGTTGGACAAACCCTCTGGAAGCCCTTGGTGGGTTGAGTTACTAGTCTTGGAAGCCCTGGTTGGAAAAACGTTATGGAAGCCCGACGATAGCTATTAGTTGAGTTACTAGTCCTAGAAACCTTGGTTGGAACAAACACTCTGGAGCCCAAGAAGGCTTGGCTAGAGACCAATCTAGTGATGGTTTTGTGATCTCCGACTGTGAGGTGGAATTACTTTTTGATGGGTTGAGGGGGTTTGGCCTCTAAAAGCCCTGGATCGTTTTGATTGATGTGTTTTATGAGAACCCACATTCATGCTTGGAATATGGCACGGGGGTGACTGGCTGAAGAGTGATTTGGCTTGTCCATGTCTACAGTCAGGTGGAATGTGATAGTCCCATACTGGGCTAGCTTTTTCATCATTAATATGAGGTTACTTCTCCTTATTATTTCATGAGCATTATTCTAGTTTATATGTGGATTATATGGTTGTTATTGTCTTGGTATTTTTGTTGTTATTATGTTGGTTATAAACATGTATTATGATAGTAGATATGTATGGTTGTCATCATTTTTTTACTTGTATATGAATGAACAATGTATTTATGGATTAATGGATCAACTACAACTAATGTGTTGAGGCATCAATTCTTCTTAGTGATTCTCAGATAAGTATGAGACCCCTATGCTCATATCTATTATTTAAACCTGTAGATTACATATTTGTGATATGTTTGAAGAAATGCCTGTCATGGCTAGTAGGGGTCAAGTGAAGGGTTTGTTTAAGTAATTGCAATTGTATCATCATTATGTTGGTATCTTTCTGTTATGAAGTTATCATTGAATTCTCGGCAGTGACCTAGGCTCTGGGCCTGAAAAATGGCTTAAATCGTAGAGATGCTGACACAACATTGAACAAAATAGTCCCTGGGCGTTGGCATGCCTTGTCATGAGAACGTCCAGAGCCTCCTGGATGCTGTCAGGACCATATCAGGGGAGAAACTAGGGGTCAAGTGGTCTAAAACCTCAATGGAACCCAAGGGTTGGTTACCAGAAAGGTTGGGATGGTTCTTAGGAGTCATGTTGCTGAAATTGAAGGATGTATGGTGTGTTTCTGTCGGTTCCACTTCCTTAACATGACTTAGGAGGTCGAATCATATCATAGTAACTTCTCATCACATGTTTACCTCAATTGGACGATTACTTGGGTAGATGTGGGAGGAGGGTGTTACATATAGCTATGAACATTAGCATGGGTAATGTTGAAACTAAGTCAAATGTGCATGGAAGCGGTAGCTTAGAGGATAGAGACCTGGAGGAAACCATTAGGAGTCTCAAAATGGATGTGCTTAGCTATAAGGATGATAATGAGAGATTGATGAGAGAACAACAACAAATTAGTACTCATATTTTTTACAGCCTAAATAAATTACATATGAAAACGGATTAGAGATTTGATTCTAAGTAGCCAAAGCAACATGAATCATGAGTTAGGGGGGGAGATGTTAAATATTGAAGGCACTCTAAGAGTGTTGTTGGGAAACATCATCATGCATCAAGGAAATCAACTAAGAGGGCCTATATTTCCTCATAATCAAGGAACATTCGAAGCATAACACTACCAAGGCTTCCATGAAGGAGACCCAACATAGATAATTTTCATGGAGAGCTCAAGAATATAAAGCCTCCCACATTCAATGGTGAGCACAAGAAGGAAGAGGAGCTCAAATATTGGCTATTAGAAATTAGAAAGTTCCTTCAACTACATGATTATTGATCCAATTTAGAGGCATGAATTGCATTCTGTCACTTGAAGGAAAACTTGAATTTGTGGTGGGAGCATCACAAAGATCAAGTATAACATTTGGATGGAAAAAAATATCATGGAGAAAATTTAAGGAGTGCTTCCAAAGGAAAAACCTATCAAAGCACTACTATGAAAGGAAAATGCAGGAGCTCTTTGAACTCAAGTTGGGGAACGTGACAATGGAAGAGCATGGTCAGAAATTTACTGAAGTGTTGAGATATGCTAATTTTCTAAGAATAAAAAGATAAAGATACATAGATTCATGAGTGGGTTGCCACTGTTTTTATGGTGACTATATTAAATTTGAAGAACCAAATAATTTAGATGAAGTTATGAGGAATGAAAATACATCTATGAGTAGGAAAAAAGTAAAACATCCTTCCAAAAGACTTGGGATGACAAGAAAAGAACCAAAATGGAGCGAAGGAAGAAGGGGTTCAAAACCTCATTTTTCAATAAAAATTCTAAAGAAAATAAAAAAATTAGCTAGCCCATAGTGAAATAAATGGGGTTCATTCGATGAGTAAGAGACCAAGATTTCACCTCATCAGATGTTGGAGCTGTGGAGGACAACACATGTATAGGGAATTTCCTCACAAAGAAGGAAAATTGAACAGTGTACATAATGAGATAATACAATGGAGGACATGGGTAGAAGCATGCCTAAGATCTATGTTGGAAAACCGACACGCTGAGAATCATGAGCATATGATTGAGGTGGAAGGTAATTTAAACAACTAGCCCTTACCATTTTAATTGATTTTGACGTTTCTCATAGTTATCTTGATCCTAAGATTGTTGAAAGATTTAACTTGAAGAAAACCAAGCATGGAAGGACTTGGTTAGTTTAGTTAGATATAGGAGATAAAAGAAGAATAACTAAACTTATAAAAGAATGCAAAATCAATATGAATGGGTTGGATACAATTGCATATTTAAACATAATGCCATTGGATCATATGATTGCCTAATTTGTATGGATTGGTTGGAAAAACATTGAGCAATATTAATTTGCTACAAAAAACATTTACGTTATTTGATGAAGAAGGGAAGCAAAGGCAAGTGCAGGGAATTCCAAGGCTAATTTATTTTAGGAGAACATCAATTGTGCAACTAAGGATAAATTTTAGAAAAAGGTTCCAAATTTATATAGCTCACATGGGGTAGATAACCAAGGATCAGGCACCAATCATTGCCAAGACCACCTGGTACTTAACGAATTTGAATATATGTTAGTCGAAACTCTAGGTTTACCACCTAAAAGAGGCTCTGGCTTCTCTATAGATTTAGTACATGGAGTTGCCTCGATGTCAAAAACACCATATAGGATGAGCACACCAAAACTTAAAGCATTAAAAATGTAGTTGGAGGAACTCTTAAAGAAAGGGTAGATACACCCAAGTGTGTCACCGTGGAGTGCCCCAGTGATCTTTGTTAAAAATAAGGATGGTACATAAGAATTGTATATTGATTTTAGGCAGGTGAATAAGGTCACAATGAATAATAAATACTACCTTCCAAGAATATATGACTTGTTTAACCAACTTAGGGGAGCTAAGGTGTTTTCCAAAATTGATCTGAGATCAAGATATCTTCAAGTAAGGATTAAAGAAGAGGATATTAGTAAAATGACATTTCAAACCCAATCTGGGGATTACGAGTCTGTAGCGGTACCATTTTGGGTTATCTAATGCACTAGATTTTTTCATGTGCCTCACTAATGGCATTTTTCATAATTATTTGGATAATTTTGTTATTGTATTCCTGGATGACATCCTAGTGTATTCAAAATCATAGGAAGAGCATGAACAACATTTGAGGATGGTTTTACAAGTACTTAGAGAGTATCAATTATATGGAAAGTTGAGTAAGTGCTCAATTTATTGAAGACAAATTCATTGTCTAGGTCATATTATTTCATTGAAATGGATGGCAGTAGACCCAAAAAAGATCAAAGTAATTGAAGAGTGACCAACAACCAAAAAGGTGACAATGGTGAGGATTTTCATGAGTTTAGCAAGCTACTATAGAATATTTATTGAGGCATTCTCCAAAATACTCTATCCTATCACTTCCTTGCAAAAGAAAGGTGAGAAATTTGAATGGTATCATAAAGGTGAATACGCCTTTCAACATTTAAAAATGGTATTAACAAGTGCACCTATATAATTTGAATATAGTTTATCCAAATGAATATTTCATTGTGTGTGCAAATGCATGTAAGGATGGGCTTGGAGGAGTTCTCATGCACAATGGCCATGTGATATGTTATGAATCAAGAAAGCTAAAGGAGCATGAAAGGAACTATGCCACTCATGATTTGGAGTTGGCATCCATTATACATGCCTTAAAAATGTGGAGGCATTACCTCATGGGGAAAAGGTTTGAATTACAAATTGATCATGATGGTTTGAAGCATTTGTTTGAACAAATAAATTTAAATGCTAGACAAGTTAGATGGATAGAATTTTTGGTTGATTATGACTTAAAAATTAAGCATATAAAAGGTAAGGAAAATAAGATGGTTGATGCACTCAATAGAAGGGTGCATACAATGCATGTTACAACCATAAGTATATGTAAATATGATTTAAAAATCAAAATTTTAGAGGCTAAAAGTTTAGATCAGCAATAAATGGAAATAAAAGGCAACCTACAACAAGGTAAATTACAAACAAAGGATAGGAATTACAAAATAGGAAAAGATAGAATTTTTTTTTACAAAGGTAGGATTTATGTGCCAAATTATGAAGGGATGAAAAATTTAGTGTTGAATGAAATGCATAGGGTACCTTATGTTGGACATGCAATGTAACAAAAGACAATCTTAACAATCAAGAAATAATACTTTTGGCTAGGTATGGAAAAGGACACATACATCCAACTAGATTAATACAGTCAATACCCATTCCTAAGTGGAAATGGAAAAGTGTTTCTATCGATTTTGTTACAAATTTACCTAGAATTGTGAGGCAACATGATTCCATCATGGTAGTGGTGTACAAAATCACTAAGGTTTCCCACTTTATTCCAATGAAGTCAACACATAAGGCAACAAATGTTGCTGATATTTACATGAAGCAAATTACTAGCATACGTGGTGTTCCCAAGGCAATTATTTCAGATAGGGATCCCAAGTTTACATCCAACTTTTGGACAATTTTATTCAAGAGTTTTGTAATTGATTTAAATTTTAGCACAACATACCATCTAGAGTCAGATGGTCAAATAGAAATATTCAATCATGTTATTGAAGATATGTTGAGGATGTATGTAATGGAAAAACCATCAAAATGTGAGGAATATTTTCACTTGGTGGAGTTTTCTTATAATAATGGGTACCAAGCATATTTGAAGATGATCCCATTTGAAGCCTTGTATGGAAAAAAATGCAACACACCTGTGAGTTGGGACAATCTAGTTGACAATTCCATTATTGGTCCATACCTACTAAGGGAAATGGAAGAGCAAGTAATAAAAATCAAATAGGATTTGGAGGTAACCTATGATAGATAGAAAATCTATGTAGATAAAAAAATGTTACACAAGGAATTCAAAGTTGACGATCATGTATACCTGAGAGTGAGGGAAAAGTAAAATTCATTAAAATTGGGTAGTTGTGAAAAGTTGGTAACTAGATATTGTGGGCCATTTGAAATCCTAGAAAGTATTGGTCTAGTTGCATATAGGATTACATTGCCAACATCCATGAATATGCGTAATGTGTATCATATTTCATTGCTTAAAAAGCATGTTCTTGATGTTAACCATGTAATTGACTAGAATATGATGCAGGTGGAGCCTAAGGGAGACTTTTAGGTCCAACCAATGCAAATTTTGAACAAGAAGGCCAAATTGCTCTGGAATCAATCCATCGCCTTGGTAAAGGTGTAGTGGACCCATTTTGATCCTGAAGATGCCAAATGGGACGGTATATAAATAAATGGGAGGGGAATGTAACACCCCAAATCGACCATTGTATTGTGAATAACATGCACATACAAAGCTTATGTAGGTGATTTGATACATATTAATCAAGCCAGTGAGCCAAGAATTACCTTTTGGGGGTCAGCATAAACATTTACATGTGTGTGTATATTTTTTGTTGTCAGTGTTCCCATGTGCATATGATTTTATGTGTTTTGAGGCTAGAGAGCCTAGTTTGGTAAATATTAATTTTCATGCATGTTAACGAAAAAAATACATTATCGTTGCAAACTAAGTCAGACAAAAATAGTATGGGGGGCTAATATTCTATATGTATTAAAAGGGGACTTTCTATGACTTAAAATGCACATATTTTTAACAAAAGTCCATAAAATGACTTCATGGGGCATCAAGTGATAAAGGAATGACATGCACATAAAAGTAAGGATGTTGGTATTATGGAGGGTACTTGGAGAGTCATGAGGATAACATGAACTCTTAGAGCCATATTGCTCTAGACATCCCTAGCTAGTCAAATTGGTCACCATGGAGGTAGTGGCAAAACCTGAGGAACTGCTAGTGTAGTGAACAATGTGCACTACTTGGGTGTGGGGAGGATGGGGGATGTGAGGTTGTAGGTTGGAGGTTGATATGGTTTGGTATAAGGGCCTAGAGGGTACTTGGAGACTTTTGAGGGCAAGAGGAACTCCTAGAATCACAATGCTCTATACATCCCTGACCAACCAAGTCGGTCACCCTAGAGGTAGTGGCATAACCCAAGGAGTTGTGAGTGCAGAGAAGGGTGTGCACTACTTGGTTGTGGGGTTGATAGGGGATGTGAGCCTATAGATTGGAGGATTTTAGGATTTGGTACATTGACCTTGTTTATTTATGGTATTAGCCATGAACTTGATTTTGGGTAAGTTGTTTCCCCATGGATTCAAAGCCCCAAATCAAGGGTGACCCATTGTTGAAAGAAAATGAGCAGCATGGTTTATGGTTGGTAGGAACATCTACGGTTTGTAGCTAGTTGGTGACAATAAAATATAAGTATTTAATTTCTACAAGTATTTATATTTTGTTGTTATAATCCATGCCATTTTGTGAACTACATGTGAATTTCAATAAAGGGTTGTTATTTGTGCAAATATATGCCTGTTTATGAGTTACGAAATTTTAAAATACATTCAAACATGCATAACACCCATACAGGGAATAAAATAAGAAGAGAATTTCCCCAAAAACGGGTTATAGTGGTAACAAGAATAATGGCACGCCTCATTTGGTGGTTGGAGGTGTTATTGGGAGTAAAAAAAATAATAAAATCATCAAAAATTCAGGTTGCATAGGGTCATGGGGGAATCATATGCCCCAATATGTGGTTGGAATGCACCAGCAGGTAGTCGTGGAATGTTAAAAAATTGAAGAAAAGAAGGTGTTTCTAGTGAAGGTGGACACTTTGAAGAATGCTGTAGATTTATTAACCAAATGTGCAGGCACCTAGAAGTTATCTTGGCATAGAGAAACAATTGTTAATCATGTATTGGTGTGACCCCCTATCTGCAAAGAAAATAACAAGTGGATAATATTATCTATGTATTATATACTTTGCATGACTACCCCCACACATTATACATTGTAACGTGTAGCGGGGAGTAGTGCCCTTGAAAAAAAAGGGGCAATTTTTTGCATTTGTTTTTGGAAATTTTTAACACTAGGTTTTCATTTTAGTGGTTTTATGGCTCATGGTGGTTTAACCCATTGTATTGTAGTTTTGGGTAAGGAACTATGGTTGTATTCTAATCCAGAGTAAATGTATTAGCGGTTTATGGATTCCATGGAATATATATATATATATATATATATATATATATATATATATATATATATATATATATATATATATATATATATATATATATATATATATATATATATATATATATATATATATATATATATATATCTATATATATATATATATATATATATAGAGAGAGAGAGAGAGAGAGAGTATTGTAAAGATGAGTATATATTGAAAATCATTTTGGTTTTCTTGATTTGGATTTCTACGGTAAAAATTTTGTGTTAATGTGTGTTTGTGCCATTGTCTATATATAGTATTGTAAAGATGAATATATCTCAAAAATATTTTTAGTTTTCTTGATTTGGGTTTCTAAGGTAAAACTTTTGTCTTAATGTGTGTTTTTCTTCCAAAGAAAAAAATAGAACTTTCTATTAAGGCAATAAAAAGTTACATTTGTAGATGCAATTAAGCATTCAAAATATTGTATGTCCATTAGAAAAACATATAGTAATCCATCTCTGGGTTGATCGTAGAGTTTTAAAACTACTCAAACCCAAAATATCAAAAAGAGCCAGAACCAGATCTTGAGCCTCCCCATTAGTGAGGAAAATGACCATTTGGTAAACTAGACAGTTCAAATATACAAAAATCCAAAACATATAGCATCATATAGATTTTGTGTCATATGTAAATCAACAATATCAAAACATAACTGAAAACAAAAAAACTTTATTGATGAAGGACCCATTCCATCAAGAGATATAAGGTTGTTGATCCGACAGACGGATCATGTCTTCGTCAACTTATGTTATGCGCCAGGAGCCCAAATCCTATTGCAGACCCTCCTTAGAAAGGAGGTTTGCATGAGTGTTCCACTTCCTGTAAATGTGACAGACGGTTATGAAATCAAAATGTTGTTTCAAATATAATATCTCTTCAAGTAAAGGAATCAAAATATAATTTTGACATCTTTGTTCTTCATTAAACCATTTAATAACATTTTGCAAATCCCCAAATATTTTTATTGATCCCATCCTCATGTGAATAATCCAACGTAGTAAAAGTTTTATAGATTGTAGTTCAGCAAAATTATTTGATCCTCGGCCAAGGCCCACCGAATCTTTCTGAAATTTTTGGTTGTTTCCATAAATGAAAAGACCCGAGCCACAATTGCCCCATGATCGAATGCACCATCAAAGTAATCCCATGGAATTTCACCTCTGATCTAGGCTTGACAGGGTTTGGCAAAGGTAAAAGAGCATAAATCGAGGCACTTTCTACAACAATAGTGTTATAGACATTTTTGTGCCTTACAGCTATAAGCATGAAATTTCCATAAACCAAGGGATCCTAAGTCCCTAAAAGTGTTGTTCCAGCTCCTAAAGAAACAAGGTCAACAAATCACAGCTTCTCCCAGAAGTTCTCCACCAAAAATTGCTCAAAACCAGTCAAAACAGGATCATTTCAAGTGCTCCACTAGCTGGTTGCGTTGCAAAGCACCCAAATACACTGGCTAGGTGCGTTGCAACGCACTTGAATGCACTACCAGGGTGCGTTGAGCGGGAAATGACAAGTGGCAGAGTCATTCAACGAGGTGGAGAGACAATGGAAGCTTCCAGAATCTTCTCCAATGACACTTGCCTCACTGAATTCGACCAGTGATGAGTAAGAGGCTCTCAGTCTCCAAGTGGAAGCAAGAACTGACAAAGAGAAGCCACTAATCAATTCATGAGCTGACTCATCCTCTTTGCATACATCTATATATGGATCCCTCACCAAGAGATCCAGAGGCTGGAATTTTGTACATTGCAGAGAATTGTTGTTGGTTTTGTGATAGATATCAGAGTATTGGGTGATTTATGATTTGTTGGAGGTGAAGAAGGGATTCTATGCTGGGAGGCTGATGCTGGATCAGGAATCATTGGTTGTAACTCCTCCTAGATCTTCTTGTTTTATCAATAAAACTACTTGAGTTTCTCCTACATGCTTGTATATCTGATGTGTGTTATATTTGTATGTTTAGCTTAAATCTGATCCTAAGCTTTTTATGAACATAAATCCATGTCTTTGTGTAGTTTCTCTCTTCTATGAACTTGCAGGAACTTGGTGACGCTGGGCAAGTGAGGGAGCAGATCGGTGGAAGCTGGCAAAGAGAAGATAGATTGGATCGAACAACTAGCGCAAGACACAGGTCGGTTCATCTTAATCATCTTCGTTTATAGTTCTTAAAGGAGAATACAAGAGTAGTTTTCCTTGTTTGTTTCTGAGGTCTCTGTCACAACCTAGTGGGATAGGGTCGTTCTGAATAGACACTTTTCCTGAAAACAAAATGGAGACTCCACTGGGGATCGTGTCTAGTTAGTTTATTTGTGTTTCTATTGTTGTTCATCTCATAAACTTAGGAGTAGCGAATCAAACTGCATTTGCCATTTACAAATGCAAAGTAGACATCTGCTACTCTAGTCCACTCACTGGGCCTGTTTATGATCTGAACAGTTGACTCACAAATGATCTGATTACCCTTTGTGATAGCTCTTAAACCTCTTGTAAATCAACCCTCTGATTGTACACAATTGATTGCTTTTACCCGGCCAAAAACCATAGATTAAACTGCAAACCGTGACCCAGAACCCAGAGACAATTCTCGTTTCTGCTTCAGCGCAGGCTCTGTGAAGAGACTCTGCATTTCAGCGCAGTTCCCGAGAGGGCTACCTACGTTGCAATTCAGTTTCTCTGTGTAGCAGATGCGTTGATCAGCCTAGCCCTGCCTAGCTTAGGTTCTTTGCTCACTTTTTCCAGTTTTGCCTCTGATTTTTGCAACCTGTGATCAGTGTGTTTGTCTATTTAAAAGCCCCTTTTCTTTGCCTTAATTCCGCCTCAGTTGTATAAAAGAAACTGTATTTGTTTTTGTGTGTTTGTTACGTCATTTACACTTTCCCATTGCAAGAGTAAACTAGTCATACTGTCGCCCTTAGATCTAGATTTGTCGTAAGTGTCGCTTTGATCTTAGGAGAGAGTATATCTGCTGTTGACAGTTGATTACGCTTTTACTTTTTCCTTTGGCTTGAATTCATGAATTTCTAGTGTCGAAACAAATGTTTATTTCAAAATCATAAAGTGTCGTAATCGTCTCTACCTTTTGATTTCGAAAAGAAGCTTGTTTGTGTTTTTCACTTGAAATCGAATTCAAATTTGTACAACAACTTTCTTTTTAGGCATCAATATTAAGAAAGTGAAAAAAAAATACATGCACAAGTGCATTTGCATATTGACAGTTTGTATGGCTTGATTTAGGAAAAGTGCATTTACAGTGTGCTCTTTGCTCTTTGAGAAAAGATTGTGTCTTTCGTTTCCCCTTTAGCTAGGATTTTCATTGCTGAAAAGAGATAAAAGCTTGCTTATCATCTTTAGATTGCATTTTAGGAGTTACATCTACATCTCGTGGTGAACCCAAAAGGCAAACTTCATAAAAAGATCAACCTAAAATAAATTCAATGAACTTAACAACGCTTTGTAACTTAACGCACAACATCTAGAGGTCTAGGCTAGAGACGTATTCTGGCATCGTAAAGCCTGGTAACTGTTGTCCTCACTGATGGTTGGGTGATTCCTCCACTTTGAGACGATAAGTGCCAGTACGGACTTGTGCTCCCACGTACCGTCGAGTATATATTGGGAGACCCCTATAGGCATAAAACCTTTATCCATATGAAGCCGTGTCGGCCGCCCTACTGATCGCAATGCACTAAACACAGCATTCGGGAAGACTGACCGCCGTACCCTAAAAAGTATTCTGCGGTTTTGCGATTGGTTTGGCACTCCCTCTACTTAGACCTCCAGAGCAGTCCCTTTCGTTCCTTTTCAGACTCCTTAACGGAAAAGGTCCATCTGAGCACTTGTCACTTCAGGCTCATTAAAAATCGAAGGAGACTAGAGTCATCTTTTGTTTTTTCTCGACTCTTTAAAACTGAAAAAACAAGTTGTGTCAAAGCGTGTTAAAATTTATTTTAAACGGAATATTCATACCCTTTTCCTGCGTTGATCTTTGGGTTGAGAAAATGGAGCCTACCAACCAAGGAGTTCCCCTTGGTGGAAATCCTAGTCCCTTCTCCTCTTGGGGAGATGTTGGTGTGCCCCATATGGCCACATTGTCGCTTCCAGGACTGACAATTGGCTTGCCAGTATGGCTCTTCTCAACCAATGTCGTTCAGAACACCACTATTCCTGAACAATCGAATCAACAATTAGACGAGTCCAGAGTTACCCAACAGCCTTCTACTTCCTCTAATTCTTCCTCTCCTCCTTCCTATTCGCTTGACGGGACTGGTAAAGCTAAAAACCAAGTTCCTAAGGAGAAGAAGGAAAAGAAGAAGAAAGAGAAAAAGAAGAAGGAACCAAAGGCGAATAAGGGAAAACGAGTGTCGTCTAATGAGAATCCACACACAGCACTGACCAGGCCTAAATCACCATGTGTCATTTGTAGAGGAGACCACTTTCACAAATATTGTCCCTACATCCCCTGGATACTAAGGGACTGGTCTCCTCGTTTGCACAATCCGGTGTCATCAACCTCTGGAGATCATGTTGAAAGCACACCGTCAACTAGTGAAAGTGACGTCCCATGACAAAAAGGGAAAGCTAGATTTCCCTGTAGATTGTGCAAAGGCGACCATGCCCTCCATTGTTGTCCCTTCTTAGACAAGGCTAAAAGAGTTTTGGATGATCGTCCGGTTTCACCGTTACGACTTCCTCCTGGATATAAAAAGCTCTTGCCGAGTCCGTCACTAGTTGAGAACCAAGCTGGCCCGCTCAAGTGGTCAGCTGAAGCGTCTATCATTGAGGATAAACCAACTGAATTCATACCAGACGAAAGTCAAAAGGTCGAGGCGGCAGTTGACCCGGTCTTGCCTTCAGAGGTTTTATCTTCGAATGATACAGTCACTGAAGAGAATAAGGATGACACCGTCCAAATTCTCTTCATCAACACAGACTCCGACGAACATGGGGGAAATCCACCCATTCCTTTACCACAGGAAGGAAGTTCGTCAGAGCCATACCCGGCCGTGTACTCGGTCTCACCTCCAAGCAACCTAGTTGTATCCTTCGACTGGAATCAACTAGGCAGACCCCGTTTGCCAGCAAGCATACCATTCCGAATTATCGTTCAAATATACAGAACGGTCATGGCTGGCACCATCATAGATGACGGGGCTTCTGTGAGTATCCTTTCCTCTATTGCTTGGAAAGCGCTTGGTTCGCCATCGCTGTTGCCTGAAATGAGAAATCTGACAGGCTTTGATAAAGGAACCAGTCGACCTTTAGGGATCCTTCCCAATGTGCCCATAACATTGAGAGGGAAGACAGTTCGCATGAACGTCATGGTCGTTCAAGGACCCTTGGATTATAACCTACTCCTTGGACGAGACTATATTTATTGCATGGGAGCCATCGTCTCCTCACTCTTTAGAGTAATGTGTTTTCCGCACGAAGGAAGAGTGGTCAAGCTCGTGGACCAGCTTTCATTTCCCGGATCACGCATAGCAAATAGTCATATACCGTCCCTAAATGGTCTCTTCACGCAAGAAATGTCTCAAGTCCCAGTCTGTCCTCCCGATGAGTGCGAGTAATCCGGGAGGATATGACTGAAACCCAGGGGGCATGCATCCTGGTCTGCTTCGGCAGGAAAACTTCGGGTATAGAGTAGGTTTCCGCGGGAGAATATGACTAGTCCGTACCCCGTCCGTGATTGGAAGAGGGGTTGTTCTAGAATAATATTCTCTTGTCAAAGTTATGTGAGTTGACAGACGGAGTCTCTCACCTTTGTCTATTTCGGTAGACATCGCCGAAGAAGTGTTTTGTTTGCACCGCGAATAGAGAAATCTTTGGGTAACCTGTAAGAGGTAGCCCTCTCCTGATAGAACAAATGTTTTGTCTGCAAATTGAGGGGTAACTTTGAAACTCTGTTTTATACCTGGGGGCATGCAAACCTTTTGGCGTGCAAGCGAAAGAGCGATTATTTATCTGCTTTTTGGATTAGTCGTTTCCTAACTTGCATAAAGAAAGGATGTGGGGTAAAAATCTAAAAGTTGTCGTTTTTATATGAGACACTCTTATCATATGACTGGCTTAATCGAGCAGTGTTTACCGCAAGATTCAAGCTCGTTAAAAAATAAACACGGACCGAGCAAATGTTTCCACCCGCGTTTAAGCTCGTTAAAAAATAAACACGGACCGAGCAAATGTTTCCACCCGCGTTTAAGCTCGTTAAAAAATGAACTATCCTCCGGTAAATAACCATCGTGAATGAAGCATTTTCAGCCATTAAAGCCTTGGTCGTGTTTGCACCGTCACCTCCACTTTTCCATTGGCCGATCATTCACTTCCATTTGATTGTTTACCCATTTTGAGGAACAGCTGCGAAGAGTGATTTCACTAGCCATCCTTGTGACACTGCCGTGATTGGAAAATTCCAAACCTTACCTGGAATCAGCTGCTACCCATTTTATCACTCGTTCCTCAAAAGACGAGTCTTCTTTAAGCTCTTTTCATCTGACTCGTAAAATATGAAAATATTGCCGAGTTTTGGCCTTCCAGCTCATTAAAGCGACCGGAAGTGCTATCCCTCCTCTAGATTTTAATCTTTTTGGACCTAAGGGATTATTGCACAAAAAGATTGAGCGCTTGTTTTGTTCGGCTCGTTAAAATTATCGAAAATTCATCCCTTTTGCATTATTTTATACTTTTTCGGACTTAAGGGATTAGATGACGAAAAAGGAACTCCGGAGTTATCTTTACGTACCTTTTCAAACTCCCTAAAAAGGAAAAGGACCAAGTTATCTTTGTCGTTAGACTCGTTAAAAAGATTAATAGCGACAAACTTGTCTTTAGACGAGAACGAGTTTCACTATCGCTAGGCTCGTTAAAACATAGCGATGGGTTTGCGCGAAGGGCAAATTATAGAACAAGCATATGTTATCCTCCTCAAGCTTGACAAAAATAAAGAGGTACTGGTCAGGAATGACTGCGGAAAAATTGGGAAGAAAACTCAAGGAAACTTTATTGGTAGCAAGTCGCTCTTGAACATGACACTTCCACTCTGTGCCAGAGTCGGGTTGGGTTGTTTCATTCACCGGTCACATCACCATGGTCACGCCATACCATCCACATTTGGGGTAAATGCTACCGATCCATCACATAAGTGTCGCCGACATGTTCAAGAGAAGTCATCCAGAGAAGTCACCCGTGTCCCATCCACTACCATACATTATACTTCACTCTTTCATGACCGCCACCCTGAACCGTATGTCACCAGATCGTTTTCACCTCCATCAAAGTTATTTGCTCCGTTCCGTGTCATTGATGTGGGATTCATTAAGGCCCTCCTTTGACGGATCGCTTCTTGTCGACATCAGCTCATTATCCAAGAAGTTGATCTAGGAACACCCCTTCAGTACTTTGAAGCTTGCATGCCTCAATGGCAAGTTTCTCACTTACGACGACAGGTATACATCAATGACCTTCGACCGAAAGATTTTGCGTGGTGTTCGACGCCAAGTCCTTTATTCACACCACGTGAATTGTACTGCAGTACCTTGAGGGTCATTATCATTATCGGTGATTCCTCTCGCGCTTGTTAACAGTTTACATCATTGACTGGTAATCAAGCGATGTCTTTCCATGTTCGACTTCAAAACATTTCTCACATGGATCTACTTGTACTTAGAGTGAAGATCGGACGAGATCGAAGACCCCGGATCTAGTTTCATCCATCTGGGCTGCGATATATATTCAGGAAAAATAAAGACATTGAAATGTACAGCATTGCAACACAGATAATCATCCTACCAAAAGGATGATGACTTCATCAGAATCATCAGTCTACCATCAGACGATTGTCTGTCCTATGTACATGAAAATGAATTTATAAAGCTAAGCATGGGAATGCCCGCCTCAGCTAGATCATGAAAACAGTATGAAAATAATGTATTGTATTGTATCTCATTACAGGTCTCCTCTCCAGCATTAGAAGAACTTCGGATCCTCCTAATAAAGCATTTCACCCGATAAACGGCCTCATACTTTAGGGGGCAACTGTTATAGACATTTTTGTGCCTTACAGCTATAAGCATGAAATGTACATAAACCAAGGGATCCTAAGTCCCTAAAAGTGTTGTTCCAGCTCCTGAAGAAACAAGGTCAACAAATCACAGCTTCTCCCAGAAGTTCTCCACCAGAAATTGCTCAAAACTAGTCAAAACAAGATCATTTCAAGTGCTCCACTAGCTGGCTGCATTGCAAAGCACCCAAATACATTGGCTAGGTGCGTTGCAACGCACTTGAATGCACTACCAGGGTACGTTGAGTGGGAAATGACAAGTGGCAGAGTCATTCAACGAGGTGGAGAGACAATGGAAGCTTCCAGAATCTTCTCCAATGACACTTGCCTCACTGAATTCGACCAGTGATGAGTAAGAGGCTCTCAGTCTCCAAGTGGAAGCAAGAACTGACAGAGAGAAGCCATTAATCAATTCATGAGCTGACTCATCCTCTTTGCATACATCTATATATGGATCCCTCACCAAGAGATCCAGAGGCTGGAATTTTGTACATTGCAGAGAATTGTTGTTGGTTTTGTGATAGATATCAGAGTATTGGGTGATTTATGCTTTGTTGGAGGTGAAGAAGGGATTCTATGCTGGGAGGCTGATGCTGGATCAGGAATCATCGGTTGTAACTCCTCCTGGATCTTCTTGTTTTATCAATAAAACTACTTGAGTTTCTCCTACATGCTTGTATATCTGATGTGTGTTATATTTGTATGTTTAGCTTAAATCTGATCCTAAGCTTTTTATGAACATAAATCCATGTCTTTGTGCAGTTTCTCTCTTCTGTGAACTTGCAGGAACTTGGTGATGCTGGGAAAGTGAGGGAGCAGATCGGTGGAAGCTGGCAAAGAGAAGATAGATTGGATCGAACAACTAGCGCAAGACACAGGTCGGTTCATCTTAATCATCTTCGTTTATAGTTCTTAAAGGAGAATACAAGAGTAGTTTTCCTTGTTTGTTTATGAGGTCTCTGTCACAACCCAGTGGGATAGGGTCGTTCTGAATAGACACTTTTCCCGAAAACAAATAGGAGAATGAGAAGGGACCAAATCCTGAAAAATGCTTATGTTTTGGGCTAGCCAAATGCCCCACGAAATTATCAAAGGGATATTTTTCATATTTTCCTCCCAGATTTCGTTCCACCATCTATGTGGGCATCACTTATATTTTCCCGGTTCCAAGTTTGGGTTTTCCCCAAGAGTCTCCCTATTTCATCCTATGTCTTAATACTGAAAGGACACTTTAGAAAGAGGTGGTGGACTAATTATTCCTTGATTTTTCACAATGTGCACCATCCTGGGCCCATTTTGTTTCCCTTTTGAAGGTTGTCCCATGTAGGGATTTTGTTTCTTAGGATGCACCAAAAGAAAAGTCTTGATTTTGTAGGACTTTTTAGTTTCTAGAGCGGTTTCCACCACCAATCCTATACTCCCCAAGCCCTTCTTACCATAAGGTAGTTGTAGCCAAACTTTGGAGTGTATTTTCCTGTAGGAGCATGTATCCATCTAAGCACATCCGACCGATCCCTTAACCGAACATTTGTTCTCTGGAGTTCTCTTATATAATTATGCCATTCCTCTACCCATTGGGGTTCCATCTACACATCCTCTGCTAATTTCCATCCCTGATGCCATATTAACAACAAATCTTCCCTTACTATCTGATGTAAGCAATTTATAACCTCCCTTGAGAGGGCATAACCCTCATTGCATCCCACCCATGGGTCTATTCCTATTCTGAGCTTCTCCCCATTGCCAATGTGCCAAGCCAATCCATCTTCTATAATACTAAAAGAGTCCAAGGTTTCCTTCCATACCACTGATGCATGGAGAGGCTTCTTGTCTGGACTTCACAGCTACTCATCCATGGGAATCGGGTCTATGTATTTCCTTTTGATAACCGTTGTCCACATATTCTCCATTTTTATTAGTCTCCACCCCGATTTTGCTACTAGTGAGGATGCGAAAGTTGATAAGTCTTTTATGCCCCACCCACCCCAATCCTTTGGTCTAGCAACTTTGTCCCAGGCTACCCATGGCAACATGGAATCCTCCTTTGTTCCAGCCCACAGGAACCGGTTGCATATTTTCCTGATTAAAGAAAGTATTCCTTTTGGAACCCATGTCAGTGCAATCTAGTATATAGGAATTATAACCAGGACCGATTTAATCAAAACCAATATTCCTGCTCTGAAAAACCATTTATAGCTGCAGTGTTTTATACAATTTTCTATTTTTTCCAAGAGCCAGTACCAATATTTTTTCTTATAAGATTTTGGTTTTAGATGGAAACCCAGGTACTTGAAACTATCCTTCATCGACTTAGCTTCAAATGGGAGGACCGAGGTAACCCTAGTAATTTCAATTCCTAAGATACCTTCCAGAATCGGAGATGATTTTTGAGCATTAATATGCATTTTTATTACTGGTAGGAATAGGTCAAGTGCATCTTTTATATGTTGAATGTCACTTCTGCTTCCATCACTGAATAACAATATATCATCAACAAACAACAAATGAGTGATATACAAATTTATAGCAACTTCAATACCTTTTAGGTCTCCTCTTCTCTTCCCATCCAGTATCAGTTGACTGAGACCTTCTGCCGCTAGTAAGAAAATAAGTGGGGATAGTGGGCATCCCTGTCTCAAGCCTCTCTGGCTATGAAAGAAAGAGGAAGTTGCCCCATTGATTAGGACAATGAAACTGACATTTGATATACATCCCATCACCCAGTTTATAAAATCAATACTGAACCCCAGATGGGTCATTAGCATACGAATATAGAGTCAGTTGATTCTTTCATATGCCTTAAATAGATCAATTTTTACAATCATCCCTTTTTTCCTACTCTGCCTGATATTGTGCAGTGTCTCCTGGGCCACCCCGATTGCTTCATTAATATTCCTTCTATCTAGGAACCCAAATTGTTCCTTAGATATGTTGCTTGATAGGATAGGTTTCAAAAGAACTACAATAAATTTAGCTATAATTTTATAAATGCAATTGCAGAGAGAGATAGGCCTAAATTCCTCAAAAGATGAGGGGTCCTCTGTTTTAGGAATTAAGGCCAGAAAAGTAGAGTTGAAAGGTTCATAAACCACTCCATTTTCCCAGGATTCCTCCACCACCCCAGTAAGTTCATCCCTAATAAGGTCAAAGAAGTGCTGGAAAAATTCCACTGTCCAACTGTCAGGACCTAGGTTCTTGTCTCTCTGCATACTTTTTAAAACCCCTTCCACCTCCCCCTTTGACACAGGCGCCATAAGCATATCATTTTCCTCCTCCTCCACATATTGAGGAAAGAGTTGGGCAACTCGAATCACCTCTGCAATTAAGACCACATCTGGAGCTTTAAATAAGTTTTTAAAGTGGTTCCTTCCCATAGAGGCTAGGTTTGCAAAAGAGTTTTCTATGCCCCCTTCTGTCGTTTTCAACCCCCATATTGTGTTTGAGTTTTTCCTTCCTTTAGCATAATTTTGAAAAAAATCAAATTTTCATCCCCTGTTGCTAGCCAAATTGCTCTTCTTTTTAGCCTCCATTGTTCTTCCATATCATTTAGGATTTTCCTTCTATTAGTCTCCACTTGTTTTATCTTCTCCCTCTTTTCTTTCTTCTTGTATCCATCCATTTCCGAACTTTCTAAGAGGTCTAGTTCCTCCCCTATCCTGCTTAATTCGGATTCCTCCCTAATATTTTTGGCTTTTGCCCATTCTATCATTTTCTTCTTCATTCTCTTTAAATTTTCCATAAAAGAGTGGGCTAGTGACAACCCCTGTTCACCGACCAAAGGCCTCCAAGTAGCTTTTACTAGATTGTTGTATGAAGTCTCTTTGAGCCAAGCAGGATTGAATTTGAAGGGAGACCCCGACTTTTGATTAGGTCCTTTCATTTCCAGTAGGATAGGCAAGTGATCCGAGTCCCCTCCTACTCCCACCCAATGTCTGAAGCAAGGAATCCTAGAATCCATTTCCTCTTTTAGGATAGATCAATGCAATTTCTTAGTTATCCTGGCCTCCCCCACTCGTCTATTCCTCCAAGTAGGCCTAGATTTCAGCATGTTTATATCAATGAGCTTGCCAGAGCGAATCTTGTTCAAAAATAAATCAGCCAAAGGATCAGCTTGGGCTGCAGGGCCCACAGTCTTCTACAACCCCAATGTAAATTTCAGAACCCCCCCAACACTAGGTTCAGGTTATTCATAAATGATTTGGAAAATAGGTTATTCCAGAATAAAACCCTATCTTGACATGGTCCATATATGTTTAAAAGTAACATATCATAATAGAGTTCCTATGAGAAGGCCTTAACCCCCAACACCAAATCCGATCCCCAAGAGTTTTGTAACTTCACACTGCAGTCTTTTACTCCCAAAGCCAAAACCCCAGATCTTCCTTTGGCATCCACAGTAAAAAATGTCCATCCCGGTAACATTTTATTAAGAGCTAGTTTCACTTCATCTCCAGCTCCTAGCGTTTCTTGGAGCATAATAACATCCGGACAATAATTAAGGAACAATGTTTGTAGTGCAATATTTTTAGAGGTACTAGAAAAACCTCAGGAATTGAAGGACAACACAATCATTTGATGACCCTAGCTAGGACCTGGACTGCTCTAAGCACCCCTTGTAAAGATAATTGTGTCCCATCAACTATGTCAATTTTTGCTCTTTGAAAGGTTTGATTTTCTCCCTCTGGTCTTTCTTTGTACAACGGAATTCTGAAGGACTCCCAACCCTCCCACAACTCCCAAGGGTATATCTTTCTTATCTCTAGAGCGAAGGTTATAGAAGGATTTCTCAATCGTCTTCCCAAGAGGACGAGGTCGCATGGTCAACAGGCAGGGTTTGTTTCAATTGAATAGTTGGGATTGATGTAATGATACCATCCAAGGCATCATACACATAATCAACAAGCAAATTTTGAAAAGAAACAGGGCTAGAAGGACTAGGCCTCGGGAGTGCATTGAGCAAAGATTGAAAAGATTCATGAACATAAATAAGGGGAGTAGAGATAGTACCCGCCAGATGCAGCACATGGACGATAACACCCTTCACCTCCATATCTTCGCGAATTATCTCCTGACTCTCATCCTGATCCTACACAACTACATTCTCCATCTACACATCCTAGTCTTCCTAAATTTCCATCGGTGCTTTTTCACCTTCTTGATGTCTCCCCAGATCCTCTGCTTGAGCCAGTTCCTCCTCTTCAGTCTGAGGACATTCTACATTTTCGGCTTCCCCTCTGTGCCTTCTTCTCCTTCTAATCCCCAGAGGGAAGTCCCAATCTAGATGGTGATATTTATGGCACCTATGACAGCGAAAGGGAAGTTGTTCATAATCGATGATCTGGGTGAAAGTATGATCTTGGTATTGTAGCTTAATTTCCTTAGCCAATCCCTCTTATGGATCTAGACTGACCAAAATTTGAGTTAGACTCTTATCCCTTGTTTCCCTGAATGTCATGTCTGCCTCAAGAAAAATACCCAAAGTATTTCCAATAGCTCTAAATACCTCCTCCGTCCATAAATGCGAAGGGAGCCTCGGAAGATGAACCCAAATCGGGATCTCAGCCACCTTTTCTCTCTACACATCAAACAGAGGGTTCTACCTTGTGAACAAGATTGGCGCTCTCCCAAAACACCAATTTCGCCTCATTACCCATTCTAAGGTTTCCCCATTACTGAATTTAACCATAAACCAGCCTCTGGCCAATGTGGTCACTTCGACTTGTTGGTCCAGAGCCTCCCTCCATGCTTTTGATATCCACTCCGATATGTAATTTGCAAAGTATTTCTTCCCCTTTTCTCTCCCAACCAGAGTTACTTCTGTAGCTTCCATGACCCTATCGATCTGAATGTCGACTCCTAAGACCATATTTCTACATACCGCCTTCCTCTTGATTAGCTTCCCTTTCTTCCTCTTCTCCCCTGCATTTCTATTCCTCCCTGCTTCCCCTACCTCTAGTTGATCCTCCCTTTCATTAATACCTTCTTCGGAGAGCATCCCTAACCACGTCTCCACTAATGGGTTCCAGCTATTTATAACCTCTACAACTACGAGCTGCCTTGCCTCTCCATGATTTTGGGTTTGTTCCCTCGCCTCTTAGTGCACTGAACCCTAGTTACCTTCTTCTACTAATGTCGCCAGATTGGGCACGTAACTACCTCCTCTGATTTGTCCTCTAAAATCCACTGATACTCCAGCTATGTCTTCATGATGGGCCTTGAAAACCTGGAGCGATGTTGCTCCCGTCAATTCCTCCTGAGTGTAGTTTCCATGGAAATTGAGGAATTCTCTAGTCTTCTAGTTCAAAGGGATCTTGCATGCAAGGGTACTATCTAAGCTTTCCCCCCAACAGCTTCTAAATGTCCCAAATCCGCTACCAAGAACGACTTTAACCCATCATTTCCCCTAACGCTGCTACTTATAACAATATCTACCAACCCTCCAGTGAACATACTTGATGCATGAAAATAACCAGGGTTGTTTGAGCTTACACGGTTTTCTGTCGTCACATCCGTTGCACCTCCTGCCGAAAGTGTCATTGTATCCTGACTCTCATAGAATTCCTTGTCAGGACCCAAAACCCCCTCCATTGTATCACCGTGCTTGCCATCTTCCAAAAACCCTAATCCGTCATCCTAGTACCAGTCAACCACTGAGCCTCTCTGCTTCCTGCTAGCGACCTACCTGCATGAATGACCTTTGCTAAATTTTGTTGTGTAAGCTCCAACCCCCAAACCGACAAAATATCCTCTAGTTCAGGCTCCAAATCGACGCACTCCCGGTGGTTAACTATTCGTCCTGTCCCTGGCTATAGGATAAAAACTCCACCTTAAAAAAATGTTGTTTACCTCCTTCGATGGTTGCGTGCAGCTGAGGGAGGAAACATGAGAGAAACCGTGACAAAAAAGTGTAAACCCTCCCCTAAAGAAGCCATAAACTATATCATTGATCCCCATCCGCATCATACCCTAGGCCACCTTCAACGTTGACAGGTACAACCCATGCGCTGGCCTACTACTGCCACCTACCGCCAAGCGCACAACCCTCTCTGCAACACATCATCCTGCTCGCTGACACCCTCTTGGTCTAGGATTTCCGACATCGCCCACCATAATCACATTTTCACTAGTAATGTTTCACAATACATATTTAGATTAATGTGTGTTTCTTATGCTCTTTTTTGTATTATTAAGAATATATTTGTAACAATTAACTGTATAGGGTTAAAGAAGAGCATAAGCCTCTACTCTTTATTAATGCAATTTCCAAGACTTCAAGCATATAATATTTCCAAGTATCCTTTGGGGTCATAGAGGATCCCACACACCCCCATTCCATACAAAAACTATATTATTAAAAAACATAAATCAAGTTTAATCCTACAAAAATGTGAACGCAAGTAATAATACCCTTTTTTAATCTAATTTGTATCAAATTTAAGAATTTTTTTAGTTTTTCTTTTCTTTTCTTTTTAAATTTGCAAAATCCATTTGAAAATGGAAAAAGTTGACAATTTTCAGGTTAACATGTGATTGCTTTTAATACTGTATTTTCAATAGTTCTGTGTACATAGCATGGCTAGAAAGACTGCAAACTTATCAATTTTGGATGACATATGTTATGTATAGGTGGCTAGCATGGTTAGAAAGACTGCAAACTTATCAATTTTGGATGACATATGTTATGTATAGGTGGCCAAAATGCTTGGTTTCGCACTGGGCAAGCTGAGATCACCTATGGATAATAAGTATTTTCAGCTTATTTATTATGCATAGAAAAAGATCTACCAAACTTACAAAAAAAATAATTAAATTTAAATCTTAAAAACATAATTAAATTTAAAAAACCAAATCTGCTCACATCACATTTTTTATATTATATTTGTTTTACATTATTTTAAAATATACTTTACCAACTCATTATTCTTTACCATCTAATATAAAATTATAAATCAACTTTCAAACCAATACACATGGAATCAATTAAAAAAACCTCAGCCTGAAATCAACCTTCATAAGACTCCAGATACACATGAAATCAACCCTCAATTAAAAAAACACCGCCTGGAATCAACTCTTATAAGACTCCAAATATACATGGAATCAACCCTTATTAAAAAACCCCCCTGTTAACAAGCCTCGTAAGACTCCAAATGAATTACCTGGCTAACTGGTATAAAGTTTTAAAAAAATTCTCGAAGTCCATGCGAGCATTCAATCCTCATAAAAATCCAAGTCAAAAGCCTGCCATAGTATTATAATGACATACCAGTGCATTGAACAACCTCAATTATTATAAAGCTTTATATACTTTTTCAAGACAGTGCAATGCTCATCCAATCCACATGAAGCTCCAAATCAAAAACCACTCATAGTTTATTAATAATATAACTATGCAAAGAAAAACATCAGTGTTCGCTAGACTTTCCATTGCTATCTTTAATGTTTAGTGGACTATCCAGTGCCATGCAGATCATATTTAGTGAATTGAAAACAATCTAACTTTCAAAACACCTCATCTAAATTTATAGATTAATGATTAACTAACTGCTCTCAATTTTATATATTTTAATATAAAATTATGACAAAACATTTCATTAAAAAATGTAACAAACTTTTCAAATCTGCAATGACGTTCCTAACCATTAAACTATAAAATTTCAGTGTGACATTTCATCACGTTGATGGAGAAAGAACATCATTAACTACTTGGTAATCATTTTTATATTATGATGGTTGTGTCATCCACATGTGGACTCCACGTCATTGACAAGGTTCCACACAGGGTGGTAGTTACAGGCAGTGCCACCGATATCGATTGGTGGGATGGAGATTCCAGTTATCACCCCTATGCACCGTTGACCTTAAATACAAAATGAGTTCTGTCACACAAAATGCTTGGAACAGATACCTCTTTGTTCAGATTGATATTATGTTTCTGTAAATTTCTTTGTTCAGATTGATATTCTTAATGTTTCTGATGACAACAATTGCAGAAGCAGTATAGGAGTAAAAGAGTTAAAGTGAGGAGGAGAACAGTATTCTGATGAATGCTTATGAAAGCTAAATTCAGCTGTAAAAATGTGTAGTCTGTTAGATATTGTTGGCCTACTAGTAGACATGTTATCATTTGCTGTGTTTACAATCACAGAAGTGGTATCAGCGGCCTTGATTGAGGCAGTGGCAGTCCCTGGAGCATTAATTCTTTCTGTTCTGGGAAATGTAGTGGAGGGGCTTACCATAGTTTTGGAATATATGATTGGGTGTTTCATAGATTTGTTTATTGCATTAGTACTTGGGTGTATGAGCTTCATTCAGGAAGCAATCAGTGCTATACTGGGATTGTTGGGTACTGTGTTTACTGAATTTTTAGATTATCTGCGCACTGCCCTCCATGCCATTGCAGACCTTGTTGGGGAAATCCTGTGGAATGTCATAGAGATGTTGGTTCAGTCACTGTTGACCATATTGAACTATTTTGTAGATGCAGTGGCCTCTTTGATAGGTAGTTCAGAAGACTAAGGAAGGATGTAACTCTATGGAGGTCTGCATCAACAACTTATGAATTTTCTAGAATATATCACAAATAATTTGATTGAAGTTTTTTCCTTGGATTCAAACTAAAGTTTGTATACATGGATTGCAATCCTCTGATTGGCCTTCTAGCTCGCAGAATTGATCATGAAAATTTGATCCTTTTAAGATAAGGATATGCACCAGCTTTATTTGTTCCTGGAAGGCTTTACTAGGCTGTTCCCAGGTCTTTGACCTGAGATTTCAATGCCTTCTTAGGAAGATAAGGACCTGCACCTTATTTGGTTCTTGCTCTTTTGCAGGCCTTTATTGGTCCTGAATGCCATGATTACAATCCGGGGAAAATCATTGGGTGGGTCCTAGCAGACACAAAGTAGAAGTTCAATGCTTTTTAAATGTTGGTCACTTGCAAAAGAGGTAAAAATTTTCAATTAGAAAGTAGCAAGAAAGTAGCACTGTTTTTTGGTTTTTGTTGAGAAGGTTACATCAGCTACACCCTTTTCAGGTCCTTGTTTTTCAGGTCCTTGGGGTGTTCACCGGAACTTTGGACAGAATTAAAAATTGTCCACACAAGTTCATCCAGAAAATTTATCTCTTAGAATGTAGAGAGACGATCTCCATCTCCACACAAGTTCATCCAAAAATAGTTTAAGTGGAAAGCCTCCAGAAATTTTCTCTCTTATAATGTAGAGAGACTGTCTCCATCCTGTTAACTTTGCCCAAAAAATAGTTTAAGTGGAAAGCCTCACATACTTTCTTCTCAACATGCTTATAGAATGTAGAGAGACTCTCAGGTTAAAATTTTGTTCTTTTGTTGTGGTAATGTTAAACAGAGTATATAAATTAATTGGTTTGTATGAAATTTAATCTTCATTAAACTTAATGTTCAAGTGTATATAAAAACTGAAAACCAATTGTAAAGGTTTGGCTAATCTTACGAAACATCAATACTGACAGCATTCCAGTGTTATTCTTCCATCTAACCTATGAGATGAGTTTGCCATGGCCTTTACACCGTACAGAAAAAAATTTGAAACGTTGTTTTTTAATTTTTTGGGGGCTAATATGTCTTGTGAGAATGCTTTGCTCCCATTGTAACTTTTAATAAGCTGTCTGATCATAGAATCTCCAAACAGAGCAAAAGGGTCTATGGATCTTGAGAATTCCAAAGAATGATATGGCTTAATTAGGATCTTAATTTTTTGGGGGGCAATATGTCTTGTGAAAATGCTTTGCTCTCATTGTAACTTGTAATAAGCTGCCTGAACATAGAATCTCCAAACAGATAGCAAAAGGATCCATGGATCTTGAGAATCCCAAAGAATGATAGGGCTTAATTAGGATCTGCACTTGGACAGTGAGTTGTTATGGTACAAAGCTACATACCCCTTTAATGAGGGGTGCCCTTACATACCCCTTTCATGACAGCATTCCATGATAAACACCCTTAGTTGTTCAATATCAAGGTGTGGACTGCCATCAACAGAAGATTTTCCATGTATATCAATAGCGGTTGATGTTATATGTTGAGCAGTGGTCGATTTCCATGGGGATCGGAATTGGATGCTAGGGTCCATATACTTGTGAGATCTTCCTAAAAATTAATGAAGTTTTCCAGACCATTAGTGAAGAACAAAGTGACCATGAGGGGATGGGACGGGATGAATTCATTCTGTGAAAGGGCAATGGAATTTTGTTTTTCTTGAACAAAAGCAAGACCCCAGTTGATTTTGCATCTGGGCTGTGCAGGCCTTGTTATATATATTAAAAACCTATGAGGTCGAGGGTCTCAATTTATGGACGCTCATTGTTATGCTGTGGTCAGTGAAAATACAATGGTTGGGATATTCCATTTAAGAAATTGAATTTTCATTCCAATCACTGAAAGAAATGTTATTTACTTTTTTACTTTTTCATTGTGCTAAGCAGCCATTCCAAAATGCCTACAAATGTAATTTATGTTTCCCAAATAGCAGAAGCAATTTTGTCTATGCACTCTACTTAATCATATTCTACATTTGTGATTAAATTAAATTAAGTTGTTGGGCTAGTCTAAACATTTTGTAATGTTGTGAAAATATTACAAAATGTGGTAAACAGGTTAAATGTTTTGTAAGGTTGGTAAAAGATGTTGTAATCTCTTTTTTTTAAACATTTAGCCAAAATACATAAAAATAAAAATAAAATTAATTAAGATTAATGTAATGCAAGTTAAACATTTTAACTCCGTCAAAATAAAATAAAAATAATTATATGTTAAAATAAAAATTCTATAAATTATTATTATTTTTTATTAATTTTTGTCTAGTAGTTAAAGTAAACTTGACTTGGTCAAGTTACAGGTGGTTTTTGAGCTCCGGGTTTATGATAACTCATAGTGTGGTATTCATATGGAAAATAGCATATTTAAAGGGGGAAAGAAAGAAAGGAAGAAAATTAAAAAATTATTTTAATGTACACAAGGCTAAAGATAGCCTATGGGACAGATTGTCTCTTCATCTCTATGATGTGTTCGGCCATTTTTCTGTGAATCCTCACACTAAATGCTCAGAGCTTCTAGACAAACCCCTTGCTAAATAGATTATCCCAAGAGCTAGCTACTAGCAAAAATTAAATGCTTTTATGTTTTCACTTTTGCGAAAGAACAAAAAAATGTATACTCTTTCCTCTCATTACTTCTTTACTCTTTACTCCCACACTTCTTTTGGTCGTTTCCAATGCCCTGTTTCACAACAAAGTTGATGAGAATTAGTCTTTAACTGAGCAATAAGAATTTTGGCTCTCCAAGAGATATTGGCCTCTATCTATGCTTTTGGTTAAGGAGTTGATGAGAATTGCAATAAGAATTTTGGCTCTCCAAGAGATATTTGGCTCTATGTATGCATTTGGTTGATGACTATGAGTGGGATTAAACACTTCAATATAGTAATTTTTCTTTATTCCTAACTCCTTATCCCAAGTATGGTTGTGAAACTTATCCATAACAAAAGTTTTTATCTCTTTGTTGTTTATGAGACACGCGTTCAAGCAAATACCCCATTTAGTAAACCATTTGTTATTTTGCTGCATTCAAGTCTTTTTTTCTGTTGCAGAATATGTCATTAAAGACAACCTTTGGCCATCTTCCCTCTTTCATTTGCTCAATAAAAT
Organism: Pinus tabuliformis; assembly: GCA_031772625.1. Taxonomy (NCBI): domain Eukaryota; kingdom Viridiplantae; phylum Streptophyta; class Pinopsida; order Pinales; family Pinaceae; genus Pinus; species Pinus tabuliformis. The sequence goes on from CM062818.1 coordinate 1,704,039,452, forward strand.
TAAACCAACTTAAATCCATCTTGACTCTTGATCTACCAAGCTTCACGAATGATCAAAACTTTGGAAATAAAACTATCTCAAGATACAAAAAAATTATCTCTCTCAACACTTGATAAATTAAAAATTACTATAAATTTAAATTAATTTTAATATAAAAATTCTTTAAAAAAATATAATATTATTAATTTTATAAATTTATTTAACTTAAATCTATTATTTATTTTAATAAAACATAAAATCTAAAATAATAAAATTTATTCATATATAAAAGTTAATAAGAATAATTTGTTTCCTAATTCATTTTTTACATTATTAATTTTTAACTTTAATTTAATTTAATTTTGATTCAGAAGGCAGTCACATCTCTTCCACTTAACCTGTAGAATGCATTTAGCTTCTTTATGGACTAACGACAATAGTTTTTCCCACATGAAATGAACCTGTATTTGACTCTTTTGAAATTCAATCTTATTTTTCAGATTCTCGAAAATAATTCCATTATGGAATTGTTTTGTCCAATATTTCAGTCAGGCAGCTTTTTGCAATTTATGAGAAGTTAGAAATTAATGGAACGGTGCCTTTAATGAAAAAAGCTTTCTTTTGCAATTAAATGAACATGTATTGTTCATGTTAATATTTATTGATCAGCTTGGAACATCCAACAGAAGTGCTCATAATAAAATGTCAGAGAAGGATCTGTGATTACCTAATTCGAATTGATTTCAGGTTGCCTAATGCCACTATTAAGAGAGAGCATTGCTCTCTAGCATGCCTCATGAACAGTTGAAAAAAACTGCCCCAGTAATCAGGGTGCTACGGATTCTATCGATTCAAATGGTCCTTGTTATTAGTTAAGTTAAACTTAATTTGGTTTTGAGCAATGTTGAAAATCATAAAAATCAAAAAAATATTGGTAAAAATCAGTAAATATCCATAAAATTAAGATGTTATCTGTAAAAATTGGCAAATATTAGTTAGGTCAAAAAATCGTGATTTAGATATAAAATCAGGATGTTCACAACACTGGTTTTGAGTTTAATTATTTTTAGATGGAAAGTTGTGTAGGATCACAGAGTAAGAGATGGTGGTGTGTAACAACACTATTCCTTGTCACCTGTAATTACCGGTTGTGGTCCATTAGGGACAGACTTTCATTCTTGCTAGATGTCTCTGAGCTTTAGGCCATTAATCTATTTCCTTGAAAAATTCTTTTAACCAAACACAAACAGTTTTAATGCATACTCCAAACCCAATTTTACATCATAATTGTTAATAATTAAAAAGAATGAAAATATCAATAATTTATTTTTTATCAACATAATTAAATTATTCTATATTCTTTATGAAAATTTAAAATTACCATATAGAAAAATAAACGATAAATTATCTACAACCTAATAATAATTTAATTTAATAAACCTGAAAGATCAACCATCTATGATCAAGATACAATGCCCCTTTTACATATTATGACTTGAAAATTCCTCATTTTTGTGGGCTTGGATGCAAGTTGAGATACATCCCCTCCCTTTACATATATAATCAATCTACATATTGTGATGGGAAAATTCCTCATTTTTGTGGGCTTGGGTGCAAGTTGAGATACATCCCCTCCCTCTACATATATGGACAATCTATGGTCAAGATACAATGCCCTTTTCTACATATTGTGATTTGAAGATTTCTCATTTTTGTGGACTTGGGTGCAATTTGATGAGAAGACATCTCATTTTTGTGGATTTAGGTGCAAGTTGAGATACATCCCCTCCCTTTACATATATGGGCTCTCATATTCTTCTATTTTGTTTCAGTACATGGGGTGAACTTGTCTTTTAACAGATCAAATAGCTTATATCATAATATTAAAAAACAAATTAAATACCCTATACATCAAAAAACAAATTAAATAGCCTGTACATGGGGTGAACTTGTCCTTTAACCGATCAAATAGCTTATATCATAATATTAAAAAACAAATTAAATACCCTATACATTAAAAAACAAATTAAATAGCCTGTACATCATGATATTTCTCAGCAAGAACAGGGGAGAAATTGAGGAGTTTGGAAGATTTGTGAGAGAATCTTATTATTTGCATTGCAACTATTGTCCTAGGCATAAGAGCCAGCCACTTTAAGGGTTAAAAAAAAAAAAAAACATATTAAATAATTCGATTTTAAATAATAACTTTATCATCCGAATGTATACTCAAATGATTTCTTGGATTTTACGTTAATCACTATAAAAGACCCATATGGCCTTGTGCCCTTCTCTCAAAATCCTTCACATCAATGGACAATGGATGCCGCACCCATGGAATCACCATTGCAAAGAAGAAGATTATATAATCTTAACCCTTGTGCTTATTGATATTTGTTGTTGATGACAGTGATATTCTTTGTCGACTGGGTTTGGATTTGCTTGGTTGTGTAAATGTTTACTCATATTTTATTTAGTACTGGTTAGGATTAAGGGTTGGTTCTCTATGTATTGGTACATTGGTATTGGTGTAGGTATAGTGTTTTGGTGGTTTAAGATAGTGGTTTGTTTGGTGGCATTTTGTTTTCTACATTATATTAGAATTTTTTAAATTAGCCAATTTTAAATTATGGTTGGCTAATTTAGATGTAATTATAATATACATTTTCCCTTTTTAATAAAAATCTTTTTGAAAGAACTTAAAAAAAACCTATTCTTATTGTTTCAATTTTGCAAAAGATAGGGAGCATCTCTTTTTCTATGAACCTTATGATTCTGTGTATGTGTTAGTTTGGCATGAAATCATGATTCCCCACTTTTGATTTGTGTTTTGATTTTTTGTTTTCAATATTTATTTGAGTTAAACTTCGTAACAATAGCCTATCTTTACTTTTATCTTTGTGTTTTTATCCTTGTGTTTTTGAGAATTAATTTTAAATTTATGTTTTGTAAAATTTAATAATAAGATTGTGTGGGGAAACAAATTTCGCTAAAAGATTATGTAAAAAAATTGGTTAGAAGTTGTGAATATTACATGCGAACAAAATTTAAACTTTAGATAATATAATTTTAAATATTATTTTTGGGATTAACTCTTCAGAGTAAGTTATCCAACTATGACCATATCCATGAGTATTAGTCTCAAAAAAATTTCATGATGTTAAATAGCACACACAACATCCATTGCTTTGGGTGATGCTCATAGGGTTGAAGAAGTGAGATTGACACTAGCAAAACAAATCGTGTATCTTCAGTCATCACCTCTGATGGAAGTGAGATTGATACTAGCAAAATAAATTACATTGCATCAATCATCACCTCTATGGTTTGTACCTGATAACCATGAGTTCTTGATAGGTTACCCATCCTAAGATTCTTCTGGCTCAAACATGCTTAATTGTGGAGTTTTCCTCATAATCAAACCCACTTAGCTTACTAGCCCATTCACAAACCTTGTATTATGCCATATGACCTATTTGGTTAGAGCTCTCGTTACTCTTTTCATTTAGGAATGAGGATTTCTCAATGAAACAAATAGATATCATTTTCAGGATTAGTTGTGTAGAGTAAGTCATTAAACTATGATCATATCCATGATTATTAGTCTCAACTAACCATATTTCTCATGATTTTGAATAGTTCATTTAACTCTAATTGTATCAAATAATGCTCACAGGGGTGAAAAAATGAGATTGATACTAGTGAAATAATTCAAATAGCAACAATCATCACCTATGAGGTTTGCACTTGATAGCGAAGAATTCTAGAGAGGCCACCCATCACAAGATTAATCTAGCTCAATCATGCTTAAATGTGGAGTTTTTCCCACAATCATACCCACTTAGCTTGCGACTCTATTTGCAAAACATCAACAAGTATTATTCCATATGAACTAATTAGTCAGAGCTCCCTTCACTCTTTTCATTTAGGCATGAGGCTTCACAGTGAAACATATTAGATGTCATTTTCAGGATTAACTACGTAGAGTAAGTCATCAAATTATGACCATATCCATGAGTATTAGTCTCAATTGACCAAATTTCTCATAATATTGAGTAGTTTGCATAGCACTATTTGCATCGAGTGACGTTCACAGGGGTGAAGAAGTGAGTTTGATACTGGTGAAATAATCACATAGCATCAATCATTACATTTGGGCCTTGCACCTTGTAACAAGGATTTCATGGGAGGTCTGTCATCCTAAGATTCCTCAAGATCAAGAGCACTTAACTGCAGATTTTTTCGCACAATCAAGCCCACTTAGCTTGCTACCCATTAGCAAAACCTTAGCAAGTATTATGTCATATGAACTATTTAGTTAGAGCTCTCTTCACTCTTTTCATCTCATTATCAGGGTTTCTTAGTGAAACATATTAAATATCATTTTCAGGATTAATTGCATAGCATAAGTTATCAAATTATGACCATATCCATGGGTATTAGTCTTAATTGCCGAAATTTATCATAACATTGAACAGTCCACATAACACTCGTTGCATTAGGTGATCCATGAAATTTTGTGGATATTGCACTAGACAATTAGTCGCAATAGGTTTGATAAAATTATACTTAAAAATATGAAATCTATACTATGCATATTATTTTTCCTTAGCATTTTGGATTTATTAAGTTACAATTTCATGCATGCAATATTTAAAATGTAGAAAATAGAAAACAAACAAAACTACAATCACTCACAATGATAATAACACAAGATATACGCTAAGAAACCCTTTCAGGAGAAAACCTAGCTCGAAGATGAGGCTTCTTTGCTCTCTTTCTCTAAATGGAAAATTGAGGCAAGTATAAAGAAGTGAGGCTTGTGGCTCGTGGACTTCTACATTGCACCAATCCTCTTATTTTTCTCTCTCTATCCACTCTCAGTTATGCTGCTCATATATGGAACAAAATGCGCTCAAATCAAATGGATCTCGTTGTCCTCCTAGTGGCTCAATTATAAAATAGCTTGATAGCCTACTATTGGTTAGATTTGACTCATTCAAATCTTAACTAGAGTTACAATATGGACTCTTATAGAGTATTATTCATTATTATTATGTGGCTAGCCCCTTTTCCATGAATAATTGGGGTTGATGTGGCATCCTTCTGAATTATGGTGATCAAAACAGGAAGGTCAACTTCTGAGTGGCATAAATTTTGCATATGGACTCTGATTGAAGTGATTCTTATCCCGTTGTAAAGGTCTCTATGTGTAGAATAGAAAAAAAAAAGTGTAGTTCTTAAATGGCAAAGTTTTAACCCCCAAAATATGCTATTTGATGCCTCAAACTACTCCTCGAAAGTTTTAGACCCCAATTTTCCAAATCAGGTCTTGCTAGTGAAAATGGTCTTATGAGTTTATTCCTCCACTTTTGTAGAAATTTTGAATAATATGACACTTATTCACAGAGATTATCCCGGTTATACACTATTTGTGGAATGCATGCATAATACATAACCTCCTCTACGTTGATCATCAATTTGCATAATCAAAACATTCGCATGCGCACATTGAAACACATCAATAACACATATCAACACAATATGTAACCGGGGAAAGAATACAGCTGAAAACCCCCAACTATCTGTATATTATATTGATTGAGAACATGTAACAATACATAGTACAATACTCCTCACAAGTACTTAGTACTATCTCCACCTGTTACACACAAACTAGCTCAGATCTGAATCAATCACAGGTTCAAATCTCCTCCATTGCTTGCCTGCCTCCACTGCGCAATCCTGCATGAGAATAATGATGAATGGCTGAAGAAAACTCGTATTTCCTTGGCTAAACCACGCAATCCCCATTGGCATTACTCAATCCATTGATTGTGCAAATCTCATGCACAACTATAGTCACAACTAACCGTTGTCTTGCCCTTTCACTCACCTCTAACACTTGTCTCCACTGAACTGTCCATGCACTGAGTTAAATGATGTATTCTTTTGTTGCTTTATGAGTTAATAATTAGTGAATTAATTAATAGTTAATTCACATCACTCATCACTAGTGTATTTTGCAGTTAGACTAAATACAACTAGTTCAACCAAGTCAAACTAAACACAACTCCATCAACTCCTCAATCAACTCCACCAAACTCAATCACTTGAGTTCTAACTGAAGTCCATCATGCAATAGCTCAACTGACCCATAAGAAAAGCGTATTTCCTTCTGACAGTTGCATGTGCCACATCCGTAGCTCGAACTAAAGTGCTCCAAGAGGATAATATAATGTTTATAGTCCAAATATTATTAAGAGTTAATAATATTCGACTGTTCTATTTTTAGCCTGGCAGTCTAAAAGTAGACTCTGCCCATATGTCTAAAAATAGAAGTCCATCTACTTTTACCAACATGACCATTCATCCACAAATAGCATCCTGCAACTCATAGACCATGATCCATATGTATAAAAATAGACTTGGCGCCAAAAATAGCCTGCAAGCCCACTTAGTGAAGGCGACTCCTTTCCACTAAGCTCCATCATCTTGTTGAATTTTCAACACTCCCTCTCAACAAGATATGGATTATCTGCAACCCCTATCCTGCAACTCTGGAATGTTCTGCATGCAACACATTTGCCCTGTCCACTTGCTCCAACAACACTTGGAACAAAAACACTCCCAACTGACCACTCTGTTGGGCTAGGAACATACTCTGATGCTGAAGCTCTACCTGCTGCTGACAAGTGCTCCCTCTTTGACATCTGCGCTATTGCAACATCTCCATGCATCTCGCACCATTGCACACCTCTCTGTGCCACCTAGCACTGTGCAAAACACTTGTGCCTCTCACATTGCTGTAGCCTGCTAGCTATGCGCTGTCTTGGGATTCCCTACACTGTCGCTCTCTCTACTACTCCATCCACATCTGTCTCCACCCAATCAGTCAATTCTTGCTACTCCACATCGGGGCTCCCGTAGCAAGGTCTCGTCCAAGAGGTTGGGTACCTCAAGGATCCTACCCCTCCTCCTTGGGACGATCGCTCTATATCAGCCCACCTCCTACCTGGAGGTATGGCTGCATGTGATCCCTCATCCCACCTGGCTCAAAGTTTCCCCCTACTGGAGGTCTCTGCATGAGTAGATGTCTCTACTTGATCTCCTCTCAACTTCCCTTGTTTTGGCTGCTCCACAACCTCCTGAAGCTACTGCACCAATCGTGGCTCCTCCACAATCGTCTGAGACTTCTTCTGGCTCTGCATGTTGAGAGGTAATATACACTCCCTCTCAACCACCAAATCTCCATCAGTTGCCTCGCTGCTCAAGGCTTTGCATGCATCTTGAACCTCAAGAGCATACAGGTTCTTGACCCGTGAACCAATCTGCTTCACCTGTCTAGTGATGATGTGTCTAAGGAAAACCTTTCCCTTACTGAAGACTACATCATAGCCTCTATCTTCTAGCATCGCGATCGACACCAAGTTTCTCTTCAGTCCTGGTACATACTTGACATCGGTCAAGGTAAGGCGAGCTCCATGCTCCCTCTGAAAAATAACCGTGCCTACACCTGAAACACTATACTTCTCATCATTACCCATCGCTATGAGTATCTGGAGATCTTTCTCCTCCAAAGTACTGAACAAACTCTTGTCACTGGTCATGTGGAAAGAAGATCCACTGTCAAGAAACCAACCACTTCCCACCATGGATGAAACCATGCATGCGAAGTGTGAAATCCAACTCGAACTATGAAGCAAGTGCCTCACCTTCAGATCCTTCCCCGGATCCCTTCTTGGATTTCTTCTTTGGGCAATTAGGAGCATAATGGCCCAACTCATGACAATAAAAGCATCTCACCTTCGACTTGTCAACCTTCTTCCCATTATTGGAAGAACTGGATTCAGAAAGAGAACCCTTCTCCTTCCCCTTCTTTGCTTTGGCAGCCAAAGCACAATTTTCTTCATCAGATGCCTTTGATGAAGGTCCGTCCCTGGTATTCCGCCTAATCTCCTCTTGCACAAGATCTGACCAAAGTCTCTCCCATATTGGCAATTTCTCCCGACCATTGACAGAGTCTTGATAGGCATGCCAACTCTTCGAAAGACCAAGGAAAGCCAAGATCACCAAGTCCTCATCATCGACAGTCACCCCCACACTTCCCAGCTCATCCCGGCATTGGGTGAACTTCGTGAGATACTTGGGCATACTGTCTCCATTCTCACACTTAATGTTTCTGAGTTTATCCTTGAGCGCCAACTTCCTCTGGTCGCTCTTGCTTTGGAATAGATCTGTCAATGCTTTCCACATCAAGTATGGATAAGCCTTTCCATGTAGGCTGGATACAATGTGATCCTTCATGCCCTCCAACAGAATCCTTTGACACTTTGTTGTCTTCTTTTGCCAAGCCTCAACTTGAGCAGTATCAGTAGGCTTTGGGACCTCAACCTCTATGAACTCCTTCAGCCCATTGTCATCTAACACCGCCTCCATCCTATCTTTCCATGCAAAATAATTCGAGCTGCCCTCAATAGCATACTCCAATCGCAATCCGTTGAAAGACATTTCAACTTTGACACCAAAGAAACACTGCTGCAAATTCAAATTCCACCAGCTCAAAACTCAACCGCTTCTGATCTAAAATTCGTGAGAACAAAGTATTTCTCGTACAGAGATTGACTGTATGGGCTTTTACCGGATATCTCACCTTCCAAAAGAAGGATGAATCCAGAGGCTACCTGGCCCGATTATAGACTCTGCCTGAAGAAATAAAATGTAATCACTTTCTGAATAATAGATCTGATGATCAACTCTGCTCTGATAGCATGTAGAAATTTTGAATAATATGACACTTATTCACAGAGATTATCCCGATTATACACTATTTGCGGAATCCATGCATAATACATAACTTCCTCTACGTTGATCATCAATTTGCAGAATCAAAACATTCACATGCGCACATTGAAACACATCAATAACACATATCAACACAGTATGTAACCGGGGAAAGCATACAGCTGAAAACCCCCAACTATCTGTATATTATATTGATTGAGAACATGTAACAATACATAGTACAATACTCCTCACAAGTACTTAGTACTATCTCCACTTGTTACACACAAACTAGCTCAAATCTGAATCAATCACAGGTTCAAATCTCCTCTGCTACTTGCCTGCCTCCACTGCGCAATCCTGCATGAGAATAATGATGAATAGCTGAAGCAAACTCGTATTTCCTTGGCTGAACCACGCAATCCTCATTGGTATTACTCAATCCATTGATTGTGCAAATCTCATGCACAACTATAGTCACAACTGACCGCTATCTTGCCCTTTCACTCACCTCTAACACTTGTCTCCACTGAACTGTCCATGCACTGAGTTAACTGATGTATTCTTTAGTTGCTTTATGAGTTAATAATTAGTGAATTAATTAATAATTAATTCACATCACTCATCACTAGTGTATTCTGCAGTTAGACTAAATACAACTAGTTCAACCAAGTCAAACTGAACACAACTCCATCAACTCCTCAATCAACTCCACCAAACTCAATCACTTGAGTTCTAACTGAATTCCATCATGCAATAGCTCAACTGACCCATAAGAAAAGCGTATTTCCTTCTGACAGTTGCATGTGCCACATCCATAGCTCGAACTGAAGTGCTCCAAGAGGATAAGATAATGTTTATAGTCCAAATATTATTAAGAGCTAATAATATTCGACTGTTCTATTTTTAGCTTGGCAGTCTAAAAATAGACTCCGCCCATATGTCTAAAAATAGAAGTCCATCTATTTTTACCAACATGACTAATCATCCACAAATAGCATCCTGCAACTCATAGACCATGATCCATATGTCTAAAAATAGACATAGTCTAAAAATAGACTTTGTGCCAAAAATAGCCTGCGGGCCCACTTAGTGAAGGCGACTCCTTTCCACTAAGCTCCATCATCTTGTTGCATTTTCAACAACTTTTTCCACTTTGAAAGTATTTCTATGGATGAAAAATTATATAATGATCCAAACCAAATCACACCTCATTTTTGGAGGATTTTGGAACCCAAAAGTTTTTATTGAATGAGGTGAGGAAATTTTTCTTCCACCTTCTCTTGGGTGTACCATTTAGCTTTGCCTATAAGTTTTCCTTTTAACCCAATATACTAAATGCATATTTCCCATATCTTGTAGTTATGTACCTATTCTGCAAAATTGTATCTTTTTCAAATTTTCCTAAGCATTTAGTGCCAAATCTTCTACAAAATGAAGGGCTTGATCCTCTTCCTCATCTAGCATGGAAGGATCATAGAATTTTAGATTATTTACATTCACCATTGAGTACATGTGCATGTATGGGGGTATATTGATTCTATAAGTATTATATCCCACCTTTTCTAGTGTCTCAAAGGGACCATATCATAGAGCCTTGAATTTCTTACAATGACCTTGTAGCCACTCCTTGTTCAAATGTAACCATACTTTGTCTCCCACCTTGAAGGACTTCTTTGTTTTGTGTTGAATATGTTTTCCCTTTTATTTTTCATGTTACTTCTATAGTGTGTCATGTATCTATATATGGATTTATCTATTTTTCACAACAACAAAAAATCTTCCCTTAAAGCATCCCCTGTAAGATCCTCCCTCATTCCTTATCGCTTCCCATTTGCAATATCCAAAGGTGAAGGTGGAAAATATCCAAAACAAACTTTGAATGTGGACTTACTAGTAGAAGTGTGGACTTCTCTATTATAAGAGTGTTGTATATACACCATATTTTCATCCCAAGTCTTCAGATGCTTTTGATTGTAATCCCTCAAAATATGCATACCAAATTCTTGTTAATTACTTTTGTCTGCCCATCTATCTGTGGATGGAATGTTGTAGACCTTTTTGATTTCATATCCATATTTTACCACAATGTACTCCAAACTACACCAAGAAATCTTTTGTCCCTTTTTGAAACATTGCTCCTTGGTATCCCAAAGTGCACCCAAATCTGTCCAAAGAACATGTTTGATGCTTCTTGTCCACTGATGGTATTTCTAAAGGGCATCATAACACATATCTTGATAAACCTATCAACTACCATGAACATGTAATCATGTCCCTTCTTGGCTATTGGTAAAACTCCCACAAAGTCCATTAAAATGATTTCCCAAGGATGATTGGGTACAACTAATGGATGATATAGACCCCGTTTCATAGTATTATGATTTTTGGTACAACAAACATACATCCTCTTATGAACCTAGCTACATGTATTTTCATCTTAGGCCAATACACATACCTCTGCAAGTTGGTTGTTTTCTTCCCTACATCAAAGTGCCCTGCAACCTTGGAGGTATGAGTCTCTCTAATCATTGCATTCACTCACCTTTAGGAACACATAACTTATCCAACATTTAGAGTAACCCATCCTGCATATGGTACTCAATTGTGTTGTCACTATCATGCACATGACTCTAGTTCTGCAACTATTGAAATACCTTCTTGAAGTCATCATCCTTTGAATGTGCCTCTTTGTATGTATCATGGGTGAACAACTCTGTGTGCATCAAAGTTTCCAAAGTTGTGATCTTTGATGTGGGTGGCCTTCAAAGCATCTTAGCCAAATTGTTTGTGCTTCCCTTCTTGTACTTGATCACTAATTGAAATTGATGTAAGAACCCCATCCACTTGCAATTCCTAGTTTGTTTTAGCTTACTCAAAGCCTATAGATACTATAGTGGTTGGTGATCCATGTGAATAATTTTCTCCTTTCCCATCAGATAATGTTTCTACTTCTTCATAGGTTGCACCAATGCATGGAGCTCCTTATCATAAGTAGGGTAGTTAAGAAATTCCCCATTAAATTCTTCATAATGCTAGCATACAGGCCTTACTCCTTGCATTAAGGCCACTCCCATAGCATACCCACTCGTATTTGTCTCCACTACGAAGGGCTGGTGTAAGTTCAATAATTCTTGTTTAACTCCTATTTGTTGACCCTTTCCCCACTAGAAACTATTTCCACTTATTGCTATGGTGTGGAGTGGTGTAGCTACTACTGAAAATGAGGTTATGAATTTTCTTAGGTATTGTGCTTCCCCAACAAAACTCCTAACCTCAGAAACATTAGTAGGAACTGACTACTTCATGATGACCTCCATCTTGGCAGGATCTATCTTTAGCTCTCATCCACCTATCACATACCCTAGATACACCAAGTCCTATTGTACAAACTCACACTTCTTGATATTTTCCAGAAATTGGTGCTTCTTTAATGTCTCTAGCACTTGCACCAAATGTGATATGTGCTCCTCTTAGGGAGCATTGTATACCAATATATCATCCAAATATAAAATAACAAATGAATCTATAAATGGTACAATATGTCATTCATCAACCTCATAAACATAGCTAGTGCATTGTATAGGCCAAATGGCATGACTAACCACTTATAAAAACCTTGCATGGTTTTGAAGGCAGTCTTCAAGGTATCTTCTTCTTTGAATCAAACTTAGTGATATCCAGACTCTAAATCTAGCTTGGTCAAGTATTTGGCTTGCTGCAATTGATATAATATATCATCTATCTTAGGAAAGGGGTACCTATTCTTGACCGTAATTTTGTTTAATTCCCTGTAATCAATACACATACGACAATTTCCATCATTATTTCGCACAATGATGATGGGTCACCCACATGGTGATGTACTCGGTCGAATGACACTTTGTTCCAATAGCTTGCTACAACCGCTTCTTCACCTCACTTGCTTCTATAATAGAATACTTATACAACCCAATGTTTAGCAATGGGGAGTTCCAAAATAGTTAGATCTTGTGCTCAACTTCCCTCTTGGGTGGTAGCCCTTTAGTCTCTAGAAACATATCCCTATATTCCTATAGCAACTCTTCCAATTTTTTTCTTTTTTTCTTAGTACTCTGCTCCAGGGATGAATTTTCTCTCATTGAATATTATACATATTGGTTTTCTCTTAAAAACAATAAATCATACTTATTGATAGAATTGATCAATTTCTTGGCTTGGTTAGCACTTACCAACAGAATTTTGGACTCTCCCTTGTGCATGTTGATGGTTAAAAGGATTTTCCATCCTAGATGTGGAAGTACTAGTTGGCTCTCCACATGAATATTACACCCCACATGTACATATAGGGACTTCCAAACACCAATCCACATACATCAAGGGGAACTAAATCTAGTTTTACTTCATCAATAAAGTCAACACTGATAGTAAATCTAATTTTGCACTATTTTGTTAACTTTATTTCCACGTCCTTATTTACCCATCCCAATGCAAATGGGATTAGATGATCACAAAATTCCAATCCCCATTTCATGCATGCAATGTGTAAAATGAAAAACATAGAGAACATACAAAAATATAATCACTCAAAACCATAAGAAAACTAGATATTCCTTCGCAAACCCTTTCTAGAGAAAACCCAACTAGAAGGTTATGTTACTCTACTCTCTTTCTCAAAATGGAAAATTGATCCAAGTACAAATAAGTGATTCATGTGGCATATGGGCTACTGTAGTACACAAATCCTCTCTATCTAATCTCTCCCTATCCATTCTAATCTACTTTGTTCATATATGGAACAAAATGCATTTGAATCGAAAGGAACCCATTTTCCTCCTAGTGGCTCAATTATAACACAACCTGATAGTGTACTAGTAACATAACTTTTCCATAAAGACTATGATTAAGGTGATTCTTGTACCATTGGAAATATCTCCATGTGTAGAATAACAAAAAAATATGTGGCACATAAGTGGAAAAAATTTATCCAACACCCCCCACCCCCAAAAAAATGTTGTTTTAGGTCTCAAATGACTCCCAGAAGGTTTCAGACCCCTGTTTTCCAAACTAGGTCTAGCTAGTCAAAATGGTCCTGTGAGCTGATTCCTCCACTTTCTCCACTCTAAAAACATTGAGATGGATGACAAAAAATATAATGATCCAATATGGATCAATAGAGGTTAATAAGTGAGGTTGATACTAATGAAATAAATCACATAACATTAATCATCAACTTTGGGGCTTGCACCTGGTAACCAGGACTTCTTAGGAGGTCACCCAACCTAAGATTCCTATAACTCAAGTGCGCTTAACTATGGATTTTTCCCAATATCAAGCCAACCTATATTTGATATTAGTATTAATGGATATGGTCATAGTTTGATGACTTTATTAGGGAATTTATCCATAAGTGATATCTAATATGTTTCATTGTCAAATCCCCAAGCCTAAATGAAAAGAGTGAAGGGAGCTCTAACTACATATGGAATAATACTTGCTAAGTTTTTTCAAGTGGCTAGCAAGCTAAGTGGGCTTTATTGTGGAGAAAAATCCACAATTAAACACACATCTTAGGATGGGTGACCTCTCGAGAAGTCTTAGTTACCGAGTGTAAGCCTTGAAGTTGATGAGTGATGCTATGTGATTTATTTTAGTAATATCAGTTTCTCTTATTCACCCTTGTGAACATCATTTGATGGAATGAGTGGTATGTGGAATATTCAAAATCATGAGAAATTTGGTCATTCGAGACTAATAATCATGGACATGGCCATAGTTTGATGACTTACCCTACGCAGTTAATCCCAAAAATGATATCTAATAAGTTTCACTACAAAATCCCCACGCCTAAATGAAAAGAGTGAAGGAGATATAACTAAATAGTACATATGGAATAATACTTGCTAAGGCTTTGCAATGGGGTAACAAGCTCAGTGGGCTTGACTGTGGGGAAAAATCCATAGTTAGGTGTGCTTGAGCCAAAGGAAGCTTGGGACGGGTGACCCCTCATGTGCAAGCCCCATAAGTGATGATCGATGCTATGTGATTTATTTTGCTAACATCAATCTCATTTCTTCACCCCTGTGAGCATTACCTAATGCAATGATTGATATGTGGACTATTCAAAATCATGAAAAAATTGGTCAACTAAGATCAATACACATAAATATTTTCATATTTTGATAACTTACTCTACACAATTAATCTCGCCAATAATATTTAATATGTTTTACCAAAAAATTGCCATAGTTATATTTTTTTGTTAACACTGAATAACATTTTATCAAAATCACATCCTTGCATTGTATGGGATTTTAGAAAATATGAGCATTTATATATTAAATTAAGATGAATAACTTTATTATCCCTTGAAAGAAAAATGCATTGGTATCCCTACTTCCAAATTGTGGGGGGGGAGCATATCAAAACAAAAATTATCATATATAAAAGAAAACTAGAGCATTTTGAAATAATAAAATTAAGCAATATAAATCTAATGCAAAATTCATGTAAATTAGATTAATAGAATAGCAAGCGAAATAGTTGTAAGGAAACTAGTCCTTAACTCTATAACATGACTTCTAATTTTGTTTTGAAACTTAATATGGGAAATCAAAACTATGTTACAATTTGTATAACCAATTGTAGGATTTGAAAACATGATAGAAGGGTAATACAATGCAAACAAATACTGTGTAGAAACAAGCATGACATAATAAGATGATCTACCGAGATTTTTTTTATATACATCATGCACCTAAAAACATGGAAAATGAAACATACATATGGATCAAAAGCATGAAGCACTAAATATAATTTATAAGGTGTCACACTTGCAAAAATCTTACCAAGTCTAAAACTAGTGGAACAAATGCATGTGCATAACTAAAGTCTGCTTTTTGGCCTTAACCTTTAAAAGTGTGCCTTTACATAAGTCTCGTGGCACGACGAGAAAGTTTCCAACTACTAACATACACAATTATTGTCTTGTGTTTCTATCGCTCGCAGGGGGAATCTGAAGAACACACCATATTTCCATTTTGTGTCATAAGACTTTCCCATCCCTTACTTCCCGTTAACCACACCCCACTCTCTTACTGTTAAGGTGTAAATCCTTACATGCAGTCCCACAACAGGACATGAACCTTTCTGATAAATGACATAGAAATATTTTTCTTGTAACAACCCTATTGAAAAGATCATGTAATAAAAGTTAATAAAGGAAAAATAAGACCACGGTTAATGGACACTTATTCCAAGCAGAATGTTGGGAAAATATATCCCAGTGGGCATCACTGGATGTGTGCGTTGGCTAAGGAAAAAAGGCATTTTTGGCACATCTATTTATGAAAATAAAGGAAATTAGGAAAAAAGTAAGGCAAAAGGTCACAGGTTGCATGTGAGGAGGAAATTGAAGGAAAATAATGCAAAATGAAGAAAATAGAGGCCTCATTAATAAAAAAGATTCTAAGGATCAGTGGGCAAGATTTTGGCTAACCTTTTGTCAGTTCAAGTTTGGATCTCTCTCATTATTCTCTCTCTCTCACAATCTTGGTCACTTAGAGTTGTCTTGGAGCACTCTTGTTTTGGATCAAGGAAGCAAAAGAAAGCAAAGGGAAAGGAAGGAAAGAAAGGATCAAGGAAAGGAAAGTAGGATCAAGCAGCTTCAGCAGGAATACTTGCAGGTAACCTTTTGCATGTGCGATTTCCTAGATGGTTTGGATATGCATGGCTTTGCATGTTGGTGTATGGTTCTCTTGTTGTTAGTGGCATGGTTTTTCCGGGTTATGACAGTGGTTTCAGCCTAGCCTTTCCTTTTTCCAGATTCCATGGTGTCAGGATGTTCATCTCGGTTTTGAGCTTTGGTTTTCCGAATGGATTTTGGAATCCAGAGCGGAGGTGGTCTCAAGTTTCATTCCCAAAGGCATAGGAATCCATTGACCGGTTTTGGCGGGATACATGGTAAATCTTGAGGGAGAAGTCTCGGTTTAGGGCCTAGTGACCCGGGTTTGGATTGAGGTAAATTCTGAGAGACTAGTTTCAGTTTAGGGCCTAATGATCCGGGATTGGATTGTGGTAAAGCCTGAGAGACAAGGAGATAGAAAATTCCTCAATGATAGTGATGGATTCCGGATGGCATTCAAAGTTCAATTCGGTTGTGATCGGAGCACTGGTTTTGGTGTGATCAGAGTTTGGTGAGGGTGGAGGTGGTTGAACCTTTGGATTCCATTTGTTGTTATTGGATTGGTTGTTCTATGAGATCCCACATTCAAGCTTGGAATATGGCACGGGGGTGACTGACTCAAAGAGAGATTTGGCTCAGCCATGTATATGGTCAAGAGGTGCATGGAAGTCCTGAACCTAGTCGGATTTACCTATGATTAATAAAAGATAAGTTCTCTTACTTTTGCACTAATTTATATGTGGATTTAATGTCTGCCATATCTCTGGTATTTATATGGTTTTAAGCTGGTTATAAGCATGGTTAAATGATTGGTTCATGTCATGGTTATTTCATGCATTTACTTGTAATTGTTAAATGCATGGATTCAAGACCTAATTGATGATATAATAGCTCAATGGAGAAGTAGGTTATCCTTCTATTTATGTTTCATAAGTTATTTTAGTCATTTATGCTCTGTCTTTTATCCTAGACCTGTAGGTTTTATTGATGCCAAGTGTTTGATAGAATGTTAGTCCCGGTTGGGGATGCTCAAGCCTAGTCCCAAGGTTTATTTTTGATTTATCAGCATTGTTATCATGTCTTTGATGGATTCTGAAGGTTGTAGAAAGTTCTAGGTAGAGGCCAAGATTCTGGGCTAGAAAAGTGGGTCAAATCTCAAAGTCGTTGGCACAGGTCTGCTGAGAAAATTCCACAGTCACTGACACATATGCCTATGAGAGTGACTTTGGGTTGATGGTCGATGCCTTTCCTATAACATTAAAGCGAATTTGGGTTAAAAGGCTTAAATCATCAAAGGGACTCAGGGACAGAATGTTTGAGTGGCTAACATGTCTCCTGAGGGTGTTGTTGCTGATGTGGATGGAATTTTTAGATGTGTTTTGTCGATTCCATTTACTTAAGGTCACCAAGGAATTTGAATCCCTTATAGTAGCCTCTCTCGTCATTTGTTTACCCCGGATGGCAGGTTGCTTGGGTGGACTTGGGAGGATGGGTGTTAGGATATTTTGACACATAGGAAATAGTTAAGTATAACTTGGTCTAGTATAGAGTTAGGTAAAGTGTGTTTCTTTACTATGTACTTTTGTAACATACAATCCAATGGTCACGATATGTTTTAGACATGAAGTGATACGACAATTCATTCTCTCCTCGGTATTACCGACACTTGATTCGTGGCTTAACACCCGATCGGTCCATTCTCTATTTAAATAGCATGGAGGGTCATTTGTAGGGTGATCGTTCATGAGAGAAGCTTATGTAAATTTTAATTATTTTATTAATAAATTTCCTGAAGTGGTCGCATTGGCTCAGGCCGTGGAATGTTTCCCTCTTTGAGGGTTTTAACCATGTTAAGAATACTGGTGTATTGATCTGTGATCTATTTTTGAGCGGTGTCCTCTGGTGTTCTATATGAGGAACTTACCATGTAAATTCCTACATGGTATCAGAGCTATTTGAGGGCCGCATCTGTTGGTGATCCAAATCTGAAGCCGATACAAGTGCATGCGACTGTCGTTTCCTAGATCTACTGTTTTTAACTGCTTTCGGGCCGAGAGGACTACTCTATTGTGTTAGGAGCATCTGTTCCAGTGAGGAACCCCTTTTGTTTCACACGAAAAGGTTTCTGGTAGCCCTAGCTACGTCATTTTTAAGATCTGGAGGTATACAGTCTTTATTTGCAGTTTTAGTTATTCATCTCTTTGTTTATTTCGGTTTATTTAGCTCTCTGGTTTTTTATTACCGGATCTATGCTTTTCATTTCTGCATATTCTCTTTGCCCTGTGACTCTGTGTAATCTAGGCAAATCAGAAACAGAAAGGAAGGAATTTTCTCATGCATATGCTCTTTTCCACCGCGCCGTAGTGTGATCTCGAAAAATTAGAAACATTGAGGAAAATATTTAGTTTCTGGCGAAAGCTAACTTCAAGCCATAACGTTTGTTTTTTTTTTGTATGTCCGTTTTGGGTTGTGTAGTTTTTTTTTAGCAAGCAAAAAAATAGCTTTTTCAAGTAAGCATGCACCCCAAAGCTTCAGTGACTAAAAAAAAAAAACCCTTCCTCTTTTCCAAAAATTACTAACCTTTTAAACTAGCTCACTTGGTCCAAAGTTACTTTATGAGAATAGAGGTCTTGAGTTCAAGTCTTTCTTTTTGTTCAGTTGATAGGCAAGATCAAGCACGTGGGTTGATAGGGATATCCATTTCTCCAGACCTTAGATTCCATATTGCATAACTTGATACCCCTAATGAAGCAATGAAATAGCTCACTAAGGTTTTTGGAATTAAAAATCAAAATAGAGCCCATCAACTCGAAAATGAGTTTCTTACGTTGGACCCAAATAATTTTTCTTCCATTGAATATTTTTGTCCAAGTTCAAGACCCTTAGAATTCTCTTGGAAGGTGTTAAGGTTAAGAAGGAAGATGGTAGCCTTATCTACTCCATTCTTACTAAGTTGGGACCAGCCTACTATGTGTTTGTTTCCACCTTCCATTCTACTAGAGAATCCTTTATTTCTCAAGGACAAGACTACAAGTCCCCCTCTTTTTATGCCTTTTGTGATTCTTTAATAAGAGAACAAGAAAAACTCTTACATATTGGTCTTCTTAATCTTGGAAACTCTTCTAAGAAAGCCTTAGCCTCCCAGCAACAACCAAATTCAAAGAATCCTAAGAAGCAGTATCCTAAAAAGAATGGTCCTAAACCAAACAAGGGTCCTAAGCAATTTCAGTCTCAAAATGAAAAATCATTTCAACAAAATGATAAGGCAAATAAAAAAACAAAGGGAAGAAGACTGATAGCTATTTCCACTTTTGTAATCAAGATGGCCACTTAGAATCCAAATGCTTTAAGAAGATGGTAGCCTTAGAAGCAGCAATGAAGAAGCATAACATCCATTTGGAGCACTCTTCAACTTCAACTTCATCTTTAGGAATAACGCTTTATGCATGTGGTTGTCAAGCATCTCGGTCTGGTTATGCACTAAATGTATCTTCTTCTTCTCATTCTCATGAGTGGCTCATTGATTCTATAGCTTCTTATCACATGGCCAAAAACAAAGCCATGTTTTCTTCTTTAAATGATTGTAACACCAAAAATATATATGTTTGTGATGATAGATCTCTTAGAGTTGTAGGGACTAGAACTGTTCATCTAAACAATGGTCAATTTAATGATGTATTATGTGTTCCAACCTTATCCTACAACCTTCTATCTTTATATCATATAACTCATTCAAGTGAAGGTAAAATCGTTGAATTTTCACCTCGTGATGTTGTAATTAAGGACCTAAGAGATCCTAAACAGATTTTAGCTACTGCCATTGCTGATGATTCTACAAGGTTGTATAATTTTAACAACTTTGGGTCATAAACTCTTCCCTCATTATTTGTTGCTCATAATGATGAAGTGAGCAAACTTTGGCATGAGCGATTTGGTCACTCAAACTATCGCTCCCTTCAAAATCTATGTAAAGAAAATATGGTGACAGATCTCCCTACGGTATCTTGTAGAGATGGTGTTTGTTCCAGATGTGTACTCGGAAAACATCATTGGGATATTTTTGAAAAACGTGCCTCTTGGCACGCCTCAGCCCCTTTACAGCTTGTGCATAGTGATTTATGTGGTCCACTTCCAGTTGTTTCATTCTCTAGCTACAAGTATTTCTTAACTTTCATTGATGATTTCTCCAGACGCACTTGGGTATACTTCTTAAAACTCAAGAGTGAAGTATTTAACATGTTCTTGGCCTTTAAGGCCTTTGTTGAGAAACAATATGGACATCAAATTCTTAAGCTAAGATCTAATAATGGCGGATAATATGTTAACAACCAATTCAACAACTTTTGCACTGAGCATGGAATTCAAATGCAACATATTGTTCCATATACTCCACAACAAAATGGTGTAGATGAAAGGAAGAATCACACCTTAAAGGAAATGGCTAATTGTATGCTTCAATCTAAAGGACTTAGTCTTAATTTCTGGGCAGAAGAAATTGACTGTGCAAATGACATAGTAAATCACACTCCTATTAAGGTTTTAAAGAATATCACTCTAGAAGAAGCATGGAGCTCAATTAAACCAGATGTAAACCACTTTCTTGTTTTTGGAAGTGAAGCATGGGCCCACATTCCAGTTGAGAAACATAAAGCTTTAGAACCTAAGAGTGAAAAATGTATTTTTGTTGGATATTCTGAAGATGTCAAAGGATATAGACTTCTTTCACCTAAATCCAAAAATATTATCATTAGAAGAGATGTAAATTTTGCTGAAAATATATCGGCCTACGAGCCTAGTTCGGCGGATGTGCCACCTCTCTCTATCCCTTCTACTTCTGAAAATATTTCTTCTTCAAATGATGACAGCGAGGATGAAAATCCTCCCCCACCTTCTCGAGATCCTCCTTCAGCTCCTCAGCTTCCAAAATGGGTCTGCGCTACTCGGGATGCAGCAGGTGCTCTTGCAGGTGATCCTACAGATTAATGTCGCACTCGTTCTCAGTTTGATAGAGCCTCTTCTTTACTGGCTCAAGCTCCAACAAATTATGATCCTAAAACCTTTGCAGAAGCTTCAGGCCATCCAGATTGGGACGCAACTATGAATGAAGAATATCGTTCATTATTGGCAAATGATACATGGGATCTTGTTCCTCTTCCAAAGGGATGAAAACTTGTTAGATGCAAATGGATTTACAGAACCATGTTTGGACCAGATGGAAAAGTTGATAAATGTAAAGCTCGTCTTATTGCTAAGGGTTTTTCACAAGTTGAAGGCGTTGACTATACTTAAACCTTCTCCCCTGTTGCCAAAATGAACTCTATCTACCTTGTTCTTTCCCTTGTTGCCTCTTTCAAATGGGAATTCCATCATATGGATGTTAAATCTGCCTTCTTGCATGGGGACTTGTATGAATAAATCTATATACCTCCTGCCTTTATACAAACATAATCCAACCTTGTATGTCGGCTTAAGAAATCCCTTTATGGTCTCAAGCAAGCCCCTCGGTCTTGGCATGCCAAAATGGATAGCTTTCTTTTAGATACTGGATTTTCTAGGTGTCATTCTAACAATATTGTCTACACCAAGAAAGTGGGTAAGTCTCTTATCATTCTTGTTGTTTATGTTGATGATCTTATCCTTACTAGTAGTGATCCAACCTTATAAACCATGTGAAGTCCAGCCTTAAAAAGTAGTTTGAAATGACGGACTTAGGACACTTGCATTATTTTCTTAGTATTCAAGTCTTGCAATCCAAGGAAGATATTTACCTTTCCTAGTCCAAGTATGCTTTTGATCTTCTACGCCACTTTCACATGGAAGACTGTAAGCCATCCCCTTCTCCCTTTCAATATGGAGCCAAACTTTTAGTCACTTGTACATCCCCTGAAGTTGATGCAACCTTATACCGTCAGCTTGTAGGAAAACTTTTGTATATGATCCATACGCATCCTGACCTTTCCTTTGTTGTTGGCCTTATTGCTCTGTTTATGTAAAACCCACATGAAAGTCATTGGAAAGCAACTAAAATAATACTTCATTATGTTCGAGGTACAATTCAGATTGGGATTCATTAAAGTGCAAAAGTATCTTCTTTATTGGTTGGTTTCCCTGATTCTGATTAGGCTAGTGACCCTGATGATTGGAAGTCTACTGCAGGTTATGTATTCACTCTTGGTTTTGGACCTATTACATAGGATTGCAAGAAACAAAGTGCCATTTCTCTTTCTTCAGCAGAAGAAGAGTATCGTGGCACCGTAGGAGCTAGTAAGGAAGCCCTGTGGCTTCATCAGATCCTGTCAGAGTATCGCTTTCAGCAGCAGCATCCGACTACACTTTGGTGTGATAATCAAAGTGACATTCAACTATGCAAAGATCCAATCCAACATCAGCGCAACAAACACATTTAACTACACATGCACTTCATCAGAAAGCTTATTCATGACCATGTTCTTGAAGTGAAATATTGTTCAACAGATGATCAAGTTGCAGACATCTTTACAAAGGCTCTCGCAGAGGCAAAGTTTACTAAACTTCGATTTATGGTTGGAGTTCAGGAAGTTGTCACTAAGGGGGGATAGGCTCTATTTTCTCCTTCCTTCTCCTATTGTGTCATATTTGTAAATCCTTCAATCATATCCCAAGTTGTTCTTAAGGGGGGATGCTAGGATATTCTGACACATAGGAAATAGTTAAGTATAACTTGGTCTAGTGTAGAGTTAGGTAAAGTGTGTTTCTTTACTATGTGCTTTTGTAACTTACTATCTGACGCTAGACATGAAGTGATCCGATGGTTCATTCTCTCCTTGGTATCACTGACACTTGATTCGTGGCTTAACACGCGATTGGTCCATGATCTCTATTTAAAGAGCATGGAGGCTCATTTGTAGGGTGACCATTCATGAGAGAAGCTTATGTAAATTTTCATTCTTTTATTAATAAATTACCTGAAGTGGCCACGTTGGCTCACATCGTGGACTGTTTCCCTTTTTGAGGGTTTTAACCACATCAAGAATACTGGTGTATTGATTTGTGATCTGTTTGTAGGCGGTGTCCTTTGGTGTTCTATCTGAGGAACTTACCCTATAAATTCCTACAAGGGGGTGTTACAGATTGGTATCAGAGCATGGTTGCACTCTCCTTGGGTGAAAGTGTTGGTCATGCATGCATGTCAGTTGCATGTGTGTCTTTTAAACTTGCATTCCATGTGCTTGTTGCATTGCATCATGTTCATCATGATTGTAGTAAGGTTGTCATGAGGAACTTGATGTGATTTTGTGAGATGCATTGCCAGAAGTATATAACTGGTTGCATATGGTTATATTTCACTTACATGTGGATTATATGTCTCTTGACTACGCCTTTCTATGTCAGGTGCATTCTTGAATGTTTTGATTACATGTATCAGTCTTGTAGGTTGGTTACAAGAATTGATTGCTTATGCTTGACTACATGCATTCATACGTGTGTAGTTGAATAGGTATTTCTTATGCATGTTGATAGTTGCATGTGGAAATGTGTACATTGGAGTAATGGTTGTTGTCATGCATGAGGTCATAACATGCATTATTGATTTGGCCTTGCATTGATTACTAGGCCCTAGCTAGAATGGTGTTTATGTGTTGATACACTTATTTGATATATGTCTATATGTTGTTATGATTATGTTATATGTGTTTCATGTTGATTTGATGATCTTTTAGACAAAGGTATCCTCCCTTAATTATGCTAAGGTACGTTGGTTTATTGTGGTTTGGTTTCGCTGACATAGTATGCCTTGCAGGAAAGAGATCAGATGGCTAGTAAGGTGGTAGACTACATCAAATATCCATATGCATCAAATGGGAAGCATGGTGTGGGGCGCTCTTTTGACTGGACAGACACATTGAGAAGCCTGAAGGAAGAAATAAGGAGTTTCAAAGTAGACAATGACAAAATCATGCAGACACAAGAGAAGAAAGCAAAGGTGAATGCAATACTACTTCAAGGTTTGTCATATTTTCAGCGACAGGGACCACTTGGGATTAGCCATGGACATGAGGACAAAACTAATGGGGCATATGGCAGTAGGTCTCCTAGTAGACACGGGTCGGATAAATCTGACACGATTAGAGATGGAAGGTTGTTGGAAACTTCAGATAGGAGAGGTGATAGACACAGGTACTATTCCAGTTGTGGTTCTGATAGACATCATGATCGTCATCGTCATCATCCTTATAGGAGGAGTGATACGGGATACTTTCTAGATGAGTTTAAGAAGGCAAATCCACCTCCCTTTGATTGAGAGATGAATAAGTCACGGGATGTAAAAGCATGGTTGCTTGGTATGAGGAAATTCTTCAGATTGCATGATTATTCAAAAAACATGAAAGCAAAGATAGCCACTTTCAGTCTCAAAGGTAAAGCGGATATTTTGTGGGAAGACATGAAGAATGTAAAAAGTATACATGAGGAGGATTTGACTTGGCATGCATTTGAAATGCTCTTCAAGAAGAAGTACTTGTCAGAGAGGTACTATATTGACAAAGTTAAGGAGTTTTATGAGTTGCATATGGGTTCTATGACAGATGACGAGTATACTAGCATATTTTTGGAGTTGTTGAGATATGTGCCTTACCTCAAGGAGGATAATGCCAAGGCTCAGAGATTCATCAGTGGATTTCCAGTTGCATATAGAGACCGAATTGAGTTCGATGAGCCTAGATTGTTGTGTAGGTTTTAACCCTGTACAGAAATTACTTGCATACGAATTCTAAAACACATAAAATAAAAAATGCGAGAACATAACACATAAAACACATATACATAGAGATTTTCCCCTGGATCCCAAAACTGAGACTACCAGCTTGATTTTTCATTATTTTCCTTTCAATGTTACAATACATATTTATACATGCCGAAGCATCCAATACCATGGACCGAAAACCATCGTGTCCAAAACCATGGACCAAAAACCATCGCATCCAAAACCATGTGTGAAAAATCATGCACAAAACCATAGGTAGGTCCACCCAACCTAATATAGGGTCCAAAAACAAAATTTTCCGGGGCACTGCCCCGGACCCCATAGAGTGGGGTTACCTGCACCCCTCAAACCCCCTATGACTCCCCCTTCTACGCAATAGGCGCAACAAAGGGGGGCATCCGCCCCCCTTCTAACCCCTCAGTTAACTATGTGGGCTAGTCATGGAAAGAATATCACACAACCCAACATTCTCCCACTTGTTATTTTCTTTGCACAGGGGGCCACAAGAGAGCTTAGTCATTATCCAGCCCTACAATGCCCATTGTTTCTCTACACCAAGAGAACTTCTCAGAGCTCACAGATTTTTTCAATGCATCTGCAATATTCTTCAAAGTGTCCACCTTTACCAACAACACCTTTTTGTCTTCTATCATATCCCTCACAAAGTGATATTGAACATCAATGTTCTTTTTATTTGAATGATATGCAAGGTTCTTTGCCAATAAAATTGCACTTTGGTTGTCACAATCTATCCTTATAGCTCCCTGTACTAACCCCATACTTGAACACAATCTCTGTAACCAAACTGCTTCCTTTCTTGCATCAGTGGCTGCCATGTATTCTACCTCTGTAGTTGATAGTGCCACTACATATTGTTTCTTACTCATCAAACTGACAGCACCTCCAAATAGGTTAAACACATACCCACTTGTAGATCTTCTCTAATCCAGATCTCCAGCCCAGTCTGCATCAACAAAGCCACAAATATCCAACACTCTGTCCAATCATGGTCTTCCTTGGTAGCACAAACCATAATCACTAGTGCCACATAAATACCTGAAAACCCACTTCACTGTTGTTTAGTGCGCCTTCCCTGGTTTTGACATAAACTTGCTAAGTACTCCCATTGCATGTGCAATGTCTGGTCCAGTACAAACCATTGCATACATCAGGTTATCGACTGCACTTGCATATGGAACATGGGACATGTCCTCTTTCTCTTCTTGTGTCTTGGGACACTATTCAGCAGATAACTTTACACCTACAGGAATAGGAACCTTCACCATTTTACTATCCTGCATATTAAACCTCTGCAATATTTTCTCGACATACTTCCTCTAGTTTAACCAGAGCTTCCTCTTTGTCCGATCTCTTTTAATTTCCATGCCCAAAATATATTTTGCAGCACGAAGATCTTTCATGTCGAATTTGGAGGACAAATGGGTCTTCAAATCCTGGACAATTTCTTTTTCATTTCGAACCAGCAACATATCATCCACATACAAGACGAGATAAATAACACGGTCACCAATTAATTTAAAATACACACAGTGATCTTCTTTGCTTCTGGTGAAGCCAAGTCCCCGTATAAATGTATCAAATTTTTGATACCACATCCTTGGTGATTGTTTTAACATATACAGAGACTTCTTTAACTTGCATACCATTTCTTTCTTACCCTTCACCGCAAAGCCTTCAGATTGCTTCATGTAGATCTCCTCTTCCAGATCCCTGTGAAGAAATGTTGTCTTCACATCCATCTGTTCTACCTCAAAATCAAAATCAGCAGCAACATATAAAAGTAATATAATAGAAGTTACCTTGGCAACAGGAGAAAAATATCACCAAAATCAATTCCCGACACCTAGGAATAACCTTTTGCTACCAACCGAGCTTTGTATTTATCCACCTTTCCTTCTGCATTTGTCTTCTTCTTGAACACCCATTAGCTGCCAATGGGTTTCCTTCCAGCCGGCAACTCCACCAAATCCCAAGCCTCATTTTTGTGAAAAGATGCCATTTCATCAACCATGGCCTCTTTCCAGAGTTTTCCATCCTCTGAATCTACTACTTCCTTCACAGTTCTGGGATCATCATCAGTAATAGATAAAGAAAAATTTGAACAAAAAGCAAATGGACTATACCTTTCTGGCTGCCTTCTTTCTCAAACTGATTTGCTCACACCCAGAGTTCATGGCTCTTCATCTTCTAATTCCTCCTCTGTTGTAAAGTCTAATTCTTCCTCCTTTAGCTCAAACTCTATCTTCTCAGGTTCCTTTGGTTGGACTTCATGTTTAATAACATCTTTCACCTCTCTAAACACCACATCTCGGTTGTACACAACCTTCCTTGTTACTGGGTTCCAAAGCTTATAACCCTTTAAACCATCCTTATACCCAATAAGGATGCACTTTTCAAATTTACTATCCAACTTGGTTCATTTCTCCTTTGGAACATGTAGATATGCATCACATCCAAATACCCTCACATGTGAAAGAGAGGGTTTCTTACCAGTCCATACCTCTTGTGGAGTCTTATCCTCCAACATTGATGAAGGTGATCTGTTGACCAGGTAACATGTTGTCTCCACCGCCTCTGCCCGCAATTCCTATCCTAACCCGGCACCACTGAGCATGCTTCTTGCCCTTTCCATCAACGTCTTGTTCATTATTTCTGCAACTCCATTTTGTTGAGGTGTATATGGTGTAGTATTTTGTCGTGCTATACCACACTTCTTGCAGAATTCTTCATATTCCTTACTGCGGAACTCTCCACCGTTATCTGTCCTCAACACCTTTATCTTCTTCTCTATCTGGTTTTCCACCAAAGCCTTAAATTCTTTAAACCTGTCAAAGACTTCATATTTCTTCTTTAGGAAATATATCCATGTATTCCTTGAGAAGTCATCTATAAATGATACATAGTACACAGACATACCCAGTGACGGAACCTTCATAGGTCCAAACACATCACTGTGCACAAGCTCTAATATATATTTCGCCCTCTTAACACCAGAGGGAAAACTCACCCAATTCTGCTTCCCATATACATAATTTTCACAGAAATCAAAATCCAGAGAGCTATTACTCATACCTTTACCATGAACTATTCGAAGGCCCTTCTCTCCAATATGTCCTAGCCTTTGATGCCACAGCATGGTCTTCTCTCCAGAGACCACTAGATTTTCTGCTCCACTTTCAAGAACCATGGAACTGTTGCACCCATCAACAACAATGCTACCTTGCAGCTTGTACAGAGTTCCAATTCGAACTCCCCGCATCAATACCAGTGTCCCCCGAACCATCTTGCAGGTATCCCTCTTGAAAATTGTTTTTACACCCGCATCATCCAACTTGCTTACATAAATCATATTTTTGGCTAATGCAGGAATATGCAGAACACTCGGAAGTGTTCTAACCCTTCCACCTTGCAACTTCAACTTCACTTTTCTGTGACCAACGATTCTATCCTTCCTATCATCCCCCAAGAAGACATCACCGCCATCATATTTCTCACACTCGCAGAACCACTCTCTATGGGGAGTGAAGTGAAAGGATGCACCTGACTCAATCAACCATGCCTCATGATCTACATGTGTACTTGAAGAAGCCAAGTACAGATCCCCACCTTCATCTGAGGTGGTTTTCACCTTTGCAGAAGGAGAATCATCCGATCCCTTTCCTTTATCAAGAGCTTTATATTTACAGTCCCTTTTGTAGTGCCCTTCCTTTCCGCAATTTCATCACACCACCTTTACAGGTTTTCCTGGAGATTTATATCTCCCTCTAGATTTAGATCTCCCACTCAATGACTTATTTTTGTTTCTGTTCTGGGACCATCCTCGTACAAACAAGCCATCACCATTCTGGCTCTCCATATTTTTCCGTCTCATCTCCTCCATCAGTAAATATGAGACTATTTCATCAAACTGCAAGGTAGTTGTATTGCTACCTATTGCAATAACTAGACTATCCCACGAATCTGGTAGAGAACACAACAAAATGATGTACTTATCTTCATCTGAAATTTTAATATCAACAGATAATAACTGACTTACCACAGTATTAAATGTGTTCAGATGCTCTGTCACTGAATCTCCATCTTTCATCCTTAGGTTATACAGCTTTTTCCGCAGGAACAGTTTATTCACCAGAGACTTAGATTGGTACAAAGTCCCTAACTTGTCCCACAAAGCCTTAGCCGTAGCTTCCCCTAATACATTCAGCAATACTGAATCTGAGACGCACAATCGTATTGTGCTCTTTGCCTTCCGATCTAAATTCTTCCATTCTTCATCAAACACTCCCATTGGTTTAGTACCCGGATCTACCGTGATCCACTGATCTTTATCCACTAACAGATCCTCAATCTTGAGTTTCCACAACTCAAAACTCTGACCATTAAATTTCTCGACCTCTATCTTTCCACTGCTCACCATATTCTTTCACCACCAAAACCGATCTCGCAGATCTCCCAATGAACAGGGCCTACCATAGGCCCGAGAAAAACCCCTCAGCAACAAAGGCGTCCCCTTGAAGCCAAAACAACTCTGATACCAAATGTAGGTTTTAACCCTGTACAAAAATTACCTGCATACGAATTCTAAAACACAGAAAATAAACAATGTAAGAACATAACACATAAAACACATATACACATAGATTTTCCCCTGGATCCCAAAATCGGGACTACCAGCTTGATTTTTCATTATGTTCCTTTCAATGTTACAATACATATTTATACATGTCGAAGCATCCAATACCATAGACCGAAAACCATCGCGTCCAAAACCATGGACCGAAAACCATCGTGTCCAAAACCATGTGCGAAAAATCATGCACAAAACCATAGGTAGGTCCACCCAACCTAATATAGGGTCCAAAAACAAAATTTTATGGGGTGCTACCTCAGAACCCATAGAGTGGGGTAACCTACACCCCTCAGACCCCCTGTGACTCCCCCTACTATGCAATCGACACAAGGAAGGGGGGGGGGGGGTTGTGAAAGAATATAACACAAGCCAACACGTTGGAGGAGGCCATCCAAAAGTTGGAACAGTGTTATGAGCAGTCGAAGTGAAAAGTTCAGCCTAAGCATGACTTGAAAAGAAATGAGAAAGCTAAAGGAAAATGGCCACCAAAGAGAGGAGTACCTTAAGATGAATGTGAGAAAGAAAATGTAGTTCCTTACAAGAGATTCAATACAGCTGAGAAGGGATGTGGAGAGCAGCAAGTTAGAGGCGGTGGTAGAGAATCATTGCAGTGTTGGATATGTGGTAATGATCATCATAAGAGGGATTGTCCTCAGTATCAGAGTGATGGTATATCCCAGATCTATAGTTCTCAGGAGGCGCATGCAGTTGGTGATGTTGGTCATAGCATTCCTCCGATCTATGCATTTGTGGACAATAGACAGGGGAAGCATGAGGCATCGATCATTGAGATTGATGGTAAGCTTTGTGATCAATTAGTTTCTATTTTGATTTATCTTGGATCTAAATATAGTTATATTAATCCCGACCTGGTGGATAAGTGTGGTTTAAGAAAAGAAGTACATGCAGAATCTTGGTTGGTACAGTTGGCTACAGGTACGAAGAAGCGAGTTCACCATTGGGTAAGAGCTTGTGCATTTGAGTTAAATGGAATGCCTACAACAACACATTTGAATGTACTGCCATTGTGTTCGCATAGTATGCTTTTGGGTATGGATTGGCTATACCTTCATAGAACCAAAGTGAATTGCTTTGAAAAGGCCATTGAGTGTGTGGATGATATTGGGGAAAACAGGAATTTGCAAGGGAAGAAGAAGCATACATCAATGAGGATGGTTATCGCTATGCAGGATAAGCGTAGTTACAAAAATGATTGTGTGATGTTTGTAGTACACATTTCTAGTGACAAGGGTAAGGAGGTTGAGGATACAGATGTGTTGAGAAGGTACCCAGTTTTGCAGTACTTTCAAGATGTATTTCCTTAGGACATTACAATGTTTCCACCTCATAGGGAGGTAGAATTTTCTATTGAGTTGGTGCCAGGGGTAGCCCCAACATTAAAAGAACCTTACAATATGATCACACCTGAGTTGATTGAGTTAAATTTTTAGCTGAAGGAAATGTTGAACAAGGGATACATTAGGCCAACTGTATCACATTTGGGTGCACCAGTGTTGTTCGTGAAGAAGAAAGATGGTACTCTTAGATTGTGCATTGACTATAGGCAACTGAATAAAGTAACGATCAAGAGCATGTACCCATTGCTGAGGATCGATGATTTGTTCGATCAGTTGAAAGGAGCAGCAGTGTTCTCTAAGATTGACTTGAGATCGAGATACCATCAGGTATGCATCAAGGAAGAGGATATCTTCAATATTGCCTTGAAGACCAAGTATGGGCATTCAGAGTTGGTTTTTGTTCCATTCAGTTTGACTAATGCTCCAGCTACATTTATGTGTTTGATGAATAGTGTGTTGCGTACAAGTTTGTTATTGTATTCATTGATGACATACTGGTATATTCTAAGAATGAGGAAGAACATGCCGAGCATTTACCAGTAATGTTGAGATTGCTAAGAGAGCATCGGTTGTATGGTAAACTTAGCAAGTGAATATTCTTTCTGACTAAGGTACATTATTTGGGGCATGTTGTCACCAAGGATGGCATAGAAGTGGATCCAAAAAAGATAAGGATCATCATGGAGTGGGAAGCTCCTAAGAATGTGGATGAGGTGAGATCATTTATGGGATTGGCTGGTTACTACAAGAGGTCCATCGAGAAATTCTCATGCATTGCATATCCTATCACATCATTGCAGCAAAAAGGTAAGAAGTTTGAATGGACAGAAGAATGTGAGGCTAGTTTTGAGCATCTTAAGCAGTTGTTGACACACACACTAGTGCTAAAGATTACAGATCTAGACAAGGAGTTTTTAGTGTGCACAGATGCTTGCAACGAAGGACTTGGTGGAGTTCTCATGAAAGAAGGGAAGGTAGTGCGCTATGAGTCACAGAAACTAAATGAGCACGAGAAAAAATATCCAACGCACAATCTTGAGCTAGCAGCGATTATACATGCATTGAAGATGTGGAGGCACTATATTCTTGGCAGGAGGTTTACATTAATGAGCGATCATAGTGGGTTGAGATACTTGTTTGATCAACGGAATCTAAATTCTAGGCAAGCTAGATGGTTGGATACCCTTAGTGAGTTCAACTTCAAGATCAGATACATCAAAGAGAAGGAGAACTAGGTTGTGGATGCTCTTAGCAGGAAGGTACAGGTAAAAAATATAGCAGATATGAGCTCTTATGGGACAGAGTTACAGGATAGGATCTTGCAGGTAGGATAGCAGGATGAAAAATACATGGAGATTATGCACAGGTTACAGCAAAGCACATGTACAGGTATAGGTATAAGTACATGTGTAGGTATAGGTACAGGAGATCAGGATGCAGACTATCGTCTCATGACAGATGGTTTGGTGAGGCTTAGAGACAGGATCTATGTGCCAAATTGAAGTGAGCTCAAGAATCTTATCTTAAGGGAGTTTTATGCCAAGCCATACTTGGGTCATCCAGGATATCAGAAGACATTGATGGTAGTAAAGAAGTTCTACTATTGGCCAAATTTGAAGAAGGAAGTGGTGGAGTTCATAGCTAGATGTTTAGATTTTCAGCAGGTAAAGGTAAAATGTAAGCATCCAGATGATTTACTACAACCTATAGCGATTCTGGAATGGAAATGGGAGGTCACTTCCATGGATTTTATCACAGGTCTTCCGAGCATAGCAAAGCAACATGATTCTATTATGGTCGTGGTTGACAAGTTGAGCAAGGTAGCTCACTTCATTCTAGTAAAAACTACATATTCAGCCAAGGAGGTAGAACAGGTGTTCACAAGAGAGATAATGATACTGCATTTCAGACACATACATGGCAGCAACATGATATGAAAGATAAGCATGAGAGTGCATCTATTATTGAAAATGATATACATTTATAGTACATGGAGTGACCCTTGGCTTCATATTCCAAGTGGTCTCTTGGACTCCCTTTGGATGTTCAGCTTCCACGCCAACCCTTAGAGGATTAGGTGTCCAACATTCCCCCCCTTAACCCGAAGGGTTATGTATGAGTCCAAGAAGAGAGCTGTAATACAAAACGTGCAAAAATGCATGGCAACACTAGGCTAAATGTGCTCTCTGAAATGTTGGTATCATGGGAGGTGGTTTAAAGATGACCACCAACACTGGAATGCTTAGTGCAGTTCCCAGAACTCTTCTAGGTCTGGCAAGAAGCCAAGGTCTTCTGCTAGAGGAAGTGCTTCTAATGTCTTGAAGAGGGAAACCTTCAACCTTGAAAGGGAGGTCTCACCCCGTATAAAAGGGATAACCTCAACCTGAAAAGGGAGGTCTCAACCTTTGATGGTTTAAGGATTACCACCAACTCTAGAATGCTTAATACAATTCCTGGAACTCTTCCAAAACTGGAAAGAAGCTCAAGTATTCTGTTAGAGGAAGTTTCTCCAATTCTTTGAAGAGGCATCACCAACTAAAGGCATGTTCAAGGGAATCTTTGTCTCTGGCTACAACTCTAAATCTGGTATGGCAGGTTGTGGCTCAGGCTCGCTTGATGTGGCTTTGAAGCTTGTAGATGACCATGATTTCCCCCCTGTCATATACAAGGTGAGATGATGGAGAAAACTCAATTGCAATATCGTTCAATACTCTAGAACAAATCTGACATATGAATAAAATATCTTCTTGGCAGTTGATGCCCATTGCCAAGAAGCGATCCATCCACGATGAATCTTTGTTCTTGCAAGAGGCTTGTTTTTGAAGCATTTGTTTGAATAATGACTGGTTTTATGATAGTGCTTACATGGATGAAGATCAAAACAATAATATTTCATATGGCCAACTAGGTCATAGTGTTGGCATTTCACAATCTGTTGTTGTTTCTGTGGAAGAGGAGTAGAATCTAGAACAAGTGAAGGTGAACTGTCATGAAGAAATCCAACACCATGAAACTGGATGGGCTTTTAGTAATATGGAATATGAAAGGACACCTCCTTATCATATCTAGGACCTGTTCTATGCTTGTTCTAGACAAGCTTTTCCCAAGATCTTATGACTGACTTGGGAAGTGCAGGCTAAATTTCTGCTTTTGCATGTACAACTGCTCAATGATTTGATGAATTTTCTACTTATGGGAGTTTTTTCAATGTTCTAAATAGAAACGGGTTCAGAACGATGACTCCACTATTGTAATTCTTCCTGCTGCAGTTGAGATTCAAGCTGCAAAAAACCAATCTATTCTTGTGCATTTTGCAGAGAGGTTTGAATATCTATGAGAGTGCCTTTGTTGACTTTAAGTGTTCTTTCAGCAATAGACATTATTAGAGTTCTCAATAACTCTAATAAAATGGTAATTTTAGCCATTTTATCAACAACTCAAACTCAACAAAAAGGAGATTCAAAAAACTTGGATGTTTGAGCTTGCTATACTGCCTCACAATAATGACCAAGTTCATTCAACATAGAGGTTCAATGCAGCACATAAGCCAAACACACAGTTTGTGGCTTCCACAATTAATTCAACAATTTACAAAAATTGTGCATAGATAATACAATATAGTTACGCACAAACAATACCAGCACTTCACCTTACTCAAAACTTATTTACGGTAGGTCGAATCAATTTCAGTTGCATTCCTTTATCTCCTTTATAACATGCACCGACTTCAAGGCTCCAACCACTGCTCATGGCCTTCAACTAGATTTAATGCAATTCAATGTTCAATGTACATAGAAGCATCACTGTTCAATGCTCATACCATAAATTACACATGGAAATAGAGTTGTAACTGACAGAACAATGTTCTAACTGCAGAGATAATGCCCTAACCAACATTCTAACAAGTGTTTAATCAACGCACAGTCTTCCTGAATGATCCTAGACCAATGTACGCACAACATTCGACCAAGAGAATAATAGCTCTCAGCTCTTCGGCAAACTCTCTTGTTGATCTTGTCAGCACGATGCTTACATGCAGAAGGTTTTGTGCAACTGTAACACTTCCTCAGGTGCTTGCCCATGCTTCCATGATGGCTCTTTCAGTAAAAGCTTCAAAATGGTCAGATGATGCTCATAGATTTTTGAAAAGATGCACAGATGCAGGAAATCGGGAGGCCTGTTACACACTTGGCATTATTCACTTCTATTGCCTCAGGAACAGGGTTTCAGGTGTGGCCTTGATGGCAGAGGCTGCAATTGCATCACATCCAGCTGCTCTCCATTCTTTGGCTTCTAGAATCTAATGCAAGAGAGGCTGAGGTTGTTAGAGAACCATCTATGCAGGTTTTTGTTGATGCCAAGCGACAGTCTCGCATAATATGCAATGGAGCTTATGCCCATCTAGAACTGCAAAGTCAGTCTCTGCTAAATAAGTTGGGTGGTTCTCTATTGCAGGGCCATGCTTCTATTAGTGACAAGTACTTTGTTCAAAGGCTCATTGAAAGAGATGACTGCTCATCCCTTAGTGATTTTAGCTGCAAAACGTTGCTCAATGAAATTAGTTTCGATCCCAGAAACTACACACTTTACTTACCAGAGGACAAGCAAGGCGAGTTATCTGTCAGAGTCTTATATCTTCTACAATGAGCGCAGGCCACTGGAAGGATCCGCTAAGCGAAAGCCCCTTCTTGCCAATGGAATTTCGTAATTTCGTCTTCGAGCATCACTGGACTTGGACGCAGCGGTTTCTGTGCAAAGATCAATGGGATCACTAGTCTTGCAAGAGCAGGATCCGTGTGTTGTTCATGAAACTCTGGCACCCCACATTCCCAATTAATTCTCCACAAATCCAAAATTATTCTGGTAAATAGATTTTTCCAGTAAAATCCTCAACTACTTTGTTCAGCGGGGAAAATTGTGGGCTATATTTGGCTTGGACAAGGAATATATTTTCTTTTCTTGAAATGTATTGTTCGACAAGTGTAGAGTAGTGAAATTATGGGTTTTCCTTGCTCTGCTTGAGCTAATCTCTCTTCCAATTCTTTCCCACACAAAGGAAAACCTATTGTGTAACCTATGCACTCTTTAACATATCTAAATCAGCGTCTCCAGTAGACGCAACAGAAATTGGACCGTGCCAGGGTGGAGGCCAATTTGAATGCACAAGCAGTGAGAAAATAAGTGTGTGACAATGAGAAAGGCGCAGAGCGGTATATAAAGTTGTGTGACGAATGCACTCATCTCCAGAGTGAGTGTTCTCTTTATCTTCATGACAAAGAAGTGTTCATGGAGGCTGTTGATGAGGCAGAGCTCCTTTCCGGGAGGAGGAGTGACGCAAATGGAGCCGATACACAAGGATAATCTACAGGTTAATGAATGGCAGCATATACGTTATAACGGAGGCGTTATATGGTATGGCGGGTAGCCTCCAGGTAACAATCCACAATAAATGTCATTACACAAGGTCTGACAAGCGCAGAGCAGCAAAGGTATGACCATATTAAGCAAATAAAATTATTCTTTTCTGGGGTAAGGTGCGGCCCATCTGTATCAGGGAAAATTTTAAGGAAGGAAAATTATTTTGAGGTTTAAAAACATTGGCGAATCTCACTAGTACCTAATATGCAAACTATAAAATGTTTATTGATGTATTTGTAAAATTATTCAAATTTATAATGATTTTATATATACTCTATATTATTTTGGCTATTTTTAAGGTTAAAAAAAAAATTAATATTGTAAAATTTGGGCGAATCATTTTTTATAAAACTTGGAATTTCACTTACAATATATTTACTAATAATAATAAAATTTCCACAGATATGCATGTGGGACAAAATAGGCTTGAATCAGCCTAACAAGACAAACACCATCACTTGGAATCTTGAGGTAAGACCAACTTGGCAATATCCTCTTGATGGTCTTCGGTGAAGAACTAATACCAAGCTTGGTACTGCGCTATTGTGTCCCCGTAATGTTTGGTGATGTCTTTCTAGAAATAGACTCTTACCTCCATGTCTTTCGAGTATATGGTTATGGAACCTCTATCCAAATTATCTTGGGTCATGTGCAGCATTGTCCTGAGTGTGGTTGGCCCACCAATGTACTTCTGTATGTTTTTTGCACTCTGCTGCAAGTCATCACCGATGGCCTCTCGCATTAAATTCTCCATGTACCTATCGACCTCTTGCAGGACTTGGTCACTCTTCATGGCTTAAGTGAGGGATCTGATTGAAGGGATCATGTGTGTCCTCACTATGACATCCAGACTCTTGAACAACCATGCATAGGAAGCCTCAATGCTAGTGATGAGTAGAGGGAGCTTCTCATAGTTCTGGATCAACATCTGAATCTGTGCTTTGTCTAGCTTTACCTACGGCTTCATCATCTTATGCAGGGCTCCCTTATACCTCATTGTACATTCACGTACATGCGTAATAGTAGCGTGTATGTATTTGAGAGTTTGGACAATCTTCATGCATTGTTGTTGAAAACCATATAGATGGACAACCACCTTGTGCACGATGACAAATCTGTCATATATGTTCTGCATGAAGGTCTCAAGAGTTGATACTTCAGCAAGTATTGCTTTTCTCATTTCTACCATAGCG
Organism: Pinus tabuliformis; assembly: GCA_031772625.1. Classification (NCBI taxonomy): domain Eukaryota; kingdom Viridiplantae; phylum Streptophyta; class Pinopsida; order Pinales; family Pinaceae; genus Pinus; species Pinus tabuliformis. The sequence goes on from CM062818.1 coordinate 1,704,077,241, forward strand.
GATCCTACGAAATTTTTTGTCTTTTTGTAATATCCCTCCCCTTAATAATAAATAATAAATAATAATATAATAATAAATAATAAATAATACAAATAAATAATAATAATATAAATAATAAATAATAAAAATAATAAATCATAAATGTTAAATAATAAATGATATTTAAAAATATACAAGAAAATAAATAAAAATAATAAAAATAAAAATAGTAATAACTATACTAAAGCTCTAAATAAGAATAAATAGAAATAAAACAAAGAAAACAATAAAAAAATCAGTAAAGCTATCAAAAAGAAGAAAATAAAACAAGAAAGCTAAAAATCAAAGTCGCATGTAGACACATGGAGTGTGTGCATGTGGTTCCCATCCAATGTTTGCTCTATTTATTAGATGGTGAGGAGGATAGGAGGCAGTCCATATTTCCAAGATTCTATCTTTCATTCTCTTGAGAGAATGGTGTTCTAAGACATAGGAGTCACTGGCAGTAGTACGTTGATTGAGGGCTCGGGGGTGGCCAGTTGTAGCAAATCCTTGCACAATAGGGCTCGGGGGTGGCTAGTTGTAGCAAATCCTTGCACAATTGAGCTTACGGTTGGGTGGAGAGTCATCCCCAAAACCTGGTTGCGGTAAGCCTACTTCTACCACAGGTAAGCATTATTCATAGTTTGAATTTAGTTAATTAATTACATGATTGTTTGGCTAGGTAAGTGCCACTTTGATTTAAATTTAATGTTAATAAGTTAATTACATATTTATTTTGGGCTGTTACATATGGTATCAGAGCTTTGACTCAACCCTTAGGGCCTATGGGCATCTTAGAAAAAAAAAAATTATTTTGTTGGAATTTTTAACTTGACTTGTTTTGAGGTTACATGATGGTTACTTCCAGGAGGCCGCATATTTTTTCTACAAACCCTCGCTATACACGTAAATTTTTATTCAGTGCATACTTACTGCATAGTTATATTTTGATGGTGTTCATTTTTAAAATCATACCTATGAGTAATCTCCACAGCTAATCTTATCATGTACATATTTTCGTATCCGGGCTCCTTGTTGTCCCCTGCATCTTTATTGGTTGTTTATTCCAATTTTCTTAATCCAGAGACCACCCAATTAGTTATAATCAAATTTCTTGGGAATTGTTGGGGATTCTCAAGTAGAGCCCATGGAGGCATGGAAAGCTTTGTAATTGTACACAACGTGGGGTTTTAAAAGAGAAATTTTTTATTTTACCTTAATTGAATTAATCCATATATTTTTTTTAATGAAGTGAAATAATTTAATTTAAAAATAAAAAAATAAAAAAAAAATGCAAGTAGTAGTTGCCCATAACCCCAGATTTTCTCTATTCTTGTAAAGCCCCTCTTTCCTTGATTATTAAAACCCTTGCGTGATAACCCATAAATTATTCCTTTTACTTTAGGGAGTTTCCTCCTAATATATTATGTGAATTTTAATGAAAACGAATTTACAATACTCCATTCTCTTCCGTGAAAGAATGAAATGCAATAAGATTTATTTAATGGTAAGTTTCGGCGCTGTCAATAAATTTTTTTGGGTGCCTCCATGCAGAGGGAATGGAATTATGGATTATTAAATTTTAGATCCAGATAGTCAAATAATTTAATTTTCAAGTTTTCTATCCTTGTGTGATCCAGGCATGCTATTTGTTCCTCTACAACCTGAAATCCGATCGTTCTTTTCTGCATAGGATGTAATTTCCTCAGGTAGTTTGCTACCCTGCAGCAGTTATTGATGCCCAGGAGTAATTTTCTTAATAAAATTTCGGTGAAAAGTTATTGATATTCTCTGTTGATGAGTGTGCTGCTGCGGGTATTTTTTATTTTATTTTTTGGGATCAACGGAAATGGAAAGGCATTGAAATTTTTAATTAAGATGTTGAGGAACATTATTTTATTGAAATGTTTTTGTTTGTCATTGAAATTGTTTTACATATATGTTAGAAATTTATTTTCTAGCCTTATTGTCCCATGGCGAATGCGATTCCAATCTCTGTAGCGAAAAAAGGGGAATTGCTATGTCATAAATAGAGCAGGAATTTTCTTTCACTTCTCTGTAATGGTTAAGGTTGTTGGGAGAGTCCCAGGGGATCTATTCGGAATCGTTATCTTTCTGGTTGAAGACACTTACCAACCCCATCGCTGTGAGTTTCACCTTCTAAATTGGTTCGATGTTGTTGAGATTCTTTACCAATTAAAATTCATTTAGATTTGTGATCATTATTCGTAAAAAGCATTCAGTTTCTTTCCAGAATAGCCGTATTTCCCTCCAAATTAAAACGTCGTTAGATTAGCCGCTATTGTTAGTAAAGAGTATTTATGAGAAGACCCAAAAGAATCAATCTTTTATCTTAGAAGGGGTGTAAATTTTGGAGAAATTTCCTCCATATCAAAGTTGTGCGTGTGGTGCAATGATGCTGTCAAAAGTTCTGTCCAACTATACATTTCGTCTCAGTTTTGAAAAGATGTTTTTAAGTCGGACTGCACACTATTTTTACCCAACTCATTTTGTGCGTTCTTTTCGGAGAATTTTGGTCAAAGATCAAGTTGTTGAAATTGCAATCTTTTTAGATTTTCAACCTAAGTATTAAATATAGTTTTTAGTTTTTAAATAAATTTAGATTATAAAAGTATAATCCATTAACAATTAATCTAATTACAGATTTTTTATTAACCAAACTTTAGCTAATTTAATAAAAATGTCACTTCATTAAAATATATTTCTGTTTGCTTTTGGGGGATTTTGTTCAAGTCTAGTAGTTGAAATTACAATATTTTTAAATTCTAAACATTTACTGCAAATTTGTAACTTCTAAATCCATTTAAATGATAAAAATGTAATTTAAACAATAAATTGATTTAGGTATAGTATTTTTTTTTTTAATTAAATTTTGATTGAGTTAATTTTGTTTGAGTTGAGTTGAAGTGTTAGCACTCCACTCCACGTTCAAGAGTTTATTAAGGAGCACTAACTCCACATTCAAGTGTTTATTAAGGAGTGCTAACTTTTGAGTTATAATGGATGGATTTAGCAATCTTTAACCAACAGTTAGATTTGGCTTTTTATATTTAAATATTAATATTTATATAAAGATTTTGGAATATATTTTAATGTTGAGTTTATTTCTTGAATTTAAAGAAATAGGTTAAAAGTTTAAAGGTAAAAGTCTATTTATTTAAAAATTAGGGTTTCATTTTTTTTAAGACGATTATGAGTCAACATGTATAAGTGAAGATTTTTAAGAGCACTTTCTATTAAGGCATTTGAGTTATTGTTCTAACATTTTCATCTAATTGTCATTTCCTTTACTTGCTTTATTGATTAATCCTTACATGCTTCATTTAATCATTGTTGTAAGCTAATAATCTTGTCATAAATCTTGATTACAAGTGAATTGGTATTTATTTTTTTGAAGCATCTTGTTTTGAGAGATGAGGGTTTGACATTGAGAGAACCTGGTGACAATTGAGAGAGAACTCTGTGTGAGCTAACGCAAAGCCAGATTATCTTCCACCCCTTTATTGGCAAGGAGGTCCGCTAATCTATTTGCATTCCTTCTGATATGAATGAAAACAATTGCTCGCCCTTCTGCAATGATTGTTGCTAGTTGTTAAACACCGTGGTCCAAGCGCCAACAACTTTTGCATTTGTGAGCTAGAGAGCCACCAAGTATGCAGTTGGCTATTTGAGTGGGTGGAGATTATGTGATCGGGCTATGATTAGTCCTTGGATGAGGAAATGGTACTATCAAATGGTACTATTGATATTATAGTGTGTGCATATTTCTCGGCATTGTTGTCGAAAGGAACAATGGAATTTGCAGGAACACGCATATCCATGGCCGCAAGTTTACAATCTTATGTCTTATGCAGGTAATTTATGTCTTATCCGGGCAGTTAATATGACTAAATGTATTGTAATTTAAGGGATTCGATATGGTGTTGCCTTCGCGGGTGCGCTTGCAGGCAGGCCATATAATTAATAAAATTATTTTATTTTGGTGTTGGGGAGGAATAACCTTCCCAGTCATCCGATCTAATTCTGGGTCAGGTGACAGTGTCTCTTCTTATTATGGTGTGGAATATTTCTTTGATGGTTTGATTTCTTAAATTTCCTGAGAGTAATTATTTAATAGCTATGAAAATCTCAAGATACATTCAATAAATTTGTTTAACGATTTATTTTGTTAAAAGCAATCCATTTAGTTCTTCTAACATAAGTTATGATTGCTTAAACAGATACTTAAATATTTCACTCTACAGCACAAAATTTAATCTTTTAATCTTGGATACTGATAATCTACCCATAATTGACGATGTATAATTCTCTAAAAGATTGCACTATTGAAATGGTATACTAGCATGTTTTTTGTAACAAATCTTTACTGCTGGTGTAACTACTCACCACCGATTCATTTTACAACACAGTTTACATAGCACTTGATGTATTTGGATAATTGAAGTAGAAATTTGTCACCAATTAAAGTGGTCTAAAATAGTGAAATTTGTTCCAATTGACAATCGATAAACTCTGATATCTTATTACCTTTAGATGATCATTGTTCACTAGCATATGTTCATTATTTCATTGTTCAATCTAATCTAAAAACACAGAGATAACATTCCTTGAATGTTGATCATACTATTCACTAATTATTTGGGTTGGATTGTTGTTCTCATTGTCCTTTAGCAATAGCAGCTTGGCATTTCTCTGGTCTATTATTGCAAGAACACAAATCTCTCAATATGATCTTCTAATAAATTTAATTTTACACTGCCATTGCCATTCAGATTACATGTATCTGCTCATTTACTACTATATTCTCAATGGCAAATCGTACAGACTTGGATTTCAGTTTAGATGTTGAGTATAATGTTACATGAGGTTTCGTGATTCAAGTTTAATTACATATAGTGGATAAAGATGTCGAAAGAGAAATGGAAAGGAGAAACTTGCTAATGATAGTTCATGTGATTATGGCCAACTTGGATCGTAGAGAAGAAGTATCACAACAGGGGTAAGAAATCAATAAGAAGAAACAACCAATTTTAGAACATAATGGAAGAGTTGGTATAATCATGACTTGGTACTCTAAAGGTATCACTATAAGGTCTATCTAAGGATGATGCACATAAAGAAGAAAATATTGGCAATCAACTAATGAACTTGAAAAATCAGGGTAATAATGAAGGTTATTTTAAGGAACCTGTAAGGTATGATAAATAGAATGATTGGAGAAGATAATTTGTGTGCATAACAACATCTATAACAATGGGAGAGCCACATTGTAAAAATTTTCATAGGTGACTAACTATATGAATGAATTATGGATAACAAGACGTATGATAAGGAGATTTTATTATGTTGATGTCTTAAAACAGGAAAAGATAAGTGGATTACACTTGGTAGCTATCTTAATGAATTTATTTATCAGGTCTTACCCAAGTTGGAAATAGTAACAACATTTCCAAGGTATATCAGTGCTATAGGAGAGGAGGAAAAACCACAATGATTGGAGGTGAGAAATTCAAGTCAATTTAATAAAATAGAATGAAGTGAAGAAACTTCCATTTTTGAAGCCAATAGACATGGAATAGTAGGAAATCAAGACAGGGAGAAAAATAAAAATATATCTATGAATATCAGATAGGAGAAAATGAAGGGATGTTCTATCAAGAAGAAAGTTCTTTTAAAGGTATTAATGAGTAGAGCTAGAAACATGATTGATAATGGTCATAATGATGATCTACATATTTTAAAAATGTGAAGGGTGAAGTTGCATGATGACCAAATGACAATAAACGAGGAAGATATAGGAAGGAATGTTGCTAGAAATCTTAGACGGATACCTTGAGAAGGATTGTGTACATAGTGACAAAAGAAGTGAAAGTCAACTAATAGAGATTGTACTTGACTCATTATTTCATGAGTAGGACTTTCCATAACGTTAAAAGAGGTTGTTTCCACATTTAAGTTTCTCATGGACAAGGATGGTAGTAGTGTTTCTAACTGTTTCAAAATCTAAAATAATGATACTATTTAATAAGAAAGAGTCTTTTGCCCAACTTGATCAAACTGAATTTATGATAAAGCAATCAAGTGGTATTGAGATACGAACTTTACGAACTCGACGAGATCAGAAAATATTTTTGTGGATGAAGCGCTGATTGTTAAATAAGTCAACATGGATTAACAAATCCTTGCAAGTAAATTAAGCATGATATAAAATTAAATCATGATGAAAAAATGTTTATATGCAATTGCATATAGCGGTATTGGAATCAGTAAGCCAAAGGGTAAATGGATGTAAAATCAAAGGATTTTAATTTTGACATAGATGATTTAAATAATGATGCTATCACTAGGAAGAATATATGACGAGAGATTAAGACTCAAGATGATGAGGCTCATGTGAAATTTAACAATGTATTTAGATGATTATACCGTTGGTGTAAATAATCAACTACCTAGTAGAAAGAAGTCGAACTGATTATTGAAAAGTAATTGACAACTTGATGAAAACATATTGACGATGTTTCATGCTATCATGGTAGGAAGATAATGATGTACATATGGTTCTTATAGTGATAAGGTATCCATACGATAGTAGCGATATGCAGATGTATTATGATGTTATGTCAAGATATATTGACATATTCATTTACTAAGTGATGATAGGTATTTAATGTTCAATACTCATGATGGATATGATATGCATAACGTGGCATAGGAACTATGATGCTATAATATGAGGATTATTGACATGTGGTTCATTTATGAGAAGTCATGATATGTCTTTAATATAATTATGTTGATGGTATAATTGAAGCATGCGATAGTTCCGTACAAATCTATGACTTGCATGAGCATGCAGTTCCTTATTATTCATAATGTTGAAATTAACAAAGATGAATGTTCTTATGATGACATGCAAGAGTTAGCATGTGGATTAATTCCTATGATACTATGATGGTATGGTTAATGCATTGGATGCATGTGGAGATGTGATGATTCACAGGACTCCACAAATGGGCCGAGAGGGCCGGTTTATTTGATGATCTCGTGCGAGCCCATACACACGAGGGAGAATAAGTAACACCATATGGGCTGGGACAAAACTCAATCAACACTACATATGCCAGTGGTTCCTTTGTCTTGAGTATAGCTCTCGATGGATAGCTCTAAAAGAGCTATGGGACCATCTTGAGGAGGCCAAGTGCCTGATGTTCTAGGCTAGGTGCCTGTTATTGGATTGGGATGCCGAAGTCTGGAAGGGATGTAAAGGACTTCGATGCCTGGGGTTGTGCGCCTTAGTAGTTGTGGAGGGAGTGGGCCAACCTTGCGAGATGCCCGAGGTCGTTGAGTACCGGACCGGATTCCTGCCTTGGGGTAGATGAGGTCTGAGTCAGGCGCGAGCCTTGGGGCCAGCCTTGGACTAGGATACAGACCGGGTCAGGCTTAGCCTGGTGCCGAAAGTGGGAAAAAGGACAGAGATTCCTTGAGATTTCCCGTGGTGTTGGGGACTTTCGATGCCTGCTGGTTATACTAGTTCAGCAGAGGGTGTTGGCAACAAGAAGTAAATAAAATAATAAATAATAAATAATAAAAAATAATACATAATACATAATACATAATTCAACATAACTTCGGGACGAAGTTCCTTAAAGGGGGAGAGTATGTAACATCCCTCCCCTTAATAATAAATAATAAATAATAAAAATAATAAATAATAAATCACTTAATAATAAATAATAAAAATAATAAATCATAAATGTTAAGTAATAAATGATATTTAAAAATATACAAGAAAATAAATAAAAATAATAAAAATAAAAATAGTAATAACTATACTAGAGCTCTAAATAAGAATAAATAGAAATAAAACAAAGAAAACAATAAAAAAATCAGTAAAGCTATCAAAAAGAAGAAAATAAAACAAGAAAGCTAAAAATCAAAAGAAAATTAAAGAAATAAAACAAGAAAGCTAAAAATCAAAGTCGCATGTAGACACATGGAGTGTGTGCATGTGGTTCTCATCCAATGTTTGCTCTATTTATTAGATGATGAGGAGGATGGGAGGCATTCCATCTTTCCAAGATTCTATCTTTCATTCTCTTGGGAGAATGGTGTTCTAAGACATAGGAGTCACTGGCAGTATTACGTTGATTGAGGGCTCAGGGGTGGCCAGTTGTAGCAAATCCTTGCACAATTGAGCCTACGGTTGGGTGGAGAGTCGTCCCCAAAACCTGGTTGCGGTAAGCCTACTTCTACCACAGGTAAGCACTATTCATAGTTTGAATTTAGTTGATTAATTACATGATTGTTTGGCTAGGTAAGTGCCACTTTGATTTAAATTTAATGTTAATAAGTTAATTACATATTTATTTTGGGCTGTTACACTTTTGCCTAGCCTTGTGCAAGTTCTTTGCCATCCAATCATTATCTGCTAACAAGAACTTGATAGCTGAACTCGTGGCTTCTGTATAAGCCTTAGAAGAATCGTCCATGGAAGTTGGATGTATTCTAACATCTAACACAATCACCCTTGCCTCTATGTGTGCAGGTGATGTGTGATCATCCGGGAGATTCTTTCTTCGTGATTGTATAATCCTTTGTTGTGACTCATCAAATGACATATTGTACACATCCATCACCGGATCGTCATCAAGGAGGACAATCTCTCCTTGCTTGCTCGGGACTGGTTTCGATTCGAAACGTGGCGGAGACTGAGGTGTGATCTCTGATGTTCTTGACATGAGGTCGGTGTATTGGTCCTTGTGGATCCTATTCCAACTCCATGTCTGTCGCTTCAACCATCTACTCAATCTGCTAAGCAAGTTCTCGAACCTGCACCTGCTCACTCTCTTATTCATATGTTGGTCGCTCTAACTCCTCAACCTATATAGGTGCATTTTTCTCTGTCATTGCGCCTTGCCTTTCCTCACGTTCTTGTTTCTAAGAAAATTTCCCTCTCTCTCCTTCTTAGCTCCTTCTCTTCTTTCAACTTCTTCTTTATTTCTTGCAACTTTCTCTCTGCATCCTCCAACCTTTATTTCTCTCTCTTCCTTTGTTCCACTCTCCTTTCACAATGTCGCCTCTTCACCTCTATTTTCAAAGCTACTTTCTCAATAATAGGATCTTCTCTGAACTTGTAGCTTTGCTCAGCCTCTGGGTTCTTGACAATCTTCCTCTTTCCTTTGTCCTGCATCGATTTGCTGCTCACTGTTTTTGTTGTTGTTGCTTCCTATGGTGCTACTGCCTGCAGAGTTGCTTCCAATTCTATAGCCATGCTGACTGGTTCATTGAACCTAGAGGATTCGTAGCAATACCTCTAAGGGTCTTCCTTTGGCCAATGACATGCCTCGTGGATCCATGGATAATACACCTTTGCACAGTGGTTCTTTCATATGCAGTGGGGATCGTACATATTGAAATCCTTGGTGTCGAAGTCAAACTTCTTCAAGTCCTTGGCCTCGACATCCACATCCTTCAAGCTCTGGATCTCATACAATCCAATTTGCAAAGGAAGAGCAGACCATGGTGTCTTCTTCCTCCTATGCAGTCATGTTGATAACCCTATGGAGATGTGATACACAACCTCTTGCATGACCAACTTATCCATGGAAAACCTTGGTAGCACATGCGGAGGCTTCTCTCCGCCAAAAATCCTGATGAAGGTGCCACCTAGTGAGGTATACCAATCTGCAATTTTAAGTAATGCCTATAGCACTACTTGGGACATGCAAGGTGGATCTTGCTCAAAGATCATCTTGTAAACTAGGGTGACGAAGTGGTCAGATAGCCTTGCCATGACTCCTTGATAGCTGCACTCAGAAAGAAACTTACAATAAATGTTCACAAGATCATCTGATGGTGTCCATCTCCAACCCATGCCAGGAAATTGTTGTTGGGCACAGATTGCATCAAGCAGGTACGCGAACATATAGAATCTCGCTTACTCATCCTTAGGAAGATTTTGGGCATTAGTCACATGCAATTTCAGCTGAAGAGCCAACATATCCAACTAGTTGAATGGCCTTCCTTCATTTGCCAACTCGTCCAACACAACCACCCACTTCTATGGAAATATCTCTGTGCTCTCTTGACCGTACAAGCGACATGCAAAGATGATTAAGATTTGGTAGGCCTTCCTAAGTGACTTAGTCTCTTGTAGACCTAATTGGGTGTTGACCTGAAATTCAATGGATCTTTTACCCAACGCTTCATGATGTCTCTAATGTTCACATTGTTGTTAGGATTATAGAAGAGTGCATCCATGCAGTTCACTGGTTGTGGTAAGTGATATGTCTGATGATAGTTTTCCAACCTTAAGGTAGCAAGCTATGTTCCATTGGTAGTGCTCAATGTCATCGTCTCAGGATTGATATGTGAAACAATCCAATGAATGATTTCCACACATGGGAAGGCGGGGTACCTGTATGCAACCCTGTAGAAGCCTTACTTGTGTATGTTAACATAGACATGTCAACCTTCCATATCTTCCTTGAAGTTGCCTGCAAATATGTCCTTAATTTCCTACCATGTTATCTTCATGTCCTTCTCTATGAACAGTTGTGTGTCTACATAGACTGGCAAGATCATTGACACATGTTCAACTACATATCAAGTGTTTCTCTCTATAGTATCCTTTGATCTAGCTCTCTTGGAAGCCATGCTACTAGGGAAAATTTTAAGGATGGAATTTTATCTTAAAGTTTAGCAACCTTGGCGAATCTTACTAGTCCCTAATATCCAAATTTTAAAATGTTTGATGATAATTTTGTAAAAATGTTTATATTTAAAATTATTTTATATTAGACAATATATAATATTGGCATTTTTAAGGTAAAATAATTTTATACTATAAAATGTGGCGAATTCAGACATAGAAAAATGGAAATTGACGAATCTTTATTTTGGAAAAAACATGGAATATTAGCCCACCTATGAATAATAGCCCCTAAAAATTTTCCTGCATGTTACCTGTACTGCTGAGAAGCTGCTCAAAAACTGTTGTACCTGGAGACAGAGAGGAAACTCATGTCATGTAAATATTAGCTTGAAATCGACAAGCACTTCAACGACAGATCATGGAACAAACTGGGCAACTATTGGGCAAGATTTCGCAATTTTGTGTTTCAAAGGTCAGAGGTTGTTAATTGGATCTGCACATTGTGCAGTCCCAGCTGCCAGTGAGAGGTGATGATGACTGGAACTGCACAATGCGCAGTCTAGTGTGGCTTGCTGATGACTGGAACTACGTAATGTGCAGTTCAGTCTGGCTTTGATGTTGGTTAGGATTGCACATTGTGCAATCCCAATGGGAAAGACTCTGGAACTAGATTTTGGCACTGTGCAGTGTGCAGCTGGAGCCAGTCACTGGTAGACTCTTTGTAATTCTTGGAGCCAAGGCAGATCCTTGGGATCCAGAAATGTGCAATGCATTTTGGGAAGAGCTAGATCCGGGCCAAGACAGCCCAGATCTACCCAAGGGCGACTTGTAAATGAGCTAATCTGAATGAGTGATAGATGGTGGGTGCATATATGAATGAATGGTGATACAGGCAATCAAAAAAATGTAGGAATCAGTCAAACAGAATAACAAGAAAGCTTGTGGGGAGAGTCGCCGAAACGACGACAGTGAGTGCAAAAACTGGGTTATGCATGCGACGCTTAGGAAAGGCAATGCAAAACTTGAAACAATGCTTCTATAAACTAAAATAAATCAAAATGCCAGCGTTCGTTCTATAAAACAGGAAAAACAACACTCTCACAAGCCAAGGAAATAAAAGCGGCAGAAAAATCAGCAAAAGACAAGAAAAGCAAGACTTACCCGGAAAAGTTGCGTCGACTGTGTCGAAGGCTCCTAGATGCCTTGGGAATTCTAGAGTGTAAGAGCCCTATCCTAGGGTCTTCTAACAGATCTATTTCTCTATAATTTAAATGAAATAAGAGACAATAATTTACTTTCTTACAAGACTTTTAAACAATGGAAATTTTACCATTTACATTCTAATCCTTATAACTTATGGTGAACATTTCATTTTAATAAATTTACACGAGTAATCTATAAAGGAATACCTATACCGGTGACTGGTGGAGATGCCATTGAACTGCTGCTCCTGCTGAACGCTCCTCTTGACTAACCCAACTGGATTTACCTTCCAGCCAACTAGAAAATAATTCCTAGCCCAGGAAACCTCCACAGGTTCCTTAGCCCTCCAAGCCCAAGTCCAACCAGATGTAGTGTGTGTGTCCAAGATGAATGATACAGACCAAGATGAACAATATTTCCCTCCTCTCAACAACCCAAGAAACCTCCACAGGTTCCTAAGGTCTCCAAAAATCACAGCAAATCCTAAAATCACAGCCAATCCCAAAAACAAGCAAGACCCCGCATCCCCTTTTCTCCCTTCCTCCTTCCCCTTTTATGCCCTTCCTCTCTTCTCCACCTCAACCACCTCTCATTAATGTCATTAATTTCCCCTTCATCCTTACAGTTGACTTCTCTTCTCCCAAGTAAATCTGAGAGTACATTTGGAAATGTGATATGAATATAAAATTAGGTAATTAATGGGAGAGTACATTTGGGAATGTGAGATGAGGACCATGTCTTCTCCCAAGTAAATGTGAGAGTACATTGGGGAATGTGAGATGAATATATATATTGATAATTAGTTGGAGAGGACCATGTTTTCTCCCAATTAAATGTGAGAGTACATTGGGGAATGTGAGATGAATATATATAATGATAATTAGTTGGAGAGGACCATGTCTTCTCCCAAGTAAATGTGAGAGTACATTGGGGAATGTGAGATGAATATATATATTGATAATTAGTTGGAGAGGACCATGTCTTCTCCCAAGTAAATGTGAGAGTACATTGGGGAATGTGAGATGAATATATATATATTGATAATTAGTTGGAGAGGACCATGTCTTCTCCCAAGTAAATGTGAGGGTACATTGGAGAATGTGAGATGAATATATATATTATTTGAAATAATGGAAGGAGACCATATCCTACCTAAGATTCAATTTGAGAAGGCAAGTTGGGAATTTGAATAATAGAAATCATGAATTTTATATTAGACAATAAATTTATAGTTTCCCAAATGAAGGTATTCATCAATATTTCTCAATATTTTCAGGTAATGTAAACATTAATAAAATTTTGCAAGATAAGATTTAAGTGGGGCATTACATACACCCCTCCTTCAGAAAACTTCGTCCCGAAGTTAGAATGAAAAGATACAAGGAGTTTGAAAGCATAGCAAACCAGAGAGAGTTATAGCAGTAAAATTTGATAAGTCAGACAATGGCATTACTTCTCATCAAGAGTCTCCAACTGATCTATATCCTCCTATCCATCTTGACCTACTTCCGTTCCCACCCTATCCGTCCTCTGCTGCTTTATCAGTGGCAACAGCCATACTAACCACTGATAAAACCGACATGGTGGACGTTGTTGGCATTATGATGCATGTGTTGTACTTGATGGCAAACAACTCATAGAAGATCAACTCACTTATATATATCTAGATGAATCTACGGAAGAGATATCAAATGACAATTCTCAGTATGACAAGTCCAAAGGGGGAGATTGTTGGCATTATGAGACAAGTGTTGTCCTTGATGGCAAATCACACAAATGATAAATTATAGTGCAGCAAATTTATTTGATAAATTATAGTGCAACAAAGTTTCCTTCATGTAGAGAAAAGTTCACGCACTTTTATGCAGAGAAAATTTTATTCCATGTAGAGAAAAGTTCACGCACTTTTATGCAGAGAAAAGTTTATTCCATGTAGAGAAAAGTCCGCGCACTTTTATGCAGAGAAAAGTTTATTCCATGTAGAGAAAAGTTCACGCACTTTTATGCAGAGAAAAGTTTATTCCATGTAGAGAAAATTTCACGCACTTTTATGCAGAGAAAAGTTTATTTCATGTAGAGAAAATTTCACGCACTTTTATGCAGAGAAGAGTTTATTTCATGTAGACAAATGTTCACGCACTTTTATGCAGAGAAAAGTTTATTTCATGTAGAGAAAAGTTTACGCACTTTCATGCAGAGAAAAGTTCCCTTCATGCAAGAGAAAAGTTCACACACTTTCATGGTTGGTTCATGGTATTAGTCCGACATTTTTTGATCCTATGGTTTTGGTCCATGGTATTGCATCCAAAAGTGTTGATCTCACGCACTTTCATGGTTGGTTCATGGTATTAGTCCGACAGTTTTTGATCCTATGGTTTTGGTCCATGGTATTGCATCCAAAAGTGTTGATCTCATGCACTTTCATGGTTGGTTCATGGTATTAGTCCAACAGTTTTTTTGATCCTATGGTTTTGGACCGTGGTATTGAGAAAGGACTAAGGCTATAAAAGAGGAAGGAGATCATTTGGCAAAGCATCTTCTGAATTATTGAATATCTGATAAAGTGCTAGATCTGGAATATGGTGATTGGGTTATGGTGCAGATCTGGATCTGAATGAAGAAGGAACCTGAGCGTAAGGAGAAGGATAAGTTCTATTGATGGGTCAAAATCTTAAGGCTGGAATAGTGGTATCTCTATATGATTTTGATCTGTGATATGTGGCACACGCTTGATCTATAAATCTAATAATCTGGGTTAACTAATATCTAAATATTTGAAAGAATGAATTTATAGATCTGAATTATTGATGCATGTTTTATTGTACACATGTTATGATCTGGGTATACTGCAAAGTTATAAGGAAATATTTGCAGATCTGTATGCGGGTTGGCTTTGGTGAAAGCATTGATTTAGTGTAGTTGATGGGTTTTCGATGTTCTTGGATCCAGTCTGAAAATTAATGAAAAGTGGTCCTTGAAAGAAAAGAAGTAGGGGGTTGTAGCTCCCTTCCAGGAGGTACTGGAAAACGAGAGAGAGAGTTGTAGCTCTCTGCAGGTTGTAGCCTGCGTATTGGTAAAGGACTGCACCAGTAAAAAATCATTGTAAAA
Organism: Pinus tabuliformis; assembly: GCA_031772625.1. NCBI lineage: Eukaryota > Viridiplantae > Streptophyta > Pinopsida > Pinales > Pinaceae > Pinus > Pinus tabuliformis. The sequence goes on from CM062818.1 coordinate 1,704,092,248, forward strand.
AGAGTTTCTTATTAAAAGAAGATAGAGACATATTGCAGCAGGTGGTTTTCACCCACATTGGGTTTCCACCTTATATCTGGTGTTCTTTTGTGTGACTATTTGCTTTTCTTGTTCCTGCTCATTATTTTATGATACTGACATACAAAGTAATGATCAATATTTGAAGAATTATTCAAAGTATAAATAAGGAAGATATATTGAAAAGAATTTGATAATACTGATTCACCCCCCCTCTCAGTATTATTTCCAACAATTGGTATCAGAGCAGGTCCTTCTGAAGAAGCTTGATCGCTTGAAGGAAGATCTAACATCATGAGCAACTACGAGAGGGAAGCATCAATCAGGCCACCGATTTTTGATGGGACAAACTTCGTATATTGGAAGGTAAGAGTTACTGCCTATCTTCAATCTTTGGGTACAAAAGTATGGGACATTATAGAAACAGGGTATACTTTTCCATCAGCTACTCCTACAGATTCAACTGAGAAGAAGAAATATGAAACAAATGCAAAGGCGGTTAATACTCTTCTAGGATGTCTATCTCAATCTGAATTCGTGAAGGTTATGCAATATAAATCTGCAAAAGAAATATGGGACAAGATTGTTTTGAGCTACGAAGGAGATGAACAGGTAAAACGTGCAAAACTTCAAACCCTCAGGATTCAATATGAGAATCTCAGAATGTATAATGATGAAAGTGTGGCTAACTATTTCCTTCAGGTAGATGAGATTGTTAATTGTATGAAAAACTTGGGTGAAGAAATAAAAGAGGCTGTTGTGGTTGAAAATTTCCTAAGATCATTGTCCCCCAAGTTTGAATCTAAAGTATCTGCAATAGAAGAAAAGGAAAATCTACGAACTCTTACTATGTCTCAGCTACACGGAATTCTAACTGCTTATGAAATGAGAAAAGGAGTTCCATCAGACAGGAGAGAAGCTGCTTTTAAGGCTTCAGGCAAAGGAGACTACTATGAATCAAGTCACGTGCCAGAAGAAGAAGAAGAATCAAATTTTGTCAGAAATCTTCAACGGGGTACTAGAAGGTTCAGAGGTAAGCTACCTTTTAAATGTTTTGCTTGTGGAAGAGTAGGTCATTATGCTGCCAAATGTCCTCATAAGGATAAGATTGACAAAGGAAAGGAACCTGCTAGATGGAACAAGAAATAGAATGCAAATAAGAAAAGCTACTACACTCATGAAGACAGTGATGGTCTATCAAATAGTGATGAATATGAACGAGGTAATGATTATAAACTTTTAATGGCATTTGAAGATGATGATTACATGGATGCTATAGATGTGGATAGTTTTTATGAAGAGATTTCTAGACTTAAGACATGTATAGAAGAAAAGAATATGATCATTGATACTCTACAATTTCAAATTGATGAAAAAGAAAAATGTCTTAAAAAGTTAGAAGGTGAAATTGTTGACCTTAGAAAAGAAATTGAGAAAACAAAGGCTATTAATCTTAAGTTTGTCAAAGGATCTGAAACTCTGGATGAGATCATCAGTGTACAGCGTTCTCCGCTAAACAAGACAGGTTTGGGGTATAATGGAGAAACATCTCAAGCATCCACCTCAAAGAGTTATCTTGATGCAGCAAGAAGGAATGAGCAAAAGCACAATGGAGATCACCAGGTAAAGCAGGGACGAGTTACATCAAGAACGAACAAAGACTATCAGGTAAACCAGGGGCAATCTGTCTTAAGGATGAACAAAAGCTACAACCAGCCACAGGTAAAATCTTCTCAATTTGCTTCAAGAATGGATGACAATAGAAATTACAATCATTTGGCCGGTAGATTTGATAATCGCAGAAGTTTCTTCAATCGGCAATGTTTCTCTTGCCATAACTTCGGTCACAAAACAGCTCAATGTGTTGCATATAAAACAATCATGACTAGAGAAGCTCAAAAACAAAGAAGTATGATCGGGATTACAAAAAGGACCTATAACAACTTTTCGGCTCTTGAAAATGAAGTTGAATGTTCTATTTGCAATAACTTTGATCATGAAGATTTTGAATGCAGGAGCAGGTTTCAGCAGACAAAGGAACAAGCCTCAAGCACCAGAACATGGAGAATAAAGGAACCACAAACAGAAAGATGTGGGATAGCATTTTATGCAGAAGGACAAGAAAATATATGGTACATTGACAGTGGATGTTCGAAATATATGACAGGTGATAAAGAAAAACTTGAATCATATTCTGCTTTAGAAAAGGGAAAGAAAGTTTCTTCTGGAAATGATACTCCTGCAGCTATAAAAGGAAAAGGCGCTGCTCAGTTAAAAGAAAAGGTCAAAGCTAGAAATGTTTTGTATGTTGATGGATTGAAGCATAATCTTCTAAGTGTCAGCCAGATGTGTGATCAAGGAACCGAGGTGATATTTAGATCAAACGGATGTTGTGTTCGTGATCTTGATACAGGTGAAACAGTGATCAAAGGTAGAAGAACTCCAAATAGTCTATACATATTTGAAGAAGGACAACAACAATGCTATTTGAGCAAGGATGATGAACACTGGTTATGGCACCGGAGGTTGGGGCATCTAAGCTTTTCACAAATAAGGAAAGCATGCAAATATCAGGCAGTTCATGGTCTCCCAGATATCAAAATTCCAGACAACACCATATGCAAATCATGTCAGTTTGGAAAGTAAACCAAAACTAACTTTCCAGAGAAGGAAGGATCAGCTGGCATGCCTCTTGAGCTAGTCCATACAGATGTATGTGGTCCATTTAGGAAAAGGACACCTCGAGGAGAAGAATACTTGATATTATTCATTGACGATTTCTCCAGGTTTGTTTGGTTAGGACTTATGAAGCACAAAGACGAAGCATTCGAGAAATTCAAATCCTTAAAAGCCTTGGTTGAAAATGAATCAGGTTACAAAATTAAGTGCCTCAGGTCTGACAGAGGTGGGGAGTTTACCTCAAATGAATTTTTCGATTTCTGTGAAGAACATGGGATAAGAAGAGAATTATCTACAGCTAGAACTCCTCAGCAAAATGGAGTGGTGGAAAGGATGAACAGAACAGTCCAACAAATGGCTCGTGCTATGCTGGATGAGTCTGGAACTCCCGCAACTTTCTGGGGTGAAGCTGCATATGCTGCGGTTTGTTATTCTCAACAAAACAAATGTCCGAGTAAATAGCACTCAAACTCCTCATGAGCTCTGGTATGGTGAGACTCCTTCGGTAAAGCACTTCAAAATCTTTGGGAGCAAATGCTATATTAAGAATACTGATGAGTAACTTGGCAAACTTGAACCTAGAGCAGATGAAGGCATTCTTCTTGGTTATTCTCCACACAGCAAAGCATATAAGTGCTACAATAAAAGACTTGGAAGAATTGTTGACAGCATTGATGTAGTGGTTGATGAAAAGGGATACATTCCTAGGCAAGTAAATCATGAAAATATTGAAGAAGATGAAGACTACCCTCAAAGACAGAATGATGAAGAAGAAGAACCTCAAGGAGCACCAGAGGAACATATAAGAATAGAAGAGAAGACTCCATCCCGGTACGTTCAGAAGAATCATCCAGAATCTCATATTTTGGGGCAGAAAGAAGCAGGTGTACAAACAAGAAGAACAATTGCAGAAGCTTCAAGCTATTTGGCATTACTCTCCTCCACTGAACCACAAAATGTAAAATAGGCATGCAAAGATGAATGTTGGGTCAAAGCAATGGATGAAGAACTTGAGCAGATCGAAAAGAACAACACTTGGGAGTTGGTTCCTAGACCAAAGGATAAGAATGTTATAGGGACAAAATGGGTCTTCAAAAATAAGTTGAATGAAAATGGGGAAGTAATTAGAAACAAGGCAAGACTTGTTTGTAAAGGGTATGCGCAGCAAGAAGGAATAGATTTTGAGGAAACTTTTGCTCCTGTTGCAAGACTTGAGGCCATCCGAATGTTCCTTGCTCTCTCAAGCTTTCAAAAGTTCAAAGTATTTCAAATGGACGTGAAATCAGCCTTTCTGAATGGAGACTTAGAAGAAGTATACATTGAGCAGCCAGATGGGTTCATTCTTGGAAATGATCCAAATCTTGTATGCAGACTGAAAAAAGCTCTCTATGGTCTTAAACAAGCTCTAAGGGCTTGGTACTATCGTTTGGACAAATATCTTCATCAACAAGGTTTTTCAAAAGGATCAGCAGATAGCAATCTTTATATAAAATTGAAAATGACAAATTGCTAATACTTGTTGTGTATGTAGATGACATTATCTTTGGCAGCAATGAAGAATCTATGAGTCAAAGCTTTGCCTTGGTGATGCAGAAAGAATTCGAAATGTCCTTGCTTGGAGAATTGACATATTTTCTTGGCCTGCAAATCCAACAAAAGGAAGGAGGGATCTTCTTGTCTCAAACCAAGTATATCAAGCAGATTTTGAAGAAATATGGCATGGAAGATGCAAAACCAGTATGTACACCCATGGTCACAGGATGTAGCCTCAGTGCAAATGATGAATCAGTAGCAGTACATCAACCAACCTACAGATCTATGATTGGAAGTCTACTTTATTTGACAGGTACCCGACCAGACATCATGCATGCAGTGGGAATAGTTGGAATATTTCAGGCAAATCCAAAGGAAACTCATCTTCAGGCAGTAAAGAGAATCTTCAAATATCTTCAAGGGACTCAAAATTATGGCTTATGGTATCCTAGAGATACAGATCTCACACTTCATGCTTATACTGATGCAGATTGGGCCGGAAGCGTGGATGACAGGAAGAGCACAAGTGGTGGTGCATTATTTATGGGTTCCAAATTAGTATCTTGGTTCAGCAAGAAACAGAGTTCGATTGCCTTGTCTACAGCTGAAGCAGAATATGTTGTTGCTACATCTTGCTGCACTCAACTCCTTTGGATGATGCAGACCCTGCAGGATTTTCAAATCACTTGTACACCACCTATCTCCATCTTATGTGATAATACAAGTGCAATCAGCATTTCAAAGAACCCAGTCATGCACTCAAAAACCAAGCACATACCAATCAAGTATCACTTTCTCCAGGAACAAGTGCTTGAACAAAAGGTCAAGTTGGAGTATGTTCCTTCTAAGGAACAGGTTGTTGATATACTCACCAAACCATTGCCTAGGGAGACCTTTGAATACCTCAGGCAAAAGCTGGGGGTTGTTGATATATCATCTTGTTGTTGAATCTCTTCTGATTGTTGGTTGTACGCAAGGTTCATCTGAAGTATATGCGTACATTGGTCGAAGATCGAATGGCACAGGTTCAGGGGGAGAATATCATGCATTGTTGGCATTATGGAGGAAGTACAGAAGGAGATCATGGATGCTGGTCTGAATATTGCTGCAATACATCTCTATCTCTTTCTTGGAGAACATCTTTTGCAGATCTTTCCTACAGTCAGGGGGAGCATGAATAGCACAATTCAGAAAGAGCAGAGCTTTCAGCATGTAGCATGAACAGATTGGTACACCTTGGCATATACAAAGGGGGAGCTCATTCAGAGATTTCAACAGGTACTCAGGGGGAGTATGAACAGCGGAATGCCTTTCTAGGAAAGATAATATCTTGGTTCGCGCTTTTCCCTTGATGTCAAAGGGGGAGAGTGATTTGGTATTGTTGCCATCAAGTCCAAAGGGGGAGATTGTTGGCATTATGATGCATGTGTTGTACTTGATGGCAAACAACTCATAGAAGATCAACTCACTTATATATATCTAGATGAATCTACGGAAGAGATATCAGATGACAATTCTCAGTATGACAAGTTCAAAGGGGGAGATTGTTGGCATTATGAGACAAGTGTTGTCCTTGATGGCAAATCACACAAATGATAAATTATAGTGCAGCAAATTTATTTGATAAATTATAGTGCAACAAAGTTTCCTTCATGTAGAGAAAAGTTTACGCACTTTTATGCAGAGAAAAGTTTATTCCATGTAGAGAAAAGTTCACGCACTTTTATGCAGAGAAAAGTTTATTCCATGTAGAAAAAAGTTCACGCACTTTTATGCAGAGAAAAGTTTATTCCATGTAGAGAAAATTTCACGCACTTTTATGCAGAGAAAAGTTTATTTCATGTAGAGAAAAGTTCACGCACTTTTATGCAGAGAAGAGTTTATTTCATGTAGAGAAATGTTCATGCACTTTTATGCAGAGAAAAGTTTATTTCATGTAGAGAAAATTTTACGCACTGTCATGCAGAGAAAAGTTCCCTTCATGCAAGAGAAAAGTTCACACACTTTCATGGTTGGTTCATGGTATTAGTCCGACAGTTTTTGATCCTATGGTTTTGGTCCGTGGTATTGCATCCAAAAGTGTTGATCTCACGCACTTTCATGGTTGGTTCATGGTATTATTCCGACAGTTTTTGATCCTATGGTTTTGGTCCGTGGTATTGCATCCAAAAGTGTTGATCTCACGCACTTTCATGGTTGGTTCATGGTATTAGTCCAACAGTTTTTTTGATCCTATGGTTTTGGACCATGGTATTGAGAAAGGACTAAGGCTATAAAAGAGGAAGGATATCATTTGGCAAAGCATCTTCTGAATTATTGAATATCTGATAAAGTGCTAGATCTGGAATATGGTGATTGGGTTATGGTGCAGATCTGGATCTGAATGAAGAAGGAACCTGAGCGTAAGGAGAAGGATAAGTTCTATTGATGGGTCAAAATCTTAAGGCTGGAATAGTGGTATCTCTATATGATTTTGATCTGTGATATGTGGCACACGCTTGATCTATAAATCTAATAATCTTGGTTAACTAATATCTAAATATTTGAAAAAATGAATTTATAGATCTGAATTATTGATGCATGTTTTATTGTACACATGTTATGATCTGGGTATACTGCAAAGTTATAAGGAAATATTTGCAGATCTGTATGCGGGTTGGCTTTGGTGAAAGCATTGATTCAGTGTAGTTGATGGGTTTTTGATGTTCTTGGATCCAGTCTGAAAATTAATGAAAAGTGGTCCTTGAAAGAAAAGAAGTAGGGGGTTGTAGCTCCCTTCCAGGAGAGACTGGAAAACGAGAGAGAGAGTTGTAGCTCTCTGCAGGTTGTAGCCTGCGTACTGGTAAAGGACTACACCAGTACAAAATCATTGTAAAAGGAGTTTCTTATTAAAATAAGATAGAGACATATTGCAGCAGGTGGTTTTCACCCACATTGGGTTTCCACCTTATATCTGGTGTTCTTTTGTGTGACTATTTGCTTTTCTTGTTCCTGCTCATTATTTTATGATACTGACATACAAAGTAATGATCAATATTTGAAGAATTATTCAAAGTATAAATAAGGAAGATATATTGAAAAGAATTTGATAATACTGATTCACCCCCCTCTCAGTATTATTTCCAACAGAAGCTTCGACTATGTCGACCTAACTTCCCCAGCAGGCAACTGGCAATTGTCATCACACGTCTAGGGGATCGTGTCCACCACTGCCCTCCCACAATTCCAGGTTTTAGAGGATACGCAGTGGGAAATGCCTCCACCCCTCCTTCATAACTAGGGTCAGCACCCTAATACGGACCACTACAGAGCTGGTTGGACTTGTCATCGAATAATCCAGTCAGGTCATCTTGCCACCTGTCATTTGCATTTTACTCGTGTCATAAGAGTGCATATCAAGTAGATACCAAATGTAGTAGAATAATGTACATTATACCTTCCCCATGAGATGTCTCGACCTTCCCTCAATGGAAGAGTAGATCTCAGCTATCATATAGTTCTTTTCCCCCTGCGAGTTAGCTCTCATTCATGCATTTATATAACAACAAGACATATAATCATCACATTATTAAGTCTAGTATCCATGTGTCAATCTGGGAATTCTCACTAGAAGTAAATCATAAATTCACTAAGTCATTCATTTAAATAAATCATATCCACTTGAGCTATATATGAACCAAAATAATTATGATAAGTTACGCACTAGATAATCCATCACTAGGTGAGTCATACATGTAGGCCATACATCAACCATTTCTATCATCAATATCAAATCTATCAACTGATTCATATAAGTAGTTTTATATGTCAAACCAAATGCATCAATATTGCATAATGTTCATAAATAATAACATGGAACTGCAAAATAGAGCCTTAGTATGGGTAGCTATCTAAGTCAAAAATGGGCATCACAGATGCTAATGTGACAACCTTGTGAAACCCCTTGATAACAATTAGAGTTGAAACAAATTTGACTGCCCATCATGGAAAATAGCATTTGAACCCGGATATGCTATAAGGTGGTAACAAAACCGAAATATTGGCAAGCAACGGATTAGTGCACTATCAATTCCACTAGAAGGAGCTAGTATAAGTTTCAAGCATATAATTTCTTTAATACCTCAGTGAATATAAAAGTCCCACACTTCCAAGTTGATGGTTTTTCATCTTCCAAACCAATTAGTTAACTTAAAAATAAAAGACTCCAAACTTCAAAAATTGTTTCTAGCATGATTTTCATACTTCTTGAGAGAAATGTCCTCTAAATGTCAAAGGTTCAAATTTATTATATATTTATTATATTGCAACTCACAATATGACCAGACAAATAAGAAATAAATAAACGAATGGAATAATTGCCTTTGCCCTGCTACTATTAGTATTTCCCTTCTAAATGGCACCGCATCTCTAAAGATGCCTACTCCTTTCACAAGTGGCCAGTGACCACAAAAGTTGCGAAGAAAGTTGAGGGTCCTTTTATCCAAAACTAGAGACACATTATTTTTCACGGCATTTTTATTCAACACTAGAATAAGGGTAAAAGTGTATTCTAATATTTTCACTGGTCTTTTATTGACTAAATAAGCTTTCATTCTAAAATCCCAAATTCTCTACGAATTGATCTTCTCTCTTCTTTTTTTTAATCAGGACTGTCTCATTTTGAATTTTGTTGGTATAAGCAGTATAGGCACAGAAGCCCCAATGACTCTAATATCCCAATCTCTATTAAGTTTTGTAAACATGGCTACACCTGACCTCCTCAAAAAGATGTTAATAACAATGTGATGTTATTAACACAAGAATAAGCTAATTATAAGTGACTTCGACTAGTCTTCACTAATTACAGTTCAGAGCAAGATGGTTTGTAAATTTGACTGCATTTGTAAGGCATCCTCTAAACACCAAAGGCAATAACTACAACACTAAGGAAAGACAAGTATGAAACTTGAGATAGAGGATACCAATGATCTTTCAAATTGCAGAAGAATTTGAGGGAGAATTTCTGGATTAAATGGAAGCAAGAGGAATGCGGTCCTAGACTTGAGCAGGGCATTTCTGAAATAAGATCTACTTCTAACAGTTTTAACAAAGTTGTGAATCTTCGAATACTCATCACTAGTATCAGCTCCTCCGCACATAGTGCAAACCATTTCTGCTTTCAGGAAATTTTTGAAAAGTTTCAGTCACACAAACTCTGCACCTTTATTTCCATCATGGCTATTGTCATTAGCTTTGCTAACTTTTCCTTTTAGGGAAGAAATTGAATTTTGTTTAAGAACCAGGGGCTTTCCCACAGGTTCCCATGTTTCTTTCAGATTAAGGTAGGTGTAAACAGACATTGCTCCTAGAGCCACCACTGCTCCGCCAATGCTTGACATCCCAGGATTAGACTGTAAAAGGAGAAAGCCTCCCAGAAGAATAACACAGGTCCTGAACTGTCCAAGAACAACATGGGTAGTGGCAGAAGTGGCCCCAAGTGCTAAAGCACCAGACCATTGTAGCAAAAATCCCAGTGTAGCAGAAAAAAATAATAGCCAGCACATTGGAAACATTCTAATTAAAAGCTAGTAAACCAGGAGGATCTAGCCATGGCATTATAGTCACCAAAGTGAAGATGGTTATGGGCATTGTTTTCCACATCAATGCAAGTGCAGTCCAATTGTCTTGTTGTTGGAGATTTTGGCCATAAAATTTTGTTTGTTGCACTTGGTATTATCCATGTTAAAGCTTTCAAAGCACCAAATAGATTAAATTGCAAGTTTGTGACCATTGCAATAGCCACTCCTATAGAAACAACTGTTAATGCCAGAACCTTCTAGAAAGAAACTCTCTTCCCAAGAATAGAAATTTTAACAGCACAATTGTAGGCGTAACAGTGATTTTGGCCATCTAATAAAAACCCACACTGTTGAACTTTAGACTGACATTTGCAAGGCCATTGGAGAATGCTATGATCACACCCAAGGAAATTAGAGAAGCAAATGGTGTTGCCTTTGCTGGGGGTGATGCAGGAAGCAGAGCACATGCATTGAGGAAAGCCAATAAAAGCCAGCTTAATGCATAGTGGATTAGTGTGAGAAAGATAGGGTAGTTAAATCCAACCTTCCCAAGAAATTGTAGTCACAAAACACACAGCTTTGGAATAATTTACATCTCACTTCTTTGAAGCTTTAGAAGATATTTTCGTTTGGGAACATCCAACTAATTTTTAAAACCATTCAAAATTCTCAAAAATAATAAAAGGAATGGCTTTATTTTTATTTTTTTTCAAATGGAGGAATCAAGGGATTAGCACATATCAGAAGGTTTACAATAATAGTGAAAAATCCTACTTTGAAAGGCCTTGATAGATCGCGACTTATTTAAACAAAAAGTGAGAGCACTTCAATGTGAGGATTTGAAGAGTTAAGAAATATTGAGGATGCATGTCAAGTGTTTGACAAAATTTCTGAACGAAACGTGGTTTCATGGAATGCCTTAATTGTTGGGTATGCGCAGCAGCAGGGGTACGAGGAAGAGGTACTAGAGCTTTTTGTTCGAATGATGTCCACGGAAGTGAGGCTGAATTCCTTCACGTTTATCAGAGTTGCCAGGGCATGTTCTAGACTAGCAGATATCAAACTAGGGAAGCAGATTCATGCATTCATAATTGAATATGGTTTTGAATTGGATGTCTTTGTCGGTAGTGTGCTTGTGGACATGTATGCCAATTGCAAAAGCACTGGGAGTTTGCGGCAAGTGTTTGATCGAATTCCTTATCGGGATATGGTATTGTGGAATACATCAATTGCAGGATATGTGAGGAATGGATGCGATGAGGAGGCTTGGAAACTCTTTTGCCAAATGCAAAGGGAGAGCACAGGAATGAGTGCATTCACATTTTCCAGTGTTCTCCGAGCATGCGCTGGGCTTGTGGCATTGGAACAAGGCAAGCAAGCTCATGCCCACATTATCAAAACTGGGTTTGAATTTGATATGTTTATTGGCAGTGGACTTGTTGACATGTACAGCAAGTGCAGACACATCCAGAGTGCACGTAAACTGTTTGACAAAATGCCTAATCGAGCTGTTGTCTCGTGGACTACAATGATTTTGGGATATGCCCAGAATGGGGATGTCAACACCTTTTAACCAAGTGCAACGAGCAGTTGGGAATCTGAATCAATATACACTTACCAGTGTTCTCAGTGCATTAGATAAGCCAGAAGCCTTAGAACAGGGTAAGCAAGTCCACGGGTTCATCGTAAAAGTCGGATTCCAGGCAGAGGTTTCTGTTGGAAATGCTCTTTTGACAATGTATGCCAAATGTGGAGATGTTGACAATGCACACAAAGTCTTTGAAAAAAAATGCCTGAGCGGGAAGTTATCTCCTGGAATGCAATGATTGCGGGATATGCACTGGCTGGATATGTTGAGTTGGCACAAAAACTATTCTTTAAAATGCTACTGGCAACACTAAAAATCGATCACATCACTCTTTCCAGTGTGCTTGGTGCATGTGCCAGTCTAGAAACCCCAGAACATGGAAAGCAGATGCATACTTATATCATTAAATCAGGGTTTCAGTCTGATGCCTCTGTTGCAAGTTCCCTTGTTGACATGTATTGCAAATGTGGGAACATAATGAATGCGCGGAGAGTTTTGACAGCCTTGTTGAAAGAGGTATGGTCTCTTGGAATTCGATAATCGCGGGATATGCTCAGAATGACCATAGAGAAGAGGCTTTGGTTCTTCTTTGTGAATTGCAAAGGTTAGGTATGATTCCAAATCAGATCACATTTGCCAGTGTGCTTAGGGCATGTGCCCGCTTAACAGCTCTAGAACAGGGCAAGCAGGTTTTGTTCATATCATCAAAATTGTGGTCGAGACAGATGTCTACGTAGGGAGTGCCCTGGTAGACATGTATTCTAAATGTGGGTGCTTGGAGGACGCACGAAAAGTGTTTGATCAAGTTCCAGAGCGAAATACAGTCTCGTGGAACGCAATGCTTTCAGGGTATGCTCAGCATGGACTTGGCAAGGAGGCTCTTACCCTTTTTGAACAAATGCAACAATCTGGAATTATGCCAAACGATGTCACTTTCATTGGTGTTCTTAGTGCATGTAGCCATGCAGGCCTAGTGGATGAAGGTCGTCATTACTTCGATGTTATGTTTCAAGATCATGGTGTCATGCAAAAATTGAAGCATTATACCTGCATGGTTGACATTCTTTGTCGTGCTGGAAAACTTGAAGAAGTTGTACAATTCATCAACGAAATGCCATATGAACCTGATGCATTGGTGTGGAATATAGTGCTTGGTGCCAGCAGAGTTCATGCAAACGCAGATATAGGAAAATTGTCAGCAGACTATCTTCTTGAGTTGGAACCAGAAAATTCTTCAGTGTATGTACTCCTCTCAAACATTTATGCAGCTTCTTCAAAGTGGAAGGATGTAGCACGTGTGAGAAAATTGATGAAAGGAAAAAGCGTGATAAAGGATCCTGGGTGCAGTTGGATTCAGGTGAAGGATAAAGTACATTTATTTGTCATTGATGATAGATCTCATTCACAGACTGATAAGATCTATGCAAAGTTGGAGGAACTGGCTAGGCAGTTGAGAAGTTCAGGTTATGTGCCTGACACAATTTTTGTGATGCATGATGTGTCTGAGGAACAGAGAGAAAATGCCCTACGTTACCACCGTGAGAAGCTGGCAATTGCTTTTGGTCTTATCAGCACAATACCCGAGATGCCTCTTAGAATTATGAAGAATCTCCGAGTATGTGGAGATTGCCACACTGCTACCAAGTTAATCTCTAAAATAGTTGGGCGAGAAATCATTGTGAGGGATGCCAATCATTTCCATCATTTCCAAAATGGATTGTGCTCTTGTGGGGACTTTTGGTGACTATTTAATAATAACCAACTAACATAGGATTCCAGAGTAGTTACCAAATGGGAACGCCTGCCAACTACAATCACAACAATTTCTTAATGGAGGATTAGGGTATGGTATTATTATTGCTGACTGCAATGTGATGGCCTTAGCCTCATTCAGCTGGGTAAGGGACTTGCAGGACTATCATCGTGGAAACATGTTTCACGGTGGGCACTAAGGATATTTAGAAAAAAAATTAAAAAAAATAAGTGCAGTTAATGAGCTTTTTCCCTTTTTAAATATTGATGAATCTTTGGGTAACCAAATTCACATGGATCAGTTCTACCTTGGGTGTCCGTATTTTATTGGGAGACTACACAACCATGACAAGGGAACTTTCTGCTACAGCTTCAGAACTTGTAATAGAGCATCAACCAGTCAAGGGATGAGTCAGTTCCTTCTCTACAGCAATGTATTACATCTACTTATGCTTGGAACATCAACCAACCATGGCCTCCTACCTAGTTCATCAACTAGAAAAAGAACAAACATAGCAACTCAATCTCTTAATGGGAAACATCGACCAGTCAAAGCTAGAAACCTTCTCACTAATAATAGCAGAAGAAAATTTATAGCTGATTCCAGATTTTCATGATCCAAACTTCACAGACAGCAAACAAAGATCATAGACAACATGCCAAGAACCCACTTTCTAGAGATAGAAGATGTTAGCTAAAGAATCTTACATTTTCAATCGCAGCAAGATAAACTGAAAAATGGTTAAGGAGGAAGATGAAAAAGATAATACCACCCATTACTTTTTAGTCTAGTTTGCTGAGGCATTAAAAGGTGGTTATTCTCTCCTTGGTAAGATCATAGTAAGATATGTTTTTTTTTTGTTTTATTCCAAGGAAAATCTTACAGGATTCCCCCTCTTCCCTGGAATATCTGGATGGAGGGCAGTTCAACCACCAACCATAATAGCCACTAGCAACCACAGTGGACTCAACCAGATTTGAACTAGTGACCTACAACCTCTCTGTCAGCAAAATGCCTTAAGCAAATAGTTCAACTTCAACTGACAGAGTTAACCCCTTGGGGCATAGTAAGATATATTTTCACTTGTATATATAGAGAATTCAATGTTTGAGTTTATCGTCTTTTGAATAAGATTTATCTTTGCAAGAGGGGGTCTTTCTAAACAAGAATTTAGGAGGAAAACTCTTTTTAGAGTATGTTTGGCCTTAAATATTGATTTCTGGAAATAGTATTGAATGCCACTGTCATATTTAATTTCTGGAAATAGTACTGAATGCCACTGGTTATGACAGATTAAATGTGTTGAGGATTTGGAAGGTTGAAACTATGGCTTCAAATGGCATTTTCTGTTTGTATATTTTTATGTTGTGAAGCACAATATAAGTCTTAATAAAGCCTTGGATGACAAATAAGTAATCCTAGATCATGGCTGAAACTCTTCAATTTTCCTTTTTAGGCCAAAAAGGCCTAGACAATGTGTTAATTGATTTCATCGTTGAAATATCAAAGAGAGAAAATCCATGGAAAAAAAAACACTCATGAAACATGACTTTGTTGCTAAAAAAAAACATCTTCTATCAAGTGACAATGTTGGAAACATACATGTTAATGTTGCTGATAATTGCATGCATTGCTCGAAAACCAATTTTTCAAGAATAGTCATGCCAAACTGCAATTTTTTTTTTCATGAACCAATGTTGGGAACATACTTGTTGATATTGCTGATAAATTGCATTGCCGGATAGCTAATTTTTCATGAATAGTACAGAACTGCATATTTTTCATGAATGGTTATCTCAAACTGAGTGTTCTGGCATAAATTTATGTCCTTTTAAACATTCTTCAATATCCTTCATATAAAATATTTCAAGATAATATTCTTCAACATCCTAAATTTAAAAAAAAATCAAGATGGAAAGCAATCTTATAGTTGTTAGCAATACTTTAACTTCAAAAATGGAAAGTGCGGTAACTATAAGAGTTAGGTGCACCAACTCCAAAACTACTTAAGCATCTGAAAATTCCATCATACACTAAGAAACATATATATCTATTACTCCCCACAGATTCAGTTGGACTAAAAACGAACACTCTTATTTCCTGGAAAAGGAAATGCCAAATCCTACTCATAATTAACAATTCCAGATTTTAGATAACTTACTTGTTTGGAGACGTCAACTTTAAAACAACGTTCACTATCCATAAGCATTCAGAGGATGGAATTTGTAAAGGTTATTAACATTAATACAGAATCTCAAAACCATTAATGCATTTTTAGAAATTGCAGAGGTAATCAAGAAAATTACCGAGCGAATGGATAATTCAAAGAGAACTCAAGCTACAAGGAGGAGGTACATGTGGAAGCTATTGGGACCATCGTAAGACAGAGGAGCTGATTGCAAAATGGAAACAAGTTTTCTATACATGAAATTGACTTTCAAATTTCTCAAAGGACCGCCTTCAAAGTTCATTTATGAAAGAATATTGCCAAAAGGTTTAGCACAAAATGGTCTTCTACACAATTTCATTTGCCTGAGAACATAAAATTTTCTTGTTGCAAAAAAAAAAAATGTTATTTTAGCTTAGATGGAAGCTTCTACAGGATTGCAAGGAAAATTTTAAAGTGCAATTTACAGGTTAGTAATGTCTTGGTCTTCAAAGATTCAACTAGATTTGAAAAATCTCTAGTAGGTAGGCTTCAAGGTCCAGATTTTGAACCTGGCTCTGATACCATGTGTAAGAGCCCTATCCTAGGGTCTTCTAACAGATCTATTTCTCTAGAATTTAAATGAAATAAGAGACAATAATTCACTTTCTTACAAGACTTTTAAACAATGAAAATTTTACCATTTACATTCTAATCCTTATAACTTATGGTGAACATTTCATTTTAATAAATTTACACAAGTAATCTATAGAGGAATACCTGTACCGGTGGCTGGTGGAGATGCCTTTGAACTGCTGCTCCTGTTGAACTTTCCTCTTGACTAACCCAACTGGATTCACCTTCCAGCCAACTAGAAAATAATTCCTAGCTCGGGAAACCTCTACAAGTTCCCTAGCCCTCTGAGCCCAAGTCCAACCAGATGTAGTGTGTGTGTCCAAGATGAATGATACAGACCAAGATGAACAATATTTCCCTCCTCTCAACAACCCAAGAAACCTCCACAGGTTCCTAAGGTCTCCAAAAATCACAGCAAATCCTAAAATCACAACCAATCCCAAAATCAAGCAAGACCCCACATCCCCTTTTCTCCCTTATTCCTTCCCCTTTTATGCCCTTCCTCGCTTCTCCACCTCAACCACCTCTCATTAATGTCATTAATTTCCCCTTCATCCTTACAGTTGACTTCACTTCTCCAAAGTAAGTCTGAGAGTACATTGGAAATGTGATATGAATATAAAATTAGGTGATTAATGGGAGAGTACATTTGGGAATGTGAGATGAGGACCATGTCTTCTCCCAAGTAAATGTGAGAGTACATTGGGGAATGTGAGATGAATATATATATTGATAATTAGTTGGAAAGGACCATGTTTTCTCCCAAGTAAATGTGAGAGTACATTTGGGAATGTGAGATGAATATATATAATGATAATTAGTTGGAGAGGACCATGTCTTCTCCCAAGTAAATGTGAGAGTACATTGGGGAATGTGAGATCAATATATATTGATAGTTAGTTGGAGAGGACCATGTCTTCTCCCAAGTAAATGTGAGAGTACATTGAGGAATGTGAGATGAATATATATATTGATAATTAGTTGCAGAGGACCATGTCTTCTCCCAAGTAAATGTGAGGGTACATTGGAGAATGTGAGATGAATATATATATTATTTGAAATAATGGAAGGAGACCATATCCTACCTAAGATTCAATTTGAGAAGGCAAGTTGGGAATTTGAATAACAGAAATCATGAATTTTATATTAGACAATAAATTTATAGTTTCCCAAATGAAGGTATTCATCAATATTTGTCAATATTTTCAGGTAATGTAAACATTAATAAAATTTTGCAAGATAATATTTAAGTGGGGCATTACATAGAGCTCCAAGATCGAATGTGCAAATGAGCTCTAGCGGCGTCCATTAAATATATTTGATCGATTTAGGGTTTATGAAGCGAAGGCCAAAAATATAGGAAAAAGCAACAAGTGGCGGAAGTTTCTAAAATTAACTCAAGTGTAACTCCCACTGCTAAAAACAGATCCCTATTTTTAGGGATTCTTTTCTCTTTTTGTTTTTTGCTTTTTCGATCAAGGCTGCCATGCATGCATGGAGAAATTGAGCAGTTCTAGGGGGAACCAGGCAACTTACCGGCACATGCATCGGACAACAACTGAGGGAATGCTTTTGTGCAATTCCTAGGTTGAGTGGCTTTGACTGCCTCTCATTCTCTACACAATTTATCAACTGAAGACAAGTTGCCAGTTGGGTCTATGCAATTCTAGAGTTGAAGCTCACTGTTAGGTTGTATTGCGCATTTCCTAAGAGCAAGGATGGTTTCCCTCTATGACTGTGCAAATCAGCAAGGCAATGCTAGAACCGGATTGCAACCAAGTCAAAGGAGGTCAGCTTGTGGTTAGACAGCAAATCAAGTAAGAAAACACAAGTTGTAAAGAAAAATATAAACTCAAATGAAAGCACAAGTACCTGGGCAGTGTAAGACAAGCTGCTGAGATTTTAGTAGGGATGCTCCAAAACAAAGCGAAGGCAAAATTTTGGAGGGTGGTTGTAGCTGCTACAACAGGTGGTTGATAATCCATTTCTTGTTGAGAGGGAGTGTTGAGAAGTGCAGCAAGAAAGTCTCAATTTTATTTTTCCTTGGTCAAATTGAGAAAATTTGAATTTCCACATCAACAGACAACTTGGATGCAATTAACTTGTGTGACATGGCTTGCGTCACTCAGTTTACTCAGTAAATTTGAGTTAGAGGGCTTGGAGTTCATTTAAGCATGTGTGATTGCTAATTTGTAGCAATCAAGGTCAGATATTTCCAGTTGTGTTAAATTAAACTAGTTTTAACTATTGATAGAACTAGTGAAAGGTCAATTGTGTTGAGGGATAGCAATCTAGCTTAGTGATCATCTAGTTAACTAATCAATCAGCCTAAACTAACTAGTGTATGCAGAGAATTCGAGTTCCCCAGCTGTGGTGGAGATTCTAAGGCAGTGTAACATAAGTTGTCGACTAGTCTTGAGTGTACAGGTGTTGCATGCAACTAGATGATCAACCTTCAGAATTGCCCAATCAATTGGAGGAAAATCCTAGAATAATAGGGGCCTAATTCCTTAGGAATTGCAAAAGGAAATAGGGGTTCAAGATGAGGCAGAAATTGACTATGTCTAGGTTGAAGAGCTTCTCATTGAGAAAAAATATAGGTTATACACTTGCAGGTTGTGTTCAGAGCAAGAAAACAATTGTAATGCATCTTTATTCATCTGATTTAATGCAGGTAGGCTTAAGGGTTTTTTAGGAGTTTCTTTCCCATAGAAAATTATTGTGCATGTGTGTTATTTCTTATTGCATTTGTGCATGTGTGTTATTTCTTATTGCATTTGTGCAATTGTTGTTCTAAATTATGAATTAAATTCCACAGAGTAGTAGAATAGAATTGTGTCTCTTGATTCATATCAAAATTTCTTGAGAAGTTGCAATTCTATCACCATAATTCTACAGTTGCCAATAATGTTAGTGAAAGGTTGATCATTGTTATTAATAAAAGGTTGGTCACTCATAGACAAGCCCTTCCATTTGTTATTAGTGTTGTTAATGTTTAGGGTGAGAGACTTGTTAAAGATAGTCAAGGTATCAAGAGTGGAGTCGTTAGAGATGCCCACATTAGATAAGATAGATGGATTCATGTTGTTATAAATACGTTTATTGGATTAGTATATGTAATCATCATTTCCAAAGCGTTTGTTGGAGAAATTTGAATTTGGCTTAGCGATATTTTATTGAAATGCAATATAGATATATATTGAAATAAATCAAAATTAAAAGGAAATTGGGAATTGATTGAGGGGGAAATTATTCATATGAAGAGAATGAAGTTACATCCCTAAAATTTATCCTCTGTAAATTTTATGTGAACCACAATAAAGCCTTACAAATTGTTTGCCATGTTTCCATTATGACAATGAGATTTAACATTATCTTAACAAGCATGATATATTTCAAGAAATTCTCCAATAATGAAGAATATGACTTCCCCCATTTAGTCTAAGAAATATTGAAAGCAATCTAACTGCTTCATTCACTTGTTTATCTGCTAAGGAATTGGGATGTCTTAAGTCATGATAGAATTCATTATGAGTAAGAGTATTTGTCAGCCTTTACTCTAATTACTAACCAACTCAATGAGGCCACATTAAGGATTAGCTGATAATGCATATGTCGAATGATCACAAAGAATCACCAAACACCAAGATTTGTCTTAGTAGCATTAGACCTTGAAATAATGCTAAAGCCTCTACTTTATTGTTTACAACCTCACCTAATCCCCAAATGAAAGTATTTTTTATTTTCCTATAGGATCAAGGATTATCCCCCTCACACTTGCCACCCTTTTGTGGTTGTAACAATTGGTGTTTGGTCTTAAGGCTGACAAGAGGGTGGGATGTTTTCCAGTTATGTGTGCATGGGGAGTGCAATGCAAGTCTCACATATTTGACCATTACATGTAAGTTCCCCCATGGAAACCTTAGGGATCAAGTGTCCTCATGGGAACTGAACCTTGCTCACTAGTGAAAAAATCCTCATTCCTCACAAGTGGATCCTACACCTTTGGGTCGATGAGCAATAGTTATTAAAGAAGGAATATGGAAATTGGGTTGACCTTGCGTGCCAGAAAAAAGGCATTCGATTGGAATCAAGTTGGCATCAACAGAGAGATATGTTGTTTCAAGGGATAGTTATAGGAGAAGGAAATTGTATGTTGAGGAGAAGGTAGAGAGGAGATAATTGACACTTGAATGATTTACTACTAGATTTTGAGGAGTAGGTACGAAGAAAAGTGTTTATGGGATTGACATATCATAGTTATGAGAAAAGTTTAAGATAAGTAAAGCACCATTTTTATTTAATCTTTCGAGAAAGTGAGTTATACATGAAGAGTTTATGAACTAGTAAAAGCTTAAGGGAAAATCTATTTGTACTTTATTTTTTCGCTTATGTATAGTAAAATGAGTATAAAATTGTGACACAATTGATATGATTATATTTATGTGTTTTATTATTATTATTTCTCTATGTTGCAAAAATTTATATGATTTAGAATAATTAATAAACCTTTGAATTGAATCCACTACCCTTCATAACATATCACTTAAATTTAATATAAAATTCCTCACTCCTAAATAATCAAAATAGAAAAAATTTCTGCTTGAACAAATTCTACTTCAACAATTAAGGCTTCGGGTGATTAGAAAAAATGTTATTTAACAATTCCATGTTAAACTTATAATAAAAAAACTTTATGAAATTTTATAGATACAAAATTTTCTTAATATAAATATTTAAATTGTAATTACTACTTATAAGTACATACATAAATAAATAAATATATATATATATATATATATATATATATATATATATATATATATATATATATATATATCTATATCTATATATATATATATATATATATATATATATATATATAAAAAAAAAATAAAGCATATCAATTTATTATAATCTCTTTTGAAAACGAAAACACATATATAATTTTAATCACTAAATCAAATTAAATAAAATAAAAATAATAACATAATATATTATGCCAATGAAAAATACTTCACTTAATTTTATCTTTATACCTAAACCAAACTTAATAAACTGATATCTTAATTTAATCACTAAATCAAATTCCATGTTAAACTTATATTTATAATAAAAAACTTTATGAAATTTTATAGATACAAAATTTTCTTAATATAAATATTTAAATTGTAATTACTACTTATAAGTACATAATATATATATATATATATATATATATATAATAAAAAAATAAAGCATATCAATTTATATTATCTCTTTTGAAAATAAAAACACATATAATTTTAATCACTAAATCAAATTAAATAAAATAAAAATAATAACATAATATATTATCCCAATGAAAAAAATTTCACTTAATTTTATCTTTATACCTAAACCAAACTTAATAAACTGATATTTTAATTCAATCACTAAATCAAATTAAATTATTATCCTAGTTAAAAAATACTTCACTTAATTTTATCTTTATATCTAAACCAAAATCAATCAACACATATCTAATTTTAATCATTAAATCAAATTAAATAAATTCGAAATAATAACATAATCTATTATCTTAATAAAAAATACTTCACTTATCTTTATAAGTAAATCAAATTAAATAAACATAAACATGCAAATTCAATAACCATAAACATACTATATTACTATAATACAACTCCAATATAAATATGTGTGAGAGATTATTAATAATCTTACACACATTACCATCGCATATAAATAACAAAAAACCTTATCACAACCAGTATTAATTAAAATGTAGTCATTCATATCATGCCCACATTAATAATTACTAGTTTTCTGATAGATATATATATATATATATATATATATATATATATATATATATATATATAAACCACATATCTAATCTTAATCACAAAACCAAGATAAATAAATTAATATTAATAACATAATATACTATCCTAGTAAAAAAACACTCCACTTAACCTTATTTTTATACCTAAACCAAAGTCAACAAACATACTATATTTATAATATAAATATATATGTCATTGCCCACATTATCATATTAGTTGAATGGTTTACTATCTTCTATTAATAATCGTTGAAGATGTTTTATTATAATTTATTAATAATTATTTAAATTTAGTTATTAATAAAATATTTAAAATTTTATATTTATTTTGAGTATAAATTATATAATTCATATTGTCTCCTCTTGAAACCTTGTAAATCAAAATAATTTACATAAGAATGGAATCTTTTCATATATTTAAAACTATGCCTACGTACCTGCTTCAGATAGTGGTTGAAACTTTTTGCCATCATGTTATGTCATTTTTTGAAATTACCATAACATTTGTCTCAAAATGATTCACCAACCTTTAGAGTTGTTGGAACCAATACCCTTTTAACCTAACATTTACTTCTGGTTGATCCAACCTTTTTTGAGAATTGATCCCAAAAAGCTAACCATGTCCTATAACCATAATCGATCTACTCCATCTACCCTGCAACGCCCTTGTCTGTACATAGTTTATTCAAATTATAAACTAATGATTAGTTACATAATTATAAATTTTAAATAAATTTAACAGTACTGGTAAAAGAACTTCCAATAAAAAAAACCAATTATTTTTCAAACTTTAGAAAATTCTATGATGGATTTAGGTTTTAATATAAAATTTGGAATTCTATGATGGATTTAGGTTTTAATATAAAATTTGGATTTTAACATGATAATGGAATAAGAACATTATTAGGTATTAATTAATAGGTAATTTTTTTGGGGATCAGTGTCATCCATATCTGGACTCCGCTGCAACTTATTTAAAAATATAATGAGGACAAGTATTGAAGATTTCTAAATGCATTGTTTAATAATTCTTTTAATTTATTATGGTTAGAAATTGATTATCCAATCATTACTAAAATCATAAATTTTAAATAATTAAACTATGTATTTTTAATATAAAGATGAATTCAAGACTATTAAATATATTTAATTTAATTTTAATTTTTTATCATTAATATAAAGATGAATTCAAGACTATTATATTTAATTTAATTTTAAATTTTTATCATTTTTAAAACATACAGATGTTAAAAAGAATCATTCCATAGATTATAATTTTAAATATTTTTCAATTTTAATAAGAATTTTTAAAACATAATTAAAAAAATAGAAGTCTGGTTAATTAATAAAAATCTGACTTTAGGTTCCTGATCCATTAATTTTTATTGGGTAATCATTTTTAGCCTTAGTTTAACTAGACTGTTTTTTTGCCTTGAAAATCATAGAAATTCTGGCAATATTTTGATAAAATTTTCGTAGGATTCTTGTAAATTCAGGTTATAGCTATTAAATTTCAAAATTTTAGGTGCCAGGGAGATTTTTGATGGTGCTAAATTTATTTCCACCATTAAAAAAATGATTCAAACACTCTACTTCAAGAATTATTGAAATTTGTTTTGCTTGATTCAAAGGGGGGCCATCAATTCCTCTACCTGGTGAGACGACTACATTTTTTTCCTTTACTTCACTCCCAGTCATAAATCATTTGTTTTTAACAGTTTTGGACCATACATCCATACGTGAACTCCAGGTCATCTAACTTAATGGAGAAGGTTTCATAAATTTTGGTGATTCGCTTGCAGGACCTCCCATCCATCTCAATGAGTAGGCTGAAGCTTCCAGTTATCACCCTGTAAGTTGACAAACTGGATATTGTTAACTCCAACACAACACACAAATTCCTGAAACATATATACAATGTAAATCTCATTGTTCACATTCATATTCCTCTGTTTCTGGTAACAAGAATGGCAGAAACAACATGGGATTAGAAGGAATAAATATGGGAGAGAACAAGATTCTGACCAATGGGTGTAAAGACTAAATTCAACTGTAAAAATGTATGATCTATCAGATATTGTTGTCTTAATAGTAGACATATTATCATATGCAGTGCTCAGGATCATAGCGGTGGTATCAGTAGCATTAATCCAGATATTGAAAGTACCTGGAGCAATAATTTTTTTTTTTCTGAGAAACATAATGGAGGGGTTTTCTATAATTTTGGATTATATGATTGGGTATCTCACAGATTTGATTGTTACATCGGCATTTGGGTGTATGAGGTTGATTCAGGGTGCATTCAGTGGTTTAGTAGGCTTCTTAGGTACTGTGTTTTATGAATTTTTGTATTACTTGCACATTGCCCTCCAGGCCTGTGCAGACCTTGTTTGGGTATTCCTGTGGAAAGCCATAGAGATTTTGGGTCGGTCAATGTTGACTATATGGAACAATTTTATGGATGCAGTAGCCTCTTTTATAAGTAATTTATAAGGCTAGGAAAAGATAAAAACCCAAAGATAGCTCCATGATTTGGGAGGTAGGTCTGCATCAATAACTTATGAATTTTCTATAATACAGTTGAAAGAATGAGATTGAAGAGAGTTCTTGAAAGAATGAGATTGAAGAGAGTTCTTGAATTCAAACAGAGGTTTGTACATATGAATTGCAATTTTTCATAGATTGGTCATGGAAACTCTAACCTTCTAAGATAAGTTCATGTGCCAGCTTCATTTGATCCTGAAAAGCTTTACTGGGTCTTTCACCTGAGCACAAAGAATTCAATGCCTTCTAAGTGAGGTAAGGTCCTGCACTTTATTTGGTTTTTTCTCTCGTGCAGGCTTTATATGTTCCTGGATGTCGTTACTACAATCAAGGGAATATCCTTGGGTGTGGCCTAGCAGAAGCATAAGTAGCATTTGAAGGCTTTCTGGATGTTTGTTCGCTCTGAAATAGAAGTAAATTTTGGCAATTAGAAAAGGGCATATTTCTTGTTTTTACCATCAAGGCAATATCCTTCGGTGTGGCCTAGCAGAAGCATAAGTAGCAGTTGAAGGCTTTCTGGATGTTTGTTCACACTGAAATAGAAGTAAATTTTGGCAATTAGAAAAAGGAATATTTCTGGTTTTGTTGAGAAGATGGATTAGTTAATTCCTTCAAATAATACATAATTTCTTAGTAAAAATCCTCATGGAATGCATAGACGGAAAGTAATGGAACATGGCTCTTCACTTTCCAAAATTTACCTAGAAATAACTTAATTAAAAAGTCTAAACTAATTTCTATAATAGTCGAAGAAAATTGATAATGGTTTAACATTTCATGGATATGGTCTATGTTGAAACTTAAACCCAGAAAGCTAAAAAAAAAAAAAATGGTGATGTTTTATATCATTTATTAAGATAAAAAAATGATAACACTTTATGTTTTACATCTGGGAAAGACCCATAATGTTCATTTTGGAAGTTGGAAGTTTGCTTTTCTATCAAGGCTACATCTGGGAAAGACCCATAATGTTCATTTTGGAAGTTTGCTTTTCTATCAAGGCCTGGATTGTTATGTTCCACAAATTCTCCACCATGTTAATAGCGATTGATTGCACATCCGTGTTTTATAGTGGAATGAATTTCTCATGTTCTAAGTGAAAAATTAAATTGAATGAAAATAAATAATTATAGTAAAAATTTATTTTAAATATAGATTTATTAAATAATACAAAAGATCTATTTTTATATAATTAAAAAGAATTAATACATAAAATTAAAAGATAAAAAAATTACTCTTTAAAATATTTAATTAAGATTAAGATTTAAGATAATTTTTATATGTTTTGCATTGATTAATTTTCATGATATTCAAAGTATTACTTCAAAAAAAATATTAAATTTGTTCAGTCTATTAATATAAAATATAGTAAAATCAAAAGTGAGATGAATGCATACTCAGTTGGAACAATGAATCATATTTTTACTTTTACATTTAAATAATGCAAACCTTGAATATCTTTAATAAGAAACTATTATTTTGCCTTGATATATTTATTAAAAATTGTTTTTGATAGCCTCAACTTATTGGTTTCCTATTTTTATGCAGCAGTCTAGAATTGGGAAAATATGGGCATTCTGATTTGATATGGATAAAAAATGAAAATTTCATCCGTGGCATCAAAATTACGTTTAAAATGCATATCGATTACAATTTTTCAACCCAATTACTTAAATTTTTTTTAAAATTATCAACTAACCTGAGACATTTTAATGTATGAAGTAGTCCTAAATATTTTTATTTTTTAACTTGGTGTATTTTAAAGTAGTACTACTAACAAAATATCAGAGAAGAGGAGGAGCCGTAACATCTGATTCTAGAATTGATTTGAGATTTAATGCCATTTTGAAAAGATAACAAATCTCTATGGCCTGTCTCACGACTGGGAGAAAACATGGCCAATGTAGTTCACTACAGCTGAGTTGGGCAAGCCCAGTTAATTTGGTTTTGAATATGATTTTTTTTTTCAAATTAAATTTGCCAGCAGTTAGATTGAGAAGTATTAATTATTTAAAACGGTTCATTTATGTCTATCAGTTTTTCAGAATGTTCTAGAAATTACAATTTTTCTAGTGGGGGAGCTAATGAAGAATCATAATACATCATATATCGCCGAAGCGAGCAGATTTCATCATCAATATTTATTGCCCAAGCTAGCAGAATACGTGCAGAATATGTCAACATCGGAACACATCGAAGCGAGCAGCAACACGCAGCACCGGCAGGAATCGATCCTCGCTGGGGGTGCCAAAGCCAACGTTCTAGAAATTACAATTTTTTCAGTAGGGGAGCGAATCCCCGCTGAAGAATCATAATACATCATATATCGCCGAAGCGAGCAGATTTCATCATACAATATTTATCGCCGAAGCGAGCAGAATACGTGCAGAATACGTCAACATCGGAACACATCGAAGCCAGCAGCAACGCGCAGCACCGGCAGGAATCGATCCTAGCTGGGGGGTGCGAAAGCCAAACGCCTACGTCAACATCGGAACACATCGAAGCGAGCAGCAACGCGCAGCACCGGCAGGAATCGATCCTGGCTGGGGGGTGCAAAAGCCAACCGCCTACGTCAACATCGGAACACATCGAAGCGAGCAGCAACGCGCAGCACCAGCAGGAATCGAAAACCAACAGCCCCCACCAGCGCATCATGCACTCACGTGTTCTATAAACTACAATTTAACTACAATTTAAATAAAACATTTACGTGTTTATGCTTTAGCCTGGATTATTTCTAATTTTTTCCAGTAATACTAACATATACATATAAATTAAACGGTTGATAAACAAATCATAATATATTTCTCATTGTTTTTTTTGGTAGGTAAGCACTCACAAGGGATTTGAATCAGTGATTTATCACAAGGAGTGCCTTAACAGTGCACCCATTCACCGTCAATCCAAAGTCCCATGGGCTGATATATCTCTCATTATTAACAGTTATTAAAAAAAACATAAAAATTAACTACATTATAATTTTGTTTCAAATTATTATTATTATTAATTATAAATTAATTAATATATAAGTTAAACATATATACATTTTTAAAAAATGAAACAAGATTCTTAGTTATGGAGATTCATCTCTATTTTACCATCAGAGATTCTTAATTTGTAAAAAGGTTTTGTTACAACACCATGGGTCAATACCATAGTTTACTAATATCACATACCCAAAAAAACATAACTCAGATTCATATGATAATTTTTTT
Source organism: Pinus tabuliformis (assembly GCA_031772625.1). Taxonomy (NCBI): domain Eukaryota; kingdom Viridiplantae; phylum Streptophyta; class Pinopsida; order Pinales; family Pinaceae; genus Pinus; species Pinus tabuliformis. The sequence continues at coordinate 1,704,119,745 of CM062818.1, forward strand.
AATTAAACAATTTAATTAGACAGACATAAAAGATATAACTACTTTTAAAATATATCTTAATTTTTGTAAATAGTATTAACAATATTTTAAAATATTAAATAGAAGTTGAATTTCTACTATCTAATAATTATTAATAATTAAATAAAAATTTTATAAATTTTATTATTCGCATAAAAATTACATATCCTTATGATTATATTATTATTTTTCTGTTTGTTAACATCATTTTAATCTTATATTGATTTTGTATTTATAAAAATATATAATTATTTTAAATTTAAATTTATTAATTATTATCTTTTTTATTTAATATAATAATAATATTTTTCCACTTTATTTTATTACGGTGATGAATATAATATGTCGATATGTTACGTGGCTCTCATTTCCTTAATAACAAAGGTACTTAACTTTTCTTTAATAATTATAGAACACTTTGTTTCTTTCTTTCTGTGAAATAATATTATCGATTTCTTGATATCTCTTCCCAAAAAAACAAAATCTGCACATATATAAAGTAAATATGTTATAAATATTAGATCTAAGATTTTTGTGATTCATAATGTAAATATAAGTCTTTCGGATTAATCACATTGTTAGGAACCAATTAATGTGGTTTATCCTCAAGACGAGGTGAGAAATCAATAGATATGAGGGAATAAATAGTAAGGATGCATCACTACCCAAAGTTAGTCGTTGAAAATTAGCCGTTAGGTAATTTGTTACATTGTTTAATGAATTAGTTGGTTCAAAACCTTGACCAAATTCTCAACAATGTTATAAATATGTTATAAAACATAAAGTACATTAAAATGAAATTTGTATTAAAACGAAATTTGTTTAACAGATAATTAAAATAATTAAGGATTTTTAATTTTATATATATATGTGTGTGTGTGTGTATATATGTGTGTGTGTATATATGTGTGTGTATATATATATATATATAAAATAAAGTGTTAAATGATAGTTTTGCTGGTCACGTCTTTATTATTAAATATTTTACTAATTAAATTTTATGGGATCAAATCTCCTGGACCCTCTTGGGATTAAGCCTTGCTATATGTAAAATAAAAATATCATTTTAATTATAAATCTTTCATTTATATAAGATTTTTTTAGGATGTAACATAATATATGTACACAATTTTTTTAATTAATATTTTTAATTTAAGTTTTTTCATATTTTTTAGATTAATAATATGTAAATAAAGCTTGAGGAGATACTTCAGTTGGTCTTCTCCTTACTAAATCCGGGGGTCATGGGATCAAATGGATCAAATCTCCTCAACCTTCTTGAAATTAAGCCCAGCTATATGTAAAATAAAAATATCATTTTAATTATAAATCTTTTATTTATATAAGATATTTTTTTAACATAATACATGTACACAAATTTCCATCTAGTTTTTCTCAATTATAATAAATTCAGGAACACAATGAATATTGATAATTTCTTCCTCATTAATATGACCATTAACACAAACTTATTTTCAAACCATCCAATAAAACAAGCTAACATAAACTATATTTGATATGCAAATATTGTGTAATGTTGTTGATTACATTGACATAAATATAACTCTTTTCAAATAGTTATGTCCTTTCTTGTTTCTATACTAAATTTTTTATTTTTATTTTTGAAATAGTAAAGTATATTAACCCAAAAAAAATTATGGCATAAAAAATTATATATTAATCATCATAAATATATCTAAAAAATAAAAGAAAATCTATTAAATTATATTATAATCTTTTGCATCTTTTTATGAGGGCTTTTTTTTAACATTTTTTCATGAGGGGTGTTTTTAACATTTTTCTATGAGAGTGTTTTTAACTCTAAGTTTTAGGGGTATTGGTTGGTTTGCATTTGTCTTTTCAACTTCTTTTTTTAGGAAGTAACAAATGATCAAAAGAAGTTTCAATGCCATCCATTGTGCTCATTTACAAATTTAATAGGATTTGGCCAAAGTTAGTTGTTTCAATGCCATTCATTGTACTCATTTGCAATTTTAATAGGATTTGGCCTAAGTTAGTCGAAATCATAGTTGAATATTGACAACCTTTAAGCAAAAAATCCAAAAAGAAACATACATATACCCATGTGCCAAAAGGCTCTTTTGTAGAGTTTGACTCATTGAAATCTATAACATGGGACCATGGTTTTTGGAGTCAAGTTGACTTGTGCATGAAGGCATGGTTCCCAACATTTGACCCTTCTTTGAGCTCCATTTTTGCAACTTTAGTATGATTAGGGTTTCCTAACCTAATTTTCAAACTTCAAGGACTTTATTCTATAAAAGATATTGGAAATGACCTAGGCCAATTTTATTTTAGCAATGAAGATATAAAGAAGAGCGATATCACCACCTATGCCTTTATTTGTGTGGAAATAGACTTCTTCAATGGATTCCCTTAAAAAACAAATCTATTGTCCAAAAACTGCAGTTGGTAACACATTGTACCAATGCCAAAGGACTAAGTTACAAAAAAAGCCTCCCCTGTTGAGAGAATCTAAGCAATGTCATTTAATTAACAAAAAGAATCTAGCATCAAATCCCTTGGTGAAAAACTCAATTCCTGCCATACGCTTGTCATTTTTGGAAAATGAACCCTAAGAATCATTGTGGAAGATAGGAGATGGAATGAAGCAATTGACCTCACCATGAAGAGCGAGCCTAATATTTTAGTGAATTACGATTTAGTCAATTTGTCCAAATCTACCCAAAACAATTCAAGGAGAAACTAAAAACTTACCTCCTAAATACTTCTCATCCACCTCAAACAAGTCCTAACAAATGAAAACTTTCCTAACCCTTTATAATCTGCTCTATTTTTATCTTTCATCTTTTAAATAAAACTATTAAATTTTATATATATATATATATATATATATATATATATATATGTGAAATATGGAAAATAACACCTATAATAAAAATAATCAACATCACCTAACAGCGGTTCCAAACAAATCTTACAGCTGTTCCAAAAAATTCTTCCAATTCGGTGATACAATCATATGCATAATCTTCAAACCCATTTTACTATTCAAAATTCTCTCGTCCACATTGGGAAGGAGTTGAATTATATATATTTTAATACTCAAATTCTTAATTCACATGGCCAACTAATTGAATTTTTTGTTTTTTCGAATTTTATATATATATAATATATTCGGCTAACCAATTGCTTTTTTTATACTCCCAAAATATTGCTTTTATATGGTAACTTCTAATTATTATGCATTATATCAATGGTATTGAACCTATGATGATTTTTGGTCTAACCAATTTTTTTCTGATACTCTCACAAAAATTGCATCATACTGTAACTTCTAACTATGCAATATATCAATGGAATTGAACATTTACATGTTATGCAAATGGATTTATTTATGGTTGAGTTATCATTATACCATTTAGATTGAATTGACATCATTATACCATTTAGATCGAATTGACACATATAAAAGGTATAACTGTGTGCCATGCCCAGCTTCCATCTTCTCCACTGTGGAAGAAAGAAATTTCATAAACACTTACAGTCTCAGAAAATTTGGAAATTTTGATAATGCTCATGTTGTTATGTTGATGGAGAAGAACATCAGACACTATTGGGCGATCATTGTCTTCTAACAGTTTTGAGTCATCCAAACGTGGACTCCACGTTGTCAACTCTGGACAGGTCATTGACAAGGTTTCACGCAATCTGGTGGTTTGCTTGCAGACCTTCCTACCGAACTCGGTGGTTGGGATGAAGCTTCTACCTATCACCCAGATGGACAATTGACCTAGACTACAAAATGAGTTTTGTCAACTCCAACACAACACACAATGCTGGCAACATATAATACAATGTAAATCTCATTCTGCACGTTCATATTCCTCTGTTTCTGTAAACAACAATGGCAGAAATTGTAAAGGAATACAAATCAGGGGAGAACAGTATTCAGTATTCTGATTAATGGGTATAAAGGCTGAATTCAGCTGTAAAAATGTCTCTTCTATCAGATATTGTTATATTAATTGTTGACATAATATCATATGCTGTGTTTAGGATTATAGCAGTGGTATCAGTGGCATTAATTCACACATTGAGGGCTCCTGGATCAATATTTCTAGCTGTTTTGGGAAATATAATGCAGGGGGGTGCCATAATTTTGGACTATGTGATTGAGTATGTAAGAGATTTGGTTATTATATCAGCACTCGGGTCTGCAAGGTTGATTCAGGATGCGTTCAGTGCTTTATTGGGCTTGTTGGGTACTGTGTTTTATGAATTTTTGGTTCACCTGCACACTGCCCTCCATGCCTTTGCAGACCTTCTCTCGGCAATCTTGTGGAATGTCAGAGAAATGTTTTCTCGGTCACTGTTGACCATCTGGAACAATTTTGTAGATTCAGTGGGCTCCTTTATAAACAATTTATGAAGGTATGAAAGGAAAATTAATTTGAGCTGGAGCTCAAAAATAATTCCATAGTTTGGGAGGTCTATATCAGCCATTTGCAAAATTCCATATTGTATCATGATTCATGATTTAGGAAGTCTACACCAGCCATTTCATGATGTGTCATTGTTCAGAAGGAATTTGATTGAAGAGAAGCCTTGGATTCAGAGTGTAAATTTTCATAATGTAGCAACATTGAAGTAGAATGTTCAGATTGAAACTTTGTTGTTATAATGTTATATATTTCACATGTCCAGATCCTATGGTGGTCAGAATTTTTACTTAGGCTCTCCATGCTTTGATATCTATTTTCAAAAACAATGAGTTTGATGGCTTCAATCTATGGAGGCATATTGATATGCACAGGTTTTGAATGGATTGGAATGGGGATTTTGATTTGATCTTAACAATGGAAGAGAAGTTATTTTTTCATATACTAAATTTAGAATTTTTATTTTTTAATTATTTTAAAATTTTATTTTGTGGTTAGTTAGTTAATTAGACAGTCTAATTGTGGGAGGATTTTTTCAATTTATGCTTTTGGATATTTGCTGTGGTTTTTTCCAAATCTTTAATTAAACGAAGTGTTTGAATTTTTTTAAATGAAGTGTTTGAAATTTGAATGGTTTTTTTTTTTCAGTTTTATTTTCTCTTGATTTTAATTTTTTGTTATGTTTTTTTTGGTTTTATTTTCTGTTTTTTCTTATTTTTAATTCAATTGTTGAGACCCACTATTCAGTAATAAGATTTTAATTCTGGTTACACATAAAATAATATAAAAATTAAATATATTATAAAAATAAAAGATTATTTTATATTTTATATTTATACATAAATAAATATTTATAATCACAACATAATTAACCCAAAATCATTATCATTAAAACTTGTTATGTTTTTTTGTTGGACTGTATACAGTCCAGATTTTGGTCCACTATCAGATTTTTTATCGGACTGTGTACAGTCCAGGTTGTGGTCCACTATCAGATTTTTTATATGACAGTTTGTTTTATAGATTGCAGTTATGCATTGATAGAATGTAATTTTCATTGTTTTATAATGAGAGTTACTATTTTTCCTTTGTTAAAAAAACACAGTCATTAAAATATTTTTAATCTTTTTAATTATAAATTATTTTCCAATATAATTTTCATATAAAAAAATATACTTTGTTGCTTAATACTTGGTAAGCTTTATTTTGGTTTGTTTATACCCATTATAGATAACATTTAACTTTATCTTAAAATGTTATCAGTAATAATTAGAAAATTTTAATTTTGTTTGTCGATATTACTTAATTAAATTAATTTGATTTTGAATTTGTTTATTATTTTTTATTATTGACTGTGATTTAATAATAGATTTGGATTATTAAAAAACTAATTATAAAGTTAATTTTCTCACCAAGTATTCTTATAATTCTTATTTATAATAAAAATATTTATTTAATATGATTTTCCATTTTTTTTTTTTACCATTTTTAATGGATTTATTTTCTTCCTTTCAATCATAAAATTTATATTGTTTATTCAAAAATATAATAAATTTTATAAAATATTTTAGTAATATTATGGTTATTAGTTCAATTGAGGTTATTTTTGGTGATTAAGGAAATAGTTGTCATTTTTTATCCATATTCAAATCATAGCTAGTGATAAGTTATAATGCCTTGATATCATATTGTTGTAATGGGCTTATGCCTACGAATATTGTTGTATTGGCTTCCAGCATTGTGAACTCTTGAGTATACATGTGTGCTAGCTTAGTAAGAGCAACCTCACTCTAACCCTCAAGGGTCATAAGAGGTTGATTTCTTTCCTCTGAAAAAAATAAAATAAAATATTATGGTTATTAAATGAAGCTAGATAATAAATGTCAAAAATACAATATAATGGATTTCATAAAGTATTTTAGCAATATTATATTTGTTAAATGAAGTTAGATGATATATGTCTATGGAGAAATATTAACTTTTTAAAAGTAATTAATCTTTTAATTTTTAATTTTTTAACTAATTTATTAATGTTATATTAATTTTAAACAAAAAAATTAAAATAATAATTAAATTATTTAATTAACTAAAATCTAATAAAACCCTCAATCAGGGTGTATTAACCAAAAAGTTTGCCAAGGGGGAAGGCGGATAGACTCTCTGCCATCACACTCTTGTCCTACCTTACACTTAGTGAGGCCAAATAAAACAACATGCAAATGGCATTACATATTATTGAATGCACATATCACCATCTCATAAATATGGGTCGAGATGTTTAGGTGACCTCCATGCCAAGAGCCTTTGAGTTGCATTGGTTTCATGTGGCTAAGCCTCAGTTCCTTCGGAAATTAGCCACCCACTCTCTAAAATTCCTTTCTTGGAGTGTTGTTTCTATCTTAAGCATAAGGGAAGGCACAAGTCTCCCCTGGCTTGGGCTCCCCTAGTTATACGTGGTAAATGTTTGCATCATTTTCGAGTGAAGAATAGCAATTTCATCCTAGTGTCGTGAGAGTGCTCAACAATTTGTGAAGGGGAGCGGCTTTTGGTTGGTATTCAGTGGCAAGGAGGTAATAAACTTTATCTCTTGGTATTTGGAAACATTTAGTAGAATCAATGCGGGATTTCATGTGACTTTTTTCACAGGTTCTCTCGGGCTCCTCTTGCATTATTTTGTAGTCTTCACGGATAGTTTGACAAAGGATAAATGTTTAAGTCCTTTCTTGGCACTCAATAACCCAATACCACCAATTTCCTTGGACTCAACTTATGAAATTATAAGTTATGTTGCCAATTGTGTGACCCCTCCCTCTGATGAATCCTCATGAGACCCCCTCAGTTTCCCCCACATGCATGCCTACCTGGTTGGCTAGCAACCTTACCCCCCCTCCCCCTGACTCCACTGTAATCGATTTAGGTTATCTTTCCTTTTAGCGAGATACCTAGGTGAACATCGAATTCCTTTAGTGCACCCTCGCAGCTAGTAGTTTTATCGTTCTTTCTACTATACCTCCCACAATGTCGAGGTGGCTCGACTAATAGAGGTGAGGAAAGTTATTGGGATCACTTTCAAGCACAATCAATGGCTTAGAGCTATACTGGTTCAACTCCAGAGCACATTTAGTTTGTGGTGGGAAGATTTGCTTTGGAAACTATGGGAGAGTAGGATGCTTACATTAATGAGGATATACTTGGTCATGTGATAAATTGGATCCCTAATCCAAGCCACACATGTGGCAGAAACAAATGTATCTATGCACTATTGAACTTTATTGGCATCTCAAAATGCTTATTAGCAAGGATTTGGAGGAGAAAGAAGATAATAAAAGAAAAATTGCTCTACGACTCAACATACTACTTGTAGAGAATCACCATATGTCTCTTGAGCACAAGGATATGGAAATGTGATTGGTTAGGATTAAGGCCCTACTCTCTAAGGGAAAAGTACCAGCTTCTCCAGTGACCCTCACTACCCCAATTGACGTGTCAACTTCAACCTAATGTATTTTATGGCTTACTCTTAACTATAAAAAAATCCTTGATAGTGTTGTTATTTGGATAAATAATTGGTATGGTAGTAGTATTTTTTAGCGTTGTGTAATTTTTTGGAAAAAAAAATTCCCCTATTGGTCTTGTTTACCAAGTGATAAACAGTGGTGTTGACGGTGTTGGACCCACCAACATGTTAGGGGATATCCCTGGTAAGAAGTCCCAATTAGACCTCAAACAGTTTGGTGTAGGAGTCCCAGCAGTGGGTTGTACGGTAATGCCTTGACCGCGGTTTTGCACAGAGGCAAGTAAGATGTCCATATTGGTAGCAAGGGTGTGACAGTTGTAGTAAGTCAAGGAAGGTGCATGAGAGGTTATAACACACGGAGATGGAGGTGAGTGCACCCCTTGGAAACTTGTAATAGTACGTGGCTTGGAAGGGAACACTGATACAACTCCTCCATCCAACTTGTCTGATAGCATGCGCATGGTCATCCTGGGTGCGATCGGACCGGAAACATGTTGATGCATAGTGTCTGCATTGATCTCCAAGCATGTGCTGGTGGTCGTGTGCATCGACTTGTCAAAATACACGTTCAGCTCCATTTGGACTTGCTTCTTGTCTTTGCCTCGATCAGTGTGTCAAATGGGTGGGATCGCATGCATGCGCACAATGACATGCATGCTACTGAATTCCCTTGCATGCAATCAACAACACTACTCACCTTGTCTGCTCCATGCCAGCTTCTAGGATGGATCTATAACTTGTACGGGTGCAGTTTCATCCGTGAATGCATGTTGTGCCCCCTTTTGTACCTATTCCTACTGCAACTCATTCTCTCATCTATGCAGCTCATGTTCTTCCTTGAGTTGTTGCTTCAGCACATGCAACTCCTTCTCTATTTCATTCTCTGCCTTCGCACGATCTTCATGTCGCGCTGTCACCTCCTAGCCTGAGTCTCCAAAGTTTCTTTCATCATAAGTGGATCTGCTTGAGCTTGTAACTTTGTTCTGCCTATATATTGTCGTTCTGCCTATATATTGTCAACAACCTTCCTCTTACGTTTGTTGCATCCGATATGTTGCCCTCAGCTGCTGTTGATGGTGTTGCTTGTTGTTATGTTGTTGTCGTCATATATTGATGTCATTGTCTACAAACAACTTGATGTCTTCATGGGTAGGTAAATTCATAGACACTTGATCGACTGCATCGCCAAGTGTGCTCTGAACAATGTCTTCGACTCTTCTCTCCTAGAAACCATTGTACCTATGCTACTGGGAGGCAGATGAACACCTGCAATACTTGGAGACATGGAAACACTCATGACAAGCAATCTATCAATTGAAAACCAAAACGAACTTGAGAACTGGCTTGCAACATACCTGTGTGGTTGATCATGAAGGTTGTGCAATTTATGTCAGGAGGTCGGAAGACTGACTGCCAAAACTGCGCAAGGCACAATTCAAGTTGTTAGGAGGATGCCTGACTGTTAGAACTACACAATGCACAGTCCAGCCTAGCCTGCTGAGGACTGAAACTGCGCAATGCACAATTTCAGTCAACAGTGACATGCAACTAGCAAACTGCGTTACGCAGTTTCTAAGGCCAACAGGGCAGTGCCTCCAAGAATTTCACAATGCAAGCCTGGAAATCAATGCCTGGATAAACTTGCACAATTTCTAGAGGGAAGGCAGAGCCTTCACTTCCAGAAATATGCATTTTTAACCGAGCAAGGCATGGTCCGGGCCAAGGTAGCCCAGTCCAGCTGACGAGCGACTGAAAACATGAGAAGTGTGAATGCATGATGAGATGAGTGCAAATAAGAGTGAATGATCATTCATGCAAACAACAAGCGCAGGATTTAGAAAAATGGAAATCATGCATGTGTGTGAAGTGAGTCACCACAACGACGACCGTCTGTGCAAAACAGTGTCATGCATGCGACAACAGTGAGATGCAAACGAAAACTGAAACGATGCTTCTACAAGCTAACATGTATCAAAACAACAACAATCGCTCACTGAGTTAAAGCAAACAGCAATCACACAAAGTGAAACACAAAAAGTGAGAGAAATGCAACACAAGATATGAAAGACGGGCTTACCCCAAAACAGCGTAACTAATGGGTCGACGAATCCTAGATGCAATGTGGGATGTTAGAGTTGCAAGGTCGATGTGAGGAATGAGCTCTGCAGTGTCTGGTTCATGAGTTTTGATAAAATCGAAGATGTGACGTGCATGCCACAAATCTAGGAAGAGCGACACTTGGTGGGAGGTTTCTGAAATGATCCTTGCATGCAACCTCCAGCTGCTAAAAGTATATCCTTGAATCAAGGGATGCCTTTGCATGCTACCTTGGGAGAAGCAGCCCATGCATGCAAATCAATTTTGCTCGATCCTGGAGGGAACTGGTCAACTCAACTGCACATGCAACAGTTTGCTCAACTGGGAGGAAAAAATGTGCATTTCTGGGAGGGAGTTGGGCTAGATTCCTAGAGGGATTGTGCAATTTCTGGGCAGATCAGCTAAATGCTGCCCAGAATTTCACAATTTCTGGGCTGAGCAGTCTTGCTGGGAGGAATTGCACAATTTTTCCAGTGAACAGTGACAAGAAGATTTGCATAATTCAAGAGCCCAGCAGGTTGCCAACATAATTGCACAATTTATGGAGGGAAGGTTGGTTCCCCTCCAGAATTGCGCAATTTCTTGAGGAAGCTGCTCAACCTGCAATTGGGTCAAGTCTGATGAAACAACCTGTGAGGGGGATGCAACAAGCTTTGATGGACAAGTTTTCATTCTACAAGAAAATCATTGAAGCTTGCATATTTGACAAGGCAAGACATGCTGCTATGAAAGGTTGGTAGGGAGGCTCCAAAACAAAGCTAGGCAAAATTTTGGAGGGTGGTTGTAGCCGCTACAATACTTGGCGACATACTGGTAGAACTACAGCTCTCTGAGTGGACATAGCCGCTATAATACTTGGCGACACACTGGTAGAACTCCAACTCTCTGAGTGGACCTTGTTTGTGAAAAGCAAGTCTAACACCTCCAGAAGTATTGTTCAGTTCTCAGTTCATCTTGGTTTCCACAGTTGCTTGATTGTAAGATGTAGCATCTGCCAAGCTCTTGGTCGATTGACACACATTCCAAGCCAGGTCAACACAGTGGTTTTGATTGGGGTTGAGGGGTATATTGGTGCACAAGCAGTATAGTCGTCCGAGTCTTAGTTTCACCTCTGGTGTTGCTCTATTGCCAACAGGCCTGGACAGTACCCCGACAGAGTCACACAAGAACACAAGCATCGCTTCACTACCAGCGAGCCTAGTCAGTACCCCAGCGGAGTCACACAAGCATCACTCCGCTACCAATGAGCCTGGTCAATACCCCAGCGGAGTTACTTGCATCACCTCTCCGCACAGGAAGCCTTTCTCTTCTTTTGCCTTATTAATTTTTCATTTTTTTTCGAAATTTTTCACTTTTTACTTTTTTATTTTTTGTTTTCATAACTGTGCATAGCACTTATTCATTTCAAAGGCGGAAGAGGGATCCTGACTTATTGAGAGCAGAAGAGGTTGTTCCTTCAGAGAAGTAGCTTATATATACCTCTGACGTGCTTGTTAGGGTTTTCCCCCTCACCTTACTCTACTTGACTAAGTTGAAAAGGATTAACCCAAAAACAACCGACTAGAGTAGGTGACACTAGTTAGCATGCAAGCATTGTGTTTTCACTTTTCCCTTCGAACAGTATGTATTTTCCATTGATGTATCATGGACTGAAGACAACAATTTCTTACATAAGAGAGTGGACAACAGATAACCAAATGTTGCTAGGTGTACAAGTCCTCTTGTACTTTACCCAGCTTGTTTCAAGAGTCATACACGGTCCATGCGAACTAACCTATGGACATAAGCAAGCAAATAAACAAAAAATCAAAGAAAGAAGTAGAGCAAATGCATAAGAAAATCGAATGAGCAAACAAACACACAAAGAAAGAGGCAAACATGCATGCAAGCAAACAACTCAAAAAACGAACATTACTCCTACTCCTAAGTTAACGTGCATGGGCCTGATCACGTGAAGTGATATTTCCAATGCAACCACCGGTGCATTGGTCAACCCATGTCGGTGAAGGCATGGTTCGCGAACAACACAGTTGTGCGAACTAGCAAACAACAAATATATAACAATGAAGACAGAAACACTCTGATCTTACAAGCATCCACAGAACAAAAATGAGTGAAAGCATGACATGCACTCTGTGGACTTGCCATGGTGATGTGATACACTTCATACATATGTTGATTGTATGCATTCTCTTGACCATGACATGCAAGCAAACGTGAGAAAGGCAAACCAATTACGTTGCGCAAGTGTGCTTTCTATGTAAGATTCCTCCAATGCATGAGCGATGGGATCTTGTAATTCGAGTGGAGGAAGTGAAATATGAGTGTTGGATTGATCTTCAATGCATACAGATGAGTGATGAGGAGCCTTGCATGTTTGAACAATTTCCATATTAGAATTCAAACTAACCTTAGGACAGTGAGGGCCTGACATAACTATCAGCTTGGGCTGAAGTGCCTCAACAGCCTACGGGGTTTCAACTTCATTGACAGATGGATCATCGTAGACCAATGGCTTAGATGGATTACCAACGAGTGAATCAACATCGTGATCAAATGATGAGGTAAATAGATCATGACAACCAAGATCAAAAAACTTAGGATGTTGGTCGACATCCTCATGATTTGATGAATCGCACAAAGGGGTAGATGAGAAGCAAGAATGTTCATCCTCTGTGTTTCTGGAAAAGATAGATGAAAAATAAAGTGTATGTTCAAAGAATGATTGGTCCTCTCCGTTGTTAGATGATGGACTGACATCCGGTGTGTCCTATGAGTGATCAACAATGGGTGCTTCCATGGACGGAGATACACATGAAAAATTCGAGATGGCGAGACCACCAAGGAGGTCAGGAAAAAAAAGAGGAGGTATGGACAGACAGGGATGGTTCTCTGCTGTCGGTGAATGTTCAAGCTCCCAGTCATACTCTTCGTGAATGAGAGCGCATGTTGGTTGTGCAACACCAAATCTATCGACAAATTGATCCTCGTTCAAAATAGGTGTAGAGTCTAGAACAGAAGAACACAAGACAGTGCAATCTGGAGGATGATCATAACATGAGGATGAAGGTTGAGGTACGAAATACATGTGATAACCCATGGGATTTCCAACCATGCTTGCACGAAAATCGGAAGGAGCGATGTCGGGAGGATGTGATGGTTGAACAGATGTGTATTCATGTTCTCCCACATCACTCTGCAATGGTGGAGCTTGTTTGATAATGGGATGATGGACAGTCACTTGTGACAACGACCGTGTTCGTCTATGATTGCACAACTCCATCATCGAAGTATGCTAAGCGGGGTTTGAGCTTGAACTTCTTCTTGGGATTAACAGATTGGATAAGACAATATTCAAATCTATCCATCAGATACTGAAATTTCATTGGACTTTTCGAGGCTTCAAACATGAATAGACGGAAGCGCTCTGAAAACTCCATATGCGATTCGTGTGGGGCCTTCCGTTGTTTTAACAATTTTTTATCAAGTACTTCAAGATCAAAATGGTGGAAAACAAATTTGATTAGCTCACTGAATTTCTTGAATGAGTGCACAGAGTTATGAGGTAGTGTGCCACACCATTGTGATGGGTGGTCACGAAGTGTGTTTGTGAGCAGCGAACAGACCTCTATTTCATTAAAATCTTCCATGCCCTCCATGAGAGCATGGAAGCCATATAAATGCTCAGTCCAGGCCACTTCGCTTCAAACTCCCTCTCGATGTGAAAGATATGTCCATTGGACAAACACTTCGAAGGGTGAACTATAACAAACTCCATGATAGATTTGTGAAAGTTCAAAACAAATGATGAGGGCTCATCTTGTCATTTGGCCCTCCTTCTAGCACCAGAAATGTTGACGGTGTTGGACCCGCCAAGATGTTAGGGGATCTCCCCGATAAGAAGTCCAAATTAGACCTCAGACCGTTTGGTGTAGGAGTCTCATCAGTGGGTCGTACGGTAATGCCTTGACCGCGGTTTCGCACTGAGGCAATTAAGATGTCCATCTTGGTAGCAAGGGTGTGACAGCTACAGTAAGTCAAGGAAGGTGCATGAGAGGTTCTAACACACGGAGAGTGAGGTGAGTGTACCCGTTGGAAACATGTAATAGTACGTTGCTTGGAAGGGAACACACAAGAAAAGTAGCATCACAAGCTGGAAAGCAAGATAGCGAGCAATCCAAAGTGATGTTTAAACCAACAACACATCTGCAACAAGATTTATACAATTGCATACAAAATAGTTCATACACAAATGCATAAGTTAAATAACATACGTTGCTACAACAACCAGAATAGTCCAACTACAATAAAAACATAAGCATGAAAACGTGTTGGATCTGTTATATTAAGAAGTGTAAGTTCTAGTCATACAATACATAAATGTCCAACCACTAGTTCTAATAGCAGAACGTTATAGCCACAACCGCCTACTCCTCCAAAGAGATATACTAGCTCTGTGCAGTGGAGAAGCCAATGCGCATTACAATACTATCCAAGCTTTCCCTAAGATACTCCTATCGAAGTTTGGGTAACCAAAAGCCTCTACGATGAGTTATGAGGGACTATTTATAGCAAAGGGTGGGGTGGCCCTTGAAATTCCCCTTTGTGACAGTTCTTCTACCCTCATGACTCTTTATCTACTCTATGACTGTTACATCCACTATTGAAACTTGAACTTACACTTGACAAGACGTTACATACAATCTTCACATGTACCCATGTGAGACAAAATGGCTTGAGCAAGCAATGCAAGATATCACTAACACTCGGACTGTTGTGGTGAGACCAACTCTTGACATCCATGTGATGGTCGATGCTATCGAACTGATGCCAAGCTTGTTCATCCATGATGGTGTCTGTATGCTCCATGGTGATATCTTGTTGAAGTGAACTCTTGCCTCTGTTGCATCTAGTTACACTGATACGACTCCTCCGTCCAACTCGTCTGATAGCATGTGCATGGTCATCCTGGGTGCGACCAGACCGGTAACATTTTGATGCATAGTGTCTGCACTGATCTTAAAGCATGTGCTAGTGGCCGTGTGCATCGACTTGTCAAAAGACATGTTCATCTCTAGTTGGACTTTCTTCTTGTCTTGACCTCAATGAGTGTGCCAAATGGGTGGGATCGCATGTGTGCGCACAATGACATGCATGTTTTTGAATTCCCTTGCATGCGATCAACAACACTGCTCACCTTGTCTACTGCGTGCCAGCTACTGGGATGGATCTATAACTTGTACGGGCGCAGTTTCATCTATGAATACATGTTGTACCCCCTGCTGTACCTATTCCTACAGCAACTCATTCTCTCGTCTATGTAGCTCTTTTTCTTCCTTGAATTGTTGCTTCAGTACATGCAACTCATTCTTTGTTTAATTCTCTACCTTCATGCTATCTTCATGTCCTGCTGTCACCACCTAGCCCGAGTCTCCAAAGTTGCTTTCATCATAAGTGGATCTGCTTGAGCTTGTAACTTTGTTCTGCCTCTGTGTTTTCAACAACCTTCCTCTTGCATTCGTTGCATCCGGTATGCTGCCTTCAGTTGTTGTTGATGGTGTTGCTTGATGTGATGTTGTTTTCGTCATATCTTGATTTCCTTGTCTATGAACAACTTGATGTCTTCGTGGGTAGGCAAGTTCATAGACACTTGATTGAATGCATCCCCAAGTGTGCTCTGAACGGTGTCTTTGACTCTACTCTCCTGGAAACCATTATACCTGTGTTGCTGGGAGTCAGATGAACACCTGTGATACTTGGAGACATGGCAACACTCATGGCAAGCAATTTGTTAGTCGAAAACCAAAACGAACTTGAGAACTCACTTGCAACATACCTATGTGATTGATCATGAAGGTTGTGGAATTTCCCCTAGGAGGTCAGGAGATTGACTGCAAAAACTGCACAAGGCACAGTCAGGCTGTCAGGAGGTTGACTGACTATTGGAACTGTGCAATGCGTAGTCTAGCCTAGCCTGCTGAGGACTAAAACTGTGCAATGCGCAATTCCAGTCGGCAGTCACATGCAACCAACAAAATGCATTGCGCATTTTCAAGGGCCAACAAGGATAAGCCTCCAAGAATTGTGCAATGCAAGCCTAGAAGTCAGTGTCTGGCTAAACATGCACAATTTCTGGAGGGAAGGTAGAACCTTTGCTTTCAGAAATGTGTAGTGCTAGTCGGACAAGGCATGATCCAGGCCAAGGCAGCCCAGTCCGGCCAACGGGCGATTGAAAACATGAGAAGTGTGAATGCATGATGAGATGAGTGCAAACAAGAGTGAATGATAATTCATGCAAACAACAAGCGCAAGATTCAGAAAAATGGAAAGCATGCATGTGTGTGAAGCGAGTCACCACAATGGCGACCGTCCATGCAAAACAGTGTCATGCATGCGACAGCAGTGAGATGCAAACGAAAACTGAAACGGTGCTTCTACAAGCTAACATGTATCAAAATGACAGTAAGCGCTCACTGAGGTCAAGCAGAAAGAAATCGCACAAAGCGAAACACAAAAAGTGACGAAAATGCAACACAAGACATGAAAGGCAGGCTTACCCCAAAACAGCTGAGTTGAATGTGCCGACGACTCCTGGATGCAATGTGGGATGTCAAAGCTGCAAGGTCGATGTGAGGAATGAGCTATGCAGTGTCCGTTTCATGAGTTTTGATAAAATCAAAGATGTGACGTGCATGCCACAAATCTAGGAAGAGCGACACTTGGTGGGAGGTTTTTGAAATGATCCCTGCATGAAACCTCCAGCTGCTAAAAGTAGATCCCTGAATCAAGGGATGTCTTTGCATGTTGCCTTGGGAGAAGCATCCCGTGCATGAAAATCAGTTTTGCTTGGTCCCGAAGGGAACCGGTCAACTCAAATGTACATGCAACAATCTGCTCAGCTAGGAGGAAAAAAATTGCATTTCTGGGAGGGAGCTGGGTTGGCTGCCCTAAGCAATTGCGCAATTTCTGGGCAAAGCAGCTGATTGCTGCCCAGAATTGTGCAATTTATGGGCTGAGCAATCCTGCTGGGAGGAATTGTGCAATTTTTCCAGTGAACAGTGACATGCATATTTGCGCAATTCTGGAGCCCAGCAGGCTACTAGACAGAATTCTGTAATTTTTGGAGGGAAGGTTGTTTCCCCTCCAGAATTGCGCAATTTCTTGAGGGAGTTGCTTAGCCTGCAGCTAGACCAAGTTCGGTGAAACAACCTATGAATGGGATGCAACAAGCTTTGATGGACAGGTTGTCATTCTGTAAGAAAATCACTAAAGCTTGTGTACTTGACAAGGCAAGACATGCTATTATGAAAGGTTGGTAGGGATGCTCCAAAACGAAGCTAAGGAAAAATTTTGGAGGGTGGTTGTAGCTACTACAACAAGTGGCAAAAAATGTATGTTGTCCTTTAGATAATCAATAGAATATCAAGCTTTAAAAAAACTTTTATTTGATAAAAAATGTAATTTGAAATAATATTTTTATATAATGGCCAGTCCAAACTTTCTTGCAAAGGTCTTTTTCCTTTACACTTGAAAATACGTTGTCGAGAGATTGTGTGCCAGATTCACCAACTCGTTATCAAATCTTTATCAAGATCCCCTCTGGGTAGTCACTACTCATTAGGGTTTTCTCTTTAGATCTGGTTTTAGATCTCAATTTTTATTTAGATCTCTGAGTATTCCCTCAAGCATGCAATGCCTGCTTTTTCAAGATGAGCAGTTGGATGATGTTGATCCTCTCTCAATTCACAATATTGGTAAAGATGTCAATTTTTTCATGTTTCTTCATCTACAAGGGAAAATTGGAGGTACGCCTTCTTCCTCTCATACTTTTTCTTATAAAGATGTCATCAATGCTCAACCCCCCCACCACCCCCCCCCCCCCCCCCCACCAAATAAAGATCAGGCCCTCCAGATGGCTCCTGAGTTATTTTTGGTGGAAAAATATGAGTAAGTTCCTTCCCTAGAAATTTATCACTTAGATAGAGGATCTTCATCAGGGATATTCAGAGGAAGCCTTGATTTTCCAATTTAATGGATTTTTGCCCCCCATGGATGACCTCTACCAATGGATCCATACTGTATGGACCAAGAATTGCAAGGTTACTTTTTGCTCAAGAGTCTTCTTCATTGTGTTATTTGGGAACCAGAAGATTATCAGATTGCTTTATCTAAAGGGCTCTATTTTTGGGGCAATCATGGATTGTTTTTAACCCCTTAATTTCTAGATTTTGACCCATCCACAATTGTCATTACGAAGATGCCAATATGGGCTAGGCTTCCTAATATGCCAGATAACGTGTGGACACAATCTTTTAGGGAATTGGAGGCACTTTGGGTCATTTTGGCCACCCAATAGACTCCCCTTTCATTTTCCATGATATGGGCCCCTTTGATTTATTTGTTTGGTTTCGATTTTTTGTAGCTAGCTTTGAACTACAATGTTGATAATGGTTTTGAAATGCAGATTTTGATCTGGACTGTGATAGGTCTTTCGTTTTAGTTCATGTTTTAAGTGTTTCTCCAAAGAATTTGAAAACTTATCTTAAACCATGTAGACTAGGTTACTGGTCATTTTATTTACATAATATTTCTATTCATATTCTATAGTAATAATAATTTGACTTATGTTTTATTAGCCACTTCATGGGGTCATAAATATATTTAACCTAGCCAACATGTCGATGTTAAAATTTTCATTATGGTTTATATATACCCCAACTCTAATTTTAGGCTTACATTGTGCGCAAGTTATAATCCTTTTGCATTATATAAGTCAATGGATTATATGAGTTTTATTAGTCAGAAATATTTTCATAACATGGGTCTATTTGTTTTGGAAAGGATTTATATACTTGTGTGTGAAATGTGTCATTTCATAACTTTATGATATTTAACTTCGGATTAAAGAAGATGTCAATATGGGCCAGGCTTCCTAATATTCCAAATAAGTTATGGTACTAAATAGTCTTTCAGGGCATTGGAGGCACTTTGGGTCATTTTGGCCACCCAACAGACTCCCCTTTCATTTTCCATGATATGGGCCCCTCTTTTGATTTATTTGTTTGCTTTAGATTTTATGTAGCTATCTTTGAACTACAACGTTGATAATTGTTTTGAAATGCAGTTTTTGATCTGGACTGTGATAGGACTTTCATTTAAGTTCATGTTTAAAGTGTTTCTCCAAATAACTAGAAAACTTGTCTTAAACCATGTTGACTAGGTTACTAGTCATTTTATTTACATAAGTTTTCTATTCATTTTCTACAGTAATAATAATTTGACCTATGTCATTTTAGCCACTTCATGGGGTCATAAACCTATTTAACCTAGACAATATGTTGATGTTAAAGTTTTCATTATGCTTTATATATACTCCCGCTCTGATTTTAGGCTTACATTGTGTGCAAGTTATAATCCTTTTGCATTCTATAATTCAATGGATTATATGAGTTTTATTAGTCAAAAATATTGTCATAACATGGGTCTATTTGTTTTGGAAAGGATTTATATACTTGTGTGTGAAATGTGTCATTTCATAACCTTATGATATTGAAATTTGGATTAAATGTTTTATTGGTTGAATGGTTGATTTATGTTGAATTTAATAACAAACCTATGGTTGTGAGCTCAAATAAATTGAGTATCGAATATTCTCTATTTTTCATGTAGAAAATTGATATTTGGCGATAGAACATGGATTTGATAAGAATTTTTTTAATGTGTTATTTGTGTGTTTTTGGTGACATGGCATTATGTATCTAAGTTGTTAACTACGGCTATTGAAAATTTTCTACATCATTCACCGTGGCCATGACTCGATTTTCTAAGCTATAACTCTCCTTTTTCTGTGATTATTACTCCCAGTATACTTTGTACCACACGTACCAGTCAGCCAATACACCATATAAAGTTTTATTTCTGCATTCAATGCATTTCATTTGCCTGTTTAGGCTTTACATGCCACTATGTAGAATGTTAGAGTTTCAAACCTCTATTCTACTCATTTCACCTCCTCTTCACATTGAATCCCAACTCAAATTGCTCCATAATTGTAGCTATGCCCCCTTGTTATAAGAACTGAGCAAGTTGGGAATGATATCATTGATTGATCCTATGAATATTTGGCTCTCTTTCATCATGTTGGCCGGTGGGAATTTGTTCAAATATTTCCAGTTTTCAGTGAGGGAGTAGTTAAACCCTTCACCTCTACCCTTAATGGTAAGAGGGACCATAGGAGTTGAAAATAGACAAATTGGAAAACCAATGGAAAATATCGGAAGGGACAACGATGCCATATAAGGAACACAAATATTTCCAAAATAAGGAAAATGATCAGGATTCCCATCAGAGGGGTTCCCTTGATTGATAGACTTTGGAACTGTTGCCATTAGTCTCAACCTAAGATCCACTAAGGAGTTGTTCCATGGGGAGGATGTTGTTCTGTGGTGAATTAATTGATTTTATAAATTAAAGACACAAACAAAACAGAGAGGTAACTAGGCATAAAGGTTTACCAAGCAACCATGAACTGCAATATACACCTTGGAAAACTAAGGAATTAATGTACGTGCAAGAAATCTCCCTGAATGTTGTGTTTGGTGTATCACGCTATACAAGGCGGTCGAATCGGTTACCTATGGATGGGTATCAACCTATAGGGGACTCCCAAAATATACTCGACAATACGTGGGAGTGCAGTCTGTAGTAATGTTGTCTAATGCGTAATCATTTGATGAGAGATTTCCCATATACTTTATGTGCATGGACCGACATCAATATACCCAAAGGTATGTGAGGAATGATCCTATACACTCACGTACATGGAATGTGATTTCACCCCCGGGATGCAACGCTA
Organism: Pinus tabuliformis; assembly: GCA_031772625.1. Lineage (NCBI taxonomy): Eukaryota > Viridiplantae > Streptophyta > Pinopsida > Pinales > Pinaceae > Pinus > Pinus tabuliformis. The sequence goes on from CM062818.1 coordinate 1,704,140,656, forward strand.
GGAAACAATTACAGCTCCTATGTTTAACAATGTCTGAACACGTCTGTAGCCGACACCTCTATGTGTTTGCGTTAATGTTACAAATTCTCCTTAGGTTAATTGAGATGAATTTTAGAGTTGATATTGAATTAGATTTCAGTTTCAAGGCTCAAAACTCAATGTCACCTGAACATGCATATGATGCAACTAATATGAAAAAAAGAACTCTTTTCATTTTCGATGAAAGTTATCTAGTGTAGGGAAGAGGTGCAAACAATGATGCAACAATAAAATATGCAACGAACAAGAGTTTCCTAACTATATCTTTCAATTTCATTATTCCAATTCAATTCAAATGATTAAAATATGCCAAATAATGCAATATAATCTATGCACGATTCCCATAAAAACTATGCAAATGTAATCTATGCACAATTTCCTTTCCAACTATGAAAATGAGAAATGTAACTATGCAAATGTGATCTATGCAAGATAATTCTTCAAAAAAAAATATAAGAGGATTCCAATTAAATCAAACATAATATCAGATTTCGTGAACAGAGGACTCAAACTAAAATTGGGTGAAAATTTCAAAAATCAAAAGAGATGACACTCAAAGGTGATTAACACTCATACACAATTCAACCCCTCCCTCGGTAATTGGGGGGGCAATGTTTTTGCAAAAGTAAAAGCAAAATCAAGCAATTTCACACTAGGGAATTCTAATTTCACACACAAAACCCTAGATGCAAATTAAAAACAAAAACAAAACAAAACAAAACAAAAAACAAAAAAAAACTTAACTTCTCAACACACTTAATTTTAGAAATGAAGAAAACTAAGATGAAAATGTTTAATCACTGATTCAAATGCACTTTTCAGAATGAGGACTAAAACAACAGTTTATTCAAGTGGTCAATGACCAAACAAAATTAGTTTGAAAGCAACTAAATGATAAGAACAAAGAAAAATCAAAACCAATTCTTACCAAAGGCAATCATACACAAATGTAAACCAAATGGAGGTTTTAAAGAGACCATAAGGCACTCAAGACTCAAGGAAGGTCAGTTGCAAGTAGGCTAATCAAAGCAACACTAAGAAAACAAGGAAAATTTTGTGCAAAAGCAGGGAACAATGCAGGTGCAGTAGAGGAACCAGTGCTTTGCAACGCAAGCACAGAGAGGGCCCAGGTGGGGTGCAATGATTTTTCAGCAAACTAGAGGGTGCATTGGTCCTAGGAAAGAGGATTCTAACACAAAAATTACAAATACGAATCAATAAAATCACTTCCAAGGTAAGCTCTTGGTTGGTTAAAGCAGCAACGGTTTATGAAAGAGGTAAATCAAACACAATGGATAAAGAAACCACCAAGGGAATACAATGTTCCCCAGTATGGTCACCAATTTGTTATGCAGGATTTATGACTGCGGACATAAATATCTCCCCTAGGTCTGGTGGCTAACCTATAACAACAGAATGACAAAGGACCTAATGTTTTCCTTAAAGTAAGTAGATGAGGGGATGAAACCTACTTGGAATTTGTCGTATGTTTCACTCCTTATTTGGCTTGAATGCTCCAATCCTAGCTCCAACTACTAAAATTAGAACCTGCACAACTAGACAACATAAACCAAGAAACTACGAGATCTATGTAGCATCATCTATCTACTTTATTCAACATATCAACATGGTATTGAAATATATGAAATAACGAAATCACATATAGGAAAACAAAAGAACTCTTTGTATTGATATAAATGGAGTGAGTTACAACCATAAATAGGTGTTGATCTTGTAGAAGAGCTCCTCCAAGTTGTTGACTTGTCCTTCCTTTGTCACAAAGTGTACCTCCAATCACCCTAAATGCAAGAAATGATAACTATCACAAGATCAGCATAAGGGTAGAATCACTCTCCAAAATCCAACCCCTTGCATATGGAAGGTTGTAAATATATAGAGGAGTGAGGTAAGTTGGGAGTTCTTATCCTTTTACCAATCTTGGGATTAAGATCCACTCTTGATGGGAGGATGAGATCTAAGGATAAGGGATGGAAACTCCAAGGTAGGATAGGATAGGATTCGAAATTTTTATCTGAGGTAAATGGTTACAACAAATCTTGGAAGCTTCTAGAAATGGAGGCTTCGAGATTCTCTCTCTTTTTCCCGAATTTCTAGAACCAACGCAGGTGCAAAGGGGAGCAACCTGTAGGTGATCAACGCAGGCCACAATGGAGCAACATGTAGGTGAACGCAATCCAACAAGAGGCCAAGGAGTGTTGGTCCTAAAACTGGCTCAAATGATGCAATTTAAGGAAGAAACTCTGGGGAATGAGAGAGTCACACATAGGGATTTGTGAAATGATGATTTAAAGGGGGAATAGGATGTTAATTGATCCCATTAGGAGGCCTATTGATCAGATGTGACAAAATAGGATATAACAGTCATCTACATACCTAATTAGGTATAATTAGAACTTTTTACAGATCTAAATTCCTCCCACTTAGTTATTGGGGGGTCACCCTCTAGCCCAAGTGTCTTTGTAGGGATTCTCCACCATGTTAAAGCATGGCCCTCTAAATTCAACCTAGAAAATGATATTTTTTTTCTCCTCATCAATGTGGTGGATGCTAAATTATACATCAAATTATTGCAACTATTGATTCAATTTCATGGCATCAATATCAACTTGGTATGGCTTTATGTTGAACATTGCTTCCACTTTGAATAGGGACTTTGCATGGGTAATGGAATTCAAACTCAATTACTCTTTCTTGAGTTATTTCCTTGACTCCTTTTCTAGCTCTTCATGACACCTTGATTCTCCCTTTAATATGACCTGTGAGTTGGAATTTACATCTTCTCCAATTCCAAGTTTGCTTTCTCGAGTTTCCATAATGGGGTTCATATTGTGGTTGATATCCACAGCCTACACTTCTAGCCTTGATAATAGCTCTTATATAAAATAAGTGGTTTATTCTGAATAGGCTCATTAGCCATGGTTATGGTTCTATGACTTTTTGTTGACACTGCTTCTTGGATCCCCTAAAACTTCCCACTAGATTCTCCAAAAAAAACTACTGTATTCCATTATGATTTGTAAATTTTCATGGATATTCAATTAAACTATTTGTCACAATAGATCTAATAAAAATACACTGAAATCTATAATAAGAAGGTTGAATTCCTTTAAATTCCATATTTTTTAATTATTGTTTTTCCATTTATGCATGAAATAGATAAAATTCAAAAAAATAGAGAAAACAAAACATAATCACAAACTAACCAAAATAAACACAAAGATATGCTCTAGAAAGACCTTACGAGAGAAAACCTAGTGGGAAGGTGTGGTTGGTTTGCTTTCTTTTGTCTAGAATGGAAATATTGCAAGTACAAAGGAGAAGACACTCTATGTGGAGTCACCTAAGATATTTTGACTAATATGTAACTACAAAACTATAAATCCCTCTATTATTCTCTCTCATTCCACTCCTAGTTTCTCCAATATAATATGGAAAAATATCTTATCAACTGGAATGGAACTATTTTTCCTCCTAGTGACCTAGTTATAACATGGCATTGTAACCAAATAGGAGTCAATTTTTACCCCTAGAAATCTCAACTAGCATTACGAATTCCTTTTTGCAATAGAATGGTTATGGGACTACCAAGTAGAACTCGTTTTTACAGGTTTTTTCACAAGTTTCACCAACTAGAACATGTCTCAAGAGATTTGAACCCTCCATGGCCATAAACACAACATGTGCCTATATTGCTTCACTCAACTCCTTTGACATCTAGTGTTACAACTTTTACATTTCTAGAGTATTCGCCACATTCATCATGTGGGTAGCCTCATTTCCATGAGTAACAAGGGATGATGTGACATCCACTCATGCCATGGTGGTCTAATACAGTGGGTTAACTTTTGGGAGGCATGATTATTACATACAAACACCAATTAGCATAATTTTATCACCATTAGAAAGGTTTCTTAGTGTAAAACAAAATCATGAGGTGGCACATCTAAGTGAGAAAGTTTTACCCACCAAGAAAACATAATTTAAGGCCTAAAAATTTCCCTAGGAGGTTTGAGTGATCCAAGAAACTTGAGGAATCAGACAAAATATTGACAATAGAATATGTCAAAAGTGTGTAGAAAATAATGTAGAAAAAATATCAACAATAGAATACGTCATAAGTAGGTTTGAGTGATCCAAGCAACTTGAGGAATGAGACAAAATATCGACAACAGAATATGTCAAAAGTGTGTAGAAAATAATGTACAAAAAATATCAACAATAGAAAACGTCATAAGTACATAGAAAATAATGTAGAGAAAATAATATTATGAAAAGAGCTTAATATTTTCCATTAAATGGTAAAAATTTCATAGTACTACATCATGAGAAAACTTGATGGCTTTTACAAAGGTGAAGGCCCATATTTATATTATTTATGAGTTCCTTTTCACTCAGGAGTCACACAATTGCATTATTTGTTGTATTATTAAATACCATGGATGAATACCATCTGTAGATACCATGGATAAATAACATGAAGAATTCCATGGGTGAATATGAATTATTATGGTGAATGCCATGGGTGCATAACATGGTTTGTCAAAACCATGGGTTTGTAACCCAAAATGGAAATTTTCCAAGATTAAACATATTAATTTGATGGAAAAGGTAGACAGCCACCAATTTCCACTAAAACCTTATTACAAGGGTTAAAAATTAGGTGGAGAATCCCATAATTGTGAAATCTAGTAAAAAATAAAGACTACTTGTGTTGATTTAGTGGAAAAGGTGGATAGCCACCAATTTCTACTCAAACTAGTCCTCCCCCGTTAGGAAGAAATGGTCGCCATTAGTAAAGTTACCTCATCATATGGATAAAATTTTGTTAAATTTGGCTCCTGGTGAGCCACTTTCCTTGATGAATAAGCTTCCCTACTTTGAAAACCTAGTAAGAGTTGTATGTTCTACTAGCACATACCCTTCATCTTGGTGTCCATGATTCGATCCACTATAGCTTGAAGCTTGTGTGGAACCTGATGCTACACATGTTGCTATTTGTACTTAGGATGGACTTTTTGTAGGACATCATGAACCTATTTTTTTAGGTGTTGGATTCATTCAACAATTTTGGTTGCTTGATCTCCTTCGATCTGAGCATGGGAGGACTCTTTTGGTGAAGATGTAGTAAGAAGAGTGAGATTCATGGGGGTTACTATTTGGAACCCCGAACACATTTAAAAAGAGCTTTGGCCAATAGAGTTATGGATAGCTCTATCATAGCCATGATTAGCATACGGAAGTCTATAATCCCATGTATTTGTATGTTTGACCTTGAAACGTGTTTAATTTGTGGTGGAAACGATTACCTTTTAACCATGATGAGGAAAAGCTTGGAAGTATGAAGGACTACATTTTGGCGTCGTTTTTCCAAGATTAGTGAATTAATTTTACAGTAGTTGGCACTGACTTTGATATCTTATAGAGTTGATGTCATAGAGTAACAATGACACTATGGGGTCAAGACTCATAAACAACATAATGTGATGCAGGAGCATCATCTCCAAAAAGCACCTTGTATTTTACCTAAGCTAGGGGGTTTCATGTTTTGAAGAAATATTAAAATTTCATGTAAATATTAATATTATTTTGAGTGATTAATTAATTATTTGTGAGAAATTGTAAATGTGAGAGAAATTAGTTTCTAGATTATTTAGAATTAATGAGGGAGCCTAAGTTGGAATTAGTTTCTAAGTTTTAGGGATGAGAATCTATCTTTTAGGGATGTTGAGAGATTTAGGGATTTGTTGAGATATTAAGGGGATTGAGCATTTAATTAGATCATTTTTTAAAATTGTATAAATAGGAAGGGGTTGAGAGGAAAATACATTGAGATTGTGAGAGAGTGTGAGATTGAGAGTAGGCTTGGACAGCAAGGTTGTAAGCCTTCAGAAAATTGTAAGGCCACGACTGTTGAATATTTGGCCACGAAGAAAGTTTGTAAGTATTTATTTGCATTTGTTAATGTAAAAACAGTGTGTTTTCAGAATTGTGTGGTTCCATTTACGGAGTGGTTTTCTATAACTGAGTTTTAAATTGAGAGTGCACATTTTATAATATTCGATGTTGTGAAATCATTGTTTATGAGTTAAATGCAAAACTGTTGAAGACAGAATACTTTGAATCGAGCACTGAATCTTGGTGTGAATGAGTGTTTGATTTATATGTAATTGAATCTATGATTTTGATGGATCGTTGGGTAAACAGTAAGGTTGAAAACTGTTTGATGTGTGGAACTGAATATACCTCAAATTGGACAAGGTTCGATTCAGAAATAGTTCTGCGAGCAGTAGAGTATTAATTTCTGCAATAGCTGTAGCATTGGTGTGACAATTTGGGCACGGAATAACGTTGAAATCAAATGATATAGAAATCGTGTTAAATTCCCACTTGAATGGTTTTTAATGTATGTAAAAAGCGCTGTCTGGAATCAATAGCTGACAGAGGTCGATGAGCAAGTGAGTGAGTGGTAAGTTGGATGATATAAGGTTGTGTTGAGTTTTGTTTTGCAGGAGTGGATACAAGCAATTAAAATCTGAGTAATTATGGTGCGTTGGTGCATTGTTAAATCAGTTGTTTATAATTAAAATCGTGGAGCCAATCCACAACATCAGGAAAGGCATGGTTCCAAAGGTCGATTGTCATCGTGTTATTAAAACAAACGTAGAGCATAAGGGTCGATGGAAGAAATCCTTGAATTTGACGGAATGGTAAGTGAAATGCAATTGAGTTGAGAAGCAACACTGTAAATAGAACTATGAAATTGGGTTAACACGGAGGTCTGCGCTCTTTCAGTGAAATGGAAGGTATGTAAATTGTCTGAGCAGATTGTGGAACTTTGATTTTCTTTTAATCAAAATAAAATATGGTTGAAACGTTAACTGTGAGCCCCGGCATCTGTTTTTTTTTAAGCCTTAGTTATGTAGGCCGGATGGAGAATGGGAAACACTCTGGCCTTGTTGGCAAAATCCACTATTGTTAAGTCGATAGATGTGTCGAATGAATTGATATTGACTTTAATCAAACTCTGTGTACATATGAAATGGGCAGACCGAAAGTTGAGATGGAGGTGTGAGAGCATTGGAAAGGGTGCACTCGAGTTTGCATAGATATTCATGGTAAGCATATCTGTATTTACTGTAGGCAGATCTATTGAAAAGAATGATCAATTGCAGAGGCAGAATCCTCCGACTAAGAATTGCCTTTGCAGAAGTGATGAAAATCGATGCAGCGTTCTGAAATAGAGAGGGGTATTAATTTTCCAGTTTAAGGCACATTTTGTTTTATTGTATTCTGAGATGATGGGTGCATTGTGCCAACTAAAGTATGTGTTTAAAATGAATGAAAAGGTTGATTACTGGGTTATGGAGCTGAAACATATGTTGAAGATAGTTTCCGCAATGATAATGGCAGGGGGTGAATTTGCATGGTATTAAAAATTTTATGCTGAGATGCATGTTGATGTGCAGGATAGAAAAAGATTTTGGGAATTGTAGGTTGGTCCTGCATCAAAAGTGGTATCAGAGCCGGAATAGCTCTGTTTGAAGGATGAAGTTTTTTTTATTAATTGCATGTGTTAAGATCAGATTTTGAGACTGATGAATGTTGCAGCACAGAGATGCCGTGCAGGTGGAAGATGAAGCGAGATCAATAGGATCTTGAAGGTGAGTTGTAGTTGATATTTAACTCTGGTTTGAAGACTATTTGCAAAATTTGATTTACATGCATAGTGAAGAAATAGAAGGGGCCGAGCACTGGTTTGAACCAGAGAAGGATGCAACCCGAATATCAGCGATTTTCGGTTTGAACTTTTATTGAGGAGACCATTCTCATCAGTGTTGAGGATGTAAATTTTATTGGGCGGAATTCATTACCTAATCTCAGTCAGCAGATTATACCAGGGACCAGGCAAGCGCATTCTGCGTAGATTGTCAAGGAGGGACGTGTATTACTGGAACAATGTGTTGATTGTAGAATTGCTGATGGTAATGAGGAGTATTGTGGAATACTGAGTTCGAATGGCATGGTAATTATAGTGGATGAACTGGTTGCATGGGTTCCTACCCGAATCAGGATAGAGTCAAAGCATCAAGTGCGGAGGGGATCTCGTCTGAAGATGGTGAAGATTTGAAACTAACGAGCGCATCGGTAAATGTGCTATGGGCGCAGAAGCAAGCGTGAAGGATTACTGAAGGGAGGATTGAATGAAATCCACAGGTGAACAGATGAGGTTCACAAAGGAGGAGAAGATGACTGTCGATAGTCATTTCAGAGGTTCTGGAAAATACCTCAACAGACGCAGGAAGAAGGAAAATGCCAAGGTAAGTGGCATATGTTAGCAGTTGACGGATGAAGAGTACGAGCGGGAGAAAGTTGAAATAACAATTCACCTTGAATTGTTAATGGAGTTGTTGCAGGAAAATGTGAAAAACCGGACACATGGTTGGACCATGAGAAAGAGGATGAAGTGGCAGAAGCTACACGCAAAGAGGGAAACGTTGATAAACATACAGTTGGCAGAAGAGCTAAGGAAGCTCGAGCAGATGTTGAGTTGTGGAGAACTCAGAGAGGCTGAGTTAAAAATGGATGTTTCCATTTGTGGCCCAGAACAGGGTGAAAGTCTGGGTGAAGAGATCAAAGAGGAGGATCTCATGAACTATTTGGATAGTTCAGAAGCATCTGAAGATGTGTTGGCGAGAGAAGCAGATGAGGCTATGCAGTCTTGCAATTTTTCTCACAGTTTATGTATGTTTGCAGAATGTGCGAAAGATGGTGAGCAGTCTGATGGAACTGTCACAAAGGAGAATGAAACGTTTGAGGTAAAGTCTGGTAGAGAATTCCTTTCAGAGAAGGAAGGTAACGATTTATCACAACAGGAAGAAATCATAAATGAAGTCTTGTTGGGAGTAAGACAGCAATTCGAAGCTGTTATGGAACAGGAGAAAAGTGGAAACGCCGAAGAAAAATTCCAAGGTAAACAAATGTATTTGTTTAATGAAATTGCTGACGAAAGTTTTCGATGTAATGATGCTGAAACCAAGATAACTCAGGAAGATTGCCAGAGTGAAGGTAGTGATGAAGTGCTAAAAAGATTTCAGAGGGAAATCGAGTTTTTGGAACGGTGGCTAAAGGAACCTGATGGAGGAGGAAAACCTGTTGAATCTGATCCAGGAGAAATTACAGTTACTATGCATGATAGAAATGAAATATTTTTAACATTTATGGAGTTGAATGAATGTTATAAATTTTCAAATAATGATGTAACTGTAGGTACAGAAAACGACATTGACAGATATGATGTCGAAATCAGAGGAATCGAGCAGAAGTTATTTGGCAGTGAAATGGAAGATCAAAATCCGCAAGGAAGTTGTGTCTGTAGGGACATTAAGGAAACCGTGAATCAGCAGGATGAAGACGAAAGTAGCCAACAATTCGAAACAAGATCTATTGAAGTCCAGAAAGTCAATGATGGGAGATTGATGCCTGAAGCATCAAAAGAGACCGAAAGGTCCTCTTTTTTTAAAACTAACAATTTATTGGTGAATGCAGGTATTGTCGCCGGTGCTGAGGAACATTTGACTCAGTTGAGCAGTCAAATGAAAGGAAAAGAAGTTCTCTGTTCCAGAAGACAAGAGGGTGTGGATGATCGGGTGGCAGTCAGAACAGAAACAAGCATAGAAGCAAGAATTCAGCAAGTGACAGTACAGATAGAGAAAGTAAAAACTGAGCAAGCCGTCTTAGCTCAGCAGGAAGCAAGAAATCAACAGCCGAGAGATTATTTGGACCGAGAGATTCAAAGTATCAAAAGATTGATGACAAAAGAATCCCGGAAGAGACCATCAGCAGAAAAAAAGAAAAGGAAAGACAACAAGAGAAAGACAGCGAAAGATTGCAAGAGCAGAGCAAGTGGAGCACTACAGCACAAAATATGGAAGCCTGGAGGACAACAACAGTTAACAACAGCAGTAAAGCAATTGACAAGCAAAGAAAGATTACAAAATAAAATTTGGGATCCAGGAGGAAATATCCAGACTTATGACCAGGTGGTCATGAATTTTCTTACATGGGGAGTCTGATGCAGGAGCATCATCTCCAAAAAACACCTTGTATTTTACCTAAGCTAGGGGGTTTCATGTTTTGAAGAAATATTAAAATTTCATGTAAATATTAATATTATTTTGAGTGATTAATTAATTATTTGTGAGAAATTGTAAATGTGAGAGAAATTAGTTTCTAGATTATTTAGAATTAATGAGGGAGCCTAAGTTGGAATTAGTTTCTAATTTTTAGGGATGATAATCTATCTTTTAGGGATGTTGAGAGATTTAGGGATTTGTTGAGATATTAAGGGGATTAAGCATTTAATTAGATCATTTTTTAAAATTGTATAAATAGGAAGGGGTTGAGAGGAAAATACATTGAGATTGTGAGAGAGTGTGAGATTGAGAGTAGGCTTGGACAGCAAGGCTCTAATCCTTCAACAAATTGTAAGGCCACGACTGTTGAATATTTGGCCACGAAGAAAGTTTGTAAGTATTTATTTGCATTTGTTAATGTAAAAACAGTGTGTTTTCAGAATTGTGTGGTTCCATTTATGGAGTGGTTTTCTGTAACTGAGTTTTAAATTGAGAGTGCACGTTTTATAATATTCGGTGTTGTGAAATCATTGTTTATGAGTTAAATGTAAAACTGTTGAAGACAGAATACTTTGAATCGAGCGTTGAATCTTGGTGTGAATGAGTGTTTGATTTATATGTAATTGAATCTATGATTTTGATGGATCGTTGGGTAAACAGTAAGGCTGAAAACTGTTTGATGTGTGGAACTGAATATACCTCAAATTGGACAAGGTTCGATTCAGAAATAGTTCTGCGAGCAGTAGAGTATTAATTTCTGCAATAGTTGTAGCATTGGTGTGACAATTTGGGCACGGAATAACGTTGAAATCAAATGATATAGAAATCGTGTTAAATTCCCACTTGAATGGTTTTTAATGTATGTAAAAAGCGCTGTCTGGAATCAATAGCTGACAGAGGTCGATGAGCAAGTGAGTGAGTGGTAAGCTGGATGATATAAGGTTGCGTTGAGTTTTGTTTTGCAGGAGTGGATACAAGCAATTAAAATCTGAGTAATTATGGTGCATTGGTGCATTGTTAAATCAGTTGTTTATAATTAAAATCGTGGAGCCAATCCACAACATCAGGAAAGGCGTGGTTCCAAAGGTCGATTGTCATCGTGTTATTAAAACAAACGTAGAGCAGAAGGGTCGATGGAAGAAATCCTTGAATTTGACGGAATGGTAAGTGAAATGCAATTGAGTTGAGAAGCAACACTGTAAATAGAACTATGAAATTGGGTTAACACGGAGGTCTGCGCTCTTTCAGTGAAACGGAAGGTATGTAAATTGTCTGAGCAGATTGTGGAACTTTGATTTTCTCTTAATCAAAATAAAATATGGTTGAAACGTTTACTGTGAACCCTGGCATCTGTTTTTTTTTAAGCCTGAGTTATGTAGGCCGGATGGAGAATGGGAAAGACTCTGGCCTTGTTGGCAAAATCCACTATTGTTAAGTCGATAGATGTGTCGAATGAATTGATATTGACTTTAATCAAACTCTGTGTACATATGAAATGGGCAGACCGAAAGTTGAGATGGAGGTGTGAGAGCGTTGGAAAGGGCGCACTCGAGTTTGCATAGATATTCATGGTAAGCATATCTATATTTACTGTAGGCAGATCTATTGAAAATAATGATCAATTTCAGAGGCGAAATCCTCCGACTAAGAATTTCCTTTGCAGAAGTGATGAAAATCGATGCAGCGTTCTGAAATAGAGAGGGGTATTAATTTGCCAGTTTAAGGCGCATTTTGTTTTATTATATTCTGAGATGATGGGCGCATTGTGCCAACTAAAGTATGTGTTTAAATGAATGAAAAGGTTGATTACTGGGTTATGGAGCTGAAACATATGTTGAAGATAGTTTCCGCAATGATAATGGCAGGGGGTGAATTTGCATGGTATTAAAATTTTTATGCTGAGATGCATGTTGATGTGCAGGATAGAAAAAGATTTTGGGTATTGCAGGTTGGTCCTGCATCATAATGCTTCCACATATAAGGTTTTACTGGAAGAACATCACAAAATTCGAGTGGGGCAACATCACAAAGTACCTTATCTTTGAAAGGATTGATGTCCTAGGATAGGTGGCATTATTGGCTAACGTGAATGTCTCTTCCATGGCTTAATCAACCAATGGTGCATGACTAGGAGTGTGCCTATCGGTAGCTTCAATGTCTCAATCAACTTAGTGGAGATCAATTTCTTTTGGATCTCATTATCGACAATGAAATGTAGTGGGGTCCCCTTCACCCACCTCTATGAATGAAAGGGGAACTCTCCCTCCTTAAGATCCTTTAACGCTTTTGGTTGGATATTGATTGTTTTGATGGTATCATTGGGTTTTTTACCAATGATTAGATTCCCCTTATCCTATTTTGAATCATAATCTGAGCTAGGATTTGTCTCTTTAAGCTTAGTCAACGATGATTATATTAAGTAAGATTCATCAATTTTTTGCTAGAGTATTTCATGGAACTCACACCACTTTCTAGTTTCCTTCTTTTCTTGTGACTTGATCTGGTTGTCTTGAGGCTAGATCTTCTTTCTCTTTCCTTTATTTTGTGATTTTTAGATACCTTTTCTAAGCTTTTGTTATGGAGGATTTCCATATTCGAACTCCCTCACTTTCCTCTACTTCAATTTATACTCAATTTTGATAGCATATCAATAAGCATCTCCCAGTGAGGAGATATACTAGAAATACATCTATATTTAGATGTACCTATTTAGGACACTATAGTAATTTAAAACAAGGTGGTGCTAAAAATATGTAAGACCTAACTTTAAGCGTAAGTTATGGAAAATATTGGAAAATGTCAGATGGATAGGATGGAAACTAAAAATAACTAAGAATGGTTTTATAAGAGATAAATAATGATAACAAGAATCGATAGAGAATGATGGTGAGTTAGAGTGGTGTTGATGAATTAAATTGTTTTAGGAAAACAAGGTATTCCACACAAGAAAACCACCTTAAGTAACCACTTAAAAAACTATATAAAAGATCATAACACTAGTAGTTTTACATGGTTAAAACCTTGTAAGAGGGGAAAAATCCATGGTCCTAGCGTACATGGACACATGAGAAAATCTTACTTATGCATAAGACTATTTAGCATAATCAATCATTAGCAAATGACCCAGCTCCATTCTCTTTAAATAGATTTCATGGACCAATTGGGTGTCAAGCCATGGATCAATAATTTTTAGTATCAAGGAGAGTAAGAACCCTCATTTTACTCTTTCTAGAACATATCATGATCAGTATATTACATAACTACATATGCATACTAATGTATTATAAATAAACACACTAAGAAACAAATGTTTACCTAAAGGATAAATTAAACCAAGTTTTCTTTGGTTTCGCACTATATTTTTTGTGAATGATATGTTTTGGGGTTAAATACATTACATTTATGGACCTTCTTTCTCCATGTTACCTTTTCAATTAGAAATGGTGTCATGTGGGTATGCAGAGTGAAGAGAAGGGAGGAAAGTGCTACACATCCTTCACAACCCTTTAACTAACCAAAAAAAAATCAGAGAGTAAATATATATACAAGGCATTTCCCAATCCATTTCTTCAAATTATTTCAAGTCCACTTCAAATAGTTTGTGCATGTTTTTATGAAAGTTACTCCACAAAGTTTTTTATCCAATATCCTCCATAAACCTTTTGATCCGAGTTTTTGAAAAAAAATTTACAAGCCTATTTCAACACTCATTAAAACACTTGATCTTGAACAAAGAGAGACTTTATGAATTAGGAAAGAGAAAAAATATTTTACAATGGTAGAGGTAATTCCAAGACACTACAATATAGGTGTAAGCCTACTTCATTATCTTATTGGTTCTTGTATCATTATCAATCGATCATTCAAAGGTATCTTCCAAGACCTTGGTGATCAAAACATCATAGAAATATTCTTAATTTTCTCTATATTTTATAGGTTAATCTCTAATGAGCATAATGATATATTCTTTTCCCCTATGGAGGATGAATAATTCAAGGAGGTAAGAATTCTTTTCACATTCATAAAAAACACTATACTAGATAGCTACCCATTAGAGTTTTATACAAGCTTCTATGATGTATTAGGTAAGGAATTGTTGGAGGTAGTTAAAGAATGTATAACGAATGGTAAGATTGTTGGCCCTATAAACTTTACCTTCATTTCCACCCTCCACAAAAAAAATCACCCTTCAATTTAGTATTCCTTTAGGTTTATTATGTATGCCACTTTATAAAAAAGTATAGCCAAGGTCATTGCAAGGAGACTCAAGCCAATCTTATCTAAGGTCATTTCCAAAGAACAATTGTTTTTTGGGAACAAGTAAAAGTTTCATGATGCCATTGGAGTGGCCCATGAAGCGCTCCATTCTATGAAAAAGGTTGTCCTCCTATGTTATAAAACCAAAAATGTCTTAGGCCTTTAAGATGGTGAGCTAGAGCTTTCTAAAGTTTCTAATGCTTCATATAGGAATTGATATAATCATTATATATTGGATTGAGAGCTAACATTTTGTCTCTTATGTTGTGCTTAGTAATCATATGCATGTCATTGATTTTATTCTTACAAACTAATAAAGTAGGAATGTACATAATGCCCCCCATTTTTTCTTCTTGTCACCAAGATTTGAGTAATATTTAAAAAAAATTGAAGGATGAGGGAGTTTCCAAGGGAATCCAAGTTGTAAATGGTCTAATTATAACCCACTTATTGTTGAATTATGATGTAATATTGTTTGGCAATGGTATTCTTTGGGAGGCAAATCCTATCAAGGGAGTCCTAGATATTTATGTTTGCATACTTTGCGAACCCACATGGAAAAAAGAATGAAAGAGATAATTTTTTGTCCAAACCAAAGAAATTGAGGAAGCTGTGAATTATCTTTTATATGAAAAGAAAATAATTGACATCAAAGGATTGGATTTGGATTTATGATAAAATTAAGAAAATAACAAATAGTTCATGCCATTATTAAACCTAAATATGGTAACTTTGCTCAAACATGTTGTTGATTCTACTCTTTCAACCCTCTCTATCATTCCCAAGGGTATATAAACAAGGTAAGAAAATTATGCTACAAATACATGTGGATAGTAAAGGGAAAGCAAGTGATTCCCCTTATCAAAAGGGTTGAAAAGCATAACAAAATATAAGGATGGGGATTAAAACCCTTAAAACCTTTTGGAAAATTCAATCAATGTCTAGGGGATATGGAAAATGAATTCCTTTTAAGAGTAATGAAATTTTATAATTAGACATAGGCATGTATCATCAGTCAATGTTGGAGATGATTTGGTGCCCAAGGAAATCTATTGCAGTCAATTAAAATAGTGGTTAAGCCATGGTGGGGTCATACCCACTCATTAGAAATCACTTGACTTGGTTAGTAAGTACTTACTAATATGTGAGACTAGGTTCCACCCCTTGGACAAGGGGAAACCTTGTAATGAGAGTTGATAAACAGCCTACACTCTCAAAAAAAAAAATTCCTTGCAAATACATATGAAGAAAAATTGAAAGCTTATGAGTATCTTACTAGGAAAGTGCAAATCAATATGCCACAAAAATGAATTTTTAAAACAATGGAAGCATACATACTAAACTTGGAAAGGAAATTAATCAAGGTAAGAGATCAATCAAATAGTTTGGTATGGAATACAAATAACAGAGGAGGTACTTACATTGTCTTACTAGGAAAGTGCAAATCAATATGCCACAAAAATGAATTTTTAAAACAATGGAACCATACATACTAAACTTGGAAAGGAAATTAATCAAGGTAAGAGATCAATCAAATAGTTTGGTATGGAATACAAATAACAGAGGAGGTACTTACATTGTCAATGATATCAAATGGATTTAGCCACATTCAAGGGAAGATCAAAGAGTATTGAAAGTAGCACTTAATTTTGAAGCTAGAAATTCCCTTTAAGATCAGGATCTTTACACGACTTATTAACAATAAGGTCTTGACATCAAACACCAAATAAATACATTATGGAAAGGACCAATAATATGCATGGTGTGCAAGGAGAGCTTGGAAAGTTTCCTACATGTTTTGAAATTCCTTTTTACTTCAAAGGTATCCTCAACTATTAAAGGACTCACTAAATGCAAAGTTTCATGAGAATGAAAGGTGTGATGGAGGAATCTCTTTGAAGAACTCTTAGATGACAAGGTTATGGAAATACCACCACTTGCTTTCCTTTTACATGAATTTCACTATTTAGTTATCCAATAATGCTATTGACTTTCAAGATCAATTTGTTCCCCTATCATGACATGTATAAGACCAAAGTTGCATACAAATTATTTTAGAAAAGTCATAAATAAAAGATGGAGAGCGTAGTCAGTGACTTGGAGATTGTCAAGTCCAAACCTTGTGAGTTTTTTATGGGGTTGCTAACAAAAGGCTTGTAAATCATGAGGAACGAGGTTTTTTGTGTGTCCTTAAACAATGAAAGCTCACATTTGAATTAGAATTTAAAAATAAGCGCAACAAACTTTATTACGGGCATTGCATTTATACATGGACTCAAAACTATTTATCAAATGGATGCATGATACTAAAGAGAAGAGATGTATCAACTTCAAGGGACGCTCCATGTCATTGAGATAAAGGAAAGATTTCACTATAAACATTTTCATCACATGTTCTAGGAACACAATCAAGTAGTAGGCAATGTTTCAGTGCAAAGTGGTATTTGCCCCTTCGGAACTTTTTAGTTACATCATCTTGAAATGGAATTGAGGATGTCCTTCCTCCAAAAAATGTTATATGAATTTATGTTATTCTCTCTTTCTACTATATGTTTTATGGAGGTTCCTTGATCCAGGTGGATATTGGTGGCCACCTGCCAAGTCCACCTGGACCCCCACCATTGTTTCTCTCAGCATTTTCAGTTTCCTTAATTGTAGCACAACTTACTATTTTTAGCAGTTTTTCGGGTCCTGAACTTTTGGAGCTGTTTTGAGGCCCTAAACGACGTTTTTTGGGAAATCTGGGGGCAACATGGGTCCATGGACTGATGTTTCCCTTCCTAAAGTGGCAGTGCTCGGATAGATCTTTCTAACGAGCTATTGTACGCGTCAAACGGAGATCGTATGCTAAAGTTACAACCCCGGGAAGTTGTTTGGCGTTTCATCTCCTAGGGTTAGGTTTTGGAATGTTAAGGGTTTTCCATTGTTTCTCAACAATAAATAGGCCTTCGAGCCTCATTGTAACACAGTTTAGAGGCATGTAGCCACAACATCTCTTCTCAGAGATAAGCTACCATCGCCCTAGCTGGTTTATTTCAATTTCTGGTTGTAAGCATATTTCAGTATTTTCCATTAATAAAATGAAGTATTATTTCCGCTACATCTTTGTGTATATGGTTATCTCTGTAATTTGTTGCGTTCCTGTTTAAATCCGGATCAGTGGTATCAGAGCGGTCTGATTTTTCTCTGTTTTTCTTTGCATGTCCCCAACAAGGTCGGGATATAAGGAGTTAGGGCTTGAACTAGTTGAACCTTTGCAAGACCAGCCTCACAAATCCCGATGGCCTCCCATGGCGAATGAGAAGAAAGACGAGGGGGCAGGAGATCCCATCAAAATCTTGCTCGAAGAAGCCCTCGAGCAACAACAGAACGCGATGATGGACAACTTTGCCCAGATCCTTCAGCGGCTACCCAGAAGTGACGCATCGGCTTCCAGCAGCTACTCTGGAAATGCCACGCCCTTTAAGGTACAAGTTAATTTTGAAATCCCCATATTCGAGGGTCAGATAGACGCAGATGCCGTAGATAAATGGTTAAATCTGCTAGAGGGTTATTTTTCTATTCATGAATTTTTGAGTCGGGAAAAGATTTTTTTCGCTCTTCTCAAAGCAGCCCCCCACGTCAAGGACTGGTGGGAAACCTACTGCAAGCAGAAGGATGAAAGTATTGGCTCACTATTTTCAGCCGCACCCACCTGGAATTCATTCTGGGATGCCATCAAGGCGCAGTACTACCCTGTCGGAAGCTATGAGGATGAATACATAAAGTGGACCACGCTGCGGCAGGGAAGGGACCAAGACGTGCCGGAGTTCACCAATCTTTTCCATACCCTTCGCACAAAGTTGGGTATCAAGGATTTGGAGCAACATTTGATACTCAAATACCGTGGCTGCCTGCACAAGTACATCTAGGAAGAAATACAATTCCTTAACATCTCCTCGCTCGGCGCAGCATACCGATATGCCGTCAAGGTCGAGCAGAAGTTTAAACAAAAGAAGCGAGACTTTGGATCTGTGAATCCAAAGGAGGGGAAAGGTGCCCCTAAACCATAGAACAAAGGACAAAGCCAAGGCAGGACAGCCCAAGACAACCCGCCGAAGCTGCAAGAAAAGAACAGCGTCGCGAAGCCGAAAAAGGACACTGGAAAATGGTGTGAGTTCCATAAGAGCTCCACCCACAACACAAGCGAGTGTCAGGCCAAGCAGTCACTGGTGGCTGAGCTAAAGGTTTCAGAATCAGATGCATGTTCCGACTCTGAGTCAGAACCCGATAAGGGGAATGAAAAAGGGAAGCAGATCATTGATGTGGATCCCAACGCCACTGTTGCTACCGCCAAGATCCAGAAAAATGAACCCGAAGATCCAGAGGAGGAGGAGCGTCTCTTCGACTCCCAGATGTGGGTAAAGGGCTCCCCGATACAGTTCATTGTTGATAGTGGGAGTCAAAAGAACCTCATTTCGGCATAGGTCATGAAGCAGTTGGGCTTACCGACCACAGCACATCCACAACCATACACCATTGGGTGGCTTCACCAAGGACGAGATCTTCGCGTGAGCCAGCAGTGTCGCCTTCCATACAACATCAAGCCCTTCACTGATGAGGTATTGTGTGACATTGCTCCCCTTGAAGTTTGTGATGTATTATTAGGACAGCCATACTTGTGGAAGCGACATGCTGTGTATGAATCAAGGCCCGTGCTGTTATTATTACATTGGGAAATAAGTTGTAAGGGATACCAGAGGTAGCACCACCTACCGCCATCTCTTTGATTACTGCAAAAAAATGCAGTAAGATCATTTCCAAAACTAGGAAATTTGTTTTCCTGATGATACGCCCTCAAGGAAAGAAGAAGACGGTGGTTGCGGCCTCCAGACGGGGTCCCTTTGCACAACAACTACAGATGGACAAGGTTGTGGAGGAGTACGAGGACATCTTCACCTTCCCTGCAGGGGTTCCTTTGCACTGTCAGGTCAAGCACTCCATCGATTTGACCCCAGGTGCACCGCTACCCAATGGACCAATTTATCGGTGCCCCATTCTGGAGAACAATGAAATCAAGAGGCAGATTCAGGAGCTCCTGCAAAAAGGTCACATCTGTCCAAGTTCATCGCCTTGTAGGAGCCCGATCATGTTGCTACAGAAGAAGGATGGGACGTGGAGAATCTGTATTGACTATCGGGCGCTGAACAAGATCACTGTCCGTAATAGGTACCCGATCCCGCGGATTAATGACCTCCTGGACCAACTAAAGGGGGCGAAATATTTCAGCAAGATCGATCTGAAGTCAGGATATCACTAGGTACCAATCGAACCCTCTGATGTGTGGAAGACTGCCTTCAAATCCAAGGAGGGCCTTTTCGAATGGTTGGTTATGCCTTTCGAATTGACGAATGCTCCTGCAACCTTCATGAGGCTAATGGATGACATCTTGCGGCCATTCACCAACTCCTTTGTAGTAGTATACTTGGATGACATTCTGATCTTCCGCCAGAGTTGGGAAGAGCACCTCCACCACATCCAACAAGTTCTCCAAACATTGCGGCAACACAAGCTATGTGCCAATTTGGAGAAATGCACTTTTGGCATGACTCAGGTTCAGTATCGGGGATACATCATTGATGAACAGGGGGTGCATGTCGATCCAGCCAAGATCCAAGTCATTCGGGATTGGCCATCTCCAACCACTCTAACAGAGCTCTGCAGCTTTCTAGGTCTTGCCAACTTCTACTGCAGGTTCGTGTTGGGGTTTTCACATATTACTTGGCCCTTGAGACAAGTCACCAAGGGAGGGGTGAAAGCAAAATTCTTTTGGTCTGAATCTCAACAGAAGGCATTCATGGAGTTGAAGGATCGCCTCTGCATGGCACCAGTGCTCGCTTTACCAGATTTATAGCAACCATTTGAGGTCGAGACAGATGCCTTTGACTATGCTATTGGGGCAGTCCTTACTCAACATGGACATCCAATGGCATATCACAATGAAACACTTTCAGACACAGTCCAGAAGTACCCCACTTATGATAAAGAGATGTATTCCATTGTACAGGCCTGCCGACAATGGAAGCATTACATTTTGGGGAAGGAAACGGTCATCCACACAGACCACCGACCCCTGCAGTTCATACAGACCCAAGGTAAATTGGAGAATGATCGCCATCAGAAGTGGTCTACATACCTGCAACAGTTCCACTTGAATATCAAGTATAAGAAGGGCAGCACCAATAATGTTGCAGATTGCCTCAGTGGACCACCGATCATGGCGTTAACCACCGTGCTCAACTCTTGTGGGCACGAGACTTTTGATTGGCCACTTATCTACAAAAGTGACCCAGAATTCGGCCACACATACCAGACACTCTTGGAGGGTCGGCATGTTCCAGATTTTCACCTCCAGGATGCCTTGTTATGCCACCTGGGTCACCTTTGTGTTCCTTCAAGCGAGCGTGCCAAGATGATTTGCGAAGCACACTGCAGTCGGGCTGCTGGGCATTTCGGGGTCAAGTGGCAGTGCTCAGATAGATCTTTCTAACGAGCTATTGTACGTGTCAAACGGAGATCGTATTACAAATTTACGACCCCAGGAAGTTGATGTACCAATTTACCCAAACGGGGCCCACAGTTTGGCGTTTCATCTCCTAGGGTTAGGTTTTGGAATGTTAAGGGTTTTCCATTATTTCTCAAAATTAAATAGGCCTTCGAGCCTCATTGTAACACAGTTTAGAGGCATGTAGCCACCACATCTCTTCTCAGAGATAAGCTACCATCGCCCTAGCTGGTTTATCTCCATTTCTGGTTGTAAGCATATTTCAGTATTTTCCATTAATGAAATGAAGTATTATTTCCGTTGCATCTTTGTGTATATGGTTATCTCCGTAATTTTTTGCGTTCCTGTTTAAATCTGGATCAGTGGTATCAGAGCGTTCTGCTTTTTCTCTGTTTTTCTTTGCATGTCCCCAACAAGGTCGGGATATAAGGAGTTAGGGCTTGAACTAGTTGAACCTTTGCAAGACTAGCCTCGCAAATCCCGACGGCCTCCCATGGCGGATAAGAAGAAAGACGAGGGGGCAGGAGATCCCATCAAAATCTTGCTCGAAGAAGCCCTTGAGCGACAACGGAACGCGATGATGGACAGCTTTGCCCAGATCCTTCAGCGGCTACCCAGAAGTGACGCATCAGCTTCCAGCAGCTACTCTGGAAACGCCACGCCCTTTAAGGTACAAGTTAATTTTGAAATCCCCATATTCGAGGGTCAGATAGACACAGATGCCGTAGATAAATGGTTAAATCTGCTAGAGGGTTATTTTTCTGTTCATGAATTTTCAAGTTGGGAAAAGATTGTTTTCACTCTTCTCAAAGCAGCCCCCCACGTCAAGGACTGGTGGGAAACCTACTGCGAGCAGAAGGATGAAAGTACTGGCTCACTATTTTCAGCCGCACCCACCTGGAATTCATTCCGGGATGCCATCAAGGAGCAGTACTACCCTGTCGGAAGCTATGAGGATGAATACATAAAGTGGACCACGCTGCGGCAGGGAAGGGACCAAGATGTGCCGGAGTTCACCAATCTTTTCCATACCCTTCGCACAAAGTTGGGTATCAAGGATTTGGAGCAACATTTGATACTCAAATACTGTGGCTGCCTGCACAAGTACATCCAGGAAGAAATACAATTCCTGAACATCTCCTCGCTCGGCGCAGCATACCGATATGCCGTCAAGGTCGAGCAGAAGTTTAAACAAAAGAAACGAGACTTTGGATCTGCGAATCCAAAGCAGGGGAAAGGTGCCCCTGAATCACAAAACAAAGGACAAAGCCAAGGCGGGACAGCCCAAGACAACCCGCCGAAGCTGCAAGCAAAGAACAGTGCCACGAAGCCGAAAAAGGACACTGGAAAATGGTGTGAGTTCCATAAGAGCTCCACCCACAAAACAAGTGAGTGTCCGGCCAAGCAGTCACTAGTGGCTGAGCTAAAGGTTTCAGAATCAAATGCATGTTCCGAATCTGAGTCAGAACTCGATAAGGGGAATGAAAAAGGGAAGCAGATCATTGATGCAGATCCCAACGCCACTATTGCTACCACCAAGATCCAGAAAAATGAACCCGAAGATCCAGAGGAGGAGGAGCGTCTCTTCGACTCCCAGATGTGGGTAAAGGGCTCCCCGATACAGTTCATTGTTGATAGCAGGAGTCAAAAGAACCTCATTTCGGCAGAGGTCGTGAAGCGGTTGGGCTTACTGACCACAGCACATCCACAACCATACACCATTGGGTGGCTTCACCAAGGACGGGATCTTCGCGTGAGCCAGCAGTGTCGCCTTCCAAACAACATCAAGCCCTTCACGGATGAGGTATTGTGTGACATTGCTCCCCTTGAAGTTTGTGATGTATTATTAGGACAGCCATACTTGTGGAAGAAACATGCTGTGTATGAATCAAGGCCCCATGCTGTTATTATTACATTGGGAAATAAGTTGTACGGGATACCAGAGGTAGCACCACCTACCACCATCTCTTTGATTACTGCAAAACAATGCATTAAGATCATTTCCAAAACCAGGAAATTTGTTTTCCTGATGATACGCCCTCAAGGAAAGAAGAAGACGGTGGTTGCGCCCTCCAGACGGGGTCCCTCTGCACGACAACTACAAATGGACAAGGTTGTGGAGGAGTACGAGGACTTCTTCACCTCCCCTGCAGGGGTTCCTCTGCACTATCAGGAAAAGCACTCCATCGATTTGACCCCAGGTGCGCCGCTACCCAATGGACCAATTTATCGGTGCTCCATTCTGGAGAACAATGAAATCAAGAGGCAGATTCAGGAGCTCCTGCAGAAAGGTCACATCCGTCCGAGTTCATCACCTTGTGGGAGCCCGATCGTGTTGGTACAGAAGAAGGATGGGACGTGGAGACTCTGTATTGACTATCGGGCGCTGAACAAGATCACTGTCCGTAATAGGTACCCGATCCCGTGGATTGATGACCTCCTGGACCAACTAAAGGGGGTGAAATATTTCAGCAAGATCGATCTGAAGTCAGGATATCACCAGGTACCAATCGAACCCTCTGATGTGTGGAAGACTGCCTTCAAATCCAAGGAGGGCCTTTTCGAATGGTTTGTTATGCCTTTTGGATTGACGAATGCTCCTGCAACCTTCATGAGGCTAATGGATGACATCTTGCGGCCATTCACCAACTCCTTTGTAGTAGTATACTTGGATGACATTCTGATCTTCAGCCAGAGTTGGGAAGAGCACCTCCACCACATCCGACAGGTTCTCCAAACACTGTGGCAACACAAGCTATGTGCCAATTTGGAGAAATGCACTTTTGCCATGACTCAGGTTCAGTATCGGGGATACATCATTGATGAACAAGGGGGGCATGTCGATCCAGCCAAGATCCAAGTCATTCGGGATTGGCCATCTCCAACCACTCTAACAGAGCTCCGCAGCTTTCTAGGTCTTGCCAACTTCTACCGCAGGTTCGTGTTGGGGTTTTCTCATATTACTTGGCCCTTGAGTCAAGTCACCAAGGGAGGGGCGAAAGCAAAATTCTTTTGGTCTGAATCTCAACAGAAGGCATTCATGGAGTTGAAGGATCGCCTCTGCACAGCACCAGTGCTCGCGTTACCAGATTTACAACAACCATTTGAGGTCGAGACAGATGCCTCTGACTATGCTATTGGGGCAGTCCTTACTCAACATGGACATCCAGTGGCATATCACAGTGAAACACTTTCAGACACAGTCCGGAAGTACCCCACTTATGATAAAGAGATGTATTCCATTGTACAGGCCTGTCGACAATGGAAGCATTACATTTTGGGGAAGGAAACGGTCATCCACACAGACCACCGACCCCTGCAGTTCATACAGACCCAAGGGAAATTGCAGAATGATCGCCATCAGAAGTGGTCTACATACCTGCAACAGTTCCACTTGAATATCAAGTATAAGAAGGGCAGCACCAATAATGTTGCAGATTGCCTCAGTCGACCACCGATCATGGCGTTAACCACCGTGCTCAACTCTTGTGGGCACGAGACTTCTGATTGGCCACTTCTCTACAAAAGCGACCCAGAATTCGGCCACACATACCAGACACTCTTGGAGGGTCGGCATGTTCCAGATTTTCACCTCCAGGATGCCCTGTTATGCCACCTGGGTCACCTTTGTGTTCCTTCAAGCGAGCGTGCCAAGATGATTTGGGAAGCACACTACAGTCGGGCTGCTGGGCATTTCGGGGTCGAGAAAACAGTGGCAGTACTGCAAAATTATTTCTATTGGCCGAATCTTCGACAGGATGTTGGGAAGTACATCAAATCATGTACTGCCTGTGCCATTGCCAAACCGACCATTAAGAAGCACGGCCTCTATACCCCGTTGCCTACCCCTAGTCGACCTTGGGAATCCATCTCCATGGATTACATGTCAGGCCTTCCTTCCACTAAGCATGGAAATGACTGTGTTTTTGTGGTCGTCGACAGGTTCTCGAAGATGGCCATTATGGCGGCCTGCAAGAAGAATATCACAGCAGAAGCCACTGCTAAACTCTTCTTTGAACGAGTGTGGGTGCACTTTGGATCCCACAGTCTATCATCTTAGATCGGGACAGTCGATTTCTCGGCACATTTTGGTCCAGTCTCTGGTATGCTAGACACCAAACTCACGAAGTCCACAGCCTTCCATCCTCAAACTGATGGCCAGACAGAGGTTGTCAATAGGATGATTGTGCACATTCTGCGCATGTATAACTCAAAGCATCCACGCACATGGGACGAGAGCCTCCCCTATGTTCAGCACAGCTACAACCGAGCTCTTAACAGCTCCACTGGCCATAGCCCTTTTCAGGTGGGTTTGGGATTCCAGCCACTATGCCCCATTGATGTGGCCATGCCACTTGCAGCTACTCACATAAATTCAGCTCATGTCCAGTCCGAAATAAATAAGGCCACCAGCTTCATTGAGCGCATCCAACATATTCGCCAGCAGGTCCATGACATTCTTGAGAAATCAAATGCCAAGTACAAGCAGCGACATGATCAACATCGGGTGCCACACAAGTTTCAGGTGGGCGACAAAGTTTGGTTGCATTTGCAAAAGGAACGCCTTACTGGAGCCTATCGGAAATTGAGACCACTCTGATATGGTCCTTACACCATTACTAAGGCTATGGGAGACAATGCATTTGAGCTCAGCATTCCCCCATTCCTTGGCCTGCACCCAGTGTTCAATGTGGACCGCCTTCGGCCATACTTTCCACCATTGCTAGACACATCCGACATTGCAGAACAGCTCAGACCCACAGAATTAAATCCAGATTGCATGGAACAAGCTGCAATTGATCGGATCATGGAAACACAGGTCAAGAACACTTGCCAACAGAATATCCAAATGTATCGAGTTGTCAAAGCAGGCGAACTCCTTCAGCAGGGCAAGCGGCTCACCAGAGAACAAGTTCAGCAAAAGTTTCCTCATCTCATGGATGAACTCAACGCAATGGGGACCATTGCTTCCTAAGGGGGGAGGAATGATCCAGGTGGATATTGGTGGCCACCTGCCAAGTCCACCTGGACCCCCACCATTGTTTCTCTCAGCATTTTCAGTTTCCTTAATTGTAGCACAACTTACTATTTTTAGCAGTTTTTCGGGTCCTGAACTTCTGGAGCCGTTTTGAGGCCCTAAACGACGTTTTTTGGGAAATCTGGGGGCAACATCCATCCATGGACCGATGTTTCCCTTCCAAAGTGGTAGTGCTCGGATAGATCTTTCTAACGAGCTATTGTACGCGTCAAACGGAGATCGTATGCCAAAGTTACGACCCCGGGAAGTTGATGTACCAATTTACCCAAACGGGGCCCACAGTTTGGCGTTTCATCTCCTAGGGTTAGGTTTTGGAATGTTAAGGGTTTTCCATTGTTTCTCAACAATAAATAGGCCTTCGAGCCTCATTGTAACACAGTTCAGAGGCATGTAGCCATCACATCTCTTCTCAGAGATAAGCTACCATCGCCCTAGCTGGTTTATTTCCATTTCTGGTTGTAAGCATATTTCAGTATTTTCCATTAATGAAATGAAGTATTATTTCCGCTGCATCTTTGTGTATATGGTTATCTCTGTAATTTGTTGCGTTCCTGTTTAAATCCGGATCAGTGGTATCAGAGCGGTCTGCTTTTTCTCTGTTTTTCTTTGCATGTCCCCAACAAGGTCGGGATATAAGGAGTTAGGGCTTGAACTGGTTGAACCTTTGCAAGACCAGCCTCGCAAATCCCGACGGCCTCCCATGGCGGATGAGAAGAAAGACGAGGGGGCAGGAGATCCCATCAAAATCTTGCTCGAAGAAGCCCTCGAGCGACAACGGAACGCGATGATGGACAACTTTGCCCAGATCCTTCAGCGGCTACCCAGAAGCGACGCATCGGCTTCCAGCAGCTACTCTGGAAACGCCACACCCTTTAAGGTACAAGTTAATTTTGAAATCCCCATATTCGAGGGTCAGATAGACGCAAATGCCGTAGATAAATGGTTAAATCTGCTAGAGGGTTATTTTTCTGTTCATGAATTTTCGAGTCGGGAAAAGATTGTTTTCGCTCTTCTCAAAGCAGCCCCCCACGTCAAGGACTGGTGGGAAACCTACTGCGAGCAGAAGGATGAAAGTACTGGCTCACTATTTTCAGCCGCACCCACCTGGAATTCATTCCGGGATGCCATCAAGGAGCAGTACTACCCTGTCGGAAGCTATGAGGATGAATACATAAAGTGGACCACGCTGCGGCAGGGAAGGGACCAAGACGTGCCGGAGTTCACCAATCTTTTCCATACCCTTCGCACAAAGTTGGGTATCAAGGATTCGGAGCAACATTTGATACTCAAATACCGTGGCTGCCTGCACAAGTACATCCAGGAAGAAATACAATTCCTGAACATCTCCTCGCTCGGCGCAGCATACCGATATGCCGTCAAGGTCGAGCAGAAGTTTAAACAAAAGAAGCGAGACTTTGGATCTGCGAATCCAAAGCAGGGGAAAGGTGCCCCTAAACCACAGAACAAAGGACAAAGCCAAGGCGGGACAGCCCAAGACAACCCGCCGAAGCTGCAAGCAAAGAACAGCGCCGCGAAGCCGAAAAAGGACACTGGAAAATGGTGTGAGTTCCATAAGAGCTCCACTCACAACACAAGTGAGTGTCGGGCCAAGCAGTCACTGGTGGCTGAGCTAAAGGTTTCAGAATCAGATGC
This sequence comes from Pinus tabuliformis, assembly GCA_031772625.1. Lineage (NCBI taxonomy): Eukaryota > Viridiplantae > Streptophyta > Pinopsida > Pinales > Pinaceae > Pinus > Pinus tabuliformis. The sequence goes on from CM062818.1 coordinate 1,704,168,341, forward strand.
ATGTTCCGACTCTGAGTCAGAACCCGATAAGGGGAATGAAAAAGGGAAGCAGATCATTGATGCGGATCCCAACGCCACTGTTGCTACCGCCAAGATCCAGAAAAATGAACCCGAAGATCCAGAGGAGGAGGAGCGTCTCTTCCACTCCCAGATGTGGGTAAAGGGCTCCCCGATACAGTTCATTGTTGATAGCGGGAGTCAAAAGAACCTCATTTCGGCAGAGGTCGTGAAGCGGTTGGGCTTACCGACCACAGCACATCCACAACCATACACCATTGGGTGGCTTCACCAAGGACGAGATCTTCGCGTGAGCCAGCAGTGTCGCCTTCCATACAACATCAAGCCCTTCACGATGAGGTATTGTGTGACATTGCTCCCCTGAAGTTTGTGATGTATTATTAGGACAACCATACTTGTGGAAGCGACATGCTGTGTATGAATCAAGGCCCCGTGCTGTTATTATTACATTGGGAAATAAGTTGTACAGGATACCAGAGGTAGCACCACCTACCGCCATCTCTTTGATTACTGCAAAACAATGCAGTAAGATCATTTCCAAAACCAGGAAATTTGTTTTCCTGATGATACGCCCTCAAGGAAAGAAGAAGACAGTGGCCGCGGCCTCCAGACGGGGTCCCTCTGCACGACAACTACAAATGGACAAGGTTGTGGAGGAGTACAAGGACATCTTCACCTCCCCTGCAGGGGTTCCTCTGCACTGTCAGGTCAAGCACTCCATCGATCTGACCCCAGGTGCGCCGCTACCCAATGGACCAATTTATCGGCGCTCCGTTCTGGAGAACAATGAAATCAAGAGGCAGATTCAGGAGCTCCTGCAGAAAGGTCACATCCGTCCGAGTTCATCGCCTTGTGGGAGCCCGATCGTGTTGGTACAGAAGAAGGATGGGACGTGGAGACTCTGTATTGACTATCGGGCGCTGAACAAGATCACTGTCCGTAATAGGTACCCGATCCCGCGGATTGATGACCTCCTGGACCAACTAAAGGGGGCGAAATATTTCAGCAAGATCGATCTGAAGTCAGGATATCACCAGGTACCAATCGAACCCTCTGATGTGTGGAAGACTGCCTTCAAATCCAAGGAGGGCCTTTTCGAATGGTTGGTTATGCCTTTCGGATTGACGAATGCTCCTGCAACCTTCATGAGGCTAATGGATGACATCTTGCGGCCATTCACCAACTCCTTTGTAGTAGTATACTTGGATGACATTCTGATCTTCAGCCAGAGTTGGGAAGAGCACCTCCACCACATCCGACAGGTTCTCCAAACACTGCGGCAACACAAGCTATGTGCCAATTTGGAGAAATGCACTTTTGGCATGACCAGGTTCAGTATCTGGGATACATCATTGATGAACAGGGGGTGCATGTCGATCCAGCCAAGATCCAAGTCATTCGGGATTGGCCATCTCCAACCACTCTAACAGAGCTCCGCAGCTTTCTAGGTCTTGCCAACTTCTACCGCAGGTTTGTGTTGGGGTTTTCTCATATTTCTTGGCCCTTGAGTCAAGTCACCAAGGGAGGGGCGAAAGCAAAATTCTTTTGGTCTGAATCTCAACAGAAGGCATTCATGGAGTTGAAGGATCGCCTCTGCACGGCACCAGTGCTCGCGTTACCAGATTTACAACAACCATTTGAGGTCGAGACAGATGCCTCTGACTATGCTATTGGGGCAGTCCTTACTCAACATGGACATCCAGTGGCATATCACAGTGAAACACTTTCAGACACAGTCCGGAAGTACCCCACTTATGATAAAGAGATGTATTCCATTGTACAGGCCTGCCGACAATGGAAGCATTACATTTTGGGGAAGGAAACGGTCATCCACACAGACCACCGACCCCTGCAGTTCATACAGACCCAAGGGAAATTGCAGAATGATCGCCATCAGAAGTGGTCTACATACCTGCAACAGTTCCACTTGAATATCAAGTATAAGAAGGGCAGCACCAATAATGTTGCAGATTGCCTCAGTCGACCACCGATCATGGCGTTAACCACCGTGCTCAACTCTTGTGGGCACGAGACTTCTGATTGGCCACTTCTCTACAAAAGCGACCCAGAATTCGGCCACACATACCAGACACTCTTGGAGGGTCGGCATGTTCTAGATTTTCACCTCCAGGATGCCCTGTTATGCCACCTCGGTCACCTTTGTGTTCCTTCAAGCGAGCGTGCCAAGATGATTTGGGAAGCACACTACAGTCGGGCTGCTGGGCATTTCGGGGTCGAGAAAACAGTGGCAGTACTGCAAAATTATTTCTATTGGCCGAATCTTCGACAGGATGTTGGGAAGTACATCAGATCATGTACTGCCTGTGCCATTGCCAAACCGACCATTAAGAAGCACGGCCTCTATACCCCGTTGCCTACCCCTAGTCGACCTTGGGAATCCATCTCCATGGATTACATGTCAGGCCTTCCTTCCACTAAGCATGGAAATGACTGTGTTTTTGTGGTCGTCGACAGGTTCTCGAAGATGGCCATTATGGCGGCCTGCAAGAAGAATATCACAGCAGAAGCCACTGCTAAACTCTTCTTTGAACGAGTGTGGGTGCACTTTGGGATCCCACAGTCTATCATCTCAGATCGGGACAGTCGGTTTCTCAGCACATTTTGGTCCAGTCTCTGGTCAATGCTGGACACCAAACTCACGAAGTCCACAGCCTTCCATCCTCAAACTGATGGCCAGACAGAGGTTGTCAATAGGATGATTGTGCACATTCTGCGCATGTATAACTCAAAGCATCCACGCACATGGGACGAGAGCCTCCCCTATGTTCAGCACAGCTACAACCGAGCTCTTCACAGCTCCACTGGCCATAGCCCTTTTCAGGTGGGTTTGGGATTCCAGCCACTATGCCCCATTGATGTGGCCATGCCACTTGCAGCTACTCACATAAATTCAGCTCATGTCCAGTCCGAAACAGATAAGGCCACCAGCTTCATTGAGCGCATCCAACATATTCGCCAGCAGGTCCATGACATTCTTGAGAAATCAAATGCCAAGTACAAGCAGCGACATGATCAACATCGGGTGCCACACAAGTTTCAGGTGGGCGACAAAGTCTGGTTGCATTTGCAAAAGGAACGCCTTACTGGAGCCTATCGGAAATTGAGACCACTCCGATATGGTCCTTACACCATTACTAAGGCTATGGGAGACAATGCATTTGAGCTCAGCATTCCCCCATTCCTTGGCCTGCACCCAGTGTTCAATGTGGACCGCCTTCGGCCATACTTTCCACCATTGCTAGACACATCCGACATTGCAGAACAGCTCAAACCCACAGAATTAAATCCAGATTGCATGGAACAAGCTACAACTGATCGGATCATGGACACACAGATCAAGAACACTCGCCAACAGAATATCCAACTGTATCGAGTTGTCAAAGCAGGCCAACTCCTTCAGCAGGGCAAGTGGCTCACCAGAGAACAAGTTCAGCAAAAGTTTCCTCATCTCATGGAGGAACTCAATGCAATGGGGACCATTGCTTCCTAGGGGGAAGGAATGATCCAGGTGGATATTGGTGGCCACCTGCCAAGTCCACCTGGACCCCCACCATTGTTTCTCTCAGCATTTTCAGTTTCCTTAATTGTAGCACAACTTACTATTTTTAGCAGTTTTTCGGGTCCTGAACTTCTGGAGCCGTTTTGAGGCCCTAAACGACGTTTTTTGGGAAATCTGGGGCAACAAGGGTCCATGGACCGATGCTGCCCTTTCCAAAGTGGCAGCGCTCGGATAGATCTTTCTAACGAGCTATTGTACGCGTCAAACGGAGATCGTATGCCAAAGTTACGACCCCAGGAAGTTGATGTACCAATTTACCCAAACGGGGCCCACAGTTTGGCGTTTCATCTCCTAGGGTTAGGTTTTGGAATGTTAAGGGTTTTCCATTGTTTCTCAACAATAAATAGGCCTTCGAGCCTCATTGTAACACAGTTTAGAGGCATGTAGCCACCACATCTCTTCTCAGAGATAAGCTACCATCGCCCTAGCTCGTTTATTTCCATTTCTGGTTGTAAGCATATTTCAGTATTTTCCATTAATAAAATGAAGTATTATTTCCGCTGCATCTTTGTGTATATTGTTATCTTTGTAATTTGTTGCGTTCCTGTTTAAATCCGGATCAGTGGTATCAGAGTGGTCTACTTTTTCTCTGTTTTTCTTTGCATGTCCCCAACAAGGTCGGGAAATAAGGAGTTAGGGCTTGAACTGGTTGAACCTTTGCAAGACCAGCCTCGCAAATCTTAACGGCCTCCCATGGCGGATGAGAAGAAAGACGAGGGGGCAGGAGATCCCATCAAAATATTTCTCGAAGAAGCCCTCGAGCGACAACGGAACGCGATGACAGACAGCTTTGCCTAGATCCTTCAGCGGCTACCCAGAAGTGACGCATCGGCTTCTAGCAGCTACTCTGGGAACGCCACGCCCTTTAAGGTACAAGTTAATTTTGAAATCCCCATATTCAAGGGTCAGATATACGCAGATGACGTAGATAAATGGTTAAATCTCCTAGAGGGTTATTTTTCTGTTCATGAATTTTCGAGTCAGGAAAAGATTATTTTCGCTCTTCTCAAAGCAGCCCCCCACGTCAAGGACTGGAGGGAAACCTACTGCGAGCAGAAGGATGAAAGTACTGGCTCACTATTTTCAGCCGCACCCACCTGGAATTCATTCCGGGATGCCATCAAGGAGCAGTACTACCCTGTCAGAAGCTATGAGGATGAATACATAAAGTGGACCACGCTGCGGCAGGGAAGGGACCAAGACGTGCCGGAGTTCACCAATCTTTTCCATACCCTTCGCACAAAGTTGGGTATCAAGTATTCGAAGCAACATTTGATACTCAAATACCGTGGCTGCCTGCACAAGTACATCTAGGAAGAAATACAATTCCTAAACATCTCCTCGCTCGGCGCAGCATACCGATATGCCGTCAAGGTCGAGCAGAAGTTTAAACAAAAGAAACGAGACTTGGGATCTGCGAATCCAAAGCAGGGGAAAGGTGCCCCTAAACCACAGAACAAAGTACAAAGCCAAGGCGGGACAGCCCAAGACAACCCGCCGAAGCTGCAAGCAAAGAACAGCGCCGCAAAGCCGAAAAAGGACACTGGAAAATGGTGTGAGTTCCATAAGAGCTCCACCCACAACACAAGTGAGTGTCGGGCCAAGCAGTCACTGGTGGCTGAGCTAAAGGTTTCAGAATCAGATGCATGTTCCGACTCTGAGTCAGAACCTGATAAGGGGAATGAAAAAGGGAAGCAGATCATTGATGCGGATCCCAACGCCACTGTTGCTACCGCCAAGATCCAGAAAAATGAACCCGAAGATCCAAAGGAGGAGGAGCGTCTCTTCCACTCCCAGATGTGGGTAAAGGGCTCCCCGATACAATTCATTGTTGATAGCGGGAGTCAAAAGAACATCATTTCGACAGAGGTCGTGAAGCGGTTGGGCTTACCGACCACAGCACATCCACAACCATACACCATTGGGTGGCTTCACCAAGGACGAGATCTTCGCGTGAGCCAGCAGTGTCGCCTTCCATACAACATCAAGCCCTTCACGGATGAGGTATTGTGTGATATTGCTCCCCTTGAAGTTTGTGATGTATTATTGGGACAACCATACTTGTGGAAGCGACATGCTGTGTATGAATCAAGGCCCCGTGCTGTTATTATTACATTGGGAAATAAGTTGTATGGGATACCAGAGGTAGCACCACCTACCGCCATCTCTTTGATTATTGCAAAACAATGTAGTAAGATCATTTCCAAAACCAGGAAATTTGTTTTCCTGATGATACGCCCTCAAGGAAAGAAGAAGACGGTGGCCGCGGCCTCCAGACGGGGTCCCTCTGCACGACAACTACAGATGGACAAGGTTGTGGAGGAGTACGAGGACATCTTCACCTCCCCTGCAGGGGTTCCTCTGCACTGTCAGGTCAAGCACTCCATCGATTTGACCCCAGGTGCGCCGCTACCCAATGGACCAATTTATCGGCGCTCCGTTCTGGAGAACAATGAAATCAAGAGGCAGATTCAGGAGCTCCTGCAGAAAGGTCACATCCGTCGAGTTCATCGCCTTGTGGGAGCCCGATCATGTTGGTACAGAAGAAGGATGGGACGTGGAGACTCTGTATTGACTATCGGGCGCTGAACAAGATCATTGTCCGTAATAGGTACCCGATCCCGCGGATTGATGACCTCCTGGACCAACTAAAGGGGGCGAAATATTTCAGCAAGATCGATCTGAAGTCAGGATATCACCAGGTACTAATCGAACCCTCTGATGTGTGGAAGACTACCTTCAAATCCAAGGAGGGCCTTTTCGAATGGTTGGTTATGCCTTTCGAATTGACGAATGCTCCTGCAACCTTCATGAGGCTAATGGATGACATCTTCCAGCCATTCACCAACTCCTTTGTAGTAGTATACTTGGATGACATTCTGATCTTCAGCCAGAGTTGGGAAGAGCACCTCCACCACATCCGACAGGTTCTGCAAACACTGCGGCAACACAAGCTATGTGCCAATTTGGAGAAATGCACTTTTGGCATGACTCAGGTTCAGTATCTGGGATACATCATTGATGAACAGGGGGTGCATGTCGATCCAGCCAAGATCCAAGTCATTCGGGATTGGCCATCTCCAACCACTCTAACAGAGCTTCACAGCTTTCTAGGTCTTGCCAACTTCTACCACAGGTTCGTGTTGGGGTTTTCACATATTACTTGGCCCTTGAGTCAAGTCACCAAGGGAGGGGCGAAAGCAAAATTCTTTTGGTCTGAATCTCAATAGAAGGCATTTATGGAGTTGAAGGATCGCCTCTGCACGGCACCAGTGCTCGCGTTACCAGATTTACAGCAACCATTTGAGGTCGAGATAGATGCCTCTGACTATGCTATTGGGGCAGTCCTTACTCAACATGGACATCCAGTGGCATATCACAGTGAAACACTTTCAGACACAATCCGGAAGTACCCCACTTATGATAAAGAGATGTATTCCATTGTACAGGCCTACCGAAAATGGAAGCATTTCATTTTGGGGAAGGAAACGATCATCCACACAGACCACCGACCCCTGCAGTTCATACAGACCCAAGGGAAATTGCAGTATGATCGCCATCAGAAGTGATCTACATACCTGCAACAGTTCCACTTGAATATCAAGTATAGGAAGGGCAACACCAATAATGTTGCAGATTGCCTCAGTCGACCACCGATCATGGCGTTAACCACCGTGCTCAACTCTTTTGGGCACGAGACTTCTGATTGGCCACTTCTCTACAAAAGCGACCCAGAATTCGGCCACACATACCAGACACTCTTGGAGGGTCGACATGTTCCAGATTTTCACCTCCAGGATGCCCTGTTATGCCACCTAGGTCATCTTTGTGTTCCTTCAAGCGAGCGTGCCAAGATGATTTGGGAAGCACTCTACAGTCGGGCTGCTGGGCATTTCGGGGTCGAGAAAACTGTGGCAGTACTGCAAAATTATTTCTTTTGGCCGAATCTTCGACAGGATGTTGGGAAGTACATCAGATCATGTACTGCCTGTGCCATTGCCAAATCGACCATTAGGAAGCACGGCCTCTATACCCCGTTGCCTACCCCTAGTCGACCTTGGGAATTCATCTCCATGGATTACATGTCAGGCCTTCCTTCCACTAAGCATGGAAATGACTGTGTTTTTGTGGTCGTCGATCAGAAATTGAGACCACTCCGATATGGTCCTTACACCATTAATAAGGCTATGGGAGACAATGCATTTGAGCTCAGCATTCCCCCGTTCCTTGGCCTGCACCCAGTGTTCAATGTGGACCGCCTTCGGCCATACTTTCCACCATTGCTAGACACATCCGACATTGCAGAACAGCTCAAACCCACAGAATTAAATCCAGATTGCATGGAACAAGCTACCGCTGATCGGATCATGGACACACAGGTCAAAAACACTCGCCAACAGAATATCCAACTGTATCGAGTTGTCAAAACAGGGCAACTCCTTCAGCAGGGCAAGTGGCTCACCAGAGAACAAGTTCAGCAAAAGTTTCCTCATCTCATGGAGGAACTCAACACAATGGGGACCATTGCTTCCTAGGGGGGAGGAATGATCCAGGTGGATATTGGTGGCCACCTTCCAAGTCCACCTGGACCCCCACCATTGTTTCTCTCAGCATTTTCAGTTTCCTTAATTGTAGCACAACTTACTATTTTTAGCAGTTTTTTAGGTCCTGAACTTCTGGAGCCGTTTTGAGGCCCTAAACGAAGTTTTTTGGGAAATCTGGGGGCTACATGGGTCCAAGGACCGATGTTGCCCTTCCCAAAGTGGCAGCGCTTGGATAGATCTTTCTAACAAGCTATTGTACGCGTCAAACGGAGATCGTATGCCAAAGTTACGACCCCGGGAAGTTGATGTACCAATTTATCCAAACGGGGCCCACAGTTTGGCGTTTCATCTCCTAGGGTTAGGTTTAGGAATGTTAATGGTTTTCCATTTTTTCTCAACAATAAATAGGCCTTCGAGCCTCATTGTAACACAGTTTAGAGGCATTTAGCCACCACATCTCTTCTCAAAGATAAGCTACCATTGCCCTAGCTGGTTTATTTCCATTTCTGGTTGTAAGCATATTTCAGTATTTTCCATTAATGAAATGAAGTATTATTTCCACTGCATATTTGTGTATATGGTTATCTCTGTAATTTGTTGCGTTCCTGTTTAAATCTGGATCATTCCTTGTGTGACAATGGTCCACTAATTGAACTCGCAAACCATTGTGTAAGATAAAAATTAAGCTCTCCTATAACTAATATCATATGTTATTATTAATAAAAGCCTAATAGTTAGATCCCTCTTAAGAAAAAAAAATCAACCATACATTATTAGAATGCTATAAAATTTTGTTGATATTCATCACACATAAATTGCATGGCTTATTGCTGGACTCTTAAAGTGAAAAATTGCATGCCTCTTAAGGTGAATAGACTAATTATGAAATGCCAACACAAGAGCTGAAAAACAGCATTTGATACGATGTCATAGATAACTGTATGATTATTGAGAAGTGGTTAATGGCGTAAGTTTAATTTTATGTCAAAGGACTCATGATTAGTCTTAAACTATCATTGCTCATTATATATGTATAGTTGTTGGGCGCCATCCTACAACATGGACTTATGTATTGTGATAAGGGTATTTGGTTATTGGTTTTGATTCGTGATGAATTTTATTTAATATGGCCATGGCCCCGCAATATCATGGTTTAATATTTCCCATCGTAAGGTCTAAATTGTGAAGCATTGTTAATATAACCTCATGCCCGTTGTAAGGCCTTCAAGTTGTGGGTGCGACGGGTGCCGACGAGTCATCGTGCACGAGGGCACGGGCGGGCGCGCGGGTGCGCACGAAACGACAATGCGACGGAGCTGCGGACATAATGCGACGATATGTGCAACGAAAGGCAAGACACTTATGCGACTAAGTGTTGAGCGACATAATATATATATGCGATGGATTAAGACTTGAAGTCGACTTGTGTACAAGTCTTATGGGCGCATGATAGTGGTTTTGGAGGTCGGCCAAGGGGATGCACACCCCATGTAAACCCACGCTAAGATGGATATAAATAAGTGTAGCTTGAGGCTCATTTCAACAATCGAAACTCATCACTTCTCTACGCATAAGAGGAAGGGGTAAAGTGAAAACTGCGCAGACTTAGATAGGAGCTGCACATAGCTCATGCGCACTATCTAAGGTATGGTTTGGACTTGTCCTGTGTCGGTCGGAGGTGTGGGAAAGGTGTGCCTGAGGTTCGATATATGTGCAGATTTGTGCAGGACTTGGTGAAGAGGAATAAGTGGCTCGGGTGAGTACTACTCTTTGTGCAAGGGTGCACATGTATTGTAAAAGGCTGGTTGCCTATGTTGTAAATTATTCTAAGTATTGGCTTGGAGCTTGCCAACCATAACTTGTATTGTATTATTGAAGAAACATTGATTATAATATATTGTCAGGCAGACTCACATTACGGGGAGTTGCCCCTCCCCTTTATACTTGTTGCAATTGTTATTGTTCTTTGTATAATTGCATGATGATAATGAATGAGTATGGGCTTCATTAAGTATAAAGGATAATTACTTGTTTACTTGGTTGCGAAACACAAGCTAAGTAATGTTAATGTGAAAGTAGGCGTAGTCCACGAATGTTAGTATTGGTGAAAAGAAAGCGTTCGGTGGTGCCGCACCTTACTACAAGCGGTTGGAAGACTACCGCAGGTGTAGGGGTGTGACAGGTGGTATCAGAGCAAGGTTTTCTCGTGAAGGTTTGAAGCTGATACACAACTTGACAGTTGGTATCAGAGCTCGGTTTAGAGCCGGTATACACTTGACAGGTGAGAACAAGACTTCAGTTTGGAGCTGTTGAGCAGGGTTGCTCGTGACAAGTACTTGCAGGTGAAGGAAACCGTTTCACACAAGTGGAACAAGGGTTGGTTCTAATTACAGGTGACTTGGTGAACATGGAGAAGGCTGAAAAAGTAGTGATGGTGGATGAAGGTGAATCTAGCCATAATGTGGTTGAAGCTCTCCGGTACGAAGTGTTGGAACATATGAGTCGATGGAGTTCTAACTGGGTTGCGATGAGGGCTGAGAACATGAAGATTCGAGAAAGCTGTTTAGAACTAAGAAGGGAACTTGAAGAACTTAGAAGCCAATGCGGAAGTACGACAGATGTTGAACTCAAAGAACTTGATGAGGAGATCCAACGGAGTGGTCTTGATCTTCAAGAGCTCTTTGATGAAAGAGCCCGATTGAGGAAGGAAAGTGCCAAGGTGGAAGCCGAAATCAAGCAAATTGAGGAAGAGATAAAGAAGAAGCTTCTTGGTAAGAAGGTTGTTGTGATTGAGCAGGAAGAGCTCGACTACATTGACAGGTTGGCAACTCACTACCGAGAGCATCCAGAGGACATTTGGAAGTTTAGTTCTATGAACTTGGTCAGTGGACACTTGGTTGGTGCACTTGAGCAAGATGTGATGAAGGGCAAGCTTGAAGGGAGTCAAGCTGGACCAGGATCGGGTTGCTTAGAGGAGCCAAGCAAGGAGGTGAAGTACCTTAGAAGGAATGTCAAGGTGGAGCATAAGCCAATTGACACCTCTGAGACTGAATTCTTAAGAAGGTTGTTGATGTGAGGCGCAAGACAAAGCCAACAAAGGGAGGTGATTCCTTGAAGCTAAGTTTTGTGCAGGTGACCGTGAAGGGCAAGAGATTTGCAGCTTTGGTGGATACGGGGGCTACTCATAGCTTCTTAAGCAGGAAGGCAGCAAAGTCTTTTGGGAAGAAAGCAAAGATGGAGAGGGAATGGAGTGCTTTCAAAGCAGTCAACTCTACCATTAGAGCTGTTGATGGTGTGTTGAAGGACACTCAGGTGAAAGTAGGATCGTGGTTTGGAAAGTTGGACTTGAGAGTTGTGGACATGGATGATCATTCTATGGTGTTGGGGCTAGACTTTATGGAGCTTGCACAAGCCATACCAATGGTGGACCGGGACATTCTCTTGATCACAGCTGAAGGGAAGACCATGATGGTACCGATGAATAGAAGAAGTTGCTTGGGGTATAGACCAAGGATGGCTTCTATGACTTTGTATCCCAAAGATCCAAATGTGAAACATGAGGATGTGGAGCAAAGAGGGCTTGGGAGTGTGACTCAAACAACAAAGGAAAGGAAGCTTGTTGACTTCGTTGCAAGAGCTGGAAAGAAGAATGAAGGGAGTGAGAAGAAAACCTCACGAACATGGAGACACTTGTTGGGAGCATCTTCTATTGATGATCTTCACAATGGAGCTACAAGTGAAGGGAGCCCGAGTGCTACTTCAGAGGCAGTGGTTGATGAGGATTATGGAGGTAGAGATCCTGCTGGGATAGTGGACTTTTGTAGATATGCTATGGGCATATACGACTTTCAGTTGACAAAGGAAAAGCTAGGTGAGCTTGGATGTACATGTGAAGAGATTGAGGCTGTGCATAGATACTTGAGAACACAACATCAATCTGACACATGGGTGGATGAGAGTCAGGGAGGAAACTTCCTGGCCTTCCTTTCTCTATAGATAACCTTAGAGGAAGGTTGGTGTGGAGGCCTTGGTAGGGAGGAACCACATCAACTTTGCAAGGGGCCTTGGAGGAGGCTTCTTTATGACAGGTGCAGACTTGGATGAAGTTGACCAGAGGTTGGGATGGAGTCTACATGGGTTGGACATCATAGACAACTAGAGTCATGGACATCAGGTTGGTTATATGGAGCATGTTGCAGATGGGATGGAATTTCCATAGACCTAAGCATGGGATGATTAATAGATTCTTGATGAGTCTGAGATGTAGCAGAAGTCAGGGGAAGGCTTGTGATGGCATAAGGATGTGCATTCTTATGATTTGGACGTATGGTTGGACTGATCACCCGACTTGTTCGAGTCATGAGGGGTACCAATGTGCAGAGATAGGTTGGCATTAGTCGAGACATGGTAACACATATGTGTTGGCATCTGACAGGGAGACTACATGGAGGAGGGACACATGATGAGGTCGACACGAGATGTTGCAATGGAGATTGTGGCAGAGGGGTCGACGATCATGGATCGAGATGATACCTTATGGAGTGCATACCGTGGAGGTGCATACCTTGGTATGATGAGCTTGGTGGCAGTTGGTCACTAAGTCGAGATATGATGGAGACGAGACTCTACATATGTTGCAGGGATGTTTGCCTTGTATGGAAAGGTCGACATCGTGGATGATGATGATCTTGGTGGATGGCTACCGAGATGGTATGTTGTCGAGGACGACAACGATTTCAGGTGGAGGAGGATGTAAGGCCTTCGAGTTGCGGGTGCGACGGGCGCCAGCGAGTCTTTGTGCACGAGGGCGCGGGCGCGCACGAAACGACAATGCGACAGAGCTGCAGACATAATGCGACGATATGTGCTATGAAAGGCAAGACACTTATGCGACTAAGTGTTGAGCGACATAATATATATATGCGATGGATTAAGACTTGAAGCCGACTTGTGTACAAGTCTTGTGGGCACATGATAGTGGTTTTGGAGGTCGGCCAAGGGGCTGCACACCCCATGTAAACCCACGCTAAGATGGATATAAATAAGTGGAGCTTGAGGCTCATTTCAACAATCGAAACTCATCACTTCTCTACGCATAAGAGGAAGGGGTAAAGTGAAAACTGCGCAGATTTAGATAGGAGCTGCGCATAGCTCATGCGCACTATCTAAGGTGCGGTTTTGGACTTGTCTTGTGTCGGTTGGAGGTGTGGGCAAGGTGTGCCCGAGGTTCGGTATATGTGCAGATTTGTGCAGGACTTGGTGAAGAGGATTAAGTGGCTCGGGTGAGTACTACTCTTTGTGCAAGGGTGCACATGTATTGTAAAAGGCTGGTTGCCTATGTTGTAAATTATTCTAAGTATTGGCTTGGAGCTTGCCAAGCATTACTTGTATTGTATTATTGAAGAAACACTGATTATAATATATTGTCGGGCAGACTCACATTACGGGAAGTTGCCCCTCCCCTTTATACTTGTTGCAATTGTTATTGTTCTTGGTATAATTGCATGATGATAATGAATGAGTATGGGCTTCATTAAGTATAAAGGATAATTACTTGTTTACTTGGTTGCGAAACACAAGCTAAGTAATGTTAATGTGAAAGTAGGCGTAGTCCACGAATGTTAGTATTGGTGAAAAGAAAGCGTTCGGTGGTGCCGCACCTTGCTACAAGCGATTGGAAGACTACCGCAGGTGTAGGGGCATGACACCCGCCATGCATGTCAGTACTAAGTGGATGGTTAGTATGGCAGTAGCATTTGACGTTGTGTGATCTTTGTGAAACCTGGAATGCTATTATGAATTATGTTGACATAATGTTACGGTGTGTTAGCTATCTATTTGGCATTTCTCCACAGGTTTGATTGGTTAACTCTTGTTTTTGCTCGAATTCATTTCATCGGAAAGTCGGTACTATTTATATGAAACCTGGTTTAATGTGACCACGGCAGAAGAATTTAATCTAATCTGTGTGGGATTAGGTGTGATTTTCGATTCTTATGCACTCGTTCATCACAGTTTTCATTATTTATGTTAGAATAGCTCATGCCATGCGCTAGCTATTGACTTGGCATTCTTCCACGGGTTTTGATGGGTTGGTTTATTTTTTTTTGACCTAATCTGACACCTCTCTATTATAAGATTGTTGCATGGTGTTTATCCCCGTCATAATTTCCCCACTCCAACACACATAACTGGCATGGATAGATGTTATAATGGAAAGGAGGTCTAACGAGGTGGAGGAATTGTCCGGACAGTCAAAAGTGGCTGGAATACGCCCAAAAAAAATTCAAAAAATCTTGTAGAGACAGTATTTGAATCGTGTTTTTGATGGTGGAAATAGATTCAGCACCATCAAAAACTTCTAGAACACTTAAAATTTTGAAGTTTAACAACTATAACTTGGATTTACAAAAATCCTTACCCGATTTTCTCTAAATATAACCAAAATTTCTATAACTCTCTGGACAACTCCTCCACCTCATTATGCCTCATTACACTATGTGTATTGGAAATATCACTCAATTAATGAGCCTGCTCGTTTCTATTCCTGCATTTACTCCCACTACCTCAAGTTGAGCACTTGGATTCTTGCCATATTTGTAAAACCTTCCAATGTCGCCATTATTATCGGTTTACAATCATTTTTGCTCTGCAAATAAGTTGTGGTGCTCGTTGAGGGTTTTCTTTATTTGGATTTCGGTAACGTGGGTTCAAGGTCATCTCTGCATATTCAGTTTATCACCACAGTTTTTCTGCTCACCACGTATGCATTAAACGGTTTTTCATTTGTTTACTCGATGAATTTCTCTAAGTGTTTTCCCTATATCAACCCTACTCCCTTTTGGTGTTTACACGCAAATCTATATATGAACTCAGTCACAGGTTGGTAACAAAGTTTTTTTTCAAGCCTAAAAATATTTAATCGAATGTAGTTTTGATTATGAAATTTTACCCAACTCTCAATGGCACTTTCCCTGTGCATAATGACAGAGCCCTTGAGGCTCCAGAGCGTTGGGCTTACATTGTTTAGCGTGTAGTTAAAGGACTCAGTTGCGATTACCATGGCCATTGTTTTAGTTATCCTCTGATTAGTTAATTTAATAACAAAATTAATTCTCAGAATGCAAATTTTTATGATTCATAATGTTTTTGACAGAATTCTGCTGATAAATCACATTCTAATTTCTCGAAAACTATTTGGTGTGGTTCATCATCAAGTCTTAGATAAATGTTCAGATTTAATCATGTTAATATATAGTACAGAGATGTAAAACCTTTAGTTATACCAAATGAATGTTAAAAGAAAAATAAAACATTTAATATAAAAGTTCATTTAAAAACTAAAAAAATTTAATATAAAATTGGATGTTAGTTTAATAAATTATTATTAATGAATTATGAATTATTTTTAAAGACAACATATATATGAGGAAAGAATATAAAATAACATTTCAAAACAATTTTCAAATTTAATTTAATTAGATTCAATAATGTTAATTATTATTCTTATTCTTCAAATAACCCTGTAATTTTTTAGAATGACGGGGCAAACTTTAGGTTATCGGTGTGTGGTACGCAATGAGGAGGAGGCAGAACCGGATTACACATCAGATCCATGAGTAGAAAGACATATTTTCCGCTAGGGTTGGGGTTCAATCATTGTTGGTGGGTGTGGATACCATCCCGGAACTATCTTATTCCGGAAATAAACCTAAATGTGCCTTCCATGGGGCCACTGGGAATACAGTTGTCAGTTATGAACATTCCTCGCATTTAGGACCTCCCTTAGACTTTTGTGACCCTTGTAAGGACAATCGGTGCTATGTGCAGTTACAGGGTCTTCCAGTTGATGTGAGGGTGGGAGCTTCTGGAACAAAATTATTTGCAGAGTTGGTGGCAGGACAACTCTCTACATCAGTTTGTTTATTTTAGGACTCATTTGATATTTGTGGAGGGGCGAGTTCTAGGGTTTCTTCATTAGTTGGGCACCCACCAGTGAAGAGGGGGAATGCTTCTTTCCTTCTGTTTGTGAGGCATTAAGAAATGGAATGAATGGTAAGAGTGTGGAGGGTGGTCGTGTTGCATTCTCTATTCCTGGCTCGATGGGTTATCAATAATATTGAAAGATAGGGTCGAGGCTGCCAAACTAAAGGAGCATAAGAAGAAGAAATTCATTGCAACGCGAATTAAATATAGTGGTGAAAGGTTAATTTTTTGGGAGGACGTGCCTATGTCCAAGTTGGTTGAATATTCAGATTTGGTTTTTTGTTGTTCAGGCTTGTGGTAGACATTTGGGGGTCCCTTTTCTCAGGGACTAGATTAATGAGACCTAGGGTTCTAAGTTTTCATATGTCCCTAGGGTTCGACGGCTAGCGAAAGGTTCATTTGCTTTCTTTATACAAACCAAAGATTATTCTAAATGGGTGGTTGGCACTAATTGGAAGATGGCGGGGGTGCCTGTATGTTTCTCCAAGTAGTATGCACTATTTGATGCCAAGAGGGCTAAGGTTTTTGAGGAATTGGTCTGGTTATGCCTCCCGTGTCTTCCTAGTGGCTTCTAGGCGCTGAACTTTCTGAAAGCAATTGGGAATTATATTGGGAAATTTGTTGAAGTGGATATGTCATTTGTGGAGACTATGGTAGCAACGATGGCTCGGATCTTAGTAAGGTTGAAATTTCGAGAAGGTCTGATGGTTGAATTCCTATTCACATTGCATCAAGATCCTTCAAATAAAAGTTATATTATGAAGGTATACCCTTTCGGTGCTTCAGGTGTCATACTTATGGTCACTCGGTTGATCAATGTATGTTGTAGTTTCGGCCTAGTTATATGGGGCAGATCCAGGGGGATGCAAAGTGGGAGTGTCGAGAGTTGCACCGGATGAGGTGGGTGGTGGTGTTCGTCGGGGTATGGAACATTTGGGGGGTGCATCAAAGCATACCACTCCTAATTTTGACAGGGTGGAGGATCTGAAGGAGGAGTCTTCTTGCAGGGCGAAAGGGATGCATATGCCGGAGGCGATGGTCACTTTTGTTGTTGTGGTCGGTACTCTTGGTATGTCACCATATGTTCCTATGGTACATAACTCTTTGTCGTGCGATAAATTTGTTATTGTTTCTCTATATTATGCTTCAACTACTTTAGTTTCCTCTCTGGTTATGGTAGAATGCATCATTCCTAGTATTGAGTGGTGTATTCTGACTCCTAGAGTTACATCTTTGTCTTCGCTCTCGAGCAATTCAGAAGAACAATGTATTAGATACTCGTTACATAATCGGGTGATTTTGGATAGTGATGGTATATGTGCTTCTTCTGGCCTGGGGTTGGCTTCCACCTTACCTATGTTCTCTAGGGGTAGGGGTCGGAAATCATTACTCTCGCATGCATAGGCTCGTGCAAAAATGGATTTAGCATATGGGAGACAGTCTTCTATTGAATGCGTGCTTAGAGTAGTGAAACCCAGGATTGTGGTTACCTCATGAAGTTTTTATCATTTAATTGTCGAGGGTTGGCGAGCCCGTCTAAAAAATCGTCACTTCGCAGATTGGTAATGGATACTAAGCCAGATATTATTTTCCTACAAGACACTTTGGGTATTGGTTCGTGGGTGAAGGCTACATTGGAGTCATTACTCTGGGGTTGGACATTTGAGGCTAATGATGTTTGTGGTCGATTTGGTGGCTTGGTGGTGGGATGGATAGAAAGGACCTATCGTTGTGAGAACATTTGGGGTTTTGAGTCGGTTATGGGACTGGAATTTTTCTCGATGGAATTGGATACCTCTCTGTTAGTTGTTAATTTCTATGGTCCTTATATTGATCGGATCCCATTCTGGGAGGACCTGTTTCGTAAAATATTTTTCGAAAATAGGAAGGTTATCTTCGGTGGGGATTTAAATTTTACTCTAGGGGCTTTTGAGGTGTGGGGTACAAATGTTAATCCTGATGCTCTTTCTCCTATTTTCATCAATGTATTGGAATCTTGTGAGATGGTGGATATTGAACCTATAAAATTGAATCCTACTTGGATGAATCGTTGCTCGGGTGAGAATTTTATTGCTAAGCGATTAGATCACTTCTTGGCCGCTAAGGATGTTGCCTCATCTTTGTTCTGTTTAAGGCAATCGGTGGTTTATGGTGGTGAATCGGATCATAACCCAATTTTTTTGGAATTCAAAGGGTGGGGGAGGAAACCTCTAAGACTCTTTTTATAAGGTTCTTCTACAAATTTTTGTAACTATTGTTGTTATAAAGGTGGTCCAACATCTTTCTTCGGTAGTCAACCTTATCCATGATAACAATCGCTCCACTTCTATTCGCTTTAAGAATAATAATGTTGGGGTTAATGTTAAGGGCCTTAAGGGCTTCGAATTCTGATTTACTAATGTTACTCTTAGGTGGTTTAGCCTTCCTAATAACCACAGAGAAATCTTGTCTAATGACATCTTTCAAATTATCAGCGACATCCTTAATACCATACTGGATGCTACAGATAATATCTTCAACAGGTATTTTTTTCGAGGCAAAGGCGAAATTTAATTCTTTTTCTAAAAGAGAAAAGGCAAAAAATTCAAAAAACAACCTTGAAAGATTAATCACCCTCTTTTTACTAAAAAAGGGGGACACCATACTCCTCTTCCTCTTCCTCTTCCTCTTCCTCCTCTTCTTCTTCTTCTTCTTATTATTATTGTTATTATTATTATTATTAAAATATATATATTATAATTGTTAAAAAAGGATTGGGAAGGAAAAAAGTACGGGGACCTGAGTAAGGGGTTTTGATGGGGGCAAGGGGGGAATATATTAATGGATGGGAAGGTTATGGAACATGAGGGAGATGAGGGAGGCATGGAATGGACCAAGGCCGAACCAACACAAGGGAGTTTGGGAGGCGAGGGAGAAACAATCACTGAGAATGAAAAGGGGCAGGGGTTATCATTAAAGCAGAGGGGATTCATTGAATGGACCACGTCAACAGAAGTTAGTTCAGATGAACACAAGGAAGCATTGACCACATTTGAATGAAACTTGTTATCAGAAACTGCGCGGGAATCAACCAAACTATTAGACGCATTAAAGGAAGAAGTCGTTGAATAACCTGAGGAAGACAACGAACCAACATTAGGGAATTTACCGTTCGATTCATTTTCAAGAAAGACACCCTTAGTAGACAAAGTTGGACACCCGTTATTCCTTAACAAGCAAGCATGATCAAAGAATCCATTAGCAAAGGGCGTAGGACCAGCGCCGTGAGCAGACGAGTTCAACATATTAGTAGGAGGGCCAATGCTCTCACACCCAACCAGATTTGATTAATTGTGAGTCGATCCAAGAGTTTACGACTGAGAGTTGTTCCCTAGTGATATGGCTCCTAGAATAATCATGAGAAGAGAAAAACCCTCTAGAATGAGGAGAACCTCGCTTCATAAGACTGTCAAATTTCGTAGATTGTTTTTTCTTAGCGGTCTCTTCCAAACGTTATGCCTTCATTGTGGAGCACGCATCAATACGTGCCCATAGAGAGAAAGAAATAGAGTTTGGCAGATCAAGATGGAGGGCCAACAACATTCGTGATAAAAAACTTAACAGTCCTCTCAACCTGCAAATCCCAAATTGTAACAAAGTCAAACTCGCTTTAAAAAATATATGATTATTTTTAAAACTATTAATTCGATGATTAATCTTTGCAAATTTGAGAACAACGAACACATCTTTGCCATGCTTTAAAAATGTTAGAGAAGGTTGCTAATATCATACATTGTAGGACCCATACATTGTAGGACGCACTCATCAGCTTTAGTTGAATATGTTGATAAGAAAAAACACCACATTTGTTTGGAAGAGTGTCGGGTCATTGCAAGAATGGACTATTTCCATTACCGAAAGTGTAGAGAAACCATCGAAATTGAAAAATAATCTAATATAATGAATACGGATGATAGGTAGAAAATTAACATTTATTGGATCCCATCTTTTTTATCTTAAGAATTAACATTTATTGGATCCCATCTTTTTTATCTTAAGTGTCATGTTGAAATTTGGTATCAGAGGACAAGTGGTTCCCTTAGGCTTTGATCTTTGGCCTAGGGAAAAGTGTCCAAAAGAATTTAATTTTTCTCCTAAAGTGACTTTATAATTTTATAAAGTTAAATCTAATTTAAAAATGACTTTAAGTGATAAAGTTACTAAGTCTAATTTTAAAGTGACTTTTATAAAGTCAATGAAAAATTAGAAAGGAAAAGTGACTTTGGAAATAAATGACTAAGTGGGTCTTTATTAAAGTGGGGTGAATTAAAAAATAAAAAGTGAGATTTAAATGAGCATTTAATCTCAGCCTTAGATCTCAATCTATTTCAGCCATTGGATTTAAGGATCACCCAAAAGTCACTTGGATCACCCAAAAGTCACTTGGGGTTAGATTAAAGGAGGAAAAGGTCATTCATTCTTTCATGAGCAGATTGAGAAAAGGAGAGCAAGAGAGCAAGAGAGATTTCTGGACAATGAGCTGCGGAGTTTCAGCAGCGGAGTTTCAGCAAAGCGGAGTTTCAGCAGAGTGGAGTTTTAGCAGCGGAGTTTCAGCAGGGCGGAGTTTCAGCACGGCGGAGTTTCAGCAAGGCTGAGTTTCAGCAAGTCTGTACAACGGAGTTTCAGTAGGGCAGAGTTTCAGCAAGGCGGAGTTTCAGCAAGGCTGAGATAAGTTGTAAAAGTTTTCTTGCTGATTTTTGCTGAATATTTCTCTTACTGTAAAAAGACATTCTCCAGAAATAAAGAAGAGCTCTCAAACTGGTTTTCCCCAAGAGTTGTAGGGGGTTTTTCCAGAGTCACATTGACCAAAAATCTCAGTGTTTAAATGTATTTTAATGGTTGTTTATTACTGCTGATTTTTATTTCTGCAATTTCCAGCATTCTGTAAAATTTTCAGAATTTGCGTTTTCAGCAAATTTATTTTTTCCAGCTTGTTAAATGTATGGTTATGGGAAAGGGCATTTAACTGTATGGGAGAAATAAGGAGAAAATAAAAACCGGGGTGGGAAATGAGAAATTTCTACATGGTATCAGAGCTTGAGTGCTGAAGGACAGTTTGGAACAGCATAAGGAAAAATTACAGCTGCTGATTTTTCACTCAGAAAATTCCAGCAAGCTGATTTTTTCCATAAACAGTGGTTTTATCTTTACTACAGCAGTGCTATTTTTCAGTTTTAGGACAGCAGGATGTCATTGGGATTGAGGGTGGAGGATAGGCTGGATGGGCATACAAATTACAGCGTTTGGAAGAAGAGAATGTAGAGAGTATCTTTGAGGAGGCAGAAGTCTGGGATATCATGGTGCATACTACACAAAACCCTGTTGTTGTGCCTACTGATGCTACTCAGTTGACAGCTTATAATAAAAAGAACAACAAGGGTAAGAGGCTAATTCTAGATGGAATCAAAGACCATTGCATTCCTCATGTGAGAGGAAAGAGCAATGCCCATAAGATGTGGAGAGCATTGTCCAATCTCTACCAGAGTACCAATGAGAACCGAAAGATGGTCCTAAAGAAGAAGCTGAAGAACATTAAGATGGGTAATGATAGTGCAGCTGGATATCTCACAAAGATTACTAATGTGAGAGATGAGTTGGCAGTAATTGGAGAGGCCATTCCACCCACTAAGTTGGTGCGGATTGCAGTGAATGGCCTCCCCCGTTCATGGTTGAACTTTGCTGATGGGGTTTGTGCACGTGAGACCCTTCCCACATGGGAGAGGTTTTAGGATGATTGCATTCAGACATACACCAGGAAAGGTCAGCTTGGGGCAGCCAAGCCAGTTGAGCAGGATGAGGATGTAGCACTGGTGGCAGGAAGCAAGAAAGGCAAAGGGAAGAAGCAGACTTCCACAAGCAGTGGTGGAGGCAAAGGCAAAGGTAAAGGTAAACAGGGGAACACACAGAAGGACTATTCCAAGGTGAAGTGTTGGAATTGTCAAAAGATGGGACACTATGCAATTGTGTGTCTAGAGAAGAAGAAGAAGAAGGGGAAGAACCAGGACATGGCAGCTTCAACAGAGATTGAGGACTTTGCAGGTCGTTTTGACCGGGAGTTTGTGTTCACTACGTGTGAGTCCTCTAGTGCAGGATCACCTGCCACACAGGTTCAGAGGGAGCATGCTTTTCCCTCAATTAGCGGAGCATCTTCAGGTATCTGGTATGTGGACAGTGGGGCTTTACATCACATGACAGGAGTCCGTGAGTACTTCTCAGAGCTTTCAGAGAGTGGCACTGATATAGAGGTAGTACTCGGTGATGACAGAGTTGTTAGAGCAGTCGGGGTGGGGACAGTGACATTTCAGAGGGAGTCCAAACCTCCCTTGAAAGTGTCAGATGTTCTTTATGTGCCAGGGATGAGGAAGAACCTCATATTCGTCTCAGCTTTGGAGGACAGAGGATATGAGGTACTGTTCAGGGGAGGACAGGTGTTGATGTATCCCAGGGGCACTCCAGTTGATTCAGCTAGAGTGATAGGTGTACGCATGCAAAGGTGTACAAGTTTGCATTCCAGCCCCTTTTGGCATTGAGCAATAGTACCGACAGCAGAGCTAGCAGTTCTGAGCTGTGTGAGATTTGGAACCGCAAGATGGGACATATGTATCATGGAGCCTTGAGGACATTGTCGGAGATCACTACAGGTGTGCCAGATTTCAGTACTGATCACTTTGATACTTGCAGAGGTTGTGCGATGGGCAAGTTTGCTAAATCCCCTTTTCCCCGCAGTGACAGCAGAGCGACTGGGATACTTGATTTGATTCATTCCGATGTGAGCGGTCGGATGTCTCATGTTTCCTTGAGTGGATATGAGTACTATGTTTTATTCATTGATGATCACTCCAGGAGGACCTGGATTTATTTTTTGAAGACCAAGAGTGAGGTCTTCAAGAGTTTCAGGAGTTCAGAGATCTTGTGGAGACACAGACAGGTCGAAAGATCAAGTCCCTGAGGTCGGACAATGGAGGAGAGTACACCCTTGGAGAGTTTGTTGACTATTGTGCGGAGGCAGGCATTAGGAGGGAGTTCACTGTTCTTTACAACCCCCAGCAGAACGAGGTTGCAGAGAGGAAGAACAGATCCATCATAGGGGCTGCCAAAGCCATGTTACATGATCAGGGGTTTCCATTGTTCTTGTGGGAAGAGGCCTGCAACACAGTTGTTTACTTGCAGAACAGGAGTCTGCATCGTGCCTTGGGGCACATGACTCCGAAGGAGGCTTTCTCTGGGAAGAAGCCTGATATTGGTCATCTTCATATCTTTGGATGCATTACATACTCCTATATACCCAAGGAGAAGAGGACCAAACTAGAGCACACCTCAGAGAAGGGTATCTTTGTGGGCTACAGTGAGACCTCAAAGGCCTTTCGAATTTACATTCCTGCACAGAGGAGAGTTGTTGTCAGACGGGATGTGAAGTTCGAGGAGGACAGGGCCTTTAGGAGGTCACGGGAGTTAGAGTATCTGGATCAGCCAGACCCTCAGCAGCAGTTGAGTCAGTCGCAGGGATCCAGTGGGCAGGGATCAGGAGGATCAGGAGGATCAGGAGCTACATCCATGAGAATGTCAGGTCCGTCAGTGAGCAGTGGCTCACCGAGCCAAAGGGGTGGTGCTCTGGGCAGCATGCAGAGCAGTTCACTAGGGAGTCCACTGATGGACAGTTCACCCGATACCTCAGCTTCTACAGGTTCAGGTGCAGGCAGGAGGACAGCAAACAGACGGTCAAGAGTTCAGGCTCCTGATGATGATGAGGAGGAGTTTCATTCTCCGGTGGGAGAAGTGCGCTCAGGGAAGAGCAAGCCCAAGTGGCTTCAGACACCTTGAGAGATGCCTCATCTGTTGCTAAGCCGAAGAGGCTGGTCAGAGAGAGTAGACCACCTGAGAGGTTTTGTAGCTATATGGCGATGGTTACCAGCATCCTTGACTCTGAGCCTTCTAGCTATGAGGAGGCAGCTAGCCAGCAGGTCTGGAGAGAGGCCATGTAGGAGGAGTATTCTTCTATCATGAAGAATGATGTTTGGGAGGTGGTGTCGAGGCCTGAGGGAAAATCCGTGGTTACTTCCAGATGGCTTTACAAGGTAAAGCATGCTGCAGATGGCAACATTGAGAAATTCAAAGCAAGGTTTATGGCTAAAGGGTTCTCCCAGGTAGAGGGAGTTGATTATGAGGAGACCTTCGCTCCCGTGGCTCGATATACTTCAATCCGCTCTATTATATCGATAGCAGCAGAAATGGGTTGGAAGATCCACCAGATAGATGTGAAGACTACATTTCTCAATGGCTTCATACAGGAGGAGGTGTACATTGAGCAGCCACAGGGCTTTGAGGTGCATGGGAAGGAGTCCCATGTGTGCAAACTGAAGAAGGCCCTTTATGGCCTGAAGCAAGCTCCCAGAGCTTGGTACTCCAGGATAGATACATATTTGCAGGGGATGGGTTTCACAAAGAGTGAGGCAGATCCGAACCTTTACTTTATTGTGATTAGTGAGGAGCCTCTCATTCTGGTGTTGTATGTGGATGACTTGGTCATTATAGGTGTAGAGAGACTCATAGAGCACTACAAGAGAGATCTTGCGACGGAGTTTTAGATGAAGGGCATCGGCTTGATGCATTACTTTTTGGGCTTGGAGGTGTGGCAGGAGGAGGGGCATTTCTTCCTGGGGCAGGGGAAGTATATTGTGGACATCCTTAGCAGATTCCACATGGAGGATTGTAGACCCATGTCGACACCGATGATCACCAACTGGAAGAAGCTTCATGCTTCGGATTCCGAGTTGGTGGATCCCACATTGTACAGGCAGCTGATTGGTTCCTTGATGTATTTGGTCAACACTAGACCAGATATCTGTTTTGCAGTCAACACGATGAGTCAGTTTATGTGTGAACCTAGGAAGGTTCATTGGGTGGCTGCAAAACACATTTTTCGGTACTTGCAGGGGACAGTGGATTACGGTCTGGACTACAGGCAAGGAGATGGACTGAGATTGGCAGAATACACTGATTCTGATTGGGCAGGTTGTGCTTCTGATAGGAAGAGCACTTCAGGGTGCTGTTTTGGGTTGGGTTCAGCAGTAGTGTCATGGTTCAGCCGGAAGCAGCAGTCAGTAGCACTGAGTTCAGCAGAAGCAGAGTATATGGCAGCCAGTCTAGCTAGTTGTGAGGCTATCTGGCTTCGCAAGATGTTGTTTGGCTTATTTGGTCAGTCGTTGAGACCTTCAGTGATTTACTGTGATAATCAGAGTTACATTAAACTCACGGAGAATCCAGTATTTCATGACAGGTCAAAGCATATCGGGATCAGATATTGTTTCATCAGAGACTATGTTTAGAAGGGAGCTGTGAAGCTTGAGTGTATTTCCACCGATGAGCAGGTTGCAGAAATTCTTACCAAAGCCTTACCACGGGGCAAGCATGTCTACTTCAGAGACAAGATGGGCGTGGTGAGGAACACCTTCTTCGGTAAGAGGGAGTTGAAATTTGGTACCGGAAGACAAGTGGTTCCCTTAGGCTTTGATCTTTGGCCTAGGGAAAAGTGTCCAAAAGAATTTAATTTTTCTCCTAAAGTGACTTTATAATTTTATAAAGTTAAATCTAATTTAAAAGTGCTTTTAAGTGATAAAGTTACTAAGTCTAATTTTAAAGTGACTTTTATAAAGTCAATGAAAAATTAGGAAGGAAAAGTGACTTTGGAAATAAATGACTAAGTGGGTCTTTATTAAAGTGGGGTGAATTAAAAAATAAAAAGTGAGATTTAAATGAGCATTTAATCTCAGCCTTAGATCTCAATCTATTTAAGCCATTGGATTTAGGGATCACCCAAAAGTCACTTGGGGTTAGATTAAAGGAGGAAAAGGTCATTCATTCTTTCATGAGAAGATTGAGAAAAGGAGAGCAAGAGAGCAAGGGAGATTTCTGGACAGTGAGCTACGGAGTTTCAGCAACGGAGTTTCAGCAGTAGAGTTTCAGCAAGTATGTACAGCAGAGTTTCAACTGGGCGGAGTTTCAGCAAGGCTGAGTTTCAGCAAGTTTGTACAACGGAGTTTCAGCACGGCGGAGTTTTAGCAAGGCAGAGTTTCAGCAAGGCTGAGATAAGTTGTAAAAGTAAGACATTTTCCAGAAATAAAGAAGAGCTCTCAAACTGGTTTTCCCCAAGAGTTGTAGGGGGTTTTTCCAGGGTCACATTGACCAAAAATCTCAGTGTTTAAATGTGTTTTAAAGGCTGTTTATTACTGCTGATTTTTATTTCTGCAATTTCCAGCATTCTGTATAATTTCCGAAATTTGTGTTTTCAGCAAATTTATTTTTTCCACCTTGTTAAATGTATGGTTATGGGAAAGGGCATTTAACTATATGGGAGAAATAAAGAGAAACTAAAAACAGAGGTGGGAAATGAGAAATTTCTACATGTCATTCTTTTCCTCTTCTCCTTTTTTATCCTTTTTCCTTTTTTCTCATCATCTCCTTTATTAATATTTTTGGTTCCTTTATTCCTTTTATTTTTTATTTATCTATACAACCATATTTATATATTAATATTTAATATTTTCATATATTCTTTATCCTTTATTGAGTGTTTTAGATTTTCTCTTCTTATGTCTGCATTAGATTTCATTTTTCCTATTTTTATATAAGTGTTATTTTTTATTATATATATAACAATTCTTAGTTTTACAGCCTTTTATTAAGAATTAAGAATTATTCGTATTGTTGTTTTTATTGTTATAATAATTATTATTATATTTTTATAATAATAATATTATTATCAATATTTTTTTATTGTATTTTTATTATTATAATAATATTATTATTATTACTATTTTTAAAAATTATTACTAATAAAAAATAGGTTTATGTTAATAACAAGAATAATATTATTAAATCTAATTAAATTAAATACGTTTATGTTAAGAACAAGAATAATATTATTAAATCTAATTAAATTAAATTTGAAATTTGTTATGAAAGATTATTTCATATTCTTTCCTATATAGGAATAATAATAATTTAATAAACTAACATTCAATTTTATATTAAATATGAAATTTGTTATGAAAGATTATTTCATATTCTTTCATATATAAGAATAATAATAATTTATTAAACTAACGTTCAATTTTATATTAAATATTTTTTAAGTTTTTTAATTAATGTTCATATTAAATATTTTATTTTTTCTTTAATGTTTATTTGGTATAACTAATGGTTTATATCTCTACATTATATATTAGCACAATTAGATATGAACATTTATTTGAGCTTTGATGATGAACCACACAAAGTAGTTTGAAATGCTTCGACCCAATAAATTGGAATGTGATTTATCAAAAGAATTCTCTTAAAAATAAATGTAATTATTTATTTGTGGTCCTTAATTGGTTTTCGTCCTTTGAATTCAATTGCCATATCAATGGTTCTTGGGATTATTTACTTCTTTCTAATTTTTTCTACTTAAAATAACCCTAATGCGGTTGTTTTTTAATCAAAACCAATGAATTTTTAAGTTTTTCCCATCAAGTCGCATGAGGGAGCTCTTAAGGCCTTGGGGATTTGAGCAAAAAAACCATGTGAAGGCCATACACAAGGGGTTCTACTCAATTTTTGTTCAATTAAATCATAAAACCCACCATCACAACTATATTTGTACAATGGCATTTCAATGTATCATTTTATATAGTCGATGGTTTTATTGAACCTATCTGCAAAAGGAATTGCACATACATACATTGTTCCGATTATATCAATTTTATCACTATTTGTCCTGGCTTCATTTTGGGAATTTGTATAGAAATGTGTTGTTGTCTTCGTGAGCCTACATCTCTTAGTCTTTTATGCCTCACAAAGGTTCTTTGTTTCAAATTAAGCTATCAACATGGCTTGAGTCAATTTGTATTTTCCACCAAGATTGATTTTATATATACATAATCGTGTCTCATGTTCCAGGCTATTTAAGTTGTTGTCTCCTTTTGTTTTTCTTACAAAGACTTAGAGCCTTGTTCACAAGTTAATGAATGATGTCATAATAGTTATTACCTGTATGTAATGAGTGATTCAATAACATGTTGCAGAATAAGTTTATTTAATAG
This sequence comes from Pinus tabuliformis, assembly GCA_031772625.1. Lineage (NCBI taxonomy): Eukaryota > Viridiplantae > Streptophyta > Pinopsida > Pinales > Pinaceae > Pinus > Pinus tabuliformis. Next base: position 1,704,196,588 of record CM062818.1, read on the forward strand.
AAACAGATGAAGAGGCGGGGATAGAGGAGGAAAAAATAGGAACCAACATTTAAGAGTGAGAGGGGAAATGGAACCAAGAATTTTTGTTCATTTCAATGCTAATTCTCAAGTGCTAAGGGTATTGTTATGCTCAGAAATAATGAACTTATTGGCGTTGCCTCAAAACCAGTCTAAGGCACATCCTCGATCACAACATCCCTTGTTTCAACAGCCTCTTCCTGCAGGAATTCGTGTCCCTCTACATACATCTACCCCTCCGATCAACCCAAATAATGATGGCACAGAAAAAGCTATTCTTGCACAACCTTTGCATTCAAGGCAAGGTTGGCCTGATATTTTTCCTCACAATCATCCCATTGAAGTGCATGCGTCACTTCTGCAATCTATTGCTTCTCGTGTTGTATATACACCTCCTATCGCACCTCAGTCATCCACTCTTGTTTCTCGACATGCCTCCTCTACATATCAATCCTCCAAACAGCACAGAGCATTGGCCAACCTTGTTGGTCAACCATCAAAGCTTCCTATCATTTCCTTACATGTTGCTAGTGAGAATGAACAAAATGCTCAAGTTGCTTCTTTTGGTTTCTCTCATGGATTGTCGCATTCAATGTCATCACGCCTACAACAAGAGGAGAAACAAGCAGAGTCAACTCCTTCTCATAGGCAGGGGAGTTAATTATGGCTTTTATATAGTACACTACTTTGGGCACAGGTCATGTTTTTGGTGTTGTGTATTCATAGGTTTATGACATCATGTTACTTTTTTACTAGATGTTATGCTTATGTTTTTGATGATACGTTTATGAAGGAGAAACTATATATCCGAAGTGGTACTTCAAAATACATATGCATCAATATATGTGTGTGTGTGTGTGTGTATTTTGAAGTACTACTTTGGATATAAATATAGAGAAATAACGAACATGCAAGGCACAAGGATTTAATCATTTTCATGATGGTATTTTTCTATGAAAACTGGTCTATGTGTTATGTATGGTGGCTGCATACTAATTTTTCATGGTTATGTATTGGGATTGTCATATGGTATGGTCACTAATTTAAATTGGCATTTTTAGAAGTTGGATAAAACATATCATTCACATTGAACATTAATTCATGCTCTAAAAAAGAGCCTTAATCAAATAGAAATGAGGAACCCATCTATTAGTGTCTAACTTTTAATAAAAAATTCCTAAAAGATCTTTTAGAAGTCTCTCCTCTTGACTCTAATCATTTTTATTAGAAATAAAACTAATTCGATATTTTAAGATTGAAAACTACCAAAACTACTTGAGACCTCTTTAAAAAAAAAGAGAGATCTATGAAGGCAAGAGAGACAAAAGTTATGAAGAGAGGTATGCTACAACTATATCAAGTTGTTCTTTACTATAATTTTATTTTCTATAAACTATAGAGTTTATCTTCATGGTGACAATAGTTCTATCTCTAAAGGAGAGACCAATTAAGGTGACTTCCCTCAATTATTCAAGGACTTGTGAAGGTATTTTGTGTTATTTCTGATCATTTACTTGTCATTAAAAAGGTCTTATTTTTATTTTTGTCAGTGCTAAAAATGATCTTTATGCAGAAAGGAAGTTGCCCATCCACACAAATTGCTTGAAGGACCGATATGTTTCCCTTTCCATTGGATTTCCTTGACTATTGCATACGAGTTTGTACATTGCAGTAGTTTGAGTTTTAGAACTACTCAATGGTCTTTGCAGAGACCTATTGTTAAGATTTGGATATTATTTCAATAAAATCAGCTTGCTTTTCTATACAATTTATATCTTTATATATCTCTCATATATGTTTATCCATTGTTATTCACAACTTATGCTCTACAGGATTTCAAGGTTTAGGCCTAGAATCCTTACTAGCTCGTTGCTGATTTAAGTTTAGTTTTTACCTTTTTCTAATCTTTGTTGATCACTTACTTCGTTGTGAATATCATGTATCAAATGTATATATCAGTGTTTCTTTCTTTTATTTAATATTTATGCAATGTAAATATATCCAAAATTTTAAAAAAACTAACAAACAAACATTTTCGCTTTACATTGTACATTCTGAGAAATTTGTCTCATTATCTTGTTGTGATAACAAGATTCAAGGAGTTGACTAATTTAGTTTTCTTAACTTAAACAAAACTATCAACACTTTGGTTCTATGCATGTTATGCATTTTCACTATCATAAGGGTATTGGAAAGATGCTTTAGCACCTTTTAGAGTTTTTTTATTATATCTCTTTAATTTTTGTAACGGGCGCAGTTCTTATATGCAAAAGAATATTCAAAATATTTTAATCTCCATAATATAACAAATATGAAGAAAACTAAAACACTAATAATAAAGCACTCATAAAATAAATAACATAAATATAGAAAAACCAAACATGGCGAAAAAGGCCTCAGCCTTACAGCATTCCTCACATTCTCATTCTCATTATTAAAATAATCTTTATGATACATATAAATGCATAAGGAACTTTGTCTCAAGATAGTGCATCTATTTTGAACAAACTTGGTTGAGATATTTTCTCAACAAAACACTAATCTAGGAGAACTTAGTTGGAGAGAATCTCTCATCCTAACTAAACTCCCTAGTTTGAAAAACTAACCCCTAATTCTCAATATTTGATTTATTTAATTATTATTTTGGATTTATAATTGTTTTATTATGAGAGTGAGGCTAACAAAATAATCTCTATATATATATATATATATATATATATATATATATATATATAAGAATGATGAATTTACAAGAGATCTGATATGAGATACGATATATTACAAATGAGGGCTATGTTTATATACTAAGCAAGGTGCCCCTTCATGAATAGTCATGTCCTTATAGACATGTTTCTTCAGTATATTATTCTTATTAACTATTAATTATTAATTATTTATATTCATGACATTGTCTTCCTCTTTAGAAAATATGTTTCCTTAAAGCTTATTGATGGCAATTCTTGATATCTTTTTCTATCTTGTAATGTCTTCTCATCTTTCTTAATTCTCGGAACTGACATTTTCAATGATACAAGACCATATGAACTTCTAAGTATGATAGAATTATCGTATTATAAAATGATTTAACCATCCCAAATTAATCTTCTGTGAAATCTTGTGATTACTAGAAACTTTGGATGAATTGTTATTGTAAGATTTGATTATGTTGACATTGATATTCTTTGGAATATAATTCATTTGTTTCTTATCCGAGTGATAAGGATATGCAGACTATCTGAGATGTCTTCTTTTGTGATTTGGGTGTCGATAAGGAGTTCTTTGGATCTAATTTCCCCTTATCCTATCTATGGAAATTTTTTTATTTACTTGAAGTATCTGATTTCTTTCATGCAAATATGGTGCTTGCTTAATCGGTAGATATTGACTTGAAATTTTTGTCATTTGAACTGACACATTTGATTATGTATTCACTTCAATTTTATTGGGATATTCTAAATCATGATACTATATGGATCAGTGTTTGTTCTTCTTCTTTTTTTCAGTTTTTGATAAACTTCTATTGAATTTCTTCTCAATAGCTTCATTTTCTTATGCTTTGTATATTTACACTTCTTGACTTGTGCAAGTAGTTTCTAATTATGATATTTTAAACGAGAAATTTCTTCATTTTTATTGGAGATGACTTCTTCAAGTTCCTTTTGCTTCCTTAATATTATTTTTTTATTTTCTTGAAGCATCAGTTTCGAAATGTATTTTGTCTTCTGATGAAGATATTATTAATTCTAACTTCATTATATGTCTTCGAATGTTATCATTTTCTTCTTATAGAGAAATATCAAAACAAAAATCTCCATGTTTAACATGAACAAACCCAAATCTTTAAACCGAGGTAGGACAAGAATTATGTAAATCTCTTTGTTAAACATAGTTACAACATTGAATTGAGATATACATTCATAATGATCAACTATCACTTATAAATCATTATTCATACACTTTCTTGCCAAAAATATCTTCTCTTTCACCTATTTTTTGCTCTGGAATTAGTAGTTGATCCACCAAATTAATATTGATGTCATTTTTTTATCACTTAAGTTGATAACGAGAATAATATTTTTCCTTTGGATACTCCCTTTTAATTTAAATGATCTATGATTTGTGTTTGAAATATTGTTATGGGAAAAACTTATTTCCTTTGTTTCTTGATTATAAGCCAACTTTTCTATACTTCATTGATTGACTCTATTTTGTGATCATCGATAATTTCATCAAACGATACTTTGACCAAGGAGTTTATATATTCTTCATATGAGAAACCCACTTCTCCAATATGTAACTAGACATTTTCTTACCTTAAGGTATTGCTGGTAATACGAGAAGTGGGTGAATCAATATTTCCTTAATATTTACACAATTGGTTAGTTTATTTCCTTAAACATTTAGAGCATAAACAAAAACATAAAACATCATCACATCAAATGAAATATACACATAAATTGTCATCTCAATCAAGTTTTGCATTATGTACGGCTATACAAACATTTACCAGTTGAGCTAGAAGGAAGTGAAACACTCCCCAAGTCTGAAGATTTTGCAGACAAAGTCTGCAAGAGTCTTCAACCTCCCTTACAAAACAACTAACCATCCACTACTATAATCATTGTTGCCATTGTTTCCCACTGTTGCAACCACTACTGCCACTTCTACCCATTGTTTCCGACTGTTGAATCCATTGTTGCCATTGTTTCCCATTGATTCAACCATTTCTACCACTACTACCCATTGTTTCAACCACGCTACCAATGTTGCCCACTATTGCAACAAAATCCACTGTCACTGCCACTGCTGCTTCTACTGCTCCAACTGTCTGTTATTACTACCTCTGTTGCTACTACTATCACTCATGTTTCCACTCTTCTTTGCACTTTATTGTTGTCACCCTTACTCCACATCAAGACTAATGTCAAAGTCAATCAACTTCTGCAATAACCTTTACAATCAACCTAATTATTGAACACACAATACTATAATCAAAACCACATTGTTGTAACAATTACGACCAAGACTTTTCTATATCAATCCTCTAACAAGTTCACTATCATGTTACAGCTCTATCATCTAGGCCATTGTCATCAAGGTCTATTATACAAGGTTGTTTCCAATTCACAGGCCAATGTTATTATCATTCATCAAGGACTCTTTCCATGAACGCAGTAATGCCTTGTATATATATACATATATATATGTCACAATCATGCAAGCTCATTGTCATGTGGATTAACACTCCAAACTTCATTGTTAAATATCATACTTAACCCACCCTAGCTAGTAAGATCATTATTCAATAACATCACATTTATGCAATTTATCAAGGATCATTGTCAGTCATCACAAAATCATTGTTATGCTAAAGTTTATTGTTATAACATTATTACCAAGGTCATAGAGAAATTCCCATATACCATTGTCATATGTTACTGAGCTACTACTCATGATATGATGGTCAATACATGCAACTGTTAGGTCAATACTGACTAAACCCTTACTGCATAGCCTGCTCCAAGATGGCAAGACACTGCTACAGAATGATATGTTAATGAATCCTAACTGTCGGTGACTCCTTTAATGCAAAGAAGACTTCTTTTATTTCAATATTGAGATGCTTCTATAGACAAACTTGGAGATATTTGATGTCTATGTAATTAATATAATTCTCTGTCGCAAACAATTATGTTGTCTTTGCAAAATTATGAGCTAGTAGGACTCCATATTCACTTATTCAAGGGCCTGTCACTGGTTTTCTTAAACTATGGTCTCACATTGTCCATGATCGGTTGCATATATTCTACCCTCAGTCTTATAATTTTAGTATTCTCAAAACGAGTGACTTGCTATAGAAGAGTTTATTGCAACTCAGGAATTCACTATAAGAGTCTCTCACCCATCCCTTGATTTTTTCAGAAGTGTTACAAATACAGCCTATAGTTTTTTCAAGACAACAGCGCTTGGAAAAAAAATTTGAGTTGCTAATTATCTCAGGCCTTCAGTAATCCTCACATTTCTAAATATGGTATCTATTCGCTGAGAGTGCCACGATTTATCCAAAAACCTAGTTGTGCCCGTTATGAGCCCTGACAAAATACAAATTTTTCATCTGTCTGTGGATCACCTATGTACTTCACAACTACAAAACAGTTACACAAATTTCCTCCTTTCACTCTCGATTAGCATATCTCTCTTCTGGGCCACAAACCACTTGTGCGCTTCTCAGTTGTGTAACAATAACATGAAATCTTCTCATGGATCAATCAACTTGCAAATAAGGGAAAGTGATTGATCACTGTCATTGTGCATCGATTTACCAAGGTTTGATTTGTTAGCAATAAATTTGTTTTTTGATAAAGACATTCACCCCATGCGCATCAAGTCAACTCATTGCATCCAAATAATCTTCAACATGCATTCCATGTTATCCACGCAGTCAATCAACTCTCTTTCCCATGAGAAAAATAGTCGTGTAGATCAGACGCTTTAGATTTGGAGTGCGTTTTCGGACTTTATTGGGATCCAGCATATACCATTACATTTATAAGCCCCAAAACCTTTCCAGATGTTCAACCTCTCTAAGGGAATTTTGGAACTCCACAGAGCCGCACTTAATACAAAGATAAATATTTGTGTTCAACAAGATGGAAATTATATGCCATCGTTGACCTGTAATAAATGTGTGCTTTTCCCAACGAAGCGCCCAATAGACCATAACCCAAACCATCCTCACAAACAAACCTCTTATTTAATGTGATTTTCCTCCACAGGGAACAGTCAATTCAAAACCCTGAAATTTATACCACTATCGTGTCCCATGTGCCCAGAATGTGACCCTTCAACAAGATAAAATAGCGAATCCCAAAATACCAATAAATAAATCAAACCGCAATCTTCTCTGGCCACATTTTAGAGCATCCTCCTTTAATCAATGAAACTACTCATAGAGAATGATTTTTTCATCCATACTCCACTTGGTATGAAATCGATCCCTTATATAGCAAATGGACAGGATTCTAGGAGGGACAGGATTCTAGGAGTCAACATAAGGAGAGGAGGGAGACAGACTTTCACTTTTGAAATTTTAACTTTCAGTTTCAAATGGAGCCAGAAATTCTTTTTGAAATTTCAATTAATTTTGTTTAATTTGAACTTTGGACTATAATGGATTTAATCTCTCTAAGATTTGAGCCAAGATGAAATCGAAATTAATATAAATTAAATTTTTTCCTTAGTAGAAATTATCCTCCAATGTAATGTTGCCACAACTATTTAACCAATACCACCTCAGCAGCCCTTGGGGTTTTGGACCACTGGCTGGGATCACAAAATTTGACTGACCATATTTCTCCAACATGATAAATCCTCTCATGACGATCCACATACCACCAAAATCAACTCATCGAAGAGAATCCCATAGTGATGGTCTTCAAGACAAACTCAGTGATCCACTGGTTCAAAATCCTCAACAAGTGTAGGGTATGTCCATCATCCAAGGAAACCAAACCCTAGAGATAGGGTTTCATCAAAATACATCATCTTGCAGGAATCATCAAGCTCCATCATCATCATTACATATATCATTTTGTGGGAATCATCACATCAATGACCTCCAACTATACTCGTTTTGATATCAATGAAAACATACTCAACAATCTCCCCCTTTGTTATTGATGTCAACACACCTAGCATGACAAGGCAAGTTGCATCATGCATCTCTCTCTCTCGCTCATTTCTTCCAAGATTCTCTCCCCTTTGGAATCAATACCAAAAGGTGGTCAGACACGTCCTTAATGATATCTCCAAGTGATGTGGCTCCCCCTAACATTATGCTCTCCTAAGGCATCATTTGATCTTATAATGTAGCCCCCCCTGTCTTTGTATTTATGATCTTCCAATTGTACAAGCATTCATTATGAAACTTGTTATATCTACCAAACCCTTGTGGTCTTGTCTTCATGCATGGTGAATGTTTTTCCTTCTTGGTTCTGCTTAGTCCATGTCAAGTTGCTTCTACAATCTCATGCAAAATGGCCAAAGTTACAACATATGTAGCACTCTACATCTAGTCTAAGTAATGGAGAAAAGGTGTTGTAACTTTTGTTGTCAAGGGCATATGGGATTATGTCTTGTCTTCCAGAATATCTACCTCTAGGGCTTTGATAAAACCTTCTATTAATACTCCTGCTACATCCCCTACAATCTATGGCTCTATGTCCATAGTTAAAGCACACCTAACAATAACCATAATATATGCTTGTATATCTAGGTGTATAGGGTGATAATCTCCTAAAGGTGTCTCGCCCATGAGTAAGGCTTTGCTTCTCTCCACTTCTGAATGCTCTTTTATGATGTTTCATCTTGAATGCATCATCTTGACATCTTGAGGCATTTGTCTTCATGCTTCCAATGTTTGTTGACTTGTGCAAAACTTTGACTTTGGGGTTCTCTTCATTTTTGGCATGAGGCTTCTTTACAAGTGGTTTTTCTTCATATTTGGAGCGAGGATTCTCTTCATGGAGCTTCTTTCCATCTTCATAATGAGACATATCTTCCTCTTTGACATCTTCATCTTTATAGCATGAGGACTCGCCAACATATTCAAGAGTTGTCTTGATAAGTGGTGATATTTGGTAATGAGCATATCATCCAAGACCTGCACACTCAACTTACAATTCATCTTGTCTACTTTTTCTCTCAAGGTGACAATTTCATATTCATTTTTCATGCAATTCTCTTCCTTCTACTTCGACTAACTTCCTTAATACTTTTGGCTTCTTCAAGTTCCCTCTTCAAGGAAGTGATAAGTTTTTTATTCTACTTGTTCCATTTATTTGGTCTTTTCAGCAACTTCAAGAGTTTTAGATATGCAACATATTTCTAATAGATTTCATCATTCTCCTATTATTTCCCCATCTTAGATGTTACGGATTTGCCTTCAAGCGGCTAAGCTTCCAACAAAGGACCAGCTCTCATACCAATTGTTCAAAATACTAAGAGGGGGTTGAATCAGTGTTTCCTTAATATTTACACAATTGGTTAGTTTATTTCTTTAAAGATTCAGAGCATAAACCAAAACATGAAACTCATCAAATCAAATGAACAATACACAGAAATTGTCGTCTCAATCAATCTTTGCATAATGTATGGTTACGTACACATTTACTAGTTGAGCTGGAAGGAAGTGAAACACTCCCCAAGTCTGAAGATGTTTGCAAATAAAGTCTGCATAACTCTTCAGCCTCCCTTATGGAACAACTGACCGTCGACTGCTACAACCACTGCTACCATTGTTGCCCATTGATGCAACCATTGTTGGCCACTGCTTCCCATTGATGTAACCATTGTTGGCCACTGCTGCCACTACTGCCCACTACTGCAACCATAGCTGGAAAAAATCCACTCTCACTACCACTACTACTCCTGTTGTCCATTGTTACTAGCTTTGCTTTTGCCACTATCAAACATGTTGCCACTCTTCTTTGCACTTTACTACTGCCACCCTTGCTCCCCATCAAGACTTACGTCAAAGTCAATCAACTTTTGTAATAACCTTTACAATCAGCCTAATTGATGAATACACAGTGCTATAATCAAAACCACACTGCTATAACAATTACAACCAAGATTTTTCTATATCATTACAACACTGTCATCTAGGTCACTATTCATCAAGGTCTATTATACAAGGTTGTTGTCAATTCACAGGTCACTGTTAATACCATTCATCGAGGACTCTTGCCATGAATGTAGTCATGCCTTGTGTGTGTGTGTCACAGTCATGCAAGCTCACTATCATGTGGATTAACATTGTCCAAACCGCACTGTTAAATATCATAGTTAACAATTTTCACGGCCACTTGCATTGTAAACCCTAGCTAGTAAGATCATCACATTTATGCTATTCATCGAGGATCATTGTCAATTATCACAAAATCACTTTTATGCTAAGGTTTAGTTTTATAACATTACTACCAAGGTCATAGAGAAATTCCCATATACCATTGGCATACGTTATTGAGCTACTACTTATGATACGATGGTTAATACATGTCACTATTAGGTCAATATTGATGAAACCCTGACTACACAGGGTACACCAAGATGGCAAGACATTGTTGCAGAAATATGTTAGTGAATCCTTGCCATCGATGACTCATTTACTGCAAAGCAGACTTCTATTTCAATAATGAGATGTCTAGTTATTGAGCTACTACTTATGATACGATGGTTAATACATGTCACTATTAGGTCAATATTGATGAAACCCTGACTACACAGGCTACACCAAGATGGCAAGACATTGTTGCAGAAATATGTTAGTGAATCCTTGCCTTCGATGACTCATTTATTGCAGAGCAGACTTCTATTTCAATAATGAGATGCTTCAATAGACAGACTTGGAGATATTTGATGTCTCTATAATTAAAATAATTTTCCGTCCCAAATAATTATGTTGTCTATGCAAACTTCTGAGCCTGTAGGACTCCATATTATTGCAGTCATTTATTCAAGGGTCTATCATTGGTTTTCTTAAACTATGGTCTCACACTACCCGTGATCAACTGCATATATTCTACCCTCGGCCTTTTAATTTTAGCATGCTCAAATCGAGTGATTTGCTAGAAAAGAGTATTGCAACGCAGACATTCATTATAAGAGTCTTTAACCCATCGTTTGATTTGTTTAGAAGTGTTACAATTACAGTTTATAGTTTTTTCAAGACAACAGTACTTGAAAGAAAATTTCGAGCTACTAACTGTCTTAGGTCTTCAATACTCCTGACAATTCTAAATATGGTTTCTATTGGTTGGTAGTGCCATGATTTATCCAACAACCTAGTTGCGCCTTTTATACGCCCTAACAAACTATAATCCATCGTTTCTTCGTGGATCACCTATGCACTTCACAATTGCATAATAGTTGCACAAATTTCCTCCTTTCACTCTTGATCAACATTATCTCTCTTCTGGGCCATAGACCACTTGTGCGCTTCTCAATTGTGTAACAATAGCATGAAATATTCTCACATGTCAGTCAACTCGCAAATAAAGGGAAAGCAATTGATCACTGTCATTGTGCATCGATTTACCAAGGTTCGATCTGCTAGCAAGAAATTCGATTTCTGATAAGCCATGCACCCCTCACGCGTCCAATCAACTCATTGCATGCAAATAATATTCAACATGAATTCTGTGTTATCCATGCAGTCAGTCAGATCTTTTTACCGTAAGAAAAATGGTCGCGTAGATCAGACACTTCAAATTTGTAATGTGCTGTCAACCTTTATTGGACTCCAGCATATACCATTACATTCATAAGCCCTTGAACCTTTCCAAATGTTCGACCCCACAAAGCCGCACTTAATACAGAGATAAATATTTGAGTTCAATGAGATGGCAGCCTTGTATAATCGCTAACCTATAATAAATACGTTTTTATCCCAGCGAATCCCTCAACAGACCATAACCCAAAACATCCTCACAAGTAAGCCTCTAGTTTGATGTGGTTTTCCTCCAGAGGGAACAATGAATTCGGAAACCTGCAATTTCTACCACTATTGCGTCCCATGTGTCCAGAATGCAAATTTGAGACCCTTCACAAGAGAAAATAACAAATCCCAAAATACCAATAAACAAATCAAACCACAATATTCCCTAACAGCATTTCAAAGTATTATCCTTTGATCAACGAAACTACTTCATATAGAATGAGCTTTTCATCCATACTCAACTTGGAATGAAATCGATCCCTTATATAGCAAAGAGAGAGGCTTCTAGGAGTCGACATAAGGAGAGGAGGGAGACCGAATTCCACTTTTGAAATTCTAAATTTCAATTTAAAATGGAGCCTAATTTTCTTTTTGAAAATTCAATTTTTTTTAATTCAAACTCTAGGCTATAATGAATTTGGTCCCTCCAACATTTGAGCCAAGGTGAAATTGAAATTAATACAGAATAAATAATTATCCTCCAATGTAATGTTGCCACAACTATTTAACCAAGAGTGTGATTCTACCTCAGCAGCCCTTGGGGTTTTCGACCCTTGGTTGAGGTCACGAACTTTGACTAAAATATCTCTTCAATCGTAAAGTCTTTCATGACGATCCAACACCTCATCTCATCGAGGAGAATCCAATAGTGATGGTCTTCAAGACAAATTCAGCGATATGATGATTCAAAATCCCCAACAAGTGCGGGGTATGTCTATCGTCCAAGGAAACCAAACCCTAGAGCTAGGGTTTCATCAAACTACATCATCTTGTAGGCATCATCAAGTTGCATCACCATCATTACTTGTATCATTATGTGGGCATCATCACCTCAATGACCTCCACCTATACTCGATTTGACACTAATGACAACATATTCAATTGGTATAACTTCAATATTGTGGTGTTGTACTTGGTGTTTTTCCTCTTTTCTCCTTCACTTGAAGTGAGTGTTCTTGTTATTATTTTTTTTAATTGCCTTCAACTTAAAAGTAACCATCTTTTAACTTATATATATTAAAACAAAATCACTTTCCCTTCTACATTAATACTTTTTTCTTTCTTATATTTATTTTCAATAAAACCTTTTTATAAATATTTTTTAGTTATTTTTGACTTTTTAATAAAGCATTCCTCCATATTTTATATATATATATATCGAATGCTTTTAATTTATGGTTTATATCTTTTTCGAATTTTAAAAGATCTGGTAGATATTATTAATGTTAGTTTGTATCCCAAATTCCGAATAAAGACAACTATTACTCTTGGATTGGCCCAGTTAGCCCACTAGTTGTGACCTTTGACCTTAGTTTCCCTTTGGAACCCTTGGCATACATTAGTGCACTGATACCAATTGATTGGCACTGTGCAACATACATTAGTGCACTGATACCAATTCACTGGCACTGTGCAACTTAGGATGCATCAGGATTGTGCAAAGAAGCGGCGGAAGTCGTTGTAGGGCTGGGATGCTTGTACAGTGGTGGTTGTTTACTTTGGTCAATAGCGGCTCTATGGAGACTTGTGAATATTTTGTGTTTTGGCAGTGGATGGCAAAGTTTGGTAGAGAAGGCAACAAAATCAGTCAAAGGAAGACAATGCACATCGACAACGAAAAAATATATATATATATATTTATATATGCCTTTTTTCTTTTCTTTTAATGGCCAAAGGCCTGGCGACAAAATGGATAATCTCCAAACAACTTTTTGTTGCTAAGAGCCTAAGTCTCAATGGCAACAAACTTGATGAGAGTTTGACGGCCAAAAGTCGGGATTAGAAAATGAGGCTTTGATGTCATTGTAATGAGCATAGTTCATATATGGAGCGAAATATTCAAAATATATAAAATATCGTAATATCCATAATAAGACAAGTAATATTTATATATAAGAATGTTGAATGTACAAGAGATATGATATGAGATATAATGTCACAAATAACAATCCTACTTATATACTAGGCAACATGCCCCTTCACAATATACTAAGTATTTTTAACTATTACTTATTAATTATTTATATTCATAACAATTTTAAACAATGAAAAAAATTCAAAATTGTTTTTTAACTAACTTAATGGTATTGGGACGACTCTTTAATGCTATTTGAAGATTTATTGTATTTCTTTCATTTTTAAAAGAGAAAATAGCTTAAGGTTTTATTCTCATATATGTATATAGACGCACACACTTGAAAAATGGTACAAGAATGTAAAAATGTAAAAAAATCTAATTAAATTATAGAACAAAATATGATAATAATAATGACAATACAATGTCACTTGTATATATAATTGAAAATAGTAAAATACATCATTGAGAATGTAAAAATGCATAACTTATGATTAATATATTAAAAAATATTATCTAATCTTAATAATAATGTCACAATCATAAACTTTTGTTCATGATTTAATTTTTCTAATTACAAAGTCAACTATTCAAACTTCAATGTTTTAGTTATAATTTAAATTATATACAATTGCAAACCATACTCAATTGCATTTAGCACATTAGATGTAAAACATTAATCCACGATCATTAATAATTAATAAGAACAATCAAGTCTTCTTCATGTGTTACACATAAACCCTCAATCAAAATGCTCTATAAAGACTCCATAACTCAACTTGTGGTTCACCTATTGGGTTTGTAATTGTAGACAGCTCCACACTTATTGGATTTCTAATTGTAGATGGTTCCACACATATTGAGCATCATGTCTAGATTAGTCGCATTTCTTATAATACTTTCCCTACACCTTGGGTATTTCCAAGTAAGAAGATAATAGTTGTTATGAAATTAGATCTTGAATATTTTCCTTCTTAGATCCTAATCGGATTCTCTTTACCAAATGAATAAAACCACAAAGTCCAATTCCTCTCGTAGGTTGAAGCACTAGCTACTTGTGAAGTAACCGCTTGTAGCTCTTGAGCATGCACACCATGAAGTTTCCATCCGACTATTGGATATTTTCAACAACCCCTGTCACCCAAAACCTTTATTTTGCCAAACTCACATTTACCCATGTGTAAATTGGTAAAATGAATTTGAGTGATGGTGTTTCAACTAAATCAAGATCTTAAATATTCTTTATTGTGGTTATCAATCCCTTCATGATCTCTATCATTTGAAGGTGGCCTCTTCTTTGTTTACTTAATATCATATAATTTGGGATTCAAAGATTGTTAAAGTGGTTATAGGGTCCAACCCCATAGCTACAAGGATTCATTGTAACCAACCGAGATGACCCTATAACAAGATGTTACATAACCGCTTTGTGTGGTTATGTATCCTTCTTATTCGAAGGTTTGACCCCTAAAATTATTGTTATGGGGGTCATTGTGAATAGGCATAGGGAGATATGCCTAAAATTATGGGGTTAACACGCCTATGGCACATTGGATATCTTAATCATAGGGGATACCCAAAACTCTATGGAGTCAATGTTAGGTGAGAGATTGGGGTCTTTCATCCAACACTCAAGCGCAGGGTAGAAGCACTTAGTCATGAACCTGGTGTGGTTTATGAATCCAATGTGAAGCACATGAACCCAAGGACTGGATGCATGCACACTGACTACACAATTTTTGGGGTGTCAAAACCTTGTGAGCTTAGGTCACACTCCGATGATGTTGCTCAACACTCTAAAACCTTCCTAATGGTGCGAACCACATGAACCCAAGGACTGGATGCATGCACACTGACTACACAAATATTATGTCGAAATTTCCCAACACTTGCATCTAGCCTCAATATTTTTAGGTCGAAAAGTTGGAGGAATTTTCTTATATGGCCATTTTGGTGGCATGTCCCAACTTGAAATTTTGGAGTCCATAACCTTCTAGATCCATTTTGAGGCATTAAACATTATTTTTCGGGGTGTCAAAACCTGTGAGCTTAGGTCACACTCCCATGATGTTGTTCGACACTCTAAAACCTTCCTAATGTTGTGAAAATCACCTCAAATAGAGCTCACATGAGAAATTTATGTCTCCCACAAATTGATCTACCTTCTTAACCAGCATGGTATGAGTGGATGCCACATCAATTCCCATTACTTATATGTGGAGCTAGCCACATGTGGAATTTAAAGAAGATTCCAGAAGGCCCAAAACCTTATCACAAGTAAGGGCTGAGAAAGTCCAAAACCTACCCCTAGATGGCTATTGAGCTATGTTGATATGGTTTGCTAGGAGGCGAAGGGGTTCCATTCTTTTGCATTGTACTTTTTCCATAGTTGAGCAAAATATCTAGGAGTGGTATTATCAAAGCATAACATAGGAGGATTTTGTAGCAATTGTTCTCCATAAAAGTGCCCATTGATTTGTATGTGCATTTTTATAATTGAAACAAAGAAACAATAGGATAGGAATCACGTTCTAGCTATGTTTTTTCTCGTATGGGGTTTCCAAAGATAATTGTGTTCATTTGTGTGGATGTTGTTTTTATGTGCATGTTCTTTCCATTTTTTATTTCAGTTATTTCTTAAACACAAACAAGGGTAGTAATTAATTCATCTGGAATCTAAGGAAATAAATTTGCATAGTATAATATTTCAAAATAGTATAAGTTGTGTTACGACAAATAGACCTTATGGAATATCCACAGTAGCTCACTGATCATATTCGTATCACAATGGTTTTCTTTGGAGTATTTATGGGAAAATGTAGGATCTGTGGATTAGCTTAAGAAAAAAATCACAAAACCTTAACATTTGCATATGAGTCTATTCATAACCCTTGAGATCTAGCAAAAGAGAGATGTATGAGGTTGGAAGAGCATATTGTTGGCATCTCTTGCAATATGGCACTCCTCAAGGTGGCTTTAGCAAGCAACTTGGACTATATGGTGAGGTTGCATGCTCTAATTCAGATATTGGATCGAAGGGGAAAATGGGAGAAAATGAAGACCCAAAAAAGGAATGGAGGAAACAGCGCAAGAAAGAGCAACCAAGTTCCAATGCATTTACCCCTTTCACATTAATTATTTAAAATGGTAGCTAAATTATATATCAAGTCATACCAAGGTGATGTAATTGCACTAAATTTGAATCATTGGTTGCAACAATTAGAGGTCGATTTCAGTGTCCACCATATATGAGAAAAGTATAAGATTTCATTTGTCGAGCTGAAATTAGAGGGCCATGCGTGGGAAAGCCACATAGAGACACTTAGGTTGAAGGGTGATTTACCAATAATTAAGTCTCATTAAGTCTCAATTTTACCCTATTGAGCATGTAGAGGACTAATGGATCAATTGACATTACTTTACACAAAGACGAGAAGAATGTGCAAGAGTACACCACCGAATTCAAGAAGATGGATATCATGTATATCTCCCAAGAACCTAGATGTACTCAAGTATTTGGAGGGTCTACAAAATAATTCGGGGAAACAAGTGATGCTCTTCAAGCTCATGGCAGATGATGAGGCCTATGTGCAAGCACAATTTCTAAAGAGTATAGGCCACAAAAAAGGCATCCAAGTGGTTCCAAGCATAAAAACCACCAATATGCTTCCAAGGAGGGAAAGATAAAGTGGAAAGGGGAAGACAAGAAAAAAACCACTATACATCAATGCAAGGATCCAAGTAACCATTGCAATATCGATGGTTGCATTGAAAAAACCTATTGGAAACTACATCCACAATTGAACACAAAGAATCGTAAGGATGCCAACACCAAGAACCTTCTAGTCACAGATTCAAGCAATTGGAAAGAGAACTTAGCTGTGAATGAGAGGATTGTATACACTTCAGTGCAGAATAAAGGGAATTTGAGTAACCTTCATTATAAGGAAGAAGAGATGACCAAAATCTTCCATATAAAGTTCTATGTCAAGAAGACCAATGTCAATTCCCTATTTGATTCTAATTCATGGGTCAATATCATAGCAATCGACCCATTCGAGAAGCACGGGTTAGAGGTTCATGATCGTCCAAGCCTATGCCCATTGGGGTGGGTGAACAAGAATGCAAAAATCAAGGTCACAAAATAGTGTTAAATCAAATTTGTTTATATGCAGGGTTTATTAATGAAGTTAAGTTAGACGTTGTACTCTTTGACGTGTGTGGTGTAGTGTTTAGAAGCCCCTACATGTATATGAAGGATGCAATCTTCATGCGGAGAACAAACTAGTACTACCTAATCAAGGATGGGAATTCCTATATAATCAACGCACACAAAGGTAATTTGAAGATATCACTAGTAAGTGCCAACCAAACCTATAAGTTGGTTAGTTTCAATGAGAAACGTGTTTTGTTTTTCTTAAGAGAGAATCAACAATGTGATGAATTAGTAAGGGCAAAGGCATCCTTTGATGGTTGTATTAAAGAGAAAAAAATAGTAGTTGAAGGAGTTGTTATAGGCATATAGAGGCATGTTCCAAAAGCCTAATGGGTTACCACTTAAAAGGGATGTGGAGCACCAAATACAACTATTGTATGACTCCCCAGTATTCAATATTGGGTTGTATAAACAATATGTTTTGGAAAAAGAGCAAGTGAAGACGCAGTTGACGTAGCTACTATAATACGGAGTGATTCGATAAATCACCTCACCTTGTGGGGCACCTATCATTATCATGCCCAAGAAGGATGGGACTTGGAGGATGTGTCTCAACTACAAGGCATTGAATAATATTACACTCAAAAGTTGGTACCCTTTGCCCAAGATTGATAATCTATTGGACCAATTGCACCATGCCAAGTACTTCAGCAAGCTATATGCCACAATACCACAAGTTATATGCCAAAGAAGAAGACACTTAAAAGGCCACCTTCAAGGCAAGGACAGGTTTGTATAAATGGTTGGCATGCCATTTGGTTTATGTAATTCATCAGCTACATTTACAAGACTGGCTAATGATGTATTAGATTCATTTGTCATAATATATTTGGATGATATATTGGTTTATAGTTCTACCTAAGAGGAGTATATCTCACATCGCATACAAGTGTTAGAGACTAAAAAATCACCAATTGCTAGCAAACATCAAGAAATGTGAGTTTGCTCAACAGTCATTGATATATTTGGGGTATGTGATTGGTGGAGAGGAACTCAAGATAACTCATGCTAAGATGGCCATCATCATAAAATGTCCAATTCCTACAAATTCTATTGGATTTAAGAGCTTTGTTGGGGCAACAAAGTGCCTACGGAAGATCATAACATCAATTTCAGTGGTAATTGCACCAACTCCATGACATAACAACAACTGGTAATATTTTCCAATGGGGGAAGAATTAGCATAAGGATTTTGACAAACTGAAATGCAAGATTACTAAAACCCTAGTTCTAGCATTACCAAACTTGCAAAAACATTTTGAACTGGAGACAAATGCAATTGGGTATGTTATGGGAGTAGTCTTGATGCAAGGAGATAATCCAATTTGATATCATTTAAAATTGTTTCAAGGGGGAGTCTTAAACTACCCTACCTATCATAAGGAACTATGTGCCTTGGTACAAGTTGTTAAGAAGTGGAAACATATTTAATGGGCAAGGAAACCATCATCCACACAAATCAACAACCACTATAGTGTTTATATGCATAGAGTAATCTTCAACAAGCTAGATATTATAAGTGGATGGCATTATTACAGTGGTTTCATCTAGTCATCTAGTACAAGAATGACATCACTAATAAGTTGGAAAACATGTTATCAAGGTCACCCACAACCAAGATTTCAGCATTAAAAACTCTTATGCACATAAAGCCTTTTACCCATCTTGCATATGAAGAGGCATAAACCCAAAATGAGGACTTCAAGAAGGTGTTTAAGTGACTACTAGGTTAAATTCATGTAAAAGAAGGTAACAGCAAGGCTACCTACCATCTCCAACATGGGTTCAAATAGTGTCCCTAAAGGTGAAAGATTATAGCTTATCATAAAGGCTCACACCTCTAAGGTTGTAGAACATTTTGGTGTTAGAAAGACAGTTGCTAATTTTCAAAGGTATGTGTACTAGAATGCAGATGTAGCATAGTATATCAGAGGATACTTATTTTGTTGTACAAGAACGCCAAAAAACAACAAACAAAGTTTATACCATCCCTTATATGTACTCATTTGTGGGTACTTTACCAACAACACGAAAGGGACATGTCTATTTAATTCCAATAATTAATGCGTTTAGCAAATTGTGCATTCTAAAGCCTTCTAAGAAAACCATCAAAGGGCAAGAAATAATGAAAATGTTATTTGAATAGGTCAGAGTGCACTTTGGAATACCAAGGAACATCATCTTGGACAAGGATACCAAATTTCTCAATACCTTTTGAACTACACTTTGGCAGAAGATGGACACTATATTGAAGACATCTATAGCATTCCATCTACAAACAAATGGGTAGACAAAAGTAGTCAATAGGACTTTGGTACAACTTTTAAGGGTTACAATTAAAAGCATACGAATACCTAAGATAAAAATCTAATTTTTATCCAACACTCTTATAACAAAGTAGCCCACACTTACTAGTAAGTCCCCTTTTGAAATTCGTTGAGTGTTTGTTGCCTTCACCTGTGAATGTTGTAGATTGACAAGAAGGAACGAAAAAAGGCATCATTGAAAAGCATTAAGATCAAAAAAGTTTACTTAAAATACTAGACGAATCCATTCACAAGTACAAGAAACATTGAATAAGTCACAGGAAAGATACAAGGCTCAACATGACTAACATAGAACAAAGAAATCATATAGAGTGGGAGTCCTAGTAATAAAATCAAAGCTCTACAATATGAACCTTTTGAGGTATTAGAGAAAGTGGAAGATAACACCTACAAACTCAGTATACACCTATACATGTGCATTTACTCGATAGTAAATGTGGATAATTTAAAACTATATGAGCCTTCTATGTTTGATCAATAGGAGCAAGTGCTACCTACCATAGTGCACTTAGCCACAGATGCTCATGTAGAGTTGGTAGACGACACGATTCTTTAGAGAGAATGACCTTAGCAAATTGGGTTGAAAGAGCAACTTCCAAACAAAGCAAAATGGTAATCCAAGGAGAAAGTCAAGGAAAATTTTCTTCACCTCATTTAGTAGAACTTTGGGGGACCAAAAGCCTCCCTAAATGGGAAAGTATTATCTCGATTGGATTATCATATTATTTGTGATCTATCTCGACATTGTCTAGGTGGAAAAATTGGAGGAGTTTACGTGTATGATCCATTTTGGTGCAAGTCTCCATCTGAGGAATTGAGGTCCAAAACCTTCTGAAGCCATTTTGAGGCATCAAACAATATTTTTGGAGGGGCAAAACTTTATAGCTCACATCACCACAACCTTGTTCTACACTCCAAGGCCTTTCCAATGGTGTGAAAACCACCTCCACTGAAGCTCGCATGCAAAAGTTATGTCTGCTACAAGTTGACCTACCTTGTTGACCACAATGGTATGAGTGAATGTCACATCAACTCCCATTACTGACATATGTGGGGCTAGCCACATGTGGACTTTCAAAAAGATCCTAGAAGGTCCAAAACCTTATCACAATTAAGGGTAAGGAATCAAAAGCCTACCCCTAGATGACTATCAAGCTATGTTAAATACTAGGTTGTTAAGAGAAAGGCTTCCATTCTTTTCCATTCTACTTGTTCCATAACTGAACAAAGCCTCTAGAGGTATTTTTCAAAGCATAACAAAGGAGAAATCTATAGCAACCTTTTAGGCCACATTGTTAAAGGTATCTCTTAGGAGCGCCCGTTCCTTGTATGTGCATTTTTATAACTAAAAAGCAATGAGAATCTATAGCAACCTTTTAGGCCACATTGTTAAAGGTATCTCTTAGGAGCGCCCGTTCCTTGTATGTGCATTTTTATAACTAAAAAGCAATGAGAAGATGGGCCTCACTTTCTAGCTCAATTTTCTCCCATATTGGGTTTCTCGTGATAAACCTTTTGTTCATTTGTGTGGATAGTGTTTTTATGTGCTTGTTTTTTTCCATTTTTTATTTCAGTTATTTCATAAATTCGAACAAAGCTAGTAATTTATGAATCTAGAATCTACAAAAATATGTTTGCAAAATTTAAGATTTTAGAATATTATAAGATATGTTGTGATGAATTGTTCTAGTGAAATACACACAGCAGATTACAGATCAATAAGACAAAATAGCACTGAAAATTATCCTTATTGGCATGGAAACATCTTCTCAAGATTATTGAATCTAATTTCTGTATAATAATAATCAAATTTAAGGTCGCAGCCCTCATAGATGCCAAATTGATGTATAAAACACCCTTATTTGTGAGACAAGTAACCCCAAACAACAAATTGACTACTTAATTTATAGAGGTGTAAAAACTTCAACCCGTCTAGAGTAAAAACTACACTTAATTTACCACTTGACCATGGAAAAAATGAACCTAATTTACCTCTTGACCACAACACACTTGATAAAAGATTCTACATTATTGCTAATAAGACCTCCATATTGAATTGAAAAGATAATTTCACATTGTTGCTGATAAGACCTCCCATTGTGCATTAAGATGACTTGCTGAATCACTTGTATAAATATGAAATCTACATGAAAAATGCTTCAAAAATAATACATCAGCCATAAATTCATACATGAGACCCCAAAGAAATGTAAAAATTCACGTACATACAGAGGCACTTATCTGCCATCTTGAGACCCCTCCCAGCCTCCCTCAGACCCAGAGTGGGTGGTGCTTGTCTTTAAGAGGAAGAGAAACGTGTTTGTCCATGGCAAGGTTGTGAATTTGAAACGCCAGAATACAACATGTGCAAGACTTCCGTTCTCATGCTCCCAGAATTTTGTATTTTGCTTCTCCAGGCTCCTCCTGGTAGAACTTGTGAGCATTTTGGCACATACGACCAAGGTGTCTATAGACTTCCCTTTTCAGAATTTCTGAGACTAGACCAATAACTCCAAAGAGCCTACTAGTGATGATTATTTTCATGCCCTTGGCGGCTTATGGCAGCGATCATCTAAGCACTCTAGGGGACAAAAACTGGCCCAGAAAGCAGTGTTTTGCTGGTGCTTCCACCATTTTCCTAAGGTTTCCAATTGCTTGACGTTTTTATTCACTTGGGACAAGCTTTTGATCCTTTTATGTCGTTTCAAAGGAGTAAGAGTCTAGTTAAGGCTTGAATTTCCTGGGCATTCAGGTCCATATGTAGTATTGGGCAATTAATCACCTTACAGCGAACCTTGAAGCCTCCAGTTTTCAAGTTCCCAACCTATTCAGGTCCGTATGTCCTATTGACCAGTTCACTGCATATGATAAGTCACAAAAACGTTGCCTCCATTGAAGACCACATAAGCACTTATCTCTGTGGCCCATTTCAGCTTCCTGAGTTTCTTATATATCAGTGTAGGTAGATTAGCTAAACCTCGTTATTCAATCTATAAGGAGGTCTCTCAAGTCTTAACATATTCTATAAGCTTGGAAACCTAATTGCTAATCCTATAAAATTCCCCATGTTTGATTATCTGATTGAATTATACAAGCTCAGCAACCTGCAGCTGATCCTGTGAGATCTCCCCATTTTGGCATATCAAATGGTACTGGTCCACCAAACCCCAAAAGAACCCACCAACCAGAATTGCACAAGCTTGGCAACTTGTATGCAGTGAGAGAATTTTGTAAGATCTTGTTTTGGCATATGGAATGGTATTGTTCCATAACCACCTACACACCTCACCCCCAGAATTCTATAAGTTCAGCAACAAGTGGTTAGCCCCGTGAAGTGAGATCTCTCTTCTTTGGCATATGGAATGGTACTGGCCCACCAGCCACCAAACACTCCAGCTCCTCCCCTCAAAATGAGAAAAACCAGAGGGATTTTTGGGTTATGTTTGTAATATTTTTAACTTAGATTTGCTCAAATTTACACTTGACATAAACACAACGAATAAAGGATCCCACTTCAAACTTTGCAAATGACTTCTGAAATTGCATCATCATTCTATATACTGTACAGATATGTTACAAAGAAAAATTAGACAAGGGAATCCTTGACAACAGAAGAAAAACACGCCCATAGGAGTATTATACATTTTTTCAACATTTCCATTTCTTATAGCAGATGCCTGGCAGACTCAGTTATCAGAGAGTGTGTATATGGAATCAACGTAGCCTTCCACGTCCCAAAGGAAAGAACCAAACGCAACAGCCTCCAACAGTAGCCTCCTCAAACTGGAATATGTTAACCTGAGTACATCATCATTTGCAAAATTTATCGTTCCATCTGCTGCAACATGTACAACTGACCTTCCAAAGAGAGCTTCAGCATGTTTCTCAACCATGTTTACACTTTCGTTTGTTCTCATCATTGCACATCTTTGTAAACTCTCTGCATCAAAAGACATTATGTAGTCTCTTAACTGCTTAGGTCTAGTTCTAGTTTCCACCAAGGAGGATGTAAATGGGTCTGCCACAGGAACAGCATCTACATCCTTACCAGGGAGACGCTCAGTCCTGGTAAAGAAATTACTTTCTCCCAAGTGCAAAAGATATTTCTTTACATCATCTGCATCAGACAAATAAGAATATATTGCCTCTAAATTCATTTCCAGCTGATATCTCTGTTCTGCTCTTCTCAAAAAATAGCCATACATTATGGTAGCAGCATAAACTCGTCCAAGGGTTAGTCTATCAATCTCAGTTATTGTGTGATTATCAACAATATTCAATTTGCCTCTTCGGCCTAGAATCCGGGATATATGCTCTCTGATCATGTCAAGCATCTCTGGGGTATGAATAGATTCTAGTTCTTCATCTTTTGGCAGCCAGGTATCTACCTTTCCATTTTCCATACATGACACTAGTCTGGGCACCATTGGTACATTGAGCTCCACAAACTTCTGAACAATTAGCATATATATAACCTCTACAGCTGCAGTCTGGCATTCATATGCTTTTAATTCTGCTATCTTCCTGATAAAGAAAACAACTGTGAGAAAGGATGCCAAATTAAATTTAATGAGTTATACTTGCATCATAATTCCTTGTGAGTGAATTACGTCACAGAAATGGGCAAGATATGAGTGTCGCCTCTTACACTCTGCATGAAACATGCAAAGAAGATCAATTCTGCCACAGATTAAGAAACAAAACCATGATATAATATTTTTCCAAAATATCTGAAGAAGATCCTTTCAAGAAAACTAGAACTTCTCCAGGCTTATGAAAAACAGTCAGTATAGTGGTAACAAACTTGTGCATTCAACACACTTTAACATTTAACAAAAACATGCATGTAAGCTGAGCTCCATGGCAAATAATTGCTGAGTGGCATTTTTCCATTAACAGCTAGGATTTTATTTTGATATTTCCCGGAATTGGCACCAGCGGTTCCTACGCATTCTAGCTAGTGTACACTTTTATCACAGAAGTCTTCTGATGACTGTTCACTAATATTTGGCAACCAATACATTTGACATTTAAATTTTTCTGATTGAAACTGCTAAAGTGGCCACTTTTATGATGGCAAGAAAAATTCTAAAAGTCTTTCGATGCAGAAATAAAGCCCTTTCACTAGTTGAGGAGTCTTTGAAATGTCGAAAGATAGTATCAATTAAAAAAAATAACAAATCTTCAAAAACAGAAACGATAGAAAACATATGAGAAAGTTTTAACCACTTGGGATCATCTAAGGCATCGAGGGTGAAGCTCTTAAGGAGTAAAGGAATGTTGTTCCCTCATGCGTGGCATATGAGATGAGCCCTCCAATGAGTACTGTGGATCAATGTTTTAAAAGTCAGAATTGAACTCAGAACTGGCTGAGGGACCAACTGCCTTGTATCAGACTCAGAACAGGCCAAGGATCTGACCAGATTCAGATGGGAATTGGACCATTTTATGAACCAGTTTATGAAAATCTACATAAAATATGAAAATTTTAATCGAAATATATATATTCATGTACATCAATGTAAATCCAAGATCCCAAACCATAGAGGCTATTGCTCAAATTGGACTCTTTGCTTAAGTGAATTTTATCTCCCAAGATGTACTCCATAACTCTAAGTACAAGAATTTTATGTTAGTTAACAACATTTTTGAATTATCTTCTTGACTCTTCATTGATCTGAGTCTAAAGGTTATAACGAAAAAAAAATTATGATTTATCCTCCCCCTGACTGTTCTGAGTCTAAAGGTTATAACGAAAAAAAAATTATGATTTATCCTCCCCCTGACTGTTCTTGATTCAAGCGTTCTTGATTCAAGATGATAGTCCACAGGTTTTCAACTTCCAGGGACTGCTGCCTCCTTCAGGGTTGAAGGCAGAGGCTTCATTTTTTTCCCCTAAATTCTAAAGCCCATTTCATGCAATTTCCACTAGTTACCAGCATAGATTCATCTTAAGTACGGATCTAACATGAGCCAAGAGGGATCAAATTTGTTCACGTGCAAATTTCTTTAGAATGCAAAATACAATGTGTAATTTTTCATTGTTTAAATTGTATTTTTGAATGCTATATAGAGTATATATAGGACCAAATAGACGTTTTAACCATAAAAACTTATTTTTTTCACGATATATACATAAGTTTTTAAAATAGAATATAATATATACATAACTGACATTAAAATATTTTTACATAACATGTGCATGGAGACATTTTATCGCGGAAAATTGAAATGGTTTTTTTATTAACATATTTTTAAGTATATGTCAACGTTAATTCGTATTAAAATATTTTATTGATAACCCACATTGAATATTTTTTTATATACAGCAATAAATATTTTATTTTAACAGTTTTTTCTCTATATATAAATATATTAAAGTTGATATCGACATAAATTAGTTAACATAGATCTTCAAATAGTTTATTTATATGTTAAGGTTTAAACATCTTACTCGCACATTTTTTTTATTTCTAATTACTTTACAGCATATTCATTTTTTTTATTATAGCTGACATTATTTTTCTAATTACTTTACAACATATTCATTTTTTTTTATTATAGCAAACATTATTTTTCTATTTAGAGAGTATTTTTTTAAGGGGCTCGTGTCAACTTAACGGACGGACAGACAGACTTACACATCCCCTCATACTGGGTTGTAGAATGAGCCTCTCGGCTCAATCATGGTATCAGTGAATCAATCCCCACTCCACAATAAATATGCTAATGGAAATGGCAACACTCAACTTCCACAGCTAGCTAAATGGAAGACATTGAATTTTTCCTTCACTCTCAATCCCCTACTTCTGCTTTTCGATATGAATCAAAAAAAAAATTTAAATGGATTTTATAGGCAACCTGTCCTAGACCCCACATGGCTTGTCCTAGACCAGTTCAGTGTGGAACCAGTTTGAGGCCCAGTTTGGAGCACCTTTAAATGTCTCTCCAACCAAACCATCCATTTCTACTTCCAGTTTTACTTTTTAATCACCGCTATAGATTCACAGAGGCTACTTCAACAATTCAAGAAAATGTGATGGGTGATTAAGGCCATTTTATGCAGTTATCCGTGTTGTTATGCCCCTGCTACTATTTTATTATCTCTTGGTGTGTTGGCCACGATCTCCAGGTTTAGGACACTGTTGGGTATCATTCATGTTGATGTTTATAGCTCAGACAGGTGCTTCTGCATAGGCTAGGTGTCAAGCATGCAAAAGATGTTTAAAATCGTCTTTAGGTGTTTGTTCATGAGGGAAGTCTAACTTAGGAAAAGCAGATTAATTAATTTAACTGATTAATGTTGAATATTGCGCTAAGTTTCTAAGGTTAAATAATTTAATTACTTAAGTGAATTAGATCAAATTTCTACCGTTGATCTAAGTGCGTTAGGAATTAATCTTAGTCATCTATTACTTTGGAGATTGGGTGTTAGGCATTTCGCTCAAGATGAAATTATAAAAGAAGCCCAAGGGAGAGCATGAAGACACATTGAATCTTTGGGAGAGCAATTTTCTCAAGTGTGAGTGAGATACTCAAAGCTGAAGAGAAGAAGAAGAGAGTGCAGCAAAGAGATTTCAGCAAGACGAAGTCGGGCCGAGATCTTGAAAAGTGAGGAGGCTGAGTTGCAATGGAAGTTTGCGCAGGGGGTCATACAACCTAAGAGAGAGAGGCTGATTTCTCTAGTGCACAGGGGACCATACAGGTGGCCAAGAACAAAATTCCAGCAGGCCAAAATTTCCAGGTGGTGTAATATCCAGGTTTTAAATTGTTGTATTTTCTATGTATACTCTAAGGTTTATTTTGCTTGGTAAAGGAGGGCCCTAGTTTTCCAGAGTAATAGAAAAGTGAAGGAGAATTTGTTGGGAAAATATTTCTGCTGCAAAATTGTAGAGTTAAAATACTAATGTATTATTTTCAGCAGTTTTGAGAAAAAAGATTGTTAACATTGGCAACTAGGGCCAAATTCCACCTTGGGACAGCTCATTTGATGGAGATGATTATTGCATTCGATTCCTCTTTCCTAGAGGTCCAAAATTGATATAAAGATCATCTCATTCAGACAAGCAGAAGTGTGATTTTGAATCTATCCCCACACGTGCAAATTGATCAGGGCGGCCTCATCATTATGTAGGCTCAAGAAGCCCAATGGATGTGTCTCTTCACCCACAATGATGTGTATAAATAGAAGAGACCTCACACCTCATTTGGACATCCATCACTCATACATTCTTCTCTCTTTCTTCATCAGATTGGTTCGTACAGCTTGGGCAGCTTCTCTCTCTCTCTCACACGTGCGGCTAGGAAGACAGAATTTCTGGGCTAAATCACAGAACCAAAATTGCAGAACTTCAAACAGTTTGACCAATGTTGACCGAGGCTGTTTTGACAAGTTTTGACTGCAGTTTTGAGGACAGAATTTCGATTTACTTAGGCTGCATTGACTGGCACAAAAATCGATATTTTCTGGGCTGTTTGACTTTTGTTGGCCTCAGGCCTGTTTGACTGGAGAGTTGACCACAAGTTGACCGAGTTTGACCAAGACTTTTGTGACTGTTTGGGTTGACTTTGACCACTGCTGGAGGCCAAATTTGACTGCCTTTGACTGAGCTTCAAAGGAGGTGTTCCACTGTTGTTTTGACTAAAGTTAACTTTCTGGTTAGGGCTGAAGTTTGACTGCAGTTGACTGCAGAATTTGATATGGCTGATTTAACTTTGTATTGGACTAGTCAATTTGACTTTTGTACTCTCTCTCTCTCTGCTTAACTATTGAATAATAATAAGAAAAATTGATCAAAGGGTTTTCCCCACATTGGGGTTTTTCCCTGGCATCCGCCAAATCCAGTGTTCTCTTGTCTTGGCTTGTCTGCTGCGATTTTGTTTTATATTCTATCTGCATTCATTGTCAATGTGATTAATGGCTAATGTGATTGCTAATGAAAATAATTGGAAATTGTTATTGCACTGCTAGAGGAACATTGAAGTAAATTGTGCTAGGCATAGAACATACCATTGTTATCTAAAGTTAACATGGCAAAGCTAAGAAAATTATTGTAGATTCCATTCACAAGCCTTTGGTTGCCTATATTTCTGATTTGGAAACATCTAAGGAGATTTATGATAAGCTGGTTGGTATGTTCAAAGTAAACAATGCAAATCAAGTCCTCTTTCACAAGAACAAGTTGAAAGACATCAAGATGGATAGAGGAGACTCCATTCAATCCTACTTCATGAGGATTACCGAAATCAAGAATGATCTCCTATCTATTGGAGAAGGGAGCTCACTCTTATTGCACTTGGAAGTCTTACAACAACTTGGGATGTGTTCAACACCACCATCCTCAACAATGATAGGATTTCAGGTTTTGATGAATTATTGGCTAGATGCACTCAAGAAGAAATAAGGATGATGGAGAGAGATAAGCCCTCAAATGGAAATGATCCCACCACTTTCTCCGCTCATGCTAAAAGGAAGAACAATGCTTGTCCAAGAAAGGATTTAAGTCGCAATTCAAAGAAGGAAGAAAAGGAAGGTGCTACAATTGTAACAGATTTGGCCACTATGCTGATGATAACAACGACCACAACAACTACAAAGGCAATGGAAATCAAAGGAACAAGTTCAACAACAGAGGAAAGAGGAATCCTCCCGCTGCTCGATATGGAAATGGTCGTCCTCCCAAAAGGTCGAGAAACCCCAAGTATGAGGAAACTGATGTTGTAGATAAGCAAAAAGAAGTTTATCTTATTTCTGCCCTCACCACTGCCTCTCCTCCAGATACATTGGATCATTGGTTGATTGATAGTGGTGCCTCAAGGCACTTCACTGGGTACAAAGAGGCCCTTTCAAATTTGGTTGAAAAGAAGACTAACTTGCAAATCATACTTGGAGATAATGCCACCTATCCATTGAGAGGCATAGGCACCATCACTCTTCACTTGAATCAACGTCAAACCATCCATCTACAAGAAGTATTGTATGTGCCCAATTTGAAGAAAAACCTGGTATCTATTTCTGCGATGGAAGATAAAGGCTTCAAGGTAGCATTTGTTGATGGAAAGGTACGTCTTTGGCAAAGAAACCCCAAAGATGCATTTACACTTGGATTTAGGGTTGATGGTCTTTATCAAGTTGGAGGAAGTCCTTTGGGAGCCATGTCTTGCGACACTTCTCTTCAATCTAAATTGTGGCACCAGAGATTTGCCCACCTTCATTACAAAGCCTTACCTGGGGTAAGGAAGATGGTCACAGGTATGCCCGATTTCAACATGAATCATGAAGGTGTTTGTCAGGGTTGTGCAGCTGGAAAACATACAAGAGGACCATTCCCTTCAAGTGAAAGTCAAACTACTGATATTCTTCAATTGGTCCATTCTGATCTATCAAGTATGTTTCCTGTAACATCTTTGGGAGGATACTTGTACTATGCAATTTTTGTGGATGACTTCTCTCGCAAAACATGGATCTATTTCTTGAAGAAGAAGGATGAAGTGTTCAAATGGTTCCGCTCTTTCAAAGCCTTGGTCGAAAATCAAACAGGGAAGAAGATCAAAATATTGAGGACTGATAATGGAACCGAATATGAGTCAAATGAATTCAATGACTATTGTAGAGAAGCTGGCATTAAGAGGGAGACCACTACTGCATATACTCCTGAGCAAAATGGAGTTGCCAAAAGGAAGAATCGAACAATCATAGAAGCTACCCATGCTATGCTTCATGACCAAGGCCTATCGAAGTTCTTATGGGGAGAAGCTACCAACACTATTGTATATGTTCAAAATAGGTGCCTGCATCAAGCATTGGACTTCAAGAAACCCGAAGAAGTTTTCATGGTAAGAAACTTGATGTTTCTCAATTTAGAATATTTGGTTGTCCTGTATATTTTCATGTGCCTAAAGAGAAGGGAAACAAGTTGGGAGCTTGCAAGAAGAATGGAAACTTTGTGGGCTACAGTGAAAACCCAAAGACATATAGAATCTCTGTGCCTGGTCAAAGAGAAGTGGAAATAAGTCATGATGTCACCTTCGATGAAGATTCTGCCCTTGGGAAAGTCAAAGATCTTCCTATCCCTAGGAAGGGAAATGATGATGATGCAAAAAAGAAGGATGAATCTCCGACAGATGATCTGATGCCCAATGTTGAAGCCCTAATGGATCCCATTGATCCACCTCCTATTGAGCCCTCTACTTTAAGGAAAAGACCTTTGTGGCCCAAAGACACTCTCGAAGATGCTGAAAAACATATTGCTCCAAGAGGGACATTTCGTGAAAGTAAGAAGCCCACTAGGTATCAAGGATACCTTGCTGCCATGAGTACCATTGTTCAATTTGAGCCTTATTCGTTCGAAGAAGCCGTGAAACATCAAGTATGGAAGAATGTGATGAATGAGTACGAATCCATCATGAAAAATGATGTCTGGGATGTGGTTCCTAGACCAAAGGACAAGTCAGTTGTCACTTCAAAATGGCTTTACAAAATCAAACATGGAGTTGATGGGAGTGTTCAAAAGTTCAAGGCCAGGTTCGTTGCTCGAGGCTTCTCTCAAAAAGGAGTGGACTATGACGAGATATTTGCACCGGTTACCCAATATACCACTATACATTCGATTATACCTCTTGCAACCTCTCAAGGATGGAGCCTACACCAAATGGATGTCAAAATTGCCTTCTTGCATGGCTCGCTTAAGGAGGAAGTCTATGTAGAGCAACCTGAGGGGTTCGAAGTTCAAGATCGAAAGACACATGTATGTAGATTGAAGAAATCCCTCTATGAGTTGAAGTAAGCCCCTAGGGCTTAGTATGAGGATTGATAGCTATCTTATGAAGCTAGGTTTTACAAAGAGTGAAGTTGACCCAAACCTATACTTCAAGGTTGAAAAGGACAAGCCTCTCATTCTGGTCCTTTATGTGGATGATCTTTTTCTGACAGGTGCAGACCCTCTCATTTATCAATGCAAGAGGGAGTTGGCTTCCAAATTCGAGATGAAGGACCTAGGTTTGATGCACTACTTCCTAGGCTTGGAGGTTTGGCAAAAGCCAGGTGAAATTTTCCTTTCTCAAGGAAAATACATTGTGAAGCTACTCGAGAGATGTAGGTTGGTGGATTGCAAGACCATGCCTACTCCAATAGAACTCAACTTCAAGAAGCTATGTTGAAGTGTTGTTGGGCCCGAATTGGAGAAACTTTCCGAATATAGACAACTTATCGGAGCCCTGATGTTCTTGATAAACTCTTGTCCCAACATATGCTTCGTTGTGAACACGTTGAGTCAATTTATGGTCAAGACTCATCACATACATTGGATTGTTGCTAAGAATCTCTTGAGATATCTCCGAGGCACAATCTATTATGCACTGAGATTCACTGTCAGAAGTTTGAGGTTGCATGGATATACAGATGTTGACTAGGCTGGCAATGTGGTAGATCGTAAGAGCACGTCTGGATGTTGCTTCTCATTGGGATCTGCTTCAATTTCTTGGATAAGCAGGCAGCAGAAATCGATTGCACTAAGCATCGCTGAGGTCGAATATATTGTAGAGAGTATGGCCTATTGTGAAGCTATGTTGTTGAGGAAGCTCTTTGGTGATCTATTTGAACACATGTTGGATAACACAGTGATCTACTGCGACAACCAAAGTGGGATTCGCCTTTCAAAGAATCTTGTGTTCCACGACCGCTCCAAGCACATTGATATCAAGTACCACTTTATCCGGGATATGGTACAGTGGGGAGCAATAAGGCTCCAACACATCAGGACTGATGAGCAGGTCGCAGATATCCTCACAAATCCTTTGGGGAAGGTCAAATTCTTAGCATTCCGAGATAGACTTGGAGTCGTGGAAAGACCCTCCCATGAGGGTCCCGCTTGAGTTGAACACTGAGCTTTGGGAGCTCCTGGGGGCTTGTGGTACTTCTTGGAGCTATGAGCAACCATAGGGTGAATGGTTCACCTTCCCCTAGTGGTGTGCTATGTACAAGGTGAGTGGTTCACCTTCCCCTAGTGGTGCGCTATAAACAGGGTGAGTAGTTCACCTTCCCCTATGATATCCCATGATGGTTGTTTGAAGGTGCTCAATACCTCCTTCATCTCCCTAATCCCTAAACAAGACAATTCTCAAACTCCAGACAAGTTTAGACCCATGGCTTTGTGCAATGTCGTGTGTGTAGGGTGAGTGGTTCACCTTCCCCTACGATTGACATATGCATAGGATGAGTGGTTCACCTTCTCCTATGGCATATGAGTAGGATGAGTGGTTCACCTTCTCTTGTTGATGCCCCAGCATACATCCTACCCATGTAGACCGAAACTCATGGGAAGTACCTCTCATCTAGCCAATGAGTTGGGAAACGTGCATAGGGACCATAGCACTACCGATGGACACATAGCGTATTGTTGTACTCCCTATGTCTAGGATGCATTGTGTTCAACAACTTGATCTGGGATCAACTAAGGACTGACCTTTGTCAATGGAGAGTGGTAAGATCTTGTGACTCACTTTCGATCAATTCTTCTTCATTATTACTTCATGGTTCAGCAGAGATGACAGAGATGGTACATGACGGCAGGATGGCATGATGACGACAGATGGATTGGCATGTGGAGTTCTCCCTAGTTGAGAGGGAGTGTTAAAATTGGAAACTAGGGCCAAATTCCACCTTGGGACAGCTCATTTGATGGAGATGATTATTGCATTGGATTCCTCTTTTCGAGAGGTCCAAGACTGATATAAAGATCATCTCATTCGAACAAGCAAAAGTATGATTTTGAATTTATGCCCACACATGTGCAAATTGATCAAGTCGGCTTCATCATTATGTAGGCTCAAGAAGCCCAATGGATGTGTCTTTTCACCCACAATGATGTGTATAAATAAAAGAGACCTCACACCTCATTGGAACATCCATCGCTCACACATTCTTCTCTCTTTCTTTATCAGATTGGTTCGTATAGCTGGGGCAACTTCTCTCTCTCTCTCTCACACGTGCGGCTAGGAAGACGTAATTTCTGAGCTAAATCACAAAACCCAAATTGCAGAATTTTAGATAGTTTGACCAGCGTTGACTGAGGTTGTTTTGACCAGTTTTGACTGTGGTTTTGAGGGCAGAATTTCAATTTCCTTATGCCACATTAACTGGCACAGAAATGAAGATTTTCTGGGTTGTTTGATGAAGCAAAAAAATTAGTTAGATTAGGTTATTATTTAATATTTAGTTAAATTAGATGAAAGGGCACGATCATAAGATCATGCCCTTTCCCCAAAGGGTGCCTGGCTTATATACCACCATGGACACCCTTTGGGGAAAGGGCATGATCTTATGATCGTGCCCTTTCATCTAATTTAACTAAATATTAAATAATAACCTAATCTAACTAATTTTTTACATAACATTGCCTTCCTCTCAAAAGAATGCTTTGTCCTCAAAGCATACGCAACGACGGATGTTGTTGACAAAATGCTTCATTCTCCCAAGAAGCGTCTTCTTCGGTAAGTCCTTCCACTTGATTATATATTCCAAGATGATCAAGGTCCCACACTTTAAAAGGTCTTGGATTAATCTCTCAATTTCCGTTTTTTGGTGATGTGAATATCGGTATGGCTTGATGTTGACGGGGTCTGATCTTGCCTTGACTTCTATTGTATGCTCAATTTCCCTATTAGGTGGCATCTTCATAGGTAGGTCTTGAAATACTTTTTCATGCTTCCGAATCAGATCTTGTATCTCTGGTGACTCTTCTCTGGTCATATTTGCAGATAACATTTCTAATTGGTGACATTGTATTGCATAAGCAGGTGCTCTTCTTCGACTCAGCTTCATCATCTGAGATGATGATACAACTTGATTTTCTGGTGCTTGGAATCCATGTAGTTTGTACTTCTGACCTCCCCATTTGAATTTTATAAATTGTACTTGATGGTTGGCAGCATAAGTACCTAAAGTTCGTAGCCATTGGATACCTAAGACTACATCTACTCCTCCTAATGGTACTGTGAAGAATGGAGACTCTAGATTAAAGTCTTGAATCTGCAAATTGACCTTATGGCATTTCCCTACCTTTTCAATCTTCTTACCATTAGCTACCATCACTTTCATGTTTGGTAAGGGAAATGAAATGATATTGAGTCTCTTTGCCACGGTTGCATCTAAAAAATTGTGTGTGCTTCCAGAGTCGATGAGAACCACTACGTTGTTCTTCTTTATGTGTCCTTTTAACCTTAAAGTCTGAGGTTGTGATATACCTGTCATAGCTGATAATGACACTTGCGGAATACTTCCGTCATCTAATTCTGGTGAGAATTCTGGGGCGTCTTCTGTGTCTTCTATGTCATAATCTTCACTGTTTGAATCATTGGTTGCTTCACACTTATATAGGTTCTTTGGTTCTTTTCCTTTAGCACATCTATGTTTGGGGTCCCATTTCTCACCACAGCGTTTACATTTTCCCTCTTTTATCCTTTGTATTTCCACATTAGACTTTTCATCTTCACGACGATGTGGTGGAACATATCTTGTATTATTTGAGTCCACATACTGGGGTATCCTTCGTCTTGCATAAGTTTTTTCCACCTTTGACCAAAATATTGGTTCGGATTTCCTTTCGGCTGTTTTTGCTTTTCGTCTTGCTACTTCTATAGATGTAATGTCATGCATCTCAAGTTCTGCTTGTAAATGGGCTTTGAGTCCCGAGATGTATGACTGAATTAGACGAGATTCTGATAACCCAGGTACTCGTGTTACTAAGGTCTCCCATTCTTGAGTGTATTCGTCCACACTTCCTTTTTGTCGTAACTTGATGAGTTTTGAAAAGAACTCTTCTTCTCTTACACCTTGGAATCTTTTAAAGAATGCATCTTTAAATTTTCTCCAGCTAATGACATGTGTTGTTTTTTTCCACCACATATACCAGTTATATGCTTCTCCTTCCATTTTCATGGATGCATGCCTGAGCTTTTCATCATCGTCATTGATGTCATATATCTCAAAGTATTCTTCTGCTTTATTTATCCACGCAACATTGTTTTTTTCGTTTCCATCGAATTTAGGCATCTCGACTTTTGCCCTTCGCTGGTATGTTGCTACTGGTTGAGCGAAAAAAGGGTGTTGATTGGTAAAGTTATCCTAGAGTTGCTTGTTTGTAAAGGCCGTGTTACTTGCTTCTTGGTGGGGTGTCGCTAATTTTCTTGGGGATTCAGCCTTTTCATGAGAATCTGTTGACTTTGTTGAATCTGATGAGAGGTGTTCTTGATTCTCTTCACTTTCTTTTAATAGCTCTTCGGGTGTACAATTTGACCTTTTACACAGAAGTCTCAGCATTGTTAAGGCATCTCTGAGGTTTACTTCTGTTTGGACATGTTGACTTTCCATCTTTATCTCTATTCAATTTGTCGTATCTTGAAGATTTTTGATTTTGTCTGCTTGCTCCCCAAGCTTGCTCTCGAATTCATTTAATCTTTTATTGACCTCGTTGTGGTTGTTATTTATCTTATGCTCTGCGTCCAACAATTTTTTTTGAAAATCCACCATTGTCATTGTCGACATTGAGCGGGTTTGCGGCAGCGTGTATTTATTTGCCAGCTAAAATATTTTTCCTTCCTTTCTTTCTTTTTATAAATTAATTAAAATAAATTTTATACATATAAATTTTAATTAATTAAAATAAATTAAATTAATTAAATTAACTTTTTATATATATAAAACTTTTAATTAATTAAAATAAATTTAATTAATTAAATTATATATGTTATATATAATATATAATATATATATATATATATATATATATATATATATATATGTTATATATATTATATATAAATAAACGTTTAATTATATATGTAATATTTAAACGTATGATATATAATATATGTTATATATGATATATGATATGATATATGCTATATATGATATATATGATATATGTTACGTTCACCCCAAGCGTTACGACCAATGCCTCCAGCGGATATTACCGCAGAACCTGGGCAATTTTCAGCGTGGGTACGGATAGCGGATGGCAGAACAGGGGCAGGGTGTGCTGTAGACTGCGTACAGGTGCGGAAGACTGCAGACTATGATGCTTGAACAGCGTGGGTTGTGGAAGCTACGGTGGGCAGAGATGGACGTGCTGTGGCACGATACAATGCAGCGAAATGGCAGACAGCGGAACAGTGATGAATATGTGCGGATGGCCAGCGGACAGGGGCAGCGGAGCAATACGGTCTATACAGCGGACAACAGAGTCAGCGGATGTACAGCCGAAGAATCGACCTGCTCTGATACCAGATGAAGCAAAAAACTTTTGATACGCAGAAAAATGTATATATAAAAATATGTATAATTGATTAATTGACAGATGATGCTATTACAATTGCGGGTGCCTGGCTTATATACCGCCATGGACACCCTTTGGGGAAAGGGCATGATCTTATGATCGTGCCCTTTCATCTAATTTAACTAAATATTAAATAATAACCTAATCTAACTAATTTTTTACATAACATTTGACTTGCATTGACCGTATGCATGTTTGACCACAGAGTTGACCAAGACTTTTGTGACTGTTTTGCATTGACTTTGACCATTGTTGGAGGCTGAATTTGACTGCCTTTGATCGAGCTTCAAAGAAGGTGTTCTACTATTGTTTTGACTAAGGTTGACTTTCTAGTTAGGGTTGAAGTTTGACTGCAGAATTTGACACAACTCATTTAACTTTGCATTGGGCTAGTCAATTTGACTTTTATACTCTCTCTCTCTATCTCTCTCTCTTTGCTGAACTATTGAATAAAATAAGAAGAATTGATGAAAGGGTTTTCCCCACATTGGGGTTTTTTCCTGGCATCCGCCAAAAATCCGATGTTCTCTTATCTTGGCTTGTCTTCTACAATTTTGTTTTATGTTCTATCTGCATTTACTGTCAATGTGATTAATGGTTAATGTGATTGCTACTAGAAATAATTGGAAATTGTTATTGGGCCGCTAAAGGAACATTGAAGTAAATTGTGCTAAGCATAGAACATGCCATTGTTATCTAAAATTAACAAAGATTTTATTGGGTTAAATATTTTATGGCTATAAATAAACTGCTAGGAAAATTAAATCGATCAAGCATTAAAAAATTAACATGGTATCGAGTAATAAACTCTGAGTAGGAAAAGCAAGTTGCCACAAGGGTTTAAATCAACACAAAAGAATCCAATAGTTAGTTTACGGGGTTTTGAGTATTTGATTTAGAAGAGGGTGGTTGCAATTGAACTAAGGTTTGAAGACCAGTTGGAGGGTGCATCCAACTTTGGTCCATAGAAGGAGAGAATTGCATTAGTGTTTATGGAGAATGAGATCTAGGAATTTGTTGAACAAACTCTCATTACTCCTACTAATTATGCACAACTAGCCATCCATAATCAAAAGGAAGTGAATGCCAAAAGAATCATCCTGGATGTGGAGAAGGATCATGTGATCCCTCATCTTTCTAGGAAGAACACTGTCAGGGAAATGTGGGAGGCTCTGACTAAGTTATATTAGAGTGACAATGCCAATAGAAAAATGGTGTTGAAGGAGAAGCTCAGAAACACCAAGATGTCCAAGTTAGATATAGTTGCCACATATCTCACGAGGATCAAACAAGAGTCCAAGATGAGTTGGCTACAATTGGGGAGGTAGTGCCAGATCTAGAGTTGGTGAGGACAACCCTCAATGGGTTTTCCAAGCATTGGACAACCTTTTTCAAAGGGACCATAGCACGTAAGCACCTACCTAACTAGGAGAGGTTATGGAATGACTTCATACAGAAAGAGATTCGAGAGGAGTCTCTTCATGGGAGTTACCTTAACACTGATGATGAAAACCTTACCCTTGCCAATCACACAATGAAGGGCAAATGGAAAGCAATTTAGAACCTAGAAGGAAGGAGTGCCTTAGGAGTTGGAGAAAAGAAGGACATGATCAAAGTAAAATGCTTTGTATGTCAAAATTTTGGCCACTATGCACACTAATATCCAAATAAGAAGGGCAAGGGTAAATCACAAGTTGCTACACCAGCAGACTCACATGTGAGCGAATTTGTTAACAGTGTCAAGAAATAGTTCTCGCTAGTGACATGTCTTTCTGGCATCATTGGCAAAGGTGGTTGGTTAGTGGACAGTGGAGCATCTCTTCATATGACGGGATTATAAGAGTTATTTGTCAGCCTAAGAGAGGATGACCTAGATATTACTATAGATCTTAGCAACAATGCCAAGTGTGCGTTGATTTGAGGTAGCATCGGATGTGCTCTAGCCATGAAAATTGGTGGAGAGGCTAAAGCACATGAGATCTCCAAGACCCAGAAATGGTTTGGGGAAATTCCACCCGGTTAGAGAGATATTAAAATAATTAATATAATTAATGGAGTTCCTAACTCTAAACTTAGGAAAATTAAAATATTAATGGGTATTAATATAAAATTGGGTGAGAATGTTCTAAATGACATGGATCAAACCAAATCTAATCTTAGTCATTGATTAGAGATTTAATCTCAGTCGTTGAAGACTCAACAGAAAAAGTATAAGAGGAGGCTTGAGGGTCAGTTGGAGATACACCAAGATTGATCTGTCAGTTCGATTTTCTGGAGCACGGTTTGCTGAGAAAATTCGAACAAGTGATCTGAGTTGCACCGAGGGGCAGTGAGTGCATAGTGGAGAGGCAGAGATAGTGTCGGAGGGCCAATGTAGTGATTGAGGAGGCTACGCAGAGCCAACAGGAACCACGCAGAGGGCCAAAGAGATTGCACAAAGGCTAGCAGGGCCTGCGTGAATGACGCAAAAGCAGAGCATCAGAGGGCTGACGCAGGGGGTTCCAGAGCTATGCAGAGGCCAGGAGGGCTGACGTAGAGCCTCAAAGAAGCGTTGGAAGGATTTTCGTGGAGCAGACTTGCTAAATATCTGCTTCCGAAGAGAGGTATTACTGCTAGATAGATATCTTTGTTGGGTGAGCCAGTTTGGCACCCTAGTTGTACTCAAGAAAGTTGCTTAATAATAAAACCCTCAGAACTGTTGCACCAGTTTTCCCAAGTTGGGTTTTTCCGGGGACAATTGTCCAAAAATAACGATGTCCCTTGTGTGTTTGTCTGTTATTTCAGTTGATGATCTGTAGATGAGTTGAGACTGCATTTGTGTTTATTTTCAGTATTTATATGGTTAAATAACTTGTTAAGGAATAAACAAGTAGGTGAAATAAACCAGATAATGCAAGAATAATTTCTAACATGGTAGACTTAGAAATTTCAACATGGTATCAGAGCGTTGCAAATCACAGGAGACCTGAAGGCACCAGCTAAATCAGAAAAATTTGCAGCAAAAACAGTTGTCCCGAGAGACAGA
The DNA here is from genome assembly GCA_031772625.1 of Pinus tabuliformis. NCBI lineage: Eukaryota > Viridiplantae > Streptophyta > Pinopsida > Pinales > Pinaceae > Pinus > Pinus tabuliformis. The sequence continues at coordinate 1,704,236,859 of CM062818.1, forward strand.
ATTGTTCCTAAGTAGAAGGCGGCAATGAAGGAGTGACGCAGATGGCCTGCATCATCATTTCGAGCCAGATAGAGGCAGAGAGAGGCAGAAGAGGCTCACGAAGAGCCATGTCATCCTACTCAGTCAGGTAGGCTTGACGCAGTTGGCCAAAGGAGCGATTCATCCTTGCTGGGATTGCGTAGAGCTAAGAGGCTTAGTTTCTTCAACTGTTGGGGCCTAGGGAGTAGTGGGCAGTTTGTGGATTGGGACGCTGGTGGGGTGTTGTTGTTGTCTAAGCAAAACAATACCTAACGGGATAAAACCAAGGTAGAGGGAGCCGCTTCCTTGAGGGATTTCTAGCCAAGAAATCCAGATCCTTGTTGAAGGTGCATAGAGGATCGGAGAGGAGTAGTTCGACAGTTAGCAGGAGGATTTCCAGGAGGGAAATCAAGGCTCCGAGGGAGTCTAGGAGAGAACTTCCAAGAGGGAAGTCGAGACTCAGAGGGAGTCGAGAAGAAGAATGGGATGGCAATGAACGGATAGAGGGTCCAGGACAGGTTGGACAAGGCCTCCAACTTTGTCATCTGGAAGGCGAGGATCCTATCTGTTCTGGATAGATGTCGCATCAAGGGCTTCACCTTGACAACCGTGGCTATCCCAGTCGACCCAGCTAATAATGAAAGGTATGAAGATGCAATGGCCAAGGCAAAGTGCATAAACCTTGATGGGGTCAAGGATCATGTAGTACAGCATATTGCCGAGAAGAACACGGCAAAGGAGATGTGGGATACCTTGACGACATTGTATCATGGCACTTCCATGCAAAGGAAGATGCTACTGGAGAATCAGTTGCGTTCGTATCAAATGCAGTAGGGGGAGCAGATAAATCTATACCTCAGCAAATTGCAGGAGATTCGACCAACTTACTTCCATAGGGGCCACGACGGATCAGGAGTTCATGGTGAGGACCGCCCTGAATGCAGTCTCTGAGGATTGGGAGACATTTTTCCAAAGAATTTTGGGCAGAGCAACTCTTCCAGGATGGGAAGAGATGTGGGCAGCTCTTCACCAAGAAGAGGTCATACAGCTGACCAAGGCGGGAAATAGCAGCAAAGGAGGTCGAATCGAGAAAGAGGAGGAGGGTGCAGCTTTGGCATCTGCGGGACAGCCAGGGAAGAGAAAGAAGGACATCTCCAAGATAAAGTGCTTCCATTGTGGGGAACTAGGTCATTATGCAACCCAGTGTCCCAAGAAGAAGATTAAGGGAGAGGCTTCTAACTCCAAAGCAGCTCCAACTAAGGCGGAGAAAGAAGTCGAGATGGATGACAATTGTGCCACGAGTGCTCATGCACCTCTAGAGAAGAGGTGGGGTGACATCGAGCTGTAGTCAGGAGGACTATAGAAGATGAGGGGCAGGATCCTTGAGGTACCCAAACTCTTGGATTATATCCGGCTACGGGAGCCCCGAGAGACAATAGTAGGATGATGGATGTCGGTAGAAGCAAGATGCGATGGAACGACAAGGCAGTGCTAGAGTGCAGTGGTCTCTGGCAACGCAATGAAGGTTGTAGCAGTGCGAAAGGCACAGAGGTGGTTGCAGCAGTGCGAGAGGCATAGAGGTGGTTGCAACAGTGCGAGAGGCACAAAGATGTTGCAGCAGCTCAGAGGCAGCAGAGGGAGCACATGATAGCAGCAAAGGTAGCTTCAGCATCAGGGGGCTTCTAGCCTGACAAGGATGTCGATAGTTAGGTAGATCAGTTACTTCTCAGTAACTGAGTTATAGTGTAGCAATTAGTAGTGGTAGTGCTATGGGCAGCATGATGCAGCGTCTTGAGAGAGAACTACAGTGCAGATGCAGTGTTGGGAGGAAGGACCATCAGCAGCACGGATGCAGAGGGAGTTGCAATACAGATGTAGCAGTGGCAGTGGCAGTGTTAATTTTAGGTATGTTCTATGCTAGAGCAATTTATTTAAATTTTCACAGTTAGCAATCACATTAGCATTAAAGTAAACTGCAGATAGAACATAGATATAAATCACAGAAGACAAGCCAAGACGAGGACACAAGATGTGGCGCCAGCCAGGGACAAACCCCAATGTGGGGAAACCCTTGATCAATTCTTCCTTTATGTTCTTCAAAGTTCAACAGAAAAAGAGAGAGAGAGATTGTACATTTTCAACAGAAGTCAACAGTTTGACTTTCTATATCTATATGAGATCAGTTGAAGACATGTTGCTTCAACTGATTCTCCAATAGTGACTCCTTCACCTATCATCGTGTTGCATCTGGTCCACTTGCTGCACCACTGCATGCTGCACTAATCATGATTATCATCATGTTGCCCATGTCCATGATCTTATTCATCATCATGCTGCCCTTTAAGTCCATGATCATCATGCTGCCCTTGCTAATGTGCATCATTCATTATCATGTTGCCTGTGCACCATTCATTATCATGTTGTCTGTGCATCATTCATAATCATGCTGCCTGTGCACCATTCATTAACATGTTGCCTGTGCACCATTCATTAACATGTTGCTTGTGCATCATTCATAAAGCAACCAGATTTAGGCTCCTCTTTACAGTGGATACTTCTGTCCAGCAAACTGAGATCTTGAACATGCCCAACACAGTTCATGCTGTCAGCTACAGGTATGTGACTTTAACCCTGAGATACTTCCTTTTGTTGAGGCATAAGTCCACTCTTCTTTCTACGTCTTAGGTCTTTATATGCTGCTGATTAGGGCCTCTTCTTATGCGGTTTCATGACAGCAAATAAGACTGCGAATGGTGGCTGCCAATTAGGTCTCTTGATGTTGCGGTTAAGGTCTCTTCTAGACCTACGGTTAGGGTCTTTTAGGGCTTCCTTTGACTGCGATAAAACCTTTCCTAGTTGCGTTATAGAAGCTTCCTAGACAGCGTAGATTAGGCCTCTCCTTAACCACGTTGACTGTGTATAGGAGCTCCCTTGACTGCGGCTAGGGCATGGCTTGACTGCGGCCAGATTACTCCTTGTTGGACTGCAGATGAGGGCTCTTCAAGAGCAGCAGGTCAGGCCTGCAGTTAGGGTACTTAGGACTGCGGAGGACAGTGGCAAGGCCTCCCCTTTACTGCGTATAAGAGCCTCCTATAGCTGCATAAAGAACCCTCCTAGACTGCAACTTTGGACAGCGTATGAATATCCTTAGACAGCATATAGGTGTCTCTGTTTGCTGTGTAGATCATCCTGCGGCTAGGGCATCATCTTGCAGCTAGGGCTCCTTCTAGGCCAGCGTATTCTTTTGTTCTCTCCTACTCCAAAAACCCAAGACATGGAGAGGAGATCACCTCAAGAATACATGTGAGAAATGACTTCAAATCCTCACCAATTTATACTAAAACGTGGATGATGAATAGACACGTCTATTGGGCTTTGAGCCTACTCAAGTTGCTGGTCGGCTTGATAATAATTCCATAATCAAAATAAATTCATAACTTCATAAATACTTATCAGAATCAGATAATCTTTAGATCAATCCTACACCTCTCAATGAGAGGGATCCAATAAAAATATCATCTGCCATAAATAAGATGGCCCACATGGAATTTGGCCCTAGTTGCCAATTTTAACAGGCAGAGCCATGGGCAGCAGTACAGGAGGCAGCAGTGCAAAGGATGTTGGGCAGCAGGCCAAGCATTAGCACAGGTACCGGTGCCGGATGATTAGAGTGATGTTCAGTGGTGAAGCATTACTAGAGAACATTACTCGCTAAGAGGGAGTGTTGATTTGGGGTAGCATCGGATGTGCTCTAGCCATGAAAATTGGTGGAGAGGCTAAAGCACATGAGATCTCCAAGACCCAGAAATGGTTTGGGGAAATTCCACCCGGTTAGAGAGATATTAAAATAATTAATATTTTTAATGGAGTTCCTAAGTCTAAACTTAGGAAAATTAAAATATTAATGGGTATTAATATAAAACTGGGTGAGAATGTTCTAAATGACATGGATCAAGCCAAATCTAATCTTAGCCGTTGATTAGAGATTTAATCTCGATCGTTGAAGACTCAACAGAAAAAGTATAAGAGGAGGCTTGAGGGTCAGTTGGAGATACACCAAGATTGATCAGTCAATTCGATTTTCTAGAGCGGGGTTTGCTAAGAAAATTCAAACAAGTGATCTGGGTTGATGATCTGTAGATGAGTTGAAACGGCATTTGTGTTTATTTTTAGTATTTATATGGATAAATAACTTGTTAAGGAATAAACAAGTAGGTAAAATAAACCAGATAATGCAGGAATAATTTCTTAACATGTTAGACTTCGAAATTTCAACAGTGTGCAGCGGAGGGAGTTGAAACTATACAATTTCAACTAAATTCAAGTGAACCCATGGAGATTACAGATGTTTTATATGTTCCAGGGCTACATAAGAACCTTTTTGTAGTCCCAACCATGGAGGACAAGGGATATGAAGTTATTTTCCAAAATGGGCAAGTGATTGTCAGGCTTAATCTTCTAGTTCGACTACAGGATGAGTCATTGGGAGGAGAGATAGTAATATGTATATGTTGAAGGGTCAGTCTATGAGGGCCTCTGTTCATGGCAGTGACAACTAGTGTGAACTTTGGCAGAAGAGGATAGCACAATTGCATCATAGGGATTTGCCTATATTACGAGAGACTGTCACTAATCTTCTTGAGTTTAGCATGACGCAACAAGGTGTTTGCAAAGGTTGTGCTTTGGGCAAGTATGCCAAGACTGCTTTCCCAAGCAATGATTCTAGGTCCAACGGGTTGTTGGATCTAGTACATTCTGACATGTGTAGTCTTATGTCAGTGGGTTACTTGAGTGGTACAACTATTATGTTACCTTTATTGAAGATTGTTCCAGGGGGACCTAGATCTACTTCATGAAGACCAAGGATGAGGTCTTAGCAAGTTTCAAAAGTTTAAAGGTTTCATCGAAAACCAGACTAGGAGGAAGGTCAAGGTCCTTAGATCAGATAATGGGGGTGAGTACACCTCCAATGAGTTCAAGGATGTTTGTAAGGAAGCGAGCATAAAAAAAGAGTTGACGGGAGTGAAACCTGAGGTGGCACATTTTTGTATCCTAAGGTGTCCAATGTATATCCATGTACCGTCAAAGAAGAGGGCAAAGTTGGAGTCCTCACGACAGGACATTTTTGTTGGGTGTAGTGAGATTTCCAATGCATACAAGGTGTACATTATACCACAAGGGAAGACTATGGTGAGTAAGGATGTGAGATTTGAGGAGCATAGAGCCTTGAGAAAGTCACATGATACATATCAGTGGCAAATGATCAGGAGCAAGAAACTCCAAGGGTTGAATAGAAACACCAGCAACGAGTAATCAGACCTCATATCAAGAGAAGCAACATGAGGCACCTTCAAGTTATGTCAGGAAGAGGCCGAGATGGTTAGAGCAAACTCTTGGGGATGTTGAGGAACATGTGGAGGCTGTTAGGAGGATGTTCATAGAGAGAAATCCACTGCAAAAGTTTTCCACCTACATGGCACTTATGAGTGACATTAGTGACTCTGAGCCTTCTATTTTTGAGGAGGCAGCAAACTAGCAGGTTTGGAGGGATACCATGATGGAAGTGTATTCTTCCATTATGAAGAACAATGTATGGGATATTGTGCCTAGGCTAATAAGAAAAGCAGTGATCGCTTCGAGATGGATCTTCAAGAGAAAACATGCTACAAATGGCAGCATAAAGAAGTATAAGGCTAGGTTTGTAGCAAGAGGGTTTTCCTAGGAGGGAGTAGATTATGAGGAGATATCCACTCTAGTTGGTAGATACACTTCTATCAAGGCAATTATGTCTATTTCCTCAGAGATATAGTGGAGGATGCATCAGATGAATGTGAAGACAACATTTCTTAATGAAATGATTAAGGTGGTGTATATGGAGCAGTCGTAGGGTTTTGAGGTGCATGGGAGAGATTCTCACATATGTAAGTTAACGAAAGTCTTGTATGGTGTCAAGCACGCACCTAGTTTAGAAAAATCACAAAATTCTTACTTGCTAATATGAACAATCTAAAATCTAATTTCTTTTCATATAAACACATAATTTCTCTACTAGACTTTGCAACGTAATAGGAACAGAAATAACCAAAATCACACAATAAAAACACATTGTTTTTCTGGGGAACCCAACTGGGAAAACGCTCCGCTTATTGTAGAATTTTATTAATAGAAAAAACTGAGCAATAGATCTCTTACAAAATAATTGTTTTAATCAGAAAACACACTTGTCTTCCCTACTTGTTGTAAGCATGAAACCCTTGCAAGATTAATCGAAAAAACTGAGCAATAGATCTCTTACAAAATAATTGTTTTAATTAGAAAACACACTTGTCTTCCCTGCTTGTTCTAAGCATGAAACCCTTGCAAGATTGTTGATCTCTACTACCCTCTTGTGCAAAAGCTTCTCTTGCACACTCTTTGTCTCACAAGCTACACACAAACCTCTGAGCTCTATTACCTTGTCTCACCAACTCGTGCTCACAAGATAATGAATAAATTGTGCCTTCGTTCCTCCTTATAAGCACTTCGATTAGGTTATTACTGGTGAGTTCTATTCGAGGAAATTCGAACTATTGATTGACTAGTTAACAAAAGCTCACTAGTTGTGTTAACTTGTCCTTCCTATAATTTAGGAGCCTGAATCAACTCGTTTGTTACCCAAAATAACTCACACTAGAAGACAATAAACTCGGCCTTCAACTTATTAGCACTAGTCAACTTCTTCTTGCACTCCTAACTTTTAGGAATTTGCCATAAATTTTAGGAACTCATCCTACTTTTTAGGAATTATCTCCTAACTCATAGGAACTCCTGCATGCTCAAGGAGAAACTCGTTGTGGTTCCTTTAATTAAGACAGATCAAGGAACCCTTTCTCACTGACATTTCCAATACTCCCTCTTAGTGAGGAAGGTGTTCCTGGAAGAACCTCGTCCATCTGGATCTATCTCCAACATTACCATGTTCTTCATTGTTGCAGCGGCTCCCTTTGAACCAGAAGACTTTCCTGCTTCCTTCTGCGGAGCTTGCTCTGAAGACCTGTTCTTTCCCACCATGCTCTACAAGTCCACAATCTACCACTATCAATGATCACAGCTCCTTTTGTGTCACTAAACTTTAGCTCACTGATCTGCCCACTAGCAAGCTTCTAGCTCCACGAAGAAGTTTGCTCATTGGGTATTCTGGATTTGCCCTTTTATCAGTGGTTTGGCCATCTGCAACCCGCTGAACTAGGGCTCCACGACTCTGCCTCCTAATAACTCGTTAGACCTTCGATGATCACTGTACAAGAGGACTTCAAGGAGTGCCCACTTTTCAAGCTTTTGGCTGCTCCAGAATGCTGCTCCTAGGGCACACAGATCTGCCCTGTCACTGTAACACATCAGCACTATTGTCACTCTCCTCAAGGCCTCCAAAACTGCCCACACACGGTCAACTCTTTGACTGATCTAAGGCTTGCAAATCAGCCACTAACAATCCATATAGTTATTGTTCTTATGTTGCTTCAGATCTCTGTCCATAAATTTACACTTTTGTATTGTTACTAGAGGTTAGAAACGACCTACTTCAGGACTGGCATATACATAGAATCTTTGCGCAATACAGCCACTATTCCTTGTCTATATGTCTCCTTCTTAGGGTCCCTCTCCTCTCTCTCACGTATAGAAAATCTGAGCAAATTTATCAACCTTCTAAATAGTCTTTTAGTGGCAGCATACCTTAGAGGGAAGCCCTAACTAGGGTATACAAATCTCTGTTTTTCACACCTTGAACAACTCCTTTAAAAACTCTTGAATTTGCCCTCTTCTCAACACTTCATGACAGCCCTACTACCATTCATGATGCACCCCACTTCTGTACCCTAGCACACACTGTTGGAACAAACTTAAGGGTTGATCCACGGTGATTGTACATGCATTGAGAAGACCTTAACTAGGGCTTCAAGATCTGTTGTTCTAAATACTTTAGAACCAGCTCTCCATCTCCTTGCAACGACCAACATGAAGTAGCAAATCCACATACCTTAACCTGATGTTACCTTCATCTTATAAGGTCACTGTTCTATGCATATGACCTGAGATTTTTGGCCCTCTTTAGGGCTCCTGCAGTTGCCTCAGAGGTGCCCTAAACTCAGCCTCCAATACTCCTTTAGCTCTGTGTTAGACACTTCTTCCATATCTCTTTTCCTACGTTGATCCACAATTGTATGCAATCTTCTTTCCTGTAGTAGACTAGGCATGCAACCCTCCAAAACGTTGCTCCAGAAGTCACAACCCTTATCTTAGGGATCAGATCTTTCCTGAGGTCAGATCACATAAGTATCTGGCATGCACAAAACTTCATAAAATACTCGACCAATAGCTCTCCCTATCTCAGCCTTATCAGATCACAAGAGATTGGAACATAACTCATCCTCTCTTCATGTTAGATCAGCTCCTTAGGGTTTGCGGCCAGATCTGGTTGCTCCTTAGCCTATGATCGAAGCCCTTGAGATGGATGTGTCAACCTGTGCTAGCTTAATTTTGCTCTCGCTCTGATACCATGCAGAAAATCCACGAAATTCTGATCTGCCAATATGAACAATCTGAAACAAATTTCTTTTCATATAAACATAGAATTTCTCTACTAGACTTTGCAGCAGAATAGGAACAGAAATAAGCACAATCACACAATAAAAACACACTATTTTCCTGGGGAACCCAACTAGGAAAACCCTCTGCTTGTTGTAGAATTGTATTGATAGAAAAAACTGAGCAATAGATCTCTTACAAAATAATTGTTTCAATCAGAAAACACACTTGTCTTCCTTGCTTGCTCTAAGCATGAAACCCTTGCAAGACTGTTTATCTTTTCTGCCCTCTACCAACCTGTGCACAAGCTTCTCTTGCACACTCTTTCTCTCACAAGCTCACACACACAAACTGTGCAATCTGCTCACAAACCCGTGAGCTCTATTACCTTGTCTCACCAACTCGTGCTCACAAGATAATGAATAAATTATGCCTTCATTCCTCCTTATAAGCACTTCAATTAGGCTATTACTGGCGATTTCTATTTGAGGAAAGTCGCACTGTTTATTGACTAGTTAATGAAAGCTCACTGGTTGTGTTAACTCATCCTTCCTATAATTTAGGAGCCCAAATCAACTCGTCTGTTACCCAAAATAACTCACACAACTCACACTAGAAGACAATAAACTCGGCCTTCCACTTATTAGCACTAGTCAACTGCTTCTTGCACTCCTAACTTTTAGGAATTTGCCCTAAATTTTAGGATCTCCGCAGCCAAGATTTACCCTCTAAATATTTTCGCTGCCACAGAAAAAATCCTTCAAGGTGGTCATTGCCTCGGGTGGGGCCTTAGGAAACTCCATTGCCAAGATTTACCCTCTAAATAATTCGCTGCAATAGAAAACTCCTTCGAGGTGGGTTACACGCCTCAGATAGGGTTTATGGGTTGTATTGCTACCCCAGGTTCACTTGTTGACCCTCATTGTCCCTGGAAAACCTTGAACAGCCCACGTTGTCACAAATTAGCCCTTTTCTACCCAAACAAAGCCACAAAACCTTGATGCCACAAGTTTGCTCCCTCAGAAAACCCTTATTGCCACAAATAGATGGATGTTGTCTCAGGAATTATGTTGAACAGAGTGAAGAGAAGGGATTGACTAAGATGGAATCTTTTGCCACCAAAACCAATCAGAGAAAAGGGGTCTTAAAACCCTCCAAGAGCTTCAACTCAAAAATCAGAAAGATCCAAAATCCATGATGAGTAAAATGATTCTTCTCTCTCCTTTTTATAGATTCCCTTTGGGGTTTTCCCTCCTAATTTTAATTTGAAGAGCTAACAAGTTTCCCTCCATTTTGCCAAAAATTTGGTTTTTATCACAAGTTTTCATCCCATTACCGCAAATTATCGGATGTTACCACAATAACATCAAATAATGGGTTTTCCCCTTTACAAATGACTATAGCGTACGGGGTTGGAGAGGCTACTTCATCCTCCCTTGGCAATTTAATTAAAAGAGGACACTACATTGTTACTATAGCAGAATGCTCTACATCACTTCTGGTATATTTTGTTTTCGTAGGTACTTGTCATACAATTTCTATGTTGGTGAATTTCTAAATGCCCAGAATTTATAAAGGATAGAACTAATCATTACAGTACTGGTCTAACAGCAAGAAGTGAGAATGATAAGGTCTGAAAGTCAAAAATGCAAACAAAATTTGGATAAAGGAGAAATGATAAGAAATTCTGGCCAAAGCTGATATTCAAGATCATCAAGACGTTGATATTTAATGAAATCATAACCAGCAAATGGAAAAATGACACAAGTGCATCCAACCTACAGGAAGCAGAAGTTTTAGGCCTTTTAGCGGTGAAGAAATAAGCGGCTTATTTTTGTCATTTCTCATCATCTAATCAGTATCCCTGTCCCAACAGCTAGAACTTTGGATCGGTTTTGGAGAGTGCCAACAGGACACAGACCTTGTTCAAAATTTTCAAACAAATCAAAAGAATTCTGTATACTGCATTAGCCTGCTTCATCCATTCCCTTGCCAAAAGCAAGAACAAGTTCACTATCTACCAAAACCATGCTGCACATAACAAACAGAAAATCTAGTCATTCGAAATTTTCAGATGAGTGGAAAACACGGCAATCAAAAATTCAGAATCAACAGTCAAGATTTTAAAACATCCCAAATAACACAATCAGAAGAATTAACCTCTTTGAAATCTTAGCAATTACCAGTAAAATGAAAAGATGACTGAACCTCTTACAGGACCCTAATATATAACCATGTTCTCTTACCTGTGTAAAACTGAGTAAGCATCACTTGAACTAAGCTCCTGGCGAGTAATAGCATCATCCCTATCAGCAGCTAATTCCTCTAGTTGTTTGGCTGCTGCAACATGGAAAAGATGTGGCTGATTTTGAAGTATATCACTGAGGACCTGTCCTGCTGAAGACTTGAGCTCAAGCGGTGCGAATTGACTACTTGCATTGCCTTCATGATATTCTGCCCTAGCAATATGTATACCACTAATCTTATGCCACTTTTTGCTTTTAGCCACTGCCTTTCCATAGATATTTCTTGATCCCTACATTACAGTTCGCCAAGTACTTCTTAATAAACTGGTGTATAAAATTATTGATATAAACTAGATGGCTAAGCAGCGGAGCTTTTACATTTTTTCAGCAATGTGACTTTCTACCCCACCAGAAATTCTTAACCCCTCCACAAGTACACTTACACAAACCATTCTCAATAAACAAAACATGTCATCAATTCCTATGTTATAATAAACAACATAAATAGGCATTTAAATTCTGCTAACGACTAGCTTATGGAAAAATTCAACAGTGCTACATAGACGAAGTCCTCTGTAACCTAGTGTTGATTCAGACTTCAAAAGATGTTAAAAATCAAGTTTTTGGATCAACTTGGCTAAGATTTCTGTCATAGTCATGCATCAACCTCGTATTTTTGTAACAGCAAACCTTCAAGAATATAAACTAGGCTGCAACACCTCAGCAACTGAAAAAAAATACATGTAACATCCAGCAGGAAGTTCTTTATAACAAACTAGTGTAATGGTAGAGCTGTAGTTTGCTTCAAAAGATTAATGAGGATCTACTCTTTTTTGAAATGTGCAAATAAGGAAAAAACCAGACCCAGTTTAACCAGGATCAGCAGCATAGTCAGCCAATTCTAACACTAGCACGAACAAAACAGAACTGAAATGTATCGATAAAAGAAAGAATGGAACTGTTGAAAGTAAAATGAAGAGCCAAACAGATTGAGGTTAAACATTGCAAGCATGCAAAATGGATCAAATTCTATTAATAAGCTGCAGAACTAGATACGAAAAGCACATTGCTTTAAAGATCCCCAAGCCTGACTATTATGTAGAAGGAGGGGACCTTTCCTAGGTTAAAGGTGGCTAAAAGTCTGATATCTCCTCTGACTAATCTTGACTTTTTTTTCAAGCGATGTAGGGTCATTTGAGAAATACTGACCAACCATATCCACTTTTGACTATTAGGACACAGGATAGACTCTCCCAATAGTGACCTAATTGGCATTAAGCAGAGAACTGACCATAATAATCTTACAGTCCCTAGGAGACTTGTACAGATGCTTTATAAATATTTAACCATCCTTGTAAATTCCTCACAAAGAGCACTGGTTGTTAACTTTTGGGGTTACTCCATAACTGCTTTAACCTTGCTAAAAGAACATTGTCTCGTAGATCCATAGCAATGCTTCATGCACAAATGATAGCTTAATCTGGGTGGATAATGCAGCAGTGCTTGACATTGATTAGAAAACTAGCATGATGCCCATACCTAGGAAGTTTTTACCTTAATCGGCATGTTGAATAACCCATCGAGTGCATACAATGGGTAAGCTGATTTCTCGATCAATGGAGGTGCCTACCTAGGAGGAGGAGCACTGGGCATTTGGAGGCAGGCACCTAACCTTTGGAACTTGGGACCATGTGATACAAACCTTGGAGGTTGGAAACTTGACTTGGGGACGCTTGGTTTGAGAAGTATACTTCATTGAGGCTGTTGGATGGTGTTGCCATTGATGTCAACCCTGGAGTTTGACTTTGACTAAACACCTGTCATTGATGTCAAACAAGTTAATGAATGCTCTTATATTTGTCTGGATTACATCAAATTGGAAGCTCTACTATTGGATGGTTCAAAACCCTAAGTTCTAGGCTTGGGTTCCTTGGTCAAGGGATATACCCCGAACTTGTCAAGGGATTTTGGAGAAGGTAATCATTGACTTTATCTCAGAGATCTACGTCATTGGATTCTTCTCGTTGAGATGTTTCCAGTGGTATGTGATACACCACGAGAGGCCTCCTAATTTGAGAGATATTCACATTTGAAGTTGGAGACCCCAGTTAGTGGGAAAAAACCCCAAGGGGTGGTGTCATGGCACACATTCATTGATGGTCATTAAATAACTAATATAAGGGTTATTTAATTATTGTTAGTGGAAATATCACCTTGGAGTACTAAATTATTTTTCCCCCATAAGAAATATCCTTCACGTTTTAAAGGCTAATATCCCTCCTCCATAAGGCTCACGGCCTTACTTAGCACACAAGGCATGAATTGATTGAGTTTTAATGTTTTAACTCCGTATAGAGCCCCTCCTAATCTCCAACGGTCATATTTTAAGGAGCCCCTTCTGGGCCTATAAAAGGAGATTCATTATACCTCCAATTGAACAGCTTAATAGCATCAACTTGTGAATTCTTTGTATCTGAAATTTTCAGCTTACCCTAAGGCATAATGCAGATATCCAGAAGAGAGGATTTATGGTTCGGTCTTTGGTGTCTTAGGACTATTTTGTGGCTTGTTTACTACAGGTCTTTGAAGCGAAGTTCTGAGTATTTTTCTTGATAATTTTCAAGACTAATTTTGGTTTCAAGGAGAGCGAAGTCTCAAGGCAATCTTAGGTCTTTCATTGGTAGATTTGGAATTGTTTTGGAGCAGGTCATCCTTGTTTCAAGAGAGCGAAGGTCTGGGCATCTTCTTAGGTCTAGGACTAGTCAAGTTAGGGCTTAGTTTCAAGTCTGCCTTAGGTATCTTGAGGAGTGTTTTGCACCAGTATATCATTGCAAGGGCAGCGAAGGTTCAGGACTATTGTTCAGGTTTAGTTCAGATTTCTGATCTGTTCATTTAGGATCCAAAAAGCAGCCTTTAAGCTCGGCCTCCTGTGCCCTTTTTAGCGCGGACCTGTGGTGATCAATATCTGAGATTTCAGTCCTCCCAGTACTGTGCCAAGGTAAATTCATTTGTGTGATTTTTAGAATCGTTTGTGCTATCTTATCGCAAGTAGAGGAGGTCAAATATAAGGACATTCATTGGAGAAGCATCCAGTCAAGGTATGTCGTGTATTTTGCTTTTGTTTTGGAACTCACTGTGTCTCTCATTACAGGTTGAAGAGTGCATATTTCAGTTCAGTCTCTTTGTATTTTTCTGTTGGTTTAGTGAACTGTTTAAGGTTGTCAGAGGTTATCACTTTGGTATTTCTCTTCGATTCAAGGGATTTGTATAGGATTAGGTTTGGTTGAATAACTATATTGCAGGTAGAGGTCTTTTGGATCCAATCAAATCAGGTCAAGGGTCCTTTCATTGTTTCTCTTGGGTACTCTTTTGAGATTTGTATGGGCATATTTGATTTTTGCAGGTGGAGGGCTTGAACATTTTACTGAAAGAACCATCTTTGTGGCAGCAAGGTAAAAAGAACTACACCACCACCTCTGAAGAAGAATGATTACAGAAGACCATCCAGGTACGCAAATTCATTTAATGGTTAGTGTTTTTCATGTACTAACTTTGGACATGGCTAGGGATTTTGAAGTTTTTGACAGGTACAATTATCAAAGTTATCCACAAAACCCAAGAAGCAAGTTTGCGGGATCACGAAACAGGTTCCACAATGATTTTTTCAGCATAAAGTACATATCAGATAAGCCAAACATTGAATGTTTCAAATGCCATAACTATGGCCAGATAGCTCACAATTGCAGATACCAGATGAAATCTTCTATGGATGACAATGAATGCTTCAAATGTCATAATTATGAGCACATAGCTCGAGAGACATTGAATGTTATAAATGTCATAACTATGGGCACATAGCTCGAGATTGCAGGTACAAGAAGGTCTGGAAAAGAAAACAGGTACAAGAAGATCAAGTAGATAAGAAAGTCTCAGCACTCATGCTTTCAGGTTTTGTAATGGCTAAGGTCATGATGAAGCAATAAATACATCAGATGATGACACGAGTCATGATGGTCCATCGGGTGATACATTATTTTGAAAGATCCGGCTCGTCGACTTGTTGAATTTTGAAGAGGGGGAATCTATGCAGCAGTATGTGGCACTATCTATTGGTAGATATGTCAGGTCCATAGTAGGTTCAGGGGCAAAAGAACAGTCAAAACAATACAGGTTCACAGTGATCGATCATTAGAAAAACTCAAAGGAGTCATCAGCATTGATAGCAGGTTAACACTAGATAATTACAGATGGTCATGGCAAGTTGATCCATATTCAGCAGAGGCAATTTGTATGAAGCATAGCATGACAAGGGGAGACATGTTGTTACAACAAGTATTGAGGAAGGCATTTCAAAGTAGACAAGTACTTTGCAAGAAGACAAAGGAAGGCTTCTCATCAGGGGGAGCACAAGCAGGTTACAGGTCCACAGGAAGCAGGCAGATTGTCAGGGGGAGTCGCCCTTTGCCATTGATGTCAAAGGGGGGGGAAATCATGAGAAGGAGATCGAAGCATGAAGTCAGGGGGAGTTGTATTCGCGGAAGGAGTACGTATGTCGCCATCAATGACAAAGGGGTAGATTGTTGGATGGTGTTGTCATTGATATCAACCCTAGGGTTTGACTTTGACTCAACACCTGTCATTGATGTCAAACAAGTTAATGAATGCTCTTATATTTGCTTGGATTACATCAAGTTGGAAGCTCCACTGTTGGATGGTTGAAAACCCTAAGTTCTAGGCTTGGGTTCCCTGATCAAGGGATATAGCCGAACTTGTCGAGGGATTTTGGAGAAGCTAATCATTGACTTTATTTCAGATATCCACGTCATTGGATTATCCTTGTTGAGATGTTTCTGGTGGTATGTAGTACGCCATGAGAGGCCTCCTGGTTTGAGAGACATTCACGTTTAAAGTTAAAGACCCCAGTCAATGGGTCAAAACCCCAAGGGGTGGTGACATGGCACCTCATCATTAAATTAAGGGTTTCTCATCTAGACTTAAGGATCAACCATTATATAAAGAATGTCAAAATGCATTCAAAGGCAAGCTCTTCATTGACCAAGTATACCATTATATACCCTAGTTTGACACATGTATCCTAGTATTGTAGAATGCTCCATGTGGGGTTGTTTTATTGGTTACTTGTATGGACATGTACTTATTTTATGTTAGCCTCCCTCTCTTGCTTCTATATGTAAGGGAGGAGAGAGCTCTTGTATTCATTCATCATTTTGTACTCTTCTTTGTACTTGCCTTAGAAATGTTAGGGTTCATGAGGAAACCCTATGAGAAGATAAGGGGAAAGAGAGATGTCTTGGATGTTTTGACAAAGATTGCTCCTATGTGATTCTAGGGTTTTCTCTTGAGATGACTAGGGTTTGTGCTATACATGTAATAACTAGAGAAAAACATGATGTTGAAGATGATGATGGTTCTTATGGTTCTTATGGTTATTGTTGTAACACTAAGGTTTCTACCCTAGTAGAAGACATGGAGAGAAGCTAACACCTTGCATTTTTTTTAATCTTTATCCGTTTGGGATATAAGGTTGGGACAAGATCATGAAGTTCATGTATTCTCGATAATCTATGGGTGTCCCTATGCTTGTGATGTCGATGTTTAGAATTTCAAGCACTAGATAACTATGTCATTATGATCTCGATGAAACAAGTAGATTTTTTAATTTAATTAATGTTGAAATTAAATTTCAAACCATAGCATCAATCACTTAATAGCTAGATAACCGGATTCGTCCTAGAGGCCCCTCGAATCCCGAATCCAGCGTGTCCAACGCGATTTTGCCCTGATTCGTGTCCAAATCCAATGACATGTCGTGTCCTCTTTTGACACGTCGAATCCAACTGCGTGTCACGATTTTGGCAGCGTGTCCTGTTTTCCAGGACTCGTTAGGTAGTAAATTGACCTGCGCGGGTATGAAAAAGCCGCATTTGGTCATTACAGCCACGCATATTTTCATTTGGCAAGCGTTTTGGCAGCTTAATGATCAAGTCTAGGCCCTAGTATTGATATGCTATTCATGGTAATGTTAAGTGACATTCTCCTTGATCTTCATTTTCATCCTTTTACTTAAATTTTTAACATTACCATGAAATGACTCAGGATGTTTGAGAGTGGTTCCAACCTCATTGGATTTCATATTGAGAAAGTAGAATTTTAGATTTCATTCAAAATCCAGCAGACTTATCAGTTTTTCAGGATTTTAGAATTGGGGTATTGCAATGTTTCCATTGAATTTTGTCATGTATTAGGGTATGGAACTCGTATTTAATCAAGAGCACCAATCCCTCTATGTACCTTGATGTTAGTGACATTGGTTGTCGAACTCTTGTATCATGACCCTCCTAAAAATGTACACATCACTCAAACAAAATCTTGACTTGACATGTTATGCTTGTTCTATCTTATGTTAATGCTTAAAGGGTGATATTAATGACAAAGATCCCTATACAGATACAGAGGTAATGACAAAGATACCTCTGGATATTAATGCTTAGAGGGTGATATTAATGACAAAGATCCTGATTTTCCAACAAGACTAAAAAATTAGACATTTCTCGTGGTGGCAAGAGGGCCAAGCATAAGAAATAGATAATAGATTGACATGTATTTGAATTTTGTATGTACTATGCATGCTAATAGCTATAGATGAAGATCTATATTTGAAATCAATAAATTTGTATCATTAATTAAAATTTGTGTAAGAAATATCTAATTTTTAATATATATATATATATAACGAATCCTACGTGTCCTGTTCTGGGGGGTCAATGTATCCGAATCCGACACCATGAATCCCGAATCCTACGAATCCCGAATCCCTGTGTCAGGTGACTTAGCTTAATAGCTAGAAATTAGATAGCGGAATCATAAGATTTAATTTATCACACACAAACGTAACTACTATAAATCAGTTTTTCATTCATCTAAGAAAACTTACAAGCCCAAAAAAAAGGCAGCATGCACAGATACCAAGAAAATATTGAAGTTCAGTTTCACAAGTACTTTGAGAGGTACAACTACTAAAAAAAAATATGTTGATTTCTAGTAGCATCGGATGTGCTCTAGGCCTCAAATTTTGCAAGGAGGCTAAGACACATGCATTCCACAATACCCAGAAATCGTTTTGGGGAATTCCACCAGGAAGAGGTTTTATTAAAATAATTAATTATTTTTAATGGGTACCTAAGTCTAAACTTGGGAAATTAAAATAGTTAAAGGGCATTAATTAAACTGGGAGTGAAACTTCTAGAAGAAGACAAGGATCAAGTTGAAATGATTTAAGCCATTGATTAGAATCTAATTTGGGTTGTTGATTACTCAACTGGAGGATTATAAGAAGAAGCTTGATGGGCATTTGGAAGACACATCAAGAGAGATCAAGACATCGAATTTCTCAGAGAGGTCAACGCAACAGTTGCTAGAGATGTGATCGAAGTGATTTCTTACAGTGAGGGGCAAAGATAGTTTCTAGTTGGAGAGTTTCCTGATCCGAGGATACATCGCAGAGGAGGCAAAGAGAGATCTAGAAGAGGCAGCGCAAAGCCTTGCAGAGGCAACGCAAAGCCACACTAGGCAATGTAGAGCCGGGCAGAGGTAGCATAGAGCTTGAGAGGAGATCCGAAATTTGTTGGAGAACCGAGTTTCAGAGCCAGAAGCAAGGGTGTGAGACCGGTAAGGCAGAAAGTCAAAGTTCCGGAGGCGAATAGATCAACCAGGAGAAGTGATGCAATCCCCTCCAGCTGTGACGCAGAGCAACATAGTGATTGCGCAAAAACTGCACAGAGGCAGCTAGGGACTAGCCATTCAGTGATTGGATCAGTATTTGATCACTAGTGATAGTGTGAGGTATATCTCACTCATCTCTCTATCAATCAGATTCTCTGTATTGGATAGCCAGTAAGGCATCCAAAGATTGTATTCAGAAAACTATTGCTTAATAATACAAACCCTCAGTTGTTGCACCGGTTTTCCCACATTGGGTTTTTCCGGATACGTTTGTCCAAAAACAACGGTGTCACTTGTGTGTTGCGTATTTATTCTTGCTCAGTTCTTGTTTCCGCATATTTTTAAGTAGTGAAGGTTGCAGTGTATTGGTTTCGATATTTACAGTAGAACACAGTGAATAATTTGTTCAGTTATTTAACAAATAGGAGAAACTTAATTAGTCGCTGCAATAGAAATTTAGGATTCCGAAATTTCACATGGTATCGAAGCAGTGCAGGTGAAGCAAGAGAGCAGACCAGAAGAGCCAGCGTTGAAGAGAAGGGAGGAGATCGTAGTGTTGCATAGGCAGCAGATCGAATCCCTAGAGGGATTGCGCAATCCAAGCTAGGAGGGCAAAATTCTTGAGGAAAATCTCTCTCTGAGTGAGTTGACAAAGAGGTAAGATTTCCAGCTTGAGATTTGTCAGCGGCAAAGGGAGCAGTGCATCAAAAGCTTCAGTGCATATCGGTCTTCAGGTGAGACGCAGTTCTCTGCAACAATTGTTGGGGCAAAAAAACGTCAAAAGAAGGAAGGAGACACTTTTGAGGGAATTTCTTCCTCAGAGAATTCCTAGCTAGGGAATTCAATTTCTCACTACAAAGCAGCAGTAGCCGGGAGCAGATCTACTAACTCCAGCAGGGAGTGCGTAGGCCAGTCCAGCAGCGCTGCGCAGAGGAGAGAAGAGGCGTTTCGACTTTTTATTTGACAGAGATGGCAGCAAATGGGTTGAGAGATCAAGATTGGTTGGATGGTGCATCCAACTATGTGATCTGGAAGGAAAGGATCTCATGCCTTATGGATGAGCACAATCTCAAAACCTATGTCGATAGTGTGGCAGCTGAAGCTATAGATCCAGATCCTTTCAAGAAGTACAAGGCTAAAATGGAAAAGGCCAAGCGATTAATCCTCGACAGAGTGAGGGATCATGTTGTATGTCACATTGTTAGCAGAGGGACTGTCAAGGAGATATGGGATGCCTTGACCACGTTATATCAAGGATCTTCCGAGCAGCGGAAGATGTACTTGGAGCAAAAGATGGGATCCAAGCAGATGCAGAAGGGGGAACGCACTGATCTGTTCCTTGCAAAGCCTCAGGAAATCCGACACTCGTTAGCAGTTGTGGGATCATCACCTCAGCCTACAGAGATGGTGAGGCTAGCCCTAAATTCGATCTCAGAAGAATGGCAAGTATTTGTCCAGAGTATCCTAGGCAGAGAGTGTGAAAATTTCAAATACGAAATTCCACTGCAGTAACTGATTTATTTCTCCTCCTTATTTTCCACAATAAGTTATTTACAAAACCTTTCAGTAAACATCAAAGTAAATTCTACTGCAGTTGTCACATAATAGCATAAAGAAAAGAATAGTGAAATACAAGCACAAGAATCAATCACATCAACACAGTTATTTTTGGACAATAGTCCCCAGAAAAACCCAATGCGGGAAAACCGGTGCAGCAGATGAGGGTTTATTTATTATTCTTCAACAACAATCTCTTTACAAGGAATGATTTGCAGAACATAGAGAAACCTCTGAGAAAACACCTGAGATAATTTTCCTCCACCCTTTGGAGAAATTCTGACACCCAAGAGACCCTCTAGCCTTCACTGCGTCACCTCTGCATCATCACTGCGTGAGGACTGTGTCCCTTGTTGCACTGCCTCTCTAAGTTGTCCCTCTACGTTGTCCCTCTGATGCACTATGTCCCCTCCTCAATCTCTGGCTGATGTTGATACCCTCCTCTTCCTTCACCCTGCAACTCTCCCTCTGAAATTGAACTCTTACTCCTTGAGAATTGATTTCCGGTGTCTCTCCAAATGACTCTCAAGTCTTCCTTTATACTTTTCTTGTTGAGATATCAACGGTCGTGATCTAATCAACGGCTAAGATTAAATTAGACTTGATCCTTGTCTCTTAGAAGCTTCTCACCCATATTTTCATTAATACCCACTAATATTTTAATTTTCGTAAGTTTAGACTTAGGAACCCCATTAAAAATATTAATTATTTTAATAAAATACAATCCAGGTGGAATTTCACCAAACGATTTCTAAGTCTTGGAGATCTCATGTGTTCTAGCCCCTCCACAAAATTTTGGAGCTAGAGCACATCCGATGCTACCCAAAAATCAACACTCCCTCTTAGCGAGGAATGTGCTCTAACAATACTTCCCAGCAAAAGTATCACACTGATCCACGGCATCAGTCCTCTCCATTGTTGATGCTCAGCATGTTGCCCCTCATCCACTGTGCTTCCGCAATCTGTACTGTTGCCCATGACACTACCACTGTCACTGCTGCATTTGTACTGCAACTCCCTCTCAATATGTTGTATCATGCCGCCCATAGCACTGTCACTGCTAATTGCTGCGCTTCAGCTTCCTCTTAAGAACTACACTATTTGTTTATGCTACTGAAACGTATTCTTAATCATCCCCATCTTCTCCCTAAAATAAACAAACTTTGTTCTTCCTAGAGCCTTGGTGAGAATGTTTGCCACCTGTTCTCTTGTAGGAGTGTACTGTAACTATACTGCCCCTCGCTGGACACAATCTATGATAAAGTGACACCTAATGTCAATGTGCTTCGACCGATCATGAAAAACTGAATTCTCAGAGAGCTTGATGCAACTCTAATTATCACACAAAATATTGGTCACTTCCATCCTTCTCCTGAATAGATTCACAAGCAACTTCCTAAGCCATATGGCTTCACACGATGTTGTGCTAGCTGCCATATATTCAGCTTCAGCTGAGCTCAGAGCTACGGATTTTTGTTTCCTACTACACCAGGAGGTCATACCTGATCCAATGTTGAAACAGTACCCAGTGGTACCTTTCCGATCTACTGAAATTCCAGCCCAATACGCGTCATTGAACCCACTCAACGTGATATCATTGCCTCGGGTGTACATTAATCCATGCTCAATTGTTCCTCATATATATTTGAGAACATGCTTGGTTGCTGCCCAATGTGCCCTCTTCGGTTCTACCATGAAGTAACTGAGGGTATTGACAGCGTAACAAATGTCTGGCCTGGTATTGACCAAATACATCCGAGACCCTATGAGTTGCCTGTACAAGGTGGGATCTACTTCTTTATCTTTAGACGCATCAATCTTCTTCCAGTTGGTAATCATTAGAGTAGCCATGGGTCTACAGTTCTGCATTCTGAACCTTTTTAAAATTTCTGTAGCATGTCTCCCTTGTCCAAGGAAAATTCCACCCTTCTGCTGCCAAACTTCCAACCCCAGAAAATAATGCATCCGTCCCAAATCCTTCATGTCAAATTCTATAGCTAGGTTTTCCTTGCAATCTTTGATGAGCATGGATGAACCTGTCAGGAAAAGGTCATCCACATATGACACCAGAATCAGAGGCTCATTCTCTACAATCAAATAGTAGAGGTTGGGATCTGCATCACTCTTGACGAATCCCATCTTCTGCAAGTAACCATCAATTCGACCGTACCATGCTCTAGGCGCTTGTTTAAGCCCATACAAGGCTTTTTTCAACCTACATACATGAGTTTTCTTCTCATGTGTCTCAAAACCCTCTAGTTGTTCAATGTATACTTCTTCTATCACCCCATTCAAGAACGTAGTCTTGACGTCCATCTGGTGAATCCAATGTTTTAAAACTCTGACTCCGGTTCGGAAACGGCCGAGGGTCGGCTCCGACTCAGACTCCGACTCGGTATCGACTCGGCTGATTTGATTTCAATGACTCGGTCGTTGTAAAAATACATTAAATATTTATTTTTTTATAAAAAAATAATAATTTTAAAGATTTTCTTTCATGTTTCAAAACACAAAGCTTCAGAATATAGAGAGAAGACAACATATGATCAAAGTAGGCTCATGAATATATCCATTATATCAAAATGGCACCCAGTGCACTGTCCAATACAAAGTTCATACTTAGCCACCAATGTCAGGATTCTTTTCTACCTCAGCCTAAGGATAGCACTAGACTACAACAACAATAATACCAATTCTCTTCCCCTAATGAAGTCTCAAAACCCTTGACTTAATTCTGGTCAAGCTCCAGAACAATCAGAGGTAAATATGTATTTATTAGTCCATTGCCAGAACGTTTGCCTTTCTAAAAACATCGTATGGCTCAATGCATTGTTTCAGTTTTCTAATTCATGCCACTAGGATAACCATACTTCGACCTTGTAATTTTCAAAACTTTCTCACAGTGATAGATTACTTTAGGGCTATAAGTATGCAATAAAGAACAACCCAGCCATTGATATGTAGGAGGCGGAACAACTTTTGACAAATGTGCTTCAAGATTTTTGTCAAAGAGTCGAGCCGTCCGAGTCATTACCAAGTCAGTCGAGTTGTTACCGAGTTGATCGAGTCAACCGAGTTAATGACTGGCTCGGTAACAACCCGGCAAGCCGTTCCGTTTCGGCCACTGAGTCGACCCGGCCAAGCGTTGGCTCAGTCTGACTCGGCCAAGTCGGAGTCGACTCAGCCATTTTTTAAAACAATGGGTGAATCTCCCACCCCATCTGTGCTGCAAGGGATATTACGGATCTAATAAAAGTATACCTGGCTACTGGGGCGAAGGTTTCTTCGTAGTCTATCCCTTCCTTCTGAGCATACCCCTTAGCCACGAACTTGGCTTTGTATTTTTCCACACTACCATCTGCAGCATATTTGACCTTGTAGATCCATCTCGAACCTACAACTGATTTGTCCTAAGGCCTAGGTACCACTTCCCAGACATCATTGATCATTATGGAACTGTATTCCTCCACCATAGCATCTACCCATACTTGATGTTGAACGGCCTCCTGAAAACTAGAGGGTTCTCCAACCTGAGCCACCAAAGCTTGGTATCTATCTGGTTGTCTACGCTCCCTTTTCTCGTTCCTAGGAGCTCCAATGAAATCCTTTGCATCCCGTAGTATCTGTCGAAGTTCCCGGCTCGTTCTTCCACTAGTAGTGGGTAGATCTATTTGCTCCTCCTCCTGAGATTCCACCCGCTGTGATGCCTCTGGATTCTTGTCCTTTGGAGAAGTACTGGTGTTGGTTTCTGCTGGTCGAAGTGGCTGGACCAATGGATCATCCTTTGACTACTCTTCAGAAGGCATTTCTCGAGATTTCCTAAAAGCTCTGTCCTCCATGAACTTTACATCCCGTCGTACTACGATCTTTCTATTTCTCGGAAGATAGATTCTATATGCCTTAGCATTCTCGCTATATCCCACAAGATATCATTTTTCTGCAATTTGATCCAACTTCTTCCTCTTTTCTTCGGGTATATGGCAGTATGCCAAACTCCCAAATATTCTGAAAAGACTCACTTCAGGTTTCTTGCCAGTGAAGACACTCTCCGGAGTAATCTTACCTAATGCCCTATGAGGAGTCATGTTCTGAACATAGACTGTTGTGTTGCATGCTTCTGCCCATAGAAATTTGGGCATATCCTGATCATACAACATTGCCCTCGCTGCTTCAATAATAGTTATGTTCTTCCTCTCTGTTACTCCATTCTACTCCAGATTATATGGAGTTTTCCATTCTCTTCTTATGCCTTCCCTTGCGCAAAAATCAATGAAGTCCTTATCAATGTATTATCTCCACCATTGTCTGAGCGCAACACTTTTATCCTCTTCCTTGTCAAATTCTCAACCAAAGCTTTAAACTCTTTGAATCGATCAAAAACCTCATCCTTGGTTTTTAGAAAGTAGATCCAAGTCTTCCTGGAATGGTCATCAATGAAGGTGACGAAGTATTCGGCACCAATAAGAGCTTTTGGAGACATGGATCCGCAGATATTTGAGTGTATTAATCCCAGAACACTCTTTTCCCTACTGTTACTTCTGGAATAAGTCGTTTTGGCGTACTTGCCCAGTACGCAACCTCTGCATACATCGTCTCACTTAGTACTTAATTTTGGAACTCTTGTGACAGTTCTTCTGAGAAATCTTAGAGCCCCATGGTGTAAGTGCCCCATCCTTCTGTGCCATAGTTCATTCAAATCTTTTTCACCACTGCTGCCTATCAGTGCCATTAGAGATTCTAGTTGTAGCTATACAGTCTGTTACTTTTGACTCCAATTTGGGCCTTCTTCCTCCACTCGGATGTTTGACATATACCTTCTTCCAATTGAAGTAAACATCATAGCCCTTGTTTTGTAACTGAGATACAGAGAGTAAGTTCATCCCCAATCCAGGCACATGCAGCACATTGGTAGCTCGAAGCCGATCCCCTGCTTTTGTTTGAAAAACTACAGTACCTCTTCCTACGGGGGTACATTTTGACTTATTTCCCATGGTGATTTGGAAGTTCATCTGTTCTTCTTGATAGCTCGAGAAACATTCTCGTATTCCCGTCATGTGCGCAGAAGCTCCACTATCAATATACCAAACCTCAGAGGAAGCAGAACTTGCCAAGCAAGCGACTTCTTCTTCCAGTCTGGAAGCTAGCACAGAATTGTCATGATCCATTATATTCTTCGTGCTTTCCTCTTTCCCGGGAGAACTGCATGAGTCCTTTTGAGTTGCTGCTCTAGCATCATGTTCACGACTCATTGTAGATTCTCTAATCCTATTGCCCGATCTCTGCTCTGATACCATGTGAAAATTTCAAATACGAAATTCTACTGCAGTAACTGATTTATTTCTCCTACTTATTTTCCACAATAAGTTATTTACAAAACCCTTCAGTAAACATCAAAGTAAATTCTACTGCAGTTGTCACATAATAACATAAAGAAAAGAACAATGAAATACAAGCACAAGAATCAATCACATCAACACAGTTATTTTTGGACAATAGTCCCCGGAAAAACCCAATGTGGGAAAACCAGTGCAACAGATGAGGGTTTATTTATTATTCTTCAGCAACAATCTCTTTACAAGGAATGATTTGCAGAACATAGAGAAACCTCTGAGAAAACACCTAAGATAATTTTCCTCCACCCTTTGGAGAAATTCTGACACCCAAGAGACCCTCCAACCTTCACTGCATCACTTCTGCGTCATCACTACATGAGCACTGTGCCCCTTGTTGCGCTACCTCTCTACGTTGTGCCTCAAATGCAATGCGTCCCCCCCTCCTCAGTCTCCGACTGATGTTGATACCCTCCTCTTCCTTCACCTTGCAACTCTCCCTCTGAAATCGAACTCTTACTCCTTGAGAATCGATTTCCCTCGGGTTACTAAGTATTTGCCTAATGTGTCTCCAAATGGCTCTCAAGTCTTCCTTTATACTTTTCCTATTGAGATATCAATGGTCGTGATCTAATCTTTAATCAATGGATAAGATTAAATTAGACTTGGTCCTCGTCTCTTAGAAACTTCTCACCCATATTTTCATTAATACCCATTAATATTTTAATTTTCGTAAGTTTAGACTTAGGAACCCCATTAAAAATATTAATTATTTTTAATAAAATACAATCCGGGTGGAATTTCACCAAACGATTTCTGGGTCTTGGAAATCTCATGTGTTCTTCTAGCCCCTCCACAAAATTTCGGAGCTAGATCACATCTGACACTACCCAAAAATCAACAGAGAGAAATTGTCGGAATGGGAAGGGATGTGGACCGCTCTTCAGCAAGAAGAGATGAGGCAAGACTTGGTCAAGTGCAAACTTGACAGCAGCAGCAGCAGTGGGACGAAGCCCAAGGAGGAGGAGGAGGAGAATGCAGCCCTTGCATCTAAGGGGCAGCAGGAGCAATGGAGGCGAAAGAAGGATGTCTCAAAGATGAAATGTTTCCAATGTGGTGAACTTGGTCACTACGCTACGCAGTGTCGTCTCAAGAATAAGGACAAGGATGAGAAACATGATCCGTAGGCTGCAACTGCAAAGATCAAGGAGGAGGAATTAGCCATGATTACCCAGATACCTCCAGGGGAGAGGCGGGGTGATCTAGTACTGTAGTTCGAAAGAGCTACAGATGGGCAGGATCCTTCATGAGTCCACCTCTTGGATCAATACCTTGCTACAGGAGCCCATATCAGAAGTAGCAGGATGGACCAGTGTCAGTTGGTGCACAAGAGTGCCAGAGTGACAATTGCAGTGGCTAGGAATGCCAGAGGCTGAGCAACATATAACAGAGTTGGCAGCAGTGCAGTTGGCACAAAGCAGAGTCAGCGGTAGCGCAGAGGCTTCAGAGGTTCAGCGCAGAGACTAGCAATAGTCAGAACTCCAGCAACAAATGCATCATGCTGAACACCTGTTCAGTGTTTTGGATGCTTTTTCGTTGTTGTTGCAACAGCAGCAGCAGTTGGAGAAGGTTGCAGTGCAGATGTAGTGTTGGGAGTGGTAGGGCCAGCAGCAGCACAGGTGCAACATTTGCGCAGTAGTTGATGGGCAGTGATGTCAGACATCAGCAACACAGAGGGAGATGTTACAGAATCTGAGTGATGCTTCAGCAGGTTTCATTGCTAAAGCACATTCCTCGCTAAGAGGGAGTGTTGATTTCTGGTGGCATCGAATGTGCTCTAGGCCTCAAATTTTGCAAGGAGACTAGGACACATGCATTCCACAATACCCAGAAATCCTTTTGGGAAATTCCACCTAGAGGAGGTTTTATAAAAATAATTAATTATTTTTAATGGGTGCCTAAGTCTAAACTCAGGGAATTAAAATAATTAAAGGGTATTAATCAAACTGGGGATGTAAATTCTAGAAGAAGACGAGATCAAGTCGAAATGATCTGAGCCATTGATTAGAATCTAATCTAGGTCATTGATTACTCAACTAGAGGATTATAAGAAGAGGCTTGATGGGCATTTGGAAGACACATCGAGAGATCAAGACATCGAATTTCTCAGAGAAGGTAGCGCAGCAGTTGCTAGAGAAGTGATTGAAGTGATTTCTTGTAGTGAAGGGCAGAGATAATTTCCGGTTGGAGAGTTTCCTGATCCGGCGATACATCGCAGAGGAGGCAGAGAGAGATCCAGAAGAGGCAGCACAGAGCTAGGCAAAGGCAACGCAGAGCCTGCGAGGAGATCCAGAATTTGCTGGAGAATTGAGTTTCAAAGCCAGAAGCCGAGGTGTGAGACCAGGAGGGCAGAAAGTCGAAGTTCCAGAGGCAAATCGATCAACCAGAAGGAGTGACGCAGCCCCCTCCAACTGTGATGCAAAGCAACGCAATGATTGCGAAGAAACTACGGGAGGCAACTAGGGGCTAGCAATTCAGTGGCTGGATCAGTATTGGATCGCCAGTGATAGTGTGAGGTATATCTCACTCATCTCTCTGCGAGTCAGATTCTCTGTATTGGATAGCCAGTACGGCATCCAAAGATTGCATTCAGAAAACTACTGTTTCATAATACAAACCCTCGGCTACTGCACCGATTTTCCCGCATTGGGTTTTTTCGGGGACATTTGTCCAAAAACAACGGTGTCACTTGTGTGTTGTGTATTTCTTCTTGCTCAGTTCTTGTTTCCACATATTTTCAAGTAGTGAAGGCCACAGTGTATTGGTTTCGATATTTACAATAGAACACTGTGAATAATTTGTTCAGTTATTTAACAAATGGGAGAAACTTAATCAGTTGTTGCAGTAGAAATTCGGGATTCCGAATTTTCACAAAAAACAACAACAATTCTTTGCTATACAACATTGTTGTACATATTGTATGACTATTATACAATGTTGTTGTACAATTTTTGTATGGTACTACCTATACAATTGTACAGTATTGTTGTCTCAAATCATGTGCTTCCTAGGAATGTCTCTTCCCTAGCTGCCTACTCTCTCTCTCTCTCTCTCTCACATGCGCACACACACACACGTGTGCTTGCTTAAGTGCTCAAGTGTGTATAAAAGCCTCTACCTTGCCCTATCTTTATAGTTTTGCAAAGAATCTACTTTTAGGACCACTGCTAGTCTAAGTACATACTAAAAATAAGTCTTTCACTCTTTTATTAAAGTGAATTACAAAATAGAACCACTTTTCCAAAATTATAATCTCTTTTCAAAAATAACTTTTCACAAAAAAATTTGAACTTCTCGCATGTTCACACTAAAGAAGTGCATAAGTTCATGTCTAAGCTATGATTCTCAACATTCCCTCTTACCAAGGAAAGAATTTTGCACAAGTCCAAGTTTGTCCCTAAATGCCTCAAACTTCCCTTTTCCCAAGGGCTTGGTTAGAATATCAGCTACCCTTTGATCTATGTGAATGTGTTGGAGTTTCATTGCTCCCTTCTGAACCCTATCTCGTATGAAGTGATATCTCATCTCGACATATGTTTGGACTTGTCATAAAACACTAAATTCTCAAAGATTTTGATACAACTTTGATTATCAAAATAAATGAGTTTGATACAACTTTGATTATTATAATACACGATTGTAGACTCCAACTCTTAATCAAAAAAACTTGTAAGTGAAAAGCTAAAGCGCTAAACATGAAAGAGGCCTTGCTTATCTTCAGTTCCAAAATCACACAAATATTCAAGTTACTTGTGATGTAAGTTAATTGGTGGCTAAGTGTAAATAGATATGAAAAAGAATTGAACCTTTAAAAAAAAAAAAAAAATAAACCTACAGCATTTGAATTACAAAATCAATCCTTAACTAAATAAAGCCTTAGAACCCTAGATCAAAATTAATTTGCCCGAGTTAGGTTTAAAATTTAAAAAATTTAGAGCCCTAACTTAGACAGGTAACAAGCTAGAAAGAAAAAATTAAACTTGAAACTTAAACTTGCTCTACAAAATGCAAATGAAAGTAAAAAACTTAGCTTGATTAGAGAGATATGTCAAAAATTTTCTGACCAGAGAAGACAGTGGCTATTTACAACTTGGTCAAGCAGGTCATACAAGTCTCAAGGTTCTAGAACAAGGTCAGCATCCAGCAGTTTGGTACGGGCATTACATTAGAAGTCATTTGTAGAATGAGAAGAACAAAACCCCAAGTATTAGAATTTCCACATTCCTGAAAGAGCACAGTGAACTAATGATGGGGCAGGGGAAATGATGATGTGGCAATGTTCGGCAAGATAAGGAGATTTGGAGGCATACCAGTTCAAATCAAGGCAAGTTTTAGCAAACTCAGGTGTCAAATTGGCCAAATTCATTAGGGTGCTAGAGATCCAAAGCACAAGTGGCTAAGTCAACATTACTATGCAGCAAAAAGTCAAGCAAACTAATCGTTGGAACATCAACTAGCCATTGGAGGTACCTAATACCAAGAAGTTAAGGACAGGACCAATAAAGTAGCCAAGTTAAGTAAAGGACCAGCAAAGTCAAATAACCAACTCAAAGGCCAAATTGAATTCTACAAAGCAAGTCAAATGGACGAAATCGAACTACCACATGGATAAAAGAGAGGGACTTTGGACAAGTAATTGCTACTATTCTTCATCTTACACATTTTTGAGCGGAAAGGGAATCTTGGACCAACTTGAGCATCGTGAACCAATTCAACCCATTGGTGGGCAAATTAAGATTTGTAATGTATTTTATGTAAAATACGAAGTCTCCAACATGTGGATGACTACTAGAAAATATTTTGTAGAGTCATCCAAGCAGACATCAGCTACACATTATCCAGTTGTTAAAAAGATTTTACAAAATGCTAGCCTCCCCTCTAGCAAAGGTTGTTGTTGTCAATATGAAATAAGTGTCATCTAACAAAAGAGCTTCATTTTTTAAAACATCTGTATAACATTTAAATGTTCATTTTGTGGGATGGTTTTTATTTGTACTTCTTTTCTTGATTAATTGTGTTATTGTGTTAATTTTAGGTATGTTCTATGCTAGAGCAATTTATTTCAATTTATTTTCCACATTAGCAATCACATCAGCATAAAGTAAATTGCAGATAGAACATAAATATAAATCGTAGAAGACAAGCCAAGACAAGAGGACACAAGATGTGGCGCTAGCCAGGGACAAACCCCACAATTTGGGGAAACCCTTGATCAATTCTTCTTTTATGTTCTTCAAAGTTCAGCTGAGAAAGTGAGAGAGATAATACATTTACAATAGAAGTCAATCACTTTGACTTTTGATATCGACATGAGATCAATTGAAGACATATTGCTTCAACTGATTCTCTAAGGTGACTCATTCACCTATCATAGTGCTGCATCTCGTCTATTTGCTGCACATTACCGTGTGACATCTTGCTATATTGTCACATGTTGAACCTTGATGATTGAGCTGCTCTCATCTTCATGTTGCTCATCATGCTGCATCTTCCATGGTCTTATTCATCATCAAGCTACCCATGCTCATGATCTCATTCATCATTATGCTACCCATGCTCATATCATCATGCATCATTATGCTGCCCATGCTCATATCATCATGTTGCTTATTATGCTGCCCATGATCTCATACATCATGCTGCCCATACTCATATCATCATGCATCATTATGTTGCCCATGCTCATATCATCATGCTGCCCATGATCTCATACATCATGCTGCCTTCCTTCGGAGACAGATGCTCCGGCTGTTTCAGCAGTTCCCGGTAGTTCCGGATTTTCCAGTAGTTCCAACTTCTCCGACAATTCCGACAGTTTCGGCATTTTCGGCTTTTCCGGCTTTTCCGACATTTCTGGCAGTTCCGGCATTTCCGGTTATTCGAGCAATTCCAGTTTTTCCAGCTTTTCCAGCAGTTCCGGCTGTTCCAGCTTTTCCGACTTTTCCTGCAGTTTCGGCTTTTCCAAGTATCCCAGCTTTTCCGGGTTTTCTGGCTTTTCCGGGTATTCCGACTTTTCCGGCAGTTTTGGCTTTTCCGACAGTTCCAGCTTTTCCGACTTTTCCGACAGTTCCAACTTTTCTGGCTTTTCCTTAGGATCTCTCCTCCTACTAAAACCCAAAGACAAGTAGAGAGAGGAAGAGATCCAAGTGTGTGTAGAAATGACTTGAAGTCCTCTTCTATTTATACTAAAACGTAGAGGTTGAATAGACATGACTGTTGGGCTTTTGAGCCTACATAAGTTGTTGGCCGACTTAACAATTTGTCCATAACATAAATAAATTCATAACTTCATAAATACTTATCGGAATCGGATGATCTTTAGATCAATCCTACACCTCTCAATGAGAGGGATCCAATAAAAATATCAGCTGCCATAAATAATATGACCCACATGGAGTTTGGCCCTAGTTGCCAATTTTAACACTCCCTCTCAACTAGGGAGAACTCCATCTGCTGATCCATATGTCCAACTGTACTATCTCTGCCATTAGTGCCCTGCATTGCTCTGTTCAACTCTGCTAGCTCTGTTGGCTCTGCTCTGCTCTACTCTGCGCTGCTGGCTCTGCTCTGCTCTACTCAGCTCTGCTGGCTCTGCTCAGCTCTATTGGCTCTGCTCTGCTCTGCTGGCTCTGCTTAGCTCTGTTGGCTCTGCTCTGCTCAACTTAGCTCTGCTAAACCATGAAGAAGAAGAATTGATCGAGAATGTGTCATACCATTCTCCACTAACCCGAAGTCAGTCTCAGAGTGTGTACCACTGATCCCAGACCAGTCCTTAACCGACCCAAAGTCAGTGTCATAGTAGGTACAACTCCTACCACTGGTCCCAGACCAGTACTCTACTGACTCGAAGTCAGTCTCAGAGTATGTACCACTGGTCCCAAACCAGTACTCATTGATCCCAGATCAATGAAGGTCATCCTAGCATAGGGAGTACGGTAGATACAGCGATGCATCCATCGGTACTACTATGGTCCCTATCCTCATTTCCCTGCTCATTGATCAGATGAGAGGTACTTCCCATGAGTCCCAAACTGAATGGGTAGGATGCCTCGACAAGAGAACTTAATCAATCCTATCCTCACAGGAGAACTAATCATCCTACTACACAATCGCCATGGAGAACACATCATCCAGGCCTCACAGGAGAATTAATCATCTTGCTACACAATCATCATGGAGAACACATCATCCAGACCTCACAAGAGAATTAATCATCTTGCTACACAATCGTCATGGAGAACACATCATCCAGACCTCACAGGAGAATTAATCATCCTGCTACACAATCGTCATGGAGAACACACAATCCATACCTCACAAGAGAATTAATCATCCTACTACACAATCGTAATGGAGAAAACATCATCCAAACCTCACAGGAGAATTAATCATCCTGCTACACAGGAGAGCGAATCATCTTGTCCCACAAGAGAGCGAATCATCTTGTCCATAGGAGAGCGAATCATCCTGTCCCAGTGCGCACCACCAAGGGAGGGTGAGTCACCCTGTGGTCGTATATTGCTCCAGTAAGAACCGCAAGCCCCCACAACTCCTAGAGCTCAATGTATGCAACATGCAGGACCCTTTTACAACGGCTTCTCAACGACTCCAAGTCGTTCGAGAAAATCACAAATTTGATCTTTCCCCGGGGCTCTAACAAAGTGTAGCGACCTCTACATCATCTCATTGCGATGGAGCCTCCTTGCTCATCGACTTACCATATCCCAGATAAGGCAGTATCCGAGGTCTATCTGCTGGAGCAATCATTGAATACAGGATTCCTCAATAATCGAATCCCACCTCTGGTTGTCATAGAGAATCACGGTGGTATTCATCATGTGTACTCACTAAAGAGTTTCCACAACCAGGGAACTTCATACGAGGTCATACTCGTAGTTATGTATTCGGTCTCTGCGGTACTTATAACAACCGATTTCTACTTCCTGCTCATCCATGATATCTAAGCAGAATCCAAAGAGAACCAGCACTGGGAAGTGCTCTAGTAATTCTCCACACTGTCTACCCAGTCAGCATTCGAATAATCATGCAGTTTTCATATTTCCGGCAGTGTATCTCAATCCATGAGAGATTGTGCCCCGAAGATATCTCAGAGGATTCTTGGCACCAATCCAGTGAGGCTCAACCAAATATGAGCTCACCATGCTAACTGAAAAACATATGTCCGGAGTTCACCAAGAACATCAACGTGATTGAGTTTATGAAACTCAGAGGCATTTCCCAAATTTGGTCTAACATCACTACCATATAAATTCTGAAAGTTAATATCCTCGAGGTAGTCACAGGCTTGCAGTTTATCATTCCACATTCAGAATCCAACTCCCTCTTACTTCTACAAATGAGAGGGTCTGCACCTGTCAAAAATAGGTCGTCCTTATGACGTGCCAGTGTGAGAGGTCTATCATCCACAACCTTCGGGTAATGGTTTGGATCGGTTTCACTCCTAGTGAATCTCAGCTTCATCAAACAACTATCAATCCTCTCATACTACGCCCGGGGTGTTTTGCTTCAAGCCATAGAGGGCTTTCTTCCACCTGTATACATGAGATTCCCGTTCATGAATCTCAAACTCCATGGGTTGTTCCAAACCTGTGGACCTGCTACAGGAGGGGAATGGTCCCCTTGTAACATTTTCCTTCGGTACATCTCAGACATGTACCTTCATGCCCTTTTTGAATTCAAGCATCCCGGTCACCATCTGACTCACAGACCTCCTATGTTGAGTCAATGGACATGGTCCCCAGTGAACTTGATACAACCCTGAACTTTAAAACATCTTTGAAAAATCTATTTTCAAACATGTACCTTTCCATCGATGAGTGCCACCCTGAAACCTTAAACTTCCATTTCTGAGATGGACACCAGGTTCTTGCGATCAGGTACATAAAAGAGATTCTGGGGTTCCTTGCTTTCTTTTAAGAGTCGACCATTTCCTTGATGACCTGCATTACTTATCATTCCTCTGATCATTAAAAATGTCCCTGCAATGATTGTTATCTTCATCAAGAGATGTGTCTCTACTATTCGGACACTCCTTTGCATGATGGCCGAACTTATTGCAACCAAGGCATCTGCCTTTCCTTCCACCCTTAGATCTGAACTTCCCAATGAAGTGATCTTCCGTTGTGCCATTCTAATAATATTCTCTGCTTCCACTTCACCCTTAGCGAACTTAAGAGAGAGATGTGGAACTCATTGATCCTTTTGTCTTGTCCCTATTGTCTTTGGTGATTGCTCTTTCACTCTTGCTTGGGCATTGTCTTCACCTCAGCTCTGATACCATGTTAATTTTAGGTATGTTCTATGCTAGAGCAATTTATTTCAATTTCTTTTCCACATTAGCAATCACATCAGCATAAAGTAAACTGCAGATAGAACATAAATATAAATCGCAGAAGGCAAGCCAAGACAAGAGGACACAAGATGTGGCACTAGCCAGGGACAAACCCCACAATGTGGGGAAACCCTTGATCAATTCTTCTTTTATGTTCTTCAAAGTTCAGCAGAGAAAGTGAGAGAGATAGTACATTTACAATAGAAGTCAATCACTTTGACTTTTGATATCGACATGAGATCAGTTGAAGACATATTGCTTCAACTGATTCTCTAAGGTGACTCGTTCACCTATCATAGTGCTGCATCTCGTCTATTTGTTGCACATTACCATGTGCCACCTTGCTGTAGTGTCACATGTGTTGAACCTTGATGACTGAGCTACTCTCATCTTCATGCTACTCATCATGTTGCATCTTCCATGGTCTTATTCATCATCAAGCTGCCCATGCTCATGATCTCATTCATCATTATGTTGCCCATGCTCATATCATCATGCATCATTATGCTGCCCATGCTCATATCATCATGTTACTTATTATGCTGCCCATGATCTCATACATCATGCTGCCCACACTCATATCATCATGCATCATTATGCTGCCCATGCTCATATCATCCTGCTGCTTATTATGTTGCCCATGATCTCATACATCATGTTGCCTTCCTTCGGAGACAGATGCTCCGGCTATTTTGGCAATTCCCGGTCTTTCCGGATTTTCCAGCAGTTCCGACAATTCCGACATTTCCAGCTTTTCCGACTTTTCTGGCTTTTCCGGTATTTCTAGATTTTCCGGCGTTTCCGGCAGTTCCGGCTTTCCCGACAGTTCCGGCTTTTCCGACTTTTCCAGCAATTGCGGCTTTTCCTTAGGATCTCTCCTACTACTACAACCCAAAGACAAGTAGAGAGAGGAAGAGATCCAAGTGTGTGTAGAAATGACTTGAAGTCCTCTTCTATTTATACTAAAAGGTAGAGGTTGAATAGACATGACTGTTGGGCTTCTGAGCCTACATAAGTTGCTGTCCGACCTAACAATTTGTCCATAACATAAATAAATTCATAACTTCATAAATACTTATCGGAATCGGATGATCTTTAGATCAATCCTACACTTCTCAATGAGAGGGGTCCAATAAAAATATCAGCTGCCATAAATAATATGACCCACATGGAGTTTGGCCCTAGTTGCCAATTTTAACATATTGTGGCTATAATCTAGTAATTTCTTTAATAAGTAAAGTTACACAGTTAATTGATTGAGCCACAGAAGGACTACATGTCAGGTGGAGAGGGAAGATTAGCAGGAAGCCCCACAATGTTTGCTTGTTTTGTAGGTGAATCACTTCAAACAATTAAACCATTTCAAAGGGGAGCTTCAATTTGGGAAGGAGTTTGTATTCATCTCTCCTACTGGGTTCGAAAGTTAATGAGGTTGCTAAGTCAACAGTGGCGAAAAATTCTCTTTAAGAGACCAAACCCATTTCCTTGACCATTTGCAAGTTCAATCGAGTGGGGCATAAGTTTTCACATCCAAACAAAGTGAGGTAAGCTTGGTACATGGTATAATTTCAATTACCACTTCTCTCTCATAAAATTCTAAAGCTTTTATTTTCAGCATTAGATTAGGAATATTTACTTGTTGGGTTTTCATTAATTACATCATATTAGAAAGTTTTACCTTGGCGAAATTGCATGTAATGCTAGATCTAAACAAAGGACACATATTTTGTTTCATTGAGTTCTTACACTTGTATCTAGTCAAAATTGCATACAGATCTGAACTGTTATTGGTTTCAACACACAAGATCTGTGTTAAAGACCAATATTTCCTGCACTCTACAAGTTTATCATTCCAGACTTTCTAGTGGTTCTAGCTTGCTTATACTTGTTTGTTTCTAGCTTTTCATTAATTACATCATATTAGCAAGTTTTACCTTACAGAAATTATGTTTAATGCTAGATCTAAACCAAGGATAGATATTGTGTTTCATTGAGCATATCTTACACTTGTATCTAGTCAAAATTGCCTATAGATCCGAGCTCTTATTGCTTATAGTACACAAGATTTGCATTAAAGACCACCATTTCCTGCACTCTACAAGTACGTTATCATTCCATAAATCTTTCTAGGCTCTAGCTTGCTTATAGTTGTTTATTTTAACATTTAGAATCCAATTTATTCAATTTCCAGCCATACTTAAATCATAGTATTCAAAATTGGTGGGGTTGAACTGGTAACCAGTCAAATCGACCAGTTCATTAGCTGGCATGGTCGAACTGGTCATTAAACTCAGTTAGATGTCTTGGAGGGCTAGGGTTTTTCCATAAACTGATCGATTCATTACCAGCTCAGTCACGCACCCCATAGGACATGATTTTTGGCACATATGAGTGGTTTTGAGGGAAACTAGGGGCTATTTCCTTCCAAAAACAGCCCCTCCACACCTTTAAAAACATGCCTCCCCTCTCATATCCTCACACATCTCAACCCTAGCAATGCTAGAAATCAATGGTAATGTTAAATTTTTAAAGTAAAAGGATGAAAATGAAAGATATTCCTTTATCCTTCATTTTCATCCTTTTACTTAAATTTTTAACATTACGATGAAATGACACAAGATGTTTGAGAGTGGTTTTGACCTCATTGGATTTCATATGGAGAAATTAGAATTTTAGATCTCACTCAAAATCCAGCAGACTTAATGGTTTTTCAGGATTTCAAGATTTGGGGGATTGCAAATTTTCCATTTGATTCTATCATGTATGAGTGTAGGAGATTTCCATTTGATCAAGATCATGAAGCCTTTTAAGTACCTTGATGTTGGTGGCATTGATTGTTGAACTTCATTGATGTTGGTGGAAATGATTGTTGAACTCCTCTACCATGGCCTTAACAAAAATGTACCCTTCACTCAAAGGAAAATAATTGGTTAGGCATGCTAATTTTTTTCTACCACATTACAAGGTTGAGGAGATGAACCCTTCACTCAAACCAAAACCATTGGTGAGGCATGTTAAACTTTTTCAATTTCTACCATATTATAAGGTTGAGCAATCCAAATCTGAAAACTTTGAGCTAGACGATATTTATGTAGCTCTTGTTGATGATCCCATTTCTAGTGGTGTTGAATCAATGATGAGTTTCATGAGTGATCATGTTGATCAGTGATTTGTAGTTTTGATGTTTCTAGTAGATCATTGAATCAATGATGAGTTTCATGAGTGATCATGTTGATCAGTGATTTGTAGTTTAATGTCTAGTTTTGCTGCTGCTACTACTACTGAAGCTGCAAAGGAGCTTGAGGAGTACTTAGACTCCTAGCGAGATGATGCTTATGTCATGTATAACACTGGTGATGAGCTTGATCATGATGAGGAGTGATAATGTTGATCATTGATATGTAGACCTGTAGTAACACTGTAGGCCAGTAGCCCCATAGCTTGTACCATTGTTTTTGGACTCTACAAGCCATTTAAAGCCTTATTGATTATGTATTTTGTTGTTGATATGTAATGCTCACAGTGCCAATGTGATATATTCACCTTTAGATGGTATACAGATGAGAAAACTTTGCATATTTTCTCTCTATTGGTTTGGAATCATGGTTTTAAATCTTAAAAATAGTTGTTTTCATTAAAAACTAATTTTTTCATGTATTTTTTAAAGACCGACTCATTGAGATCTGACCAGTCTAGTTTTTTCGGTTCTAGTTCAAAAACCGGTTTGATAGGTGGACCAATCCAGTCACCAGTTCTGGTTTTTACTATGACGTAAATAATATTCTTAAATCTGGAAATTCCTGGGCACTTTTCCTAGAGGAGTTAATCCCAATTTCCATATAAAACAATTTTCAGCTTGCTGGAAATTGTCTTTTTTTAGATGTCACATATTTTATCCTCCAACCTTTCCACCCCTAGTGTAATATCCCAAACTAGGAAATACAATGAATACCAAAAACATGCACTAAGCTACAGCAAGAAAATACAATCATGCAAGCACAATTTTTACACAAGCAGAAATAGATCAATAAACCATAGAATAGTAGCAACAAATCTGAGCCATTTTATTAAAATTTCTCTGGAGTTGAGTACAATAGAGTAGAATGATAGAACCTAGGCTTGCTAATGCAAGCATGCAATACCCAGGTGAAGATCTAAGCAAAACTCCAACTGAAATGGCTCAATCTATCCCAATACACTGCCCAAAAAATTTTGTTGTTGCTACTAGAGGTGAACATGATTTATGCCATCAAATTTGCTCCAAAAATTCCGCAAAATTAACTGGAGGCTTCTCTCACCCAAATCTACCA
This sequence comes from Pinus tabuliformis, assembly GCA_031772625.1. Lineage (NCBI taxonomy): Eukaryota > Viridiplantae > Streptophyta > Pinopsida > Pinales > Pinaceae > Pinus > Pinus tabuliformis. Next base: position 1,704,276,040 of record CM062818.1, read on the forward strand.
AACCCAAAAAAATCTTGGGCTAATTCCAGTTGACCCAGAAAGCCCCAAAATGTGCAAATTACCCAGAAAATAATGTTGTTGTTGTTACTACTGCTGCTAGAGAAAATCTGCAAAATGACCCCTCAAAACTGCTCCAAAAATTCTAAAAAATTAGAGAAAGGTTCCTCAGACCCTAACGGATAATCAATAAAACCCAGAAATCTTTTGAACTAATTACAGTTGGCCCGAAATGCTCAAATAGTGTGAAAATCTTTGTTAAACCAGCAATTCGCCCTGCTATAAGAATGAGGATTTCAAACCTGAATATCGCCCGGAAAATTCTGAAATTTTAACCACAAACTCCTCTCACAAAACCCAGAAAAACCCAAAAAAAATCTTGGGCTGAATCCACCAGTCACTGAAACCCCAAAATCTGCGTGTAGCCCTTCACAATCTACCAGTGAGCTACAAAAATCAAATTGTTGTAAGAATGCACACTTTCCCTGAAGGGAAACTCCTCCAAATCCCTCCAAAATTTCTTCCTCAAACTTCCGGCCAAAATCAGCTCCAATGCCCGGCAAAACACTACTGCTCAACCCCTGCAAAATAGCTAGAAATCCAACCCACAATAGTTGATCCTCCAATGAGCAACTCGAACTGCCTCTGTGCCCAAGGAGTGGCAAACTGAGTGAATACCTGCAATAAAGCTCTGTGGAAATCCTAAATTGGACTCCCCAAATTACCTCACTAGGGAGACACTCAAAGTTCTCTGAAATGAGGGTGGAATTCCGCTTGGAAATTCCTTGTGCTAAACAACACTGGTTGACTTGGCTAAGAAGCTCAAGCAAACTCTCTAATTCTGAAATGAAATGCCAAAATAGAATGATCAAAATGAGGCTCTAGCCTTCCTTTTATTGTTGTTTTCCTTTCCTCATACCATGGTTCGATTTCTCTCACACTTTGCTTCGATACCATGGTTTGATTTCCCTTTTTGGTAACCTCCACAACTTATCTTCACTTTAAAATTTTTTTTCTCCTAAGCTTGGCCTTCTTTTCTCTCAAAAATTATATTGAGCCCTCATAACCCATTTTCCTAAGTTTATTTGCCAAAAATATTTATTATTCACCAAAATTGCAAAATTGAGGATTTCCATTAGCAAAACTATTAATTGGGGACATGATAGTCTTCCCTGCCAAAAATTGTTTGTCCTCAAGCAATGCTTGAACAAGTGCCCTCTTTGACTGTTGATCACCATTGTAACCACCAATAATACCAAGGTCCCAAATGTGCCATTAAGTCATCCCCAATCTCAACACTATCTCAACATGAAGGAATCCTCGATACCAAGATCCCAAGCCATCCTGATCAATGTGAAGCACACCATGCTCCCCTCGTTGTCTAACCAAATACAGGTACCAGAAGCCCTCTGCATACTATCAATAAGTAGAGCATCATGATAATGTAGGACTTTGTCCAACTCCCCATGAAGCTTCCCTACCTAGTAGCCCACTTCATGCACTCCAAGAGTAACTCATGAAGACACAACATAATCCTTGCGGGGATGAAGTCTCTCCTGCATGAACTTCCCCTAACATCCTTCTACTGACCAACCCACCATGTTGGTGAAGTCCCCCATGCCAACGATAAACCGCTAAAACCCAATGGAAGATCTGAATGATCCTCGCCTGTAGGAACCAACTCATCCCTAAGGGTAGTTGAACTGCTAAATCCTATGATGTCGAGATCCCATGCCCATCGCAATGTGAAACTGCCCTGCTAACATCACAACATCCCGATAATGACTAACTGCCCAACATGCTCGTACTAGAGCCTCCTCTCCTGTAATGCTTGGCCACAGTATCTGTCATGATAAAAGTTATGCCCAACATATACGGGAAACTCAGTAGTGCCAAAATCTAACACTCCATGGCTAGCCTCGATCGTGAGTAGCAACCTAACCCACCATATGATGAGGACCACAGTGTTTCCCCATGTGTCAACCATAGAATGAGTTGAATCACCTGCTATCATGGGGATACTCACCACAAAGTGGAGCGACCATCAATCAATTGGATCACTGGGTCCCATAACCATACTGGAAGTCCACAACTCCCAATCCTCACTACCTACTACTGTGACATGATGCTAGCTGTTGGGACCCCTCTGTGTCTCGTCTCAGACCCATGAGTGTCTCGAATGGATGGGCACCTAACATCAAGAATTTGTCACACATATGACAAATTGCTCTGCTCCTACTAGACCACACAGTGAAATCTGTTATCCCAGCTCCTGATGATGTACCCAGATACTACCTGTGTGAAAATTCGGGAACCCTGAATCACTACTGCAGCAATTGATTATATTTCTCCTACTAAATCTAGTTATTTATAGTATTTATGGTAAACATCGAAATAAATACAACTGCGGCCTTCAGAACTTTAAATAATATGTGGAAATAACTACGCAAGAAAGAAATAGCACACACAAGTGACACCATTGTTTTTGGACAAATGTCCCCAGAAAAACCTAATGCGGGAAAACCGGTGCAGCAGCTGAGGGTTTGTATTATTAAGCAGTAGTTTTCTGAATACAATCTTTGGATGCCTTACTGGCTATCCAATATAAAGAATTTGACTAGCAAAGAGATGAGTGAGATATACCTCACACTATCACTGATGATACAACACTGATCTAGCCACTGAACAGCTAGCCCCAAGCTACCTCTGCGCAATTTCTGCGCAATCACTACGCTGCTCTGCGTCACAGTTTCTGGCTAATCGATTTGTTGGCTAGAAGCTCAATCCTTTGGCCCTTCAATCTCACACCCCAACTCCTCGCACTGGATCTGATCTGCTCCTCAGCAAAACTGTGAATCTCCTCTTAGGCTCAGCGTGGCTCTGCGCTGCCCCTTCTGGATCTCTCTTTGCCTTCTCTGCATGTATCCCTGAATTAGGAAACTCTCTATCCGAAAAACTATCCCTGCCCCTCACTGCAAGAAATCTCCTTAATGATCTTCTTCGGCAACTGCTGCGCTGCTCTCTTAAGAAAATCGATCTTTGATCTCTCACTTGATGTGTTTTCCAAATGCTCATCAAAGTCCTTATAATCCTCTCGTTGAGTAATCAACGGCCCAGATTAGATCCTAATCAATGGCTCAGATCATACTGACTCGATCTCTGTCTTCTTCTAGAAGATTCACACCCAGTTCTATTGATACCCTTTAATTATTTTAATTTCTTAAGTTTAGACTTAGGCACCCATTAAAAATAATTAATTATTTTAACAAAACTGTCTCCCAGTGGAATTTCCCAAAACGATTTCTGGGTATTCTAGAATACATGTGTCCTAGCCTCACTGCAAATTTTGAGGCTTAGAGCACATCTAATACTACCAGAAATCAACAGCCCAAAGCCTAGGCATCCTCCTGCTAACAAGGACTATCATCCTTTGTACCTCATGCTCACATAACACCTCGAGTTGTCTCACTGAAAGTGCACTCTGCAGCTCACTCACGGTCACCTCCCTAAGTGTGAACTCAGGGGTGGAGCATACACTACCTCTGTAATAAACCATGTACTCCCCAAGCCTGTACCTGTTAGCTCATGCCCTGATCAAATGCCACCATTGAGAAGTCTCTCTTTGGATACTTTGCATCCCAACTAACTGTCTCGAGTGAGCCTCCTGCATCCTCCTCGTGATGAAGGCATTGAGGGACAACATCCAACTTCGTTGCACCTACAAACAATGTGGCAGTGACTCGTGAGACAAGCGCGGAAGTCCCCCTAAATATCATCAAATGATGCTCATCAGTGTCCCCATTGATCCTAAGTGAGTTGCACCCAAGGGTATGCATGTCGTCCCTATTAGGCAATCTCTCTAGAGGTAACGCTCCAACATCCCACAAGCTAGCGTCACACACCACTGCATACAACCAAGTATCCCTGTGCTCCTTTGCATACAAACATGCACCTTTATCCCCCTTGGCACACAACTGCACCCAGTTGCACACCTTTGTGCACTACTGGACACCACTACCAACTGCCATATCATCCTGAATCAACTTGTATCCCTCATGTGACAAAGTAGCTGACACTCCATGTGAAACCTCAAGGTGGTGCGAATTGCTCCTCCCACTCCATGGTGTAAATCCACACAACACAACACACCGCCATGCATCTATGTGCTCACCTGCAAACCAGTGCTCGACGCTACATGCTCCTATATGCCACTGGATGCCATGATCCAACGCTGAGACAGTACGTGTCGACACGCACTCTACTGATATCGCCACCTCCATTATTGCATCACCATACCCTCTGATGTATTGGCCTCGCCTCCAAAATCTCCCTAAGAGACACGAGAGGTGAATCCCCCCATGTACTAGTGGCGATGCCACCACTATGTTGCTCCTCCATTACCACTGTGTGCCACATAACTGAGGAGAACCCTCGGCCCCATACAAGGCATTATCTGGCAGCCTGCCAATGCCACCTCCTCCAACAAACTCCTGCTAGAGTATGTTGATCATCCTGTGACTCCATGCACAACCAACATGTCCAAACAACTCGCAGAGTCTACCTGCTCCCTTATCAATGCAACCCAACACTAGTGTTGATGGAAATCTAAAAGTGTGTGGATGCTTGGTCACCAAATCTCACACTGCTAATACCATCACTAACCAAGCCCATGTTGTGATGGGGAATCCCACCTGGATCCCAACAACAATCTAGCCCTCATACTCCCCTAGTAATCCACAGCCTCTGTTGAAATACGGCCATGGATGTACCCAACCACCTAACCTGCTCCATCAAGTACTAGCTCAGTACCTCTCACCATCCAATCCCAAAGGAGGGATCGAATGTACAATCTCCTGTGTACGGAACAAGCCCTCCATGTTGACGTTGTGCCATACTCAACTCAAGTTATTGGCCCTTGTTGACCTGGTCATCCCCTATGATCTGTCTAGACAACTCTGCCTCTCTCAATCCAATGCATAAGGGTGAGATAATAACGTTGTAGACCCCATCAATGTGCCTTTGAGGCAAACTATGCTAAAATCCCAACGTGTGCTCTCTACGCTGGCCCTTGTTAATGTCTAGCCCCAAGGGCAGTTGCGCATCTTCCTCCATCACGATCTCAACGTGAGCCTCCAACTGCTCCTCCACTAACAACCCATCATATAAAACATCCTCACCAGCTAGTTGTAGGTGACTATCGTCCGGCAACTCTGTCATAGAGTTGAATGCCTCTATGCCTATCGGCTCCTCATCAATGGTGGAGATGTCTCCCGACACCTCATCAACCTATGGTGCGTTGTTATCACCTGAAAACTCGATCACAACACTGGGTACCTCATCAACTGTCAGCATCTCATCAACAGGTGTATGCTCAACTGTCTCCTTGCCAACCATGGCCCCTTCAACTACCTTTTCATCTTCTACCTTGATCCTCCTCATCAACCCTGCATAATTCTAGTGAATTCCCCTTGATTTGTGCATGTCTCTAAGTTCACAGAACTCCCAAAAGGTGAGGTACGCCTGAATGTCATGTCCCAATGATTGGTATGCCCTCCAATTTGCTATCGATAACTCCACATCAGTGCAACCATGTCTTGCCATCTTGAAGTGTTATCCATAACTTTGGGCATAGTGGATTTGTTGCATAATTGAGAATGGCCCTGATTCCCAATTTTGGTATGAATCAGCTGCTCCCCCACATCAATCATCATTTGTTGCATCCTAATCACCTCATTCAAGGTTACTGCCATGTTGTTTGATTTTAACCTTTCTTTGGATCCCATGATTTCTTAGCCTTTTATTCTGGCCTTGTCATCACTTGGCTTTGTTGAAGAATCTAGGGCAATTAGAGTTAATGAGATTCTTCTAGTCATGATAACTATTTGTGAGGTATTTTAACTTTTCTTCTTAGCACAATTTTCAATTATTAGAAAGTGTTCTTATATTCATCAAATAGTTACCAAAAACAAAGAGACAAGAACACAAGATGTTGGCTTTCTGCCAGGGCCAAAACCTCTCACTCTTTGAGAGGTAAATCCGCACAAAATTCTTCTTATAAAGATTCCAATTGACGAATACCAAGACCATGACCCTTAACCTATTATACCACTCCAAGACCAAGACACCAACCCTCTTCTTTGTCACTGTTGAGATCATTATTGTTGCACCATCGAGGCCATCACTACTGCACCACCGAGATCTCCATTACTACTGCAACACCGATATTATCATTGTTGTATCACCAAGATTATTACTGTTGTACCCTCATTGAGATCTTCACTGCAACAAAGAGATCTGAGATATATATATATAGGAGAGTTGCACTTAGATTCACCGACAATGATCTTCTCCATTAAGGTCATGACTGTAGTTATACTGAGATCATAATTACATCTATTATGACTGCTTATGGACTATATACCGAGACAGAGTGTGTCTTTATGGGATCACTAAGATCCTTCTTATCACAAGAATGTCGAGATTGTAAGGTTGCTTCAAAGATCACCATATAGATAGGTTGATATTGTGAACACCGAGTAGATGAAGACTGTAATTATCCACAAAAATTGCAGAGGTATCCGAGATGTACCCTAGAGTACCCATCCGAAGTTTCTGAGCTTGTGGACAGACCTTCGAGAATTACATCAGAAATTCTTCCTGTAACTGTCCTCCTATACTTCCTGCACCCATATGGAAATCAAAGAGAATCTGAGTTCTGCTCCTTCTGTGGTGACCCTAGTCGCATATATATAGTAGTCTGCCTCTACATTTGTGCCGACATGATAGTGTGAACCAATGTGTCTCCTTATTTGAGCCGGCATGACTGCTTTTAATTCATTTTGTTGGCCGACTTTTTCAAGAGGATTATGCTTGTCTTGGAGGGATGATCTAGACACTAGGTTGACTCATACATTTTATATATGCTCAAGAAAAGCTCTTCATACATGACTTTGACTCTTTGACTTATTAATAAATCTTAAGGCTCTCAATGGGAGCCACTAATAAATAAACTTCTTGCTTGTGAAACCCATGCAGCAAGGCATACAAAAATAATTTTGTTCTCTTTATTACATCATTTACATCACTCATAATTACATGAAGACCGGACCTAGTTACACTTTCTTCAACACTCCCTCTTAACTAGGGAGGTATGCATAATGGTAATTGGTCATTCTGAATCTGAAGTATTTCTCATAAGAAGAATCGGATTGGTAACCCCTCTGTATAGCATCATAGTAACCAACATTGTTTCCACAGCAAGGCCTTGACTGACAGCTCTATCTCTCATTAGATCATAACACAATGTTGTCGAGACCAATGATTATAGACACCTTCATCATTGTCTCTCAAGGTACATACCCACCCGGGTGTTCACTGAGTATGACCTTCTAGGACTATTCTTATCTTTGGTTCCCAGCCCTCAAAGAATATCGGTCCTCTTGCCTACTCTTATCTTGGATGCCCTAAACATCCTCAAAGAGCATCGGATGCCAGATGATTACCCAATCCTCCATTCTTTCTTCCAAAGTGAAGACAAGAATGTTGTGTCGATCTATCCCTCTCAACTGGGGAAGATATGCCCATTCCTTGAAGGAATGTACCCAAGCTCCCTCTGACCAGGAACTTGCCCAAGCTCCCTCTTAATCAGGGACTTGTCAGAGCTCCCTCTTAGCTAGGGACTCTCGTATACATCAACAACTTCTTCTTCATGGGTCCTTCAAGTGCTTGATCAACTTCTCTTCCTTGATGTCATGAAAATCAATTGAGCTTCTTCCTTGTAGGGAAACAGCAATCGATCACTTTCCTCCTTAGTTCGTCATGCCATTCCTTTCTTCATGGAAAGTGGCTTTCTTCATATCTGGAACCTTTGCCATATGGCTACTTCTTCCTTATCATGTTTCTTTCAGGAGTTTCCATCCACCATATGAATGTTAGTTGTACTTGTACTTTCAATTCTTGTTCCAGTAGCCCTACATGAACTCATCCAAATATTATTCAAGAAATCATAACATTAAATCAAATCGTACTTTCAAGATGGCTCTTCATCATGACATATTCTTGTGGGTATCAGCATCCTGCATACATGTTGACACATCTCCCAAAGATATCCATTGTCAAGGATCTCCATCTTTTTCAGACTTCCATCAGAGTCTTCATATCTTTCTGGGATATTTCTTAGTCAATTCTTCTTGGTCTTCTAGATGTTGATCGCCTTCATCATGGTTGCATATCTCACGATCTCTTCCTTCCTCACACATTCCTTTCCCAAGATCTTTCCATCAAAGTTTATTAATTGTATTCAACCACCTCATATTTCATTTGGGGACATATTATGTTGATTTCATCTAGTGCATCTTATGCCTTCCTGCATCCTTTCAGAGGAGGAGATTATTTTTCTCTTGATCATGCTCCTCAAGGTAGAAGTAATGATCCTTGTTATCTACAACCATACGACATGACATTATAATATTAAATACAAGTATACATACCTCATTTTACCTTTAGGTCATCTAGGCTTCTTTCAACGACTTCCTTGATTAAAGTGTCTTCAACCCCTTGATCTGCTTCTTCTCTTATGTCACCACAAGATCATCCATGAATTCCACAAGTTGGAGTTCCTGATGAAACACTTGCTTCCTTTCTAGATTAGTGAACCCTTCGATGAGGATTCCATCACAGAATCTTGAGAATCTTGCATATCCTCATCTTCGCAAATGTTTCCTTTTTGACTTGATGTATGATGAGCCTTGTCCTAGATGAATTCATCCTTTCCTTCAATGTCCAATGAGGTTCCCAAGAGCTATATCCTTCATGTTTGACTGCCACAAATTTTGTCCTCCATGATTCCCATGGTGATGTCACAAACTCTTGTTTCTAATGCTTCCATGATGCCATGATGCATCTTATTATCATGGTCACATCTGTAATACAAGATCTAGGAGCTTATGGTAGGACCCTTTTGTGTGGGATACCATCTCGATCATAGTATAGATTTGTTACTCCCTCTTTCCTTGGCCCTTTTCTTCAGCTTTCTCCATCTTTTCAGTGATATGAGCTTCTTTCTATAATCTTTCCATAGTATTGAAGCTTAGCTAAACTATGATGTTTTGTTTGAGGACCAAACTTCTCTTTCCTTTCTACTCATGTTTGAGTCCTTTATCCTTTAATACTTTTGCCATCAACTTGTCTTTCTCTATAGAGACCACAAATTGAATGAGGTAACTTTCTTGTCTATGGACATTTGTTACCTTGCCTATCAATTAGTATATCAATGATGATCATCTTCTTATCATCTCTCCTAGATCTCTCAATTGAGATCTCATGAAGATATTCTTTATTTCTTTGATACCTTCAATCAGGTGTAAGTGATATGACCACCTTCACTGCGTTTCAGAGAGTATATATATCTTTTATGACCTATGATTGACTTCATAAGAATCCTATGAGTCCCTTGATCCCTTTCCATGCATTGAAACAATGCTTGACCTTCGGAGACTTTTCCATAGATAATGACTTCTCTTCTGGAGACTATATTTATCCTCCTTTCTTATGCAAGGAATCTTGATGACCCAACCAATTTATACATCTCCTTGCAAACACGAAGTCATTTAACCAAACTTGATTATAGAATGAAGATACTTACTTGACAAGTGAATATGAACTCTTCTACTTGATCACTTTGATGATGGTTGAAAAAGATGTATTAGAGGTTCCTCTTGGATGATCTTCTTTCAGATGAAAAAGCCTTTCTTCAAAAGGTTGCTTCTTTTGATGAGGATGATTTGCTGCTTCCTTGGATGATCTTCTTCTAGGGCAAGGAGATGATCCTTGCTTGTTTTTATAACCTTGAAGATGACAATGCCTTCTTGCCTTCAATATGCTTTGCCTCCTTTTGTAGTGTAGATCAAAACTGCTTCCAGGGTTTCAACCTTTTACAAGATGATGTGATATTTATTTTGAGGTCATTTGAGCTACATTGCTTTGTAGATATCTTGATGAGAGTCTTGGTGGTTTTTTGATGATGACTGTGGAGACAAAAGTTCTTGTTGTTGTAGATCATATAGACAAAAACCCTTGTTGTTGTAGATTGTTGTTGTAGACTGATTCTTTAATTTTGAAAAAGCCCTTCAACTTGCTTTGATGCCCTTTTGAAGTTGATCCTTGAACGTCTCTTTTTGTTGCCCTTCCTTCCACTTCAGCCCCTTGGCTCTGATTCCATGTTGAAGAATCTAGGGCAATTAGAGTTAATGAGATTCTGATGAGATTCTTCTAGTCATGATAATTATTTGTGATGTATTTTAACTTTTCTTGTTAGCACAATCTTCACTTGTTATTATTAGAGTGTGTCTTCTTATATTCATCAAATAGTTGCCAAAAACAAAGAGACAAGAACACAAGATGTTGGCTTTCTACCAGGGCCAAAACCTCTCACTCTTTGAGAGGAAAACCCGCACAAAATTCTTCTTATAGAGATTCCAATTGACGAATAACAAGACCATGACCCTTGACCTATTATGCCACTCCAAGACCAAGACACCAACCCTCTTCTTTGTCACTGTTGAGATCATCATTGATGCACCATCGAGGCCATCACTACTGCACCATCAAGGCCATCACTACTGCACCACAGAGATCTCCATTACTACTACAACATCGAGATTATCATTGTTGTATCACCGAGATCATCATTGTTGTACCCTCACTGAGATCTTCACCACAACAAAGAGATCTGAGATATATATATATATATATATATATATATAGGAGAGTTGCACTTAGATGCACCGAGACAATGATCTTCTCCATTAAGGTCTGTTGAAGTTTCTAAGTTTACTTAGTTTAGAAACCCTTCATGCACTTTTTCTGATTTATTCCTACCTACTTGTTATTTTTCTTTAACAAGTTATTTACAAAGTAAATACTAAAAATAAACACCAGTGCATGCTCAACATATTATAGATCAACAACTAAAAGAAACAAGAACAAACACACCACATGACACCATTATTTTTGGACCAATGTCCCCGAAAAACCCAATGCGGGAAAATCGGTGCAGCTATCTAAGGGTTTTCTTATTAAGCAATATCAGAGTACAATTTGGGTGCCAAAACTGGCCTACCCAACAGAGAATTTCCTTAGCAGCTATACCTCACAGTTTGAGAGAAATCTCCTAGCTGAAACCCCAAAAAATCCTTCCAGCAGCTCCTTAGCACAAAACTGCTATGTAACCCCAGCATTTGCCCAATCTGGACTGCATCAGCCCCTCTCTGTCTCACGCTGGCCCTACGTCAGCCTTTCTTGGTCTGCGTCAGCCCCAGGAGGCCCTGCGTCAGCGTTCTGGGCCTCTGCGTCAGACACGCTAGCCTCTCTGGTGCTCTGCGTAGCACTTGGCTACCTCTGTGTGGCCCTACGTGAGCCCTTGCTGGCTCTACGTCACTCTCCTTGGCTATTGCGTTGCTCTCTCAACATAACCTCTGCCTTCTTTGTTTCTCTGTACTCAATGCCCCTCAATTTCTCTCCCGATCACTGATTCTATCTCTCTTAGCAAACCCCGCTCTAGAAAAAAGAATGACTGATCACTCTGGTGTATCCTCCAAGTGACCCTTAAGCCTCCTCTTATACTTTTCCTGTTGACATATCAACGGTCGAGATTAAGTCCCTAATAAACGGCTAAGATTAGATCTGGCTTGATCCATGTCTTTTGGACCATTCTAACACAGATTCATATTAATACACATTAATATTTTATTTTCACTTAGGGACTCCATTAAAAACATTAATTATTTTAATATCTCTTGATCTGTTTAGAATCTGCCCAAACCCTTTCTGGGTATTGGAGATCTCATGTGCCCCGACCTCTCCACCAAATTTTGTGGCTAGAGCACATCCAATGCTACCCCAAATCAACAAGGTCATGACTATAATTATACTGAGATCATAAGTACATCTATTATGACTGCTTCTGGACTATATACCGAGACAGAGTGTGTCTTTATGGGATCACTGAGCTCCTTCCTATCACAAGAATGCCGAGATTGTAAGGCTCCTTCAAAGATCACCTTATAGATAGGTCGAGACTGTGAACACCGAAGAGATGAAGACTGTAATTTTCTCACTGTAATTATCCACGAAAATTGCAGAGGTATCCGAGATGTACCTACTGTACCCATCCGAAGTTTCTGAACTTGTGGACAGACCTTCGAAAATGACATCCGAAATTCTTCCTGCAACTAGCGTCTTGTACTTCCTACACCCATATGAAAATCAAAGAGAATCTGAGTTCTGCTCTTTCTGTGGTGACCCTAGTTGCATATATATAGTAGTCTACCTCTACATTTGAGCCAACATGACAGTGTGAACCGATGTGTCTCTTTATTTGAGCCGACATGACTGCTTTTAATTTGTTTTGTTGGCTGACTTCTTCAAGAGGATTGTGCTTGTCTTGGAGGGTTGATCTAAACACTAGGTTGACTCATATACATTTTATATATGCTCAAGAAGAGCTCTTCATACATGGCTTTGACTCTTTGACTTATTAATAAATCCTAAGGCTCTCAATGGGAGCCACTAATAAATAAACTTCTTGCTCATGAAACCCATGCAGCAAGGCATACAAAAATAATTTTTTTCTCTTTATTACATCACTTACATCAGTCATAATTACATGAAGACCAAACCTAGTTACACTTTCTTCAACAGGCTTGAGGCCCACAACTTGGCCAAGATCATGCTCTAATACCACTATAATGTCCCAAACTAGGAAATACAGTGAATACCAAAAACATGCACTAAGCTACAGCAAGAAAATACAATCATGCAAGCACAATTTTTACACAAGCAGAAATAGATCAATAAACCATAGAATAGTAGCAACAAATCTGAGCCATTTTATTAAAATTTCTTTGGAGCTAAGTACAATAGAGTAGAATGATAGAACCTAGGCTTGCTAATGCAAGCATGCAATACCCAAGTGAATATCTAAGCAAAACTCCAACTGAAATGGCTCAATCTATCCCAATACACTGCGTAAAAGGCTTTGTTGTCGCTGCTAGAGGTGAACTGTGATTTATGCCATCAAATTTGCTCCAAAAATTCCGCAAAATTAACTGGAGGCTTCTCTCACCCAAATCTACCAAACCCAGAAAAATATTGGGCTAATTCTAGCTGACCCAGAAAGCCCCAAAATGTGCAAATTACCCAGAAAATAATGTTGTTGTTGCTATTGTTGCTGCTAGAGGCAAACTGCAAAATGACCCCTCAAAACTACTCCAAAAATTCTGAAAAATTAGAGAGAGGCTCCTCACACCCTAACCAATAAAACCCAAAAATCTTTTGAGCTAATTACAGTTGACCCGAAATGTTCAAATAGTGTGAAAATCCCAGCTAAACCAGTGATTCACCCTACTATAAGAATGAGGATTTCAGACCCGAATATCGCCCGAAAAATTCTAAAATTCTAAGAACAAACTCCTTTCACAAAACCCAAAAAAAACTTGGGTTGAATCCACCAGTCAATGAAACCCCAAATCCGTGTGTATCCCTTCACAATCTACCAGTGAGCTACAGAAATCAAACTGTTGTAAGAATGCACACCTTCCTTGAAGGGAAACTTCTCCAAATCCCTCCAAAATTTCTTCCCCAAACTTCCGACCAAAGTCACCTCTAATGCCTAGCAAAACACTACTGCTCAACCCCTGTAAAATAGCTGGAAATCCAACCCACAATAGTTGATCCTCCAATGAGCAATTCGAACTGCCTTTGTGCCCGAGGAGTGGCAAACTGAGTGAACGCCTGCAATAAAGCTCAATGGAAATCCTAATTGGACTCTCCAAATTACCTCACTAGGGAGACACTCGAAGTTCCCTGAAATGAGGGTGGAATTCCGCTTGGAAATTCCTTGTGCCAAACAACACTGGTTGACTTGGCTAAGCAGCTCAAGCAAACTCTCTAATTTTGAAATGACATGCCAAAATAATATAATCAAACTGAGTTTGTAGCCTTATTTTATTGTTGCTTTCCTTTCCTCATACCATGGTTCGATTTCTCTCACATTATGCTTCGATACCATGGTTTGATTCTTCCCATGGTTCAATTTCCCTTTTTGGTAACCTCCACAACTTATCTTCACTTTATTCTCCCAAGTTTGGCCTTTTTTTCTCTCAAAAATTATATTGAGCCCTCATAACCCATTTTCCTAAGTTTATTTGCCAAAAAAAATTATTATTCGCCAAAATTGCAAAATTGAGGATTTCCCTTGGCAAAATTATTACTTAGGGACATGACACCTAGATCTAACATCTGGGAATGTTTTGGCACTCATTGGGTGGCCCATATAGGTTGTTCTTCTTGTTATTTCCTGTGTTTTTCCATGTCAATATAACATGACATCAAATTAATCTATCCTATAACTTCCTAACCAACAATCCAAACTAGAAAGTAAAACCACATATGTTAGTTTTCCATATACCCAACAATCTAATTTGCACTTTATCTAAATTTTACATTCAGAAATACAAACAAAAAATGCAAATCTGAAATTTAAAAATGGAAACACAGTTAAGTATCCAGCCATGCCATGCACAACATAAACTAAATCTAAAGACAAAACACACACATAAAAACTAGACACCAGATATACCCGAGAAACCTATACATGATCCAAGCCCTCTGGTTTCTATACATGATCCAAGCCCTCCAGAGGACCACAATAGCATTTGTAGGGTGAGCATTGAGAGTCATGGGCCTCCATCCATGTAGAGCATTGATTGCCACGCCATGGGCTTCTTCAACACCACCACTTGCTTGTTCGTGCCCCAGTTATTCAGAGATGATGACGCCCTTGGACCATGTTCCCCAACTGACTCCACATTGCACCCAACACTTGGCAGCTAATCCAGGGCCCAAAGGAGGTTATGTCTTTCCTAGGGAGACATGGGAGGGCCTATGTCATCTTCTAGCACTCATTGATAGAGCATCAACTTGATCTAGAGCCACTTGGAGACCCATGAGATTCATTTGGAACCCACAGAGCCCAAATAAGGGTTTGGAGATGTTTTGCAATGTATGGAGGGCATCCCCCTCTTATTCATCATTTTCGAGGCCCTCATTCTCATCCTTAGCACATGAGGCCTCAACGCTGCCCCTCTAGGCTTTCACATCAGCCTTGCGTGCGTTGAAGAGGGGTAATTCGATTTACTTTTTGGAGCTATCATGGTTGGCTTGTAACCATGGGTGGGTTACTTGGCACATTAGGGAAAAAGGGGGCTTTATCTTTCATATTTTCAACTCTTAGCACTTGTATAAATAGGAGAGAGCTAGTCTCCTCCTAGCATCACACTTTGGATTTTCAATCTCACTTCTTGAAAATTTCGGACCTACAATTAGAGGGAAAATTTCGATGATTTGGATGCATTTTGATGTTTGCAAATTTTCGCTCTCTCTCTCTCTTGAAGCTTCTTTTTGGCTTTGTGATGAACAGATATATCTTTCATTGTCTTGTAAGTGATATTTAATGCTATATTTCTGAATTTTTATTAATGTCTAATGCATGGAATGTTGTCTTGTGGTTTTTAATGTGCCCTAGTTGATGAAATTTGCCTAAACATTGAAACTATTGGAAATTTTTGCGTGTGTTACTCATGGGTAATGAATAAATGAATGTTCCTAGAGGATTTGTTGCGTTTTGCATCCTTGAAACTCCATCTACAAGTATCATCGAAGTATAAATATCTAGAAGTCGTTTTGTTGTTGCTTCCATTAAGGGTAGCGAAATTCCTTTTAGGTCTCCTTGAAGAGAAAGTTGCCATATCAATAGTACCTTTGACTCCAATTCTCCCAATTGTTAGGCATTGGTCCTAAGTCCTTGGTGATCACTCTTAAATTGATATATCATCTATTTTCACCTCTTTCTTGCCTCTTTTCCTCGTCTCTTTTAGGATAAGGAGGCCTCTCTACAGCTTGGTGTGAAATCCATTAGAGGAGTGCAATTTGAATTTCGCTTGGATAGACCTCTTCCTTAGTGTCTCCTTTAGTGATCCTCAAGTTTTGGTGGATTTCCTGTGGTGGAATCTCCGGAAATTTGATACCCTAGCCTTCACACCAAGTGGGAACCCTAGAAGCTAATCCTTCAACTTGGGGATTCGTTGAAGGCATTTTCTTTAGTACTCGTTGGAGTAAATCACATATTGTTTTTTCTCTTGTCTACCTTGACCTTGGATGAGCTTGTATCTCACTAAATATCGCAACCCTAGGTCTTGTATAGCCTTCCTTTCAAGGTGTTTTTAGTGGAGAGTCTTTCTAGCTTCTCCCAAAGCTCACACTTTCGTTGAACCTTTCCATCGAATGAACCACCGTCCCTCACTTCAAATTTTCCATAGATATATACCTATCACAAGTAAGACATACTCAGACTCCTCTCGGTGAAAATCCAAGAGTAGGGGACTTAAGTTGTGGTGACAGTGGGCCTATGTCCCAGGTTTTGTTGTGCCCTCTAGTTTTTTGTCTATTTACAAGGCTTGCTAGTTTGTCCAACAACATTTTTGGCTTCGTTGTCGAGGAGGAAGCAAGTCTACTTCCTTGGTTTTAATATCAAGAGGTAATTTGTACTGCGACAATATAGATCCTCTTCTGGCGACTCCACTGCTTAAAACCCCTAGTTTGCTTGGAGGTGAAGAATTTGAAGACACAATTCCTCCTAGAACTAGGGCCACTACAAAAAGAGGGGAAAGAACTCCATCACCTGTTAGAACTAACCTTCTCCCTGAATTTGAGGAAGTTGATAACACAACTATCAACATGAATACCAACATTAATCAAAATCAAAACCAACCTAATGCCCCTAGAACCAAAAGATATCTTAATGTTGCTTTCAAACCTATGAAGTTGAGTGATAACCCTGATCCTTTACCTAAAAAATATCATGAATGGTTACCCAAGTTCAAAGGAACCACTGATTAAAGTGCTCAAACTCATGTATATGATTTCTTTTTGGCAACAGCCCCTTGAGGGATTGATGACGAAGATCTTGTAATGATGTTATTTTCCTTAACCTTCGAGGGAAATGTTAGGGAATGGTATCATAGTCTCCCTCCAGGAAGCGTTGATGACTTTGACAAATTTGAAGAATTTTTTATGAAAAGATGGGCTTTTGATGTTGATGGAACTTTTAACCTTGAAAATTTTCACCATATGGAAAACAAAGGCAATGCAAGTATTAAGGAGTTTATCCAAATATTTGATAAGATAGTCAAAGATATCTTTGATCACCTTCAGCCTACCAAGGCTCAAATATTAGATAAATTCATTACAGTTGTCGAAGGGCACCTAACTTATCATTTAAGGGATAAGAAACCTAAGACTCTTGTTGAGGCAAATGAGATAGTCATTGAGGTCAAACAAAATCTAAACGTTGCTAAAATTGAAATGTTTGAACCTCCTAGGGCTAAGGTGGAAACCAAGAAGAGCAAACCTAAGGACCAGGTTGAGGAAACCTAGTCATGGCCCTTAAGGAAATTGACAAATTATCTGAGGACATTAGTACTAGGGACAGGATGTATATGAATAAATTCACTGCTCTTGAAAAGGCTAAAAAAATCAAACTTTGTCCAAAATTATAAGCCTTTTGCCAAGAAACCTAATGAAGAAGGCAAGGAGGGTCCACCCCATGTCCCAAATACCTTAGCTCCGACTAATGTTGTAGGACAAGAAGAATTATCTTCCAAAGATGAGCAGAATGATAATGTTGATGAAGAAAGTGAAGATGAGGAAGGTGGTGAGCAGATGAATGCAGTTGGTGAAACCCAAGCCTTCAACATTATGTTAGGTGGTACATATACGCATCCTTTGATTAGTGAGGTTAAGCATAAAGATGAAAAAGATGAACCTATATTAAATGTCAATGATAGTGGGAGATTTAAAGGGGTCCAATATTCTAGGAAAAATGATAAAGACCCCTCCTCAAGTTCCAATGCATCAAAAGGGAAGGAACCTCCTCCTAAGGAACCCCCAAGGAAAGATCCTTCGAAGAAGGACAACACCAAAAAAAATCCTCCCAAGAGGAGCCCAAGCACAACCAAAGATAAGGAAGTTGAAGTTGACATTGATGTGGGTGTTGCCATAGGAAAAATGACTATGCAGTTTCCTATAAAGGAGATAGCTAAGCTTCCATCTCAAAGATGGCTCGAGGAAGATGACCCACCTATCAAGTTGCAAAACATACACCTCGCCAAAACTAATCCTGGTCATGAGCCATTCTTGCTAACATTAGCCATTAATGACCCTCTCCTCCATAATTGCATGTTAGATTATGGGGCCTCTGCAAATATTATGCCACTCAAAGTCATGAAGCAACTCAGCTTGCGCATTACTCGTCAATATAAGAATGTTTTTGGCTTTAATTCTAGATCCATCAATGTTGAAGACCTTATCAAAGACCTTAAAGTAACATTGGTCATGAATAAAGATATATCATTGCTTATGGATGTTGTGGTTGTTGATATTCCTGATGTATGGGGATGTTGTTATCTAGAAAATGGGGTGCTATAGTAGGAGGTCAACTACAAATGGATTTATTTTATGCCACTATCCTGCAACCCGATGGAACCCCATTCATTCTTTACAGGGAGCCCTTGTATCCAACCCATGTGATGAAGCCTGGTCATGCCCTATATCATAATAGTTTTCCTGAGACTAAGGACCCTACTCCCATTCTTCCTTTCCAAGAAATAAGCATCGCCTGATACAAAAGACCATAACCAAGAGAAGAAGTGGGTGCAAAAGCCCGAAAGGAGTTCAAGGTTGGGGATGTAGTGTTGGTAGACAAGAACCTTGTGCCTGTCAAGATTCATGGTAAGGTTGGTGAGTGATATTACTATAGTGCTAGACTTGATGATGAGCTTTGGTCAGACCCGATCAAAGTTAATCGCATCACCCCTTTCCTTGACACTTCATATTGTATCATATGCATGTTAGAGTAAGATGCATTGCATATTGATTTTTACATTAGAATTTAAATTCATATCATGTTCTCATGCTAGATTAGGTGCATTCCGCTTAGACTTGCATTTTAGAGTATATTGTATTTCCTATTTGGTTTTATTGTCTAACGAAAGCATGGGCGATCAAAGTATGTCTTTGACACATGTTGCCCCCGTTTGCTTGTCTGTGATGTGCAGGTAACAAGTTTGCGGTCCCAAGAGATTGTTGGTGTTCTCATGACCTCCCCGATGGAGTACATTGTCCGTGCACTCTACTAAGAGCTCATGTCCCAGTTGGAGCCAAATGTTACCCACCACCAGTGGGTGGCCCCTATAGGGGAGATTTTTTCTCCTAGATTTGTCTTCAACCAGTAGCAAGCAGCCCCTTGCAACCACCTAATAGCTATGATGTGTTATCATTCTCTGCCACCTAAGCCAGCCATTGTGTGCCCTCATATGTTTGAAAGTGGGCCATCCAACCCCGAAGGTATGATTTTTCATTATGTAATTTGGTGTTAATGCTTGTTTTTCTTGGGTACAGCCGAGCATGGATTATTGGCAACTTGCAAGAAGGGAGAGCTTCAAATGTACTCTTGTTTCCTTACATCAACTGGCGGGGTTAATCTTGTATCTTAGTCCCGTTGGATCTCCTTTATTGGCTATTAGCTTTAGGAGTGGCACTACATGGGAAACCCTAATTTTAGTTGAGTGGCCCTGCATCCCGATACCACATATCTCACTCCACTCCGCTCACTACAAACCCTTTTCACATTTGCCCTATCTGGGTCCACATTTGTCCATTGTGTCCACAAGGTTTTATTCTCCCCATCCCCTTGTCCACACCTTGGGTCAGGCCTGGAATGATGCCATGGAGGTTGATTGTTGATTTGGAGTAGAATCGAATGTGCTCTAGCCACGAAAATTGGTGGAGAGGCTAAAGCACATGAGATCTCCAATACACAGAAATGGTTTGGGCAGATTCTAAACAATTTGGGAGATATTAATGGAGTCCCTAAGTCTAAACTTGGGAAAATAAAATATTAATGTGTATTAATATAAAACTGTGTTAGAATGGTCCAAAAGTCATGGATCAAGCCAGAATTAATCTTAGTCGTTGATTAGGGACTTAATCTCGGCCGTTGAATTGTCAACGAGAAAAGTATATAAGGAGGCTTGAGGGTCACTTGGAGAACACACTGAATTGATCAAGATTTTGATTTTCTGGGCAGGGTTTGCTGAGGAAGTCGAAAGAGTGATCAAAGTTGCAGCTGAGAAGCAGTGAATACAGAAACAGAGAGGCAGAGAGGGTACAGGAAGAATCAGCGCAAAAGTCGGGAGAGAGGGACGCAAAGCCAGCCAGAGGCCACGCAGAGCCAGCTAGGGCCCACACAGAGCCAGCCAAGAGCTGCGCAGTGCCTCAGAGAGCCAGCATAGGTGACGCAGAGGCTCTAGAGGCTGACGCAAAGCCTCCAAAGGTTGACGCAGGGGTTATTGGACTGACGTTAGTCCAAAAAGGGTTGACGCAGTCCCTAGAGGCTGACGCTGGGGTTTTCGTGGGGCAGATTGGAGCTGGGAGCTGTTGGAGTGTTTATCCAGGGTTTCAGCTAGAATATCTGCTTCCGAGTAGAGAGGTACTACTGCCGAGATTATTCTCTGTTGGGTGAGCCATTTTTGGCACCCAGATTGTATTCAGAAACTGCATAATAATAAAACCCTCATATAGTTGCACCGGTTTTCCCGCATTGGGTTTTTCTGGGGACATTGGTCCAAAAACAACGGTGTCACTTGTGTGCTTGCTTTGTTTCCTTCATTTGATGATTTGTAATGAGTTGAGCATGTACTTGCATTTATTTTCAGTATTTACATGGTAAATAACTTGTTAATTAATCATAACTAGGCATAAATAAATCAGAAAAGTACATGAAGGGTTTCTAACAGTTAGACTTAGAAATTCCAACATTGATGTAGCTAAAAAGAAAAATAAAAACATAATATGGCCACATACAACAAGAAATGTACCACAAAATACAAATTATGGTAGGGACAATAAAATTTAGCGTGTGGGCAAAATCCAAACATGAACTCTACCCCATATCATTATGACAATCACCCTAGTTCCTAGGGCCCCTATGAGTGCCCCTTGCATCATTAAGGAACCCATGAATGTCCCAACCCCTGTTGGGCGATGAACTACCCAACCTTAAGGGGGTAATCACTACTATATCTTACACATCATGCGCTCATCCCCTTGAGCCCAAGCAGTAAAATAAATAAAATATCAATAAAAGGCAAATGAAAAAGGGTGGAAAAACAAACGTCAAAGTAACTCATGTACCACGATTGCTCCCTCCTTATATTCATACACCCAAGGTATGGGCTTCCTTCATCATAGCTACCCTTGTACCATGGCATGTGGCTTGGAGCCTTCCCTATATCCCCACTCTATTCCATCATTAATTCACATGATACCTGCCACTTGATGGGTGTACCTTGGACCTGTCACTCCCTTAAAGGTTGAAACCACCTAATAAGGTCCTTCATTAACATCTCTAGCAAAGGGAGGTAACACTAGTACATCTCTAAAGACCCAAATTTGGAAGGGAAACCCACTATGAAGTGTCCACTTCTTCCCTTGATTAACAAGCTTATTTACTCAATTGCACTAATGAATTATTGTATTGGAAGGTGAGGAGATGCATTCGGTCTTATACAAGATTGCAGGTGGGTTTTCATCTTGGACTTGGCCTCCCTATACGGAATCTAAGCCTTCCAAAGGACCACAATGGCATTTGTAGGGTGAGCATTGAAGTCCATGGGCTTCCATCCATGTAGAGCAATAATTGCCACGCAATGGGCTTCTCCAGCACCACCTCTTGCTTGCTCACGTCCCAGTTATTCAAAGATGATGATGCCTTTGGAGTCTTGGACCACGTTGCCTAGCCTGCTACACATTGCACCTGACACTTGGCAATTGATCCAAGGCCTAAAGGAGTTTATGTCTTTCCTAGGGAGAGAGATGGGAGGGCATGTGTCATCTTCTAGCACTCATTGATGGAGCATCGACTTGATCTTGAGCCACTTGGAGACCCATGAGACCCATTTGGAGGCCACAAAGCCCAAATAGGGGTTTGGAGATGTTTTGCAGCGTATGGAGGGCATCCGCCTCTTATTCATCATTTTTGAGGCCCTCACTCTCATCCTTAGCACATGAGGACTCAACTCTACCCCTCTAGGCCTCCATGTCAGCCTTCTGTGGGCTTAAGAGGGCAAATTAGATTTACTTTTTGTAGCTATCATGGTTAGCTTAAGACCATGGGTGGGTTACTTAGCACATTAGGCAAAAATGGGGCTTTGTTTTTCATATTTTTACCTCTTAGCACTTGAATAAATAGGAGAGAGCTAGTCTCCTAGCATCACACTTTGGATTTTCGATCTCTCTTGTTGAGAATTTTGGATCTACAATTAGAGGACGAATTTGGACGACTTGAATGCATTTTGATGTTTGGAAATTTTCACTATCTCTCTTGGACCTTCTTTTTGGCATTGTGATGGACAGATATATTCTTCATTGTCTTGGAAGTGTTATTTAATGCTATATTTCTGATTTTTTATTATATCTAATGCATGGAATGTTGTCTCATAGCTTTTAATGTGCCCTAATTGATGGAATTTAAACATTGAAACTATTGGGAAATTTTGCATGTGTTACTCATGGATAATGAATGAATGAATGTTCCTAGAGGATTTGTTACATTTTGCCTCCTTGAAACTCCCTCTACAAGTGTCATCGAAGTATAAATATCTAGAAGTCGTTTGTTGTTGCTTCCATTGAGGGTAGCAAAAAGGTCTCTCCTTGAAGAGCGAGTTGCCATACCAAGATTATCTTTGATGCCAATTCTCCCAATTGTTAGGCACTGGTTTTAAGTCCTTGGTGATCACTCTTAAATTGATATATCATATTTCTTTTCACCTCTTTCTTTCCTCTTTTCCTCGCCCCTTTAAGGATAAGGAGGCCTCTCTAAGGCTTGGTGAGAAATCCATTAGAGGAATGTGTTTTGAATTTCGCTTGGATAGACCTCGTCCTTAGTGTCTCATCTAGTGATCCTCAAGATTTGGTGGATTCCCTGTGGTGGAATCTCCAAAAATTTGATGCCCTAGCCTTCACACCGAGTGGGAACCCTAGAAGCTAATCCTTCAACTTGGGGATTCTTTAAAGGCATTTTCTTTAGTACTTGTTGGAGTAAATCACATATTTTCTTTTCTCTTGTCTACCTTGACCTTGGATGAGCTCGTATCTCGCTAAATGTCACAACCATAGGTCTTGTGTAGCATTCCTTTCAAGGGGTTTTCATGGAAAGTCTTACTAGCTTCTCCTAAAGCTTGCACTTTCGTTGAACCTTTCCATTGAATGAGCCACCTTCTCTCACTTCAAACTTTCCATGGATATATATCTATCACAAGTGAGTCATACTCGGACTCCTCTTGTTGGTGAAAATCTATGAAGTGGAGGGGACTTAGGCTGTGGTGACAGTGGGCCTTTGTCCCAAGTGTTGTTGTGCCCTCTAGCTTTTGCTTATTTACAAGGTCTGCTAGTTTGTGCAACAACAATCATCACAAAAAGTTGAAGCCCTTACGTTGCTCCGGTGGCTCTAGTCTGAAAGAAGGATGAATCATTTAGACGATACATAAATTATAGAGGATTGAACAAGATAACGATTAAGAACAAGTTCCCTATTCCCTTTATAGACGAAATGCTAGATGAACTTCATGGAGCCAAATATTTTTCAAAACTAGACTTGCAATCCGGATACTACCAAATTAGGATAAGATTAGAAGACATAGCGAAGACTGCCTTGTTGAAAATTGGCAGCTAAGGGATGAATTTCCTTGAATAAAATCTCATTTCTAACCATTCTAGAGTGACTTTATAAAAATAAAAAGTCATGTCTATCTTTTCAAGCATGACTTTCCAAAAATTGTAAATCACCTTGCTTCAATCCGTAATCAAGTATAGATGATGGAAAATCACTTAACTTATCCTTAATCAATCTTAATTGTTCAATTTTTATTTAATTATCAATATTATCATTAATAATATTATTATTATTATCCTTATGATACTATAATATTATTATTAGAAGGGAAATACTTGTCACCCCTCCTACTGGGCCCTCAATCATGCCACTTCGCACCTCTCTCTCTCTCCCCTTGATAGCACTCGTACCCTCTCTCTAATGGATTCGATGCACTCCTCTTACACTCTCTTACGCGCATTAAAGTTTCGTCATAGCACTCCTCTTACATGCATTAAAGACTCGTCATAAAAGATTCGTCTTACACACTCTTCAATGCATATGATACACTCTCTCCTTTAAGACATGTGTCCTCCTCTTTATGGCATGAGTTACAAAGGCAAGCATACTCCTCTTTATGGCATGAGTTACAAAGGCAATCATACCTCCTTAATGGCATGAGTTACAAAGGCATGCGCTCCTCCCTAAATGCCATATGTAACTCTCACTCAAGGCATGCGAGGATTACTCCTCATTCATGGCTTGAACTCCTTCATCCTCCTATATATATGTGCTCATCATCTTCACTACTCGCTCAATTGTGCATTATGAAAGGAGACATCGAACTTGGGAAAGAGAGAGTTAGAGAGACTAGAGAAGAATTGAGAGAGTGAGAAAAAGACTTGGAGAGTAAGAGCAGAACTTGGTGAGCCAAAGTGATTCAGTGTTTGCATCAACTTTTGTTATCAGAGATCTTCTTGCTACAACTAGTTTAGATTTGGTGAACTTCTTCATTCTCTTGATATCTCATTGTATTATGTTTCTCTGTTGAACAATTGATTTCTAATAGAAGAAGAATCTAGTTGGGTTTCCCCTTGTGGGTTTTTCCCTAGTCATTGGACCTAAATTCTTTGTCTCATTGTGTTCTTGGTTGTCTTCTATTTTGCATGTGGTTTATATGGTGTATATTCTATCTACAATTGCTTAACTGGTATTGCAGATGGAAGAAATTTCATTTTAAGTAATTGTTTCAGCATAGAACATCAAGTTTTAACATGCCTTTCAAACTCGTGAAGGTCATTATGAGTTTAAGGTAATTCCTTTTGGGTTAACTAATGCTCCAACAACCTTCCAAGCTACCGTGAATGAGGTATTCCGACCATATCTAAAGAAGTTTGTGCTAGTTTTCTTTGATGATATTCTAGTCTATAGTAAAACATGGAAGGAGCATCTACAACATCTGGAGCAAGTTCTCACTATATTAGAAGAACATCAGTTTTATGCAAAGATGTCCAAACGCACTTTTGGGAAGGAAGAAGTAGAGTACCTCGGACACATAATATCCAAGGAAGGAGTAAAAGTAGATCCTAATAAGATCAAGGCTATAAAAGAATGGCCCAAACCAACTAACATCACCAAATTAAGAGGATTCTTAGGGTTGACTGGATACTATCGAAGGTTTATTCGAAACTATGCTCATGTAACTACACCCATAAAACCTTCTAAAGAAAAACTTATTTCAATGGGATGATAAGGCAGAAAAGTGTTTTGAAGCCTTAAAAGAAATTATGTCCAATGCACTTGTATTAGCATCTCCAAACTTTTCAAAGCTTTTTGTAATTTAATGTGATGCTACAGGTTTTGGAACAGGAGCAGTGTTGATGCAAGATGGCCAACCAATAGCATTTGAAAGCAGGAAGTGTTGAAAAGTGTAACTAGGTTCGGTCTTCATAATGACATATAATTGTGATTTTTTTGTAAATGATGTAAAGAAGAAAAATAAAATTATTATTATGCTAGCTTCATGGGTTTCATGAGCAAGGGATTTTGTTTTTAGATGGCTCCCATTGTGAGCCTTTGGGATTTGTCAAAAGATTTAATGTCATGTATGAAGAACTCTTCTTGGGCATGTTACAAATGTATTTAAGTCTATAGGATTGTCTAATAGCCCTCCAAGACAAGCACATGGTTCTCCTCTTCAAGTTGGCCTCAAGATGAAGTAGATGGCACATGTCGGCTCACCTAATTAGAGACACATCCCTTCATTGAGGTCATGTCGGCTTATATACATGGGAAGACCACTATATATATGCATGAAAGGTATTCGCATTTCTACAGTCAAGTCATTCAGATTACCTCTGAAATTTGGGTGTCAAAGCAAAAGGAACTCGGATTGGTAAGGAAGGGACATTGAGGTTTTGTTTAGGGTTGATCACAATCAACAAAAGTTCGAATATCGCTCTGAATTCAGATGGATAGTTACAGTGATAGTTCGGATATCATTACAGTGAAAAAGTTCTGATGGAACTCGGAGAGGTGATGAAGGGATAGCAAAGATCTTTCAAGGGATAGCAAGGTGTAACTACAGAAATCACAGTGCAAACAAAGTTTCGGTGTAATCTTTGTCTCACAGAAAAGAAGTATTCGGTGCCACCACAGGAAGAAGGTCACAAGTGTGTGACAAGATCTCAGTACTATTGCAAGGAAGAAGGTCTCGGTGCTATCAAAAGTGACTATGGTTCAATGATATGACTTCAAAATTCGGTGCTATTGGAGAAGGAGAAGTTTGGCATCCTTGATAAACTCAGTGACCACAGTTCGGTGTCATCACATATGGTGCGAGATCTGAAGCAGAAGAAACCGAGAGAGAGAGTAATCAAAAAGGTGGAAGAGGACTTGTGTCTTGGTCTTGGAGTAGCTAATAGGTCAAGGGTCTTGGTCTTGGTATTCGTCAATTGGAATCTCTATAAGAAGAATTTGTGCGGGTTTTCCTCTCAAAGAGTGAGAGGTTTTGGCCCTGGATCATAGCCTACAATTCTGTGTCTCTTGTCTATTTATGTTCATGCATTGGTAGTTGTTTGATGAAGAAGAACATTAATAACCTAAGTGAAGAAGATCATACTCTAAGGTTGTAAAAAACACTCACAAGCAGTTACTAATCAAAGAGAAATCACCTATCTATTGATGCCCTAGATTTCTCAACATGGTATCAAAGCTAAGGTGACAAAGTCAAGAAAGAAGGGCACATGATCAAAGAGAATCAAGGGTCAAGTTTCAAGAAAGGCATCAAAGCAAAGGATTTCAAAGTAAAGTAGAGATCTACATCGAAGTATCAATCCCTGGATCGAAGAAGAAGTCTACACCAGCAAAAGTTTTGGACCCTCTAAGTCATCATTAAAAGACCACAAAGACCCTCATCAAGTTGAAGAGATCTACAATGCAAGGTATCCCAACGTATAGACATCCAAGAAAGGCATTTCTAGGACTAAGATCACATCATCTTGAAGAAAGTCGAAACCCTAGAAGCATTTCTGATCTACACTCATTCACCACCGAGAAGTCGAAGTATCTTTAAGGCTAGTTATCCCACGAAAGCTAAAGGCGTTGTCATTATCTTCGAAAGGCAATAAGGAAAGTTCCCTCTCATTAAAGCAAGGACCCCTCCCTTATCCTTAAAGAAGATCATTCAAGGAAGCATCAAGACATCCTCATCAATCACCATCATCAAAGGGAGCTAGATCAAAGGCATTGTCATCATAAAAGGGGCAATCTCCTTTTATTGAAGAAGGGATTTCATTTGGAAGAAGATCATCCAAAAGGGCACTAATACATCTTCATCAACCACCATCAAAGGGATCAAGTTGAAGATTTCATCTTCACTTGTCAAGTATCCTTTATTCTATAATCTAATCTAGTAAAATGACTTCGTTTTGCAAGGAGATCTATAAGTTAGTTGGGTCATCGAACTTCCTTGCATGGAAAAGGAGGATAGACATAGTCCTCGAAGAAAGTGAAGTCATTAATCATGTCTATGGAAAAGTCTCCAAACCATCCGAAGGTCAAGCATCATCTGAATACATGAAAAGGGATCAAAGGGCTCAAGGGATTCTTATGAAATCAGTGAAAGGTCCCCTCATTCCCCATATAGCAGGATTGGAGACATCAAAAGAGATATATAATAAATCTGGTAGAACTATTCTCTGAAGATGCGATAAGAAAGGTCATATCACTTAGATCTGATCTACACAAATTGAAGGTATCAAAGGATGAAGGGATATCTTCATAAGATCTCAACTGCAAGATCTGGGAGAGATGATATCGGATAAGGAGATAATCCTCATTGTTCTAAATGCACTAACTAATGAACAAGGTAACAAATGTCTATGAGGATAAGAAGGCTATCCCATTCAACAACTTGTGGTTTCTATGCAAGATAGAAGAAGACAAGTTGAGGGCAAAAAGTATTCAGACATTTGTCGAAAGGAAAGAAGAACATAGCTAAGATTCAATGCTATGAGCATTTCAGGAAATATCATCCTAAAGCTCAAGCAGGGAAATAACAAGGAAAATAGAGAAGAATTCCTTTTCACCAAAGAAGTGGAGGAAGCTGAAAGAGGAAAAGCATTAGAAGCAAGAGATCGTGACATCGCCATAAGGAAACATGAAGGAGAGCTGGAACAAAATCTATGGCAGTCAAATATGAAGAATATAGCTCTTGGGGACCTCATTGGAACTTAAGGAAAGGAAGAAGTCATGTAGGACAAGGCTCATCATACATCAAAAGGAAACATCTGTTGGATAGGGATATGCAAGATCCTCAAGATTCTCTAATGGAATCCTCATCGAAAGGTTCACCGATCTAGAGAGGAAGCAAGTGTTTCATTAGGAACTCCAACTTGTGGAATTCATGGGATGATAGAATGATGACATAAAAGATGAAGCAGATCAAGGGGTTGAAGCTCTTTTCAATCAAGGAAGTTGTTGAAAGAAGCCTAGATGAACTAAAGGTAAATGAGGTATGTATGCTTGTATTCAATATTATAAAGTCGTGTTGTATGGTTGCAGGTAACATGGATCACTGTTGTATCTTGAGAAGCATGATCAAAGCAAAGTAATCTCCTCCTATGAAAGTATACTGGAAGAAATGGGTCACACTACATGAAATCAACATAATATGTCCTCATATGAAGTATGAGGTGGTTGACTACAATTGAAGAACTCTAATTGGAAGCTCCTGGGAATGAAATGTGTGAAGAAAGGAAGGAAGAGATCGTGAGATATGCAACCATGGTAAAGGCAATCAACATCCAGAAGACCAAGAAGATTTGACTAGGAAATCTCCCAGAAAGATATGAAGACTCTGATGGAAGTCTGAAAAAGATGGAGACCCTTGACAATGGATATCTTTGGGAGATATGTCAACATGTATGCAAGATGCTGATGCAAACTGGAAGATGTCATGATGAAAGACCATCACAAAGGTAATTTTGATTTAAGTGTTCATTTCTTATTTTTGAACAAATATATGGATGGGCTTATGCAGAACTGCCAAAGGAAACTGTGGATGTCTTCCCAAAGAACCATGTATAAGGATGTAAGATCCTTCTAAAGAAAATGGTATGAAGGCGGCAGCATGACATGAAGCAAGGCCAGATGTAGACTAATGGATCACTTTCTGATAAAAGGAATGATGACATGACTGACTCATGGATGAAAGTGATGGATGGTCTATGCCCTATGAAGAAGTCCCAAAAGATGAAAACTCTGTAACAAAGAAGAAATTCATGACATCCAAGGAAGGAGTTCTTCAAGCAGCTGGTTGTCCCATCATCTCCACCTGAGGAGCAGTTGTAGGCCCCTAATTAAGAGGGAGCCTGGAAACTAATTTCCTATTTAGAAGAAACTTGGAAATTCCTAAGCCAAGAGGGAGCTTAGGTACATACCTTCTGTAGGAATGAGTACATTCCTTTATTGGAATAGATATGTCCTCCCTAATTAAGAGGGAGAGAGACACATCATTCTGGTATTCACCTAGGAAGACAAAATGGAGGATTGGGTAATCATCTCGCATCTGATACTCTTTGAGGATGAGATAGGGCATCCAAGAAAAGAGTAGTTGTAGAGGACTGATATTCTTTAAGGACTGGGAATCCAAGATAAGAATAGTCTTGATGGAATACACCCTGAGAACCCGGGTGAGGTATGTTCCAAAAGAGACCATGATTAGGGTGTCTATAAATCATTGGTCTCTTAAGCATTGAGCTCAGATCTTGTGGAGAGATAGAGTTGTTAGTCAAGGCCTTGCTATGTAACAATGTTGGTTGATATGAAGCTATACAGATTGCTTACCAATCTGATTCTTCTTATGAGAAATTCTCCATATTGAGAATGACAAAGTACCATTATGAATACCTTCCTAGTTAAGAGGGAGTGTTGAAAAGGGTAACTAGGGTCGGTGTTCATAATGACATGTAATTGTGGTTTTTCTCGTAAATCATGTAAAAAAGAAAAATAAAATTATTATTATGCTTGCTTCATGGGTTTCATGAGCAAGGGATTTTAGTTTTAGATAGCTCCCATTGTCAGCCTTTAGGATTTGTCAAAAGATTTAATGTCATGTATGAAGAACCCTTCTTGCGCATGATACAAAAGTATTTAAGTCTATAGGATTGTCTAATAGACCTCCAAGACAAGCACAAGGTTCTCCTCTTCAAATTGGCCTCAAGATGAAGTAGATGCCACATGTTGGCTCACCTAATTAGAGACACATCCCTTCGTTGAGGTCATGTTGACTTATATACATGGGCAAACCATTATATATATGCGTGAAAGGTATTCGCATTTCTACAGTCAAGTCATTCGAATTACCTCTGAAATTCGGTTGTCAAACAGAAGGAACTCAGATTGGTAAGGAAGGGGCAGCGAGGTCTTGTTTAGGGTTGATCACAATCAACAAAAGTTTGGATGTCTCTCTGAATTCGGGTGGATAGTTACAGTGACAGTTCAGATATCATTACAGTCAAAAAGTTGATGGAACTCGGAGAGTGATGAAGGGACAACGAAGATCTTTCAAGGGACAGCGAGGTGTAACTACAGATATCACAGTGCAAACAAAGTTTTCGTGTAATATCTTGGTGTAATATTTGTCTCACAGAAAAGAAGTATTCGGTGCCACCACAGGAAGAAGGTCACATGTGTGTGACAAGATCTCAGTACTATTGCAAGGGAGAAGGTCTCGATGCTATCAACAGTGACTATGGTTCAGTGATATGACTTCAGAATTCGGTGCTACTGAAGGAGAGGTTTGGCATCCTTGATAACTTAGTGACCACAGTTCGGTGTCATCACATATGGTGCGAGATCTGAAGTAGAAGAAACCAAGAGAGAGTAATCAAGAAGGTGGAAGAGGACTTGTGTCTTGGTCTTGGAGTGGCTAATAGGTCAAGGGTCTTGGTATTTGTCAATTGGAATCTCTATACGAATAATTTGTGCGGGTTTTCCTCTCAAAGAGTGAGAGGTTTTGGCCCTGACTCATAGCCTACATTCTATGTCTCTCGTCTATTTATGTTCATGCATTGGTAGTTGTTTGATGAAGAAGAACATTAATAACCTAAGTGAAGAAGTTCCTAATCTAAAGTTGTAAAAAGCACTCACAAGCAGTTACTGATCAAAGAGAAATCACCTATCTATTAATGCCCTAGATTTCTCAACAGGAAGCAAAATAAAGGGAGCGTCTAAAGTCTTCATACAACAATTATGCATGCATTAGCCAAGTGGAAACAATATCTTTTGGGAAGTAAGTTTTTAATACGAAGAGACCATTCTCTAGAAGAAAACACTTTGTACAGAACAACAAATGGATCGAAAAAATTGCCGCCTTTGATATGGATATATTACATAAAAAGGGGAAAGATAACGTAGTAGCAAATGCTCTATCCAGAAAAGATGAAGAGTAGTCATTACTTGCAATTTCAGTGGTAGTTATAGAGTGGCTTAACAAAATTCAAAGTGAGTATGCAAAAGATCCAGAAACATGTGTTATAATCAATAATCCTGCTCAAAATTCAAAATTCAAATGGAAAAACAATATTCTTTGGTATAAAGGAAGAATTTACCTAAGCCCAAATTCCAAATTTAAGTCCAAAGTTCTCAAGGAGTCCCATGATTCACTATCAACAGGACATGTAGGTTTCTTTAAAACCTACTATAATGCACGCCAATCATTTTTCTAGAAAGGAATGAATAATGATATTCAAAAATATGTAGCAAAGTGTGATCAATGCCAGAGAAATAAAAATGAGAACATTATGACCCCCAGACTACTCCATCCCTTAAATATTCCAAACCAAAAGTGGTAAGAAATATCAATGGACTTTATCAAAGGGCTATCTATGTCAAATGGAAAAGACAAAATCCTCGTAGTAGTCGATAGGCTCACCAAGTATGCACACTTCATAGGAATGAAGAAATTAGATTCAGCAAAACAAATCGCAGAGGTATTTTGCAAAAATGTCTACAAAATTACATGGATTTCCCAAAGTCATTGTTAACGATAGAAATGCCAAATTTAAAGGGAATTTCTGGAAGGAATTCTTCAAACAAATTGGAACATACTTCAACATGAGTTTAGCTTATCATCCTCAAACAGAAATTGTCAATAAATGTTTAGAAGCTTACCTTCGTTGTTATGCAACAAACAAACAAAACAAGTGGGCTCAACTATTACACCTTGTTGAATGGTGGTACAATTCCACTTATCTCACTTCAACAAGAATGACCCCTTTTCAAGCTCTATACAGTTGTGAGCCTCCTAAATGGAAAGATTTTTCCATTATCGAGACAAAATTTCCAACAATTACAAATCAGTTAAAAGAAACCCAAAAATTCTTTCACGCAATAAAGGAAAATCTAAATATTGCAAGAAATCTCATAAGCAACAAGCTGACCAAAACAAAACAAAGAGAGAATTTGAGATTGGAAAATGGGTATTTACTATTTATTGAACTTCAACCTTACAAGCAATGGTCCTTAAAGCAGAAGGGAAAAAACAAATTGGCACCAAAGTTTTATGAACCATGCCATATTAACAAAAAGATCAGCCAAATAGCATAGCATAGAGCTTAAGCCTTCTTAATAAAAAGTCGTGTTCACAACAATTTCCATGTATCTTGCCTTCAAAAAACACTAGGCAAACACCAAGTGGCGCAAACGACACTCTCAACATTAGATGATGATGGAGATATTTTAGAACAAGAAGGGATCATCACTACCAAGGAAAAGAAATTGCAACCATGAGTAATCAAAGAATACCTTATCAAATGGAAGAACCTACTAGTAAAAGAAGTGTTTTGCCAACAACACCTGTCCTTACGTATGCTTTGAGGACAAAGCATATTTTTGATAGGAAGGCAATGTTATGTAAAAAATTTAATTAATTAAATATGTGTAATTATGGTCAAATTAGGAAGAAGGGGACTCAAAAGATCATGCCCCATCACGAAAAGGTACCCAAGGCCATATTTAAGCCAAGGGCCCTCTCTGTAAAAATCATCATTCAGTTTTCATCTCTCTCTCTCTCCCTCTCTCTCTCTCTCTCTCTCTCTCTCTATATATATATATATATATATCATTTCTTATTAATTGAAGATTGTGTACTTCAGACTTCTGATCTATGATTGCTGGAAATGTAATGATTATGAGTATGATCACTGATCAATTTTATCTTACTCTTCCCTTTTCTTGTACAATGCACCAACCCATTTATAATCATCCTTCTACAGCTTAATAATCATAATCACTAATCAATTTTATCTTACTCTTCCCTTTCTTGTACAATGCACCAACCCATTTATAATCATCCTTCTACAGCGTAATAATATCATGCATCAAGAGGATTAATGTGCACACCAAAGGCCCAGGCCAAAATATGTTAGAATATGTATCTTCAATGATTGCTCTAGTTGCCTTACAATTAGCATAATTATCAGTAATGATTTTAATGATTTTAATTCAAGGCTCTGCAATATCAATCAAGTCTTGTAACAATCTGAGTAGTCATGGATGAAAAGAAGACAACACCACTAGCAAGCATACCAAAAACATTTATAAATGGCATACCTTTAATATTTGTCCATCCATCAGACACAACGGATGCCCTCATATTTGGTCCAATCATTTGTAAATATCTTCTCTTCCCTAGTTAGGTCCCATGATCCATTATCATATTCCAGACTCTGTTATGCAACCATCTCACAAAACTAAAGAAAATATAGATCAACGACTTGAGAATAGCCTCTTCGAAGGATCAACCTCTTTTACATCACATAAATGAACAATTCTTGGATGATACAGATGATTAGACCTCTTTGGTATATATAGGAGTCTAAGGGGTCACAATACAATCAGAGCCTACATAAAAATAATAATGTAAGGGCACAACAATAACCATAGTGGGCTTCTATGGGGCACAACAATAACAATATGGGGGATACACGGGTACAACAATAACAATAGGGGCTACATTAACAATAACAATAAGGGGGATACACTAGTATTATGGGGGCCTAATATGTCCCTCTCCTTCAAAAAAGTGTTGTCTTCAACGCTTGAGTAGTTTTGGATGCTTTCGTATAAAAATTTCATCCTCCCATGTGGACTCTTCAGCAGATAAGTTCTTCCACTTAATAAGATACTTTGAAATTAATCGATTTTGCAGTGGTCAAGTTCTTGTTTTTGTGACTGCTTCAGGCTCAAATATGATTTCCTTCTTCGTCAAGTTCTTGCGATACTGTTTGAACTGGGATCTTGGCACTGATAACCTTCTTTAAGCATAAAACATGGAAAACTAAGTGTACACAGGATGATGCAGGCAACTCCAATTTGTATGCCATAGTACCAATCTTTTGCAACAACTTGTAAGGACCATAGTACTTGGGTAATAATTTATTATCCTTCTTAGCGCTTGAGGGGCATTTGTTTGTATGGTTGTAGCTGTAAAAATACTCAGTCGCCTACATCAAAACTTCATTCATTGTAATGTTGATATGCATGTTGTTTCATTCGATTTTGCTTCAGAGTGAAGTTATCCTTTAAGAGTTGTAGAACTTGTTGTTGATGCTCAATGTGATCTTTCACTGCTTGAACCTTAGAATATTCTCTTAAAGATAATGTGATGGACGGTGGATGTATCCATAAACTGTCATAAATGGGGTCATTTTTGCTGGAGTATGGAAGGAAGTGTTATACCACCATTCAGCCAGAGGTAACCACTTGACCCATTGTGTTTGTTTATCAGATACAAAGCAACGAAGATATCCTTCCAAACATTTGTTCACTATCTCAATTTGTCTGTCAGATTGAGGATGATAAGATGAGCTATGAGCTAATTAAGTACCAAGACAACAAAATAATTTCGTCCAAAAATTTCTAGTGAAAAAAGGGATCTTTATCACTTACAATAATCTTTGGGTTTCCATGTAGCTTTTGAATTGTTTCCATAAATGCAGTAGCAACTGTATTGGCTTTAAAAGGATGAGATAATCGACAAAAGTGTGCATACTTGGTAAGTCTATCAATTACCACCATGATGAGACTCTTTCCTTCAGACTTGGTTAAACCTGTGATAAAATCCATTGAGACCTCCTCCCAACACTAACTTGGAATGGCTAAAGGTTGTAACAAACCTGGGGTCTTAATTGTCTTAAAATTATTTTGTTGGCAAACCATACAATCTAAAACAAACTTCTGAATATCAGATTTAAAGCCATCCCAAAACAATTCCTTCTTGACCCTGTGGTAAGTTTTTAAAAACCCTAAGCGCCCTCCTAAGGAGGAGGTGTGCATTTCCAAAAGAATCTTTTGTTTGAGTTGGGAATTCTTACAATGATATAAGCGATCTTTGTACCATAATGAATCGTTTTTCCAGATAAATATAACAGATGTACTAGGATCTTGCTGCAAATTTTGAATGAGTGTGCACACCTCTTGGTCATTCTTCCATTCGTCCCTTGATACAATTATCCAATCAGGTTGGATAATAGAAATGGCACAAAGCAATGCTTCCACATCCTCATCATTTCTTTAGAGTACATCTGCAACAACATTTTGCTTCCATTTTTTGTAGATGATTAAAAAGTCATAGCCCAACATCTTTGTGACCCATTTTTGCTGCTCTTTTGAAGATAATCTTTGTTCCAAAAAGTATTTAAGACTACCATGATTTGTTTTTACCTTGAAGTGTCTTCCCATTAGGTAAGGTCGCCATTGCTTTAGTTCATGTAGTATTGCCAACATTTCCTTCTCATAAATAGGTTTGTGTAAATACTTTCCCTTGATTGGACGACTTTCAAAAGCAATGGGTCTTCCTTCTTGCATTAAAACCGCACCAATTTCATTTTATAAGGCATCACGTTCCACAATAAAGGTTTTTGTAAAGTCTGACGTAGCTAAGACTGGTGCTTGGCACATTGCCTTTTTAAGATGTTCAAAGGCCTTATTTGCTTTTGGAGTCCAAAAAAATGCATCCTTCTTCAGTAATGTTGTTAGAGGTGCTGCAATTCTCCCATAATTCTTAACAAACTTGCGATAATACCCTGTCAACCTGAGAAATCCTCAAAAGATGCTTTAGAGTTGTGGGGATTTTCCATTCATTAATGGCTTTAATTTTGTTAGGGTCTACCTTAACACCCTCATGAGATACAATGACCCAAATATTCCATCTCTTGTACTCCAAAGAAACATTTGGAAGTTTTTGCATAAAATTGTTTCTCTTCCAATAATTTGAGCACCCTATCAACATGTTGAATATGATCCTTCAAGACTTGTTGTAGATTAGTATATCATCAAAAAATATTAACACAAACTTTCTAAGGAAGGGTTTGAAAATGGAATTCATCAAACCTTGAAATGTGGGAGGCAACCTTGAAATGTGGAAGGTGCATTAGTAAGGCCAAAAAGCATGACCAAAAATTCATAATGACCTTCATGAGTTCTGAATGTTGTTTCCGGAATGTCTTCAGTCTTCATTCTAATTTGATGATATCATAAACGAAGATCCATCTTGGTGAAGTAAATAGCTCCACGTAATTCATCAATGACATGAATGAGAAATTTATCTTTAATAGTGAGCTTGTTGAGCTCCCGATAATCCGGACACATACGCCATGATCCATCCTTCTTCTGCACCAATACTACTGGAGCAGAGAAAAAACTTTTACTAGGTTGAAATTTGAATTATACCAACCTCTAACATTTCTGCAACCATGCATTCAATTTCACTCTTTTCGGCATAGGGATATCTGTAAGGCCTAATGTTTGGAGGAACACTTCTTGGAATCAAGTGAATAGCATGATCATGATCACAAATAGGTGGGAGGCCTTTGGGAGTCTCAAATACCTTGGAATGATTGTCCAAGACTTTTTGGAGATCTGGAGAAATAGATGATTTAGATATTTGAACCTCTAGTGAGCATAATTGTGCAATTACACCTCGTTCTTCTTTCTTCAGAAGCTTTTTCACGCCATTAGAGTTGATTATCTTCCCTGGTTTCCCTGCAATACCCCTTAATTCAACTTATTTTCCTTCCCAAAAAAATTCAAGAAAAATGTTCTTGAAAATTAAAAGTTATTGTCCCCAAAAATTGTAACTATTAGTCTCCTAGTACAACATCAACATCCCCCATTGCAGTGGAAAGCATTAGACTATTCAATACATATTCCCCCATGGTTAGCTTGATAATATGGCACTTTCCAAAGCAATTTATAGTTCCTCCATTTGCAACCATCACTTGACACTAGTGTTGGATATAGAAAGTAATTAAATTCCTTATCTATCTTACAATGAATAAAATTATGGGTAATACCCGAATCAATTAGCACTATTACCTTTTTCTTCTTCATATATCCTTCTATCTTGAGAGTTTGAGGAGTGATAATTCCAGCTAATGCATTACAAGATATGGTCATATTCATTTTTTCTTTCTCTGGGGTTGGCTCCTAGTGTATATCCTCCTCTTTTGATGTTTCTTGTTCATTTTCTTTCTCCTCTTCACAATCTATGTTGAAATTTGGTACCGGAGGACAGGTGGTTCCCTTAGGCTTTGATCTTTGGCCTAGGGAAAAGTGTCCAAAAGAATTTAATTTTTCTCCTAAAGTGACTTTATAATTTTATAAAGTTAAATTTAATTTAAAAGTGACTTTAAGTGATAAAGTTACTAAGTCTAATTTTAAAGTAACTTTTATAAAGTAAATGAAAAATTAGAAAGGAAAAGTGACTTTGGAAATAAATGACTAAGTGGGTCTTTATTAAAGTGGGGTGAATTAAAAAATAGAAAGTGAGATTTAAATGAGCATTTAATCTCAGCCATTGATCTAAATCTATTTCAGCCATTGGATTTAGAGATCACCCAAAAGTCACTTGGAGTTATATTAAAGGAGGAAAAGGAGGAAAAGGTCATTCATTCTTCCATGAGCAGATTGGGAGAAGGAGAGCAAGAGAGCAAGAGAGATTTCTAAGCAGGGAGGAGAATGAGACAGCAGCTTGGCACACATTCCAAGGCAGCAGTTGAGCAGATTTGTACAGCTGATTCAGCGCATAGTGAAAGGCAAATTTTTGCACAAAAATCGAGGAGCAGTTTGCTGATTTTTCTGCACACAAAACGGAGGCCGTACAGCATTTATTGCTGTCCTGTTTGTTGTAATTTCCAGATTGCTGTGAGGCACGGGAAAGGAGATAAGTTGTAAATTTGTTTGCTGATTTTTTGCTGAATAATTCTCACTGTAAAAAGGCAATTTTCAGAAATAAAGAAGAGCTCTCAAACTGGTTTTCCCCAAGAGTTGTAGGGGGTTTTTCCAGGGTCAAGTTGACCAAAAATATCAGTGTTTTAATGTGTTTTAATGGCTGTTTTTTATTGCTGATTTTTAATTCTGCAATTTCCAGCATTCTGAAAAAATTTCCAGAATTTGTGTTTTCAGCAATATTTATTTTTTTCAGTCTATTAAATGTATGGTTATGGGAATGGGCATTTAACTACATGGGAGAAATAAGGAGAAACTGAAAACCGGGGTGGGAAAACAGAAATTTTTACATGGTATCAGAGCTTGAGTGCTGAAGGGCAGTTTGGGACAGCAAAAGGAAAAATTACAGTTGCTGATTTTTCACTCAGAAAATTCCAGCAAGCTGATTTTTTCATAAACAGCAGTTTTATCTTTACTACAGCAGTGCTATTTTTCAGTTTTAGGACAGCAAGATGTCATTGGGATTGAGGGTGGAGGATAGGCTGAATGGGCATATAAATTACAGTGTTTGGAAGGAGAGAATGCAGAGTATCTTTGAGGAGGCAGAAGTCTGGGATATCATGGTGCATACCGCACAGAACCCTGTTGTTGTGCCCACTGATGTTACTCAGTTGGCTGAGTATAAAAAGAAGAACAATAAGGGTAAGAGGCTGATTCTAGACGGAATCAAAGACCATTGCATTCCTCATGTGAGAAGAAAGAGCAATGCCCATGAGATGTGGACAGCATTGTCCAATCTCTACCAGATTACCAATGTGAGAGATGAGTTGGCAGTGATTGGAGAGGCCATTCCACCCACTGAGTTGGTGCGGATTGCAGTAAATGGCCTCCCCCGTTCATGGTTGAACTTTGCTGATGGGGTTTGTTCACGTGAGACCCTTCCCACATGGGAGAGGTTTTGGGATGATTGCATTCAGACAGAGATCAGGAAAGGTCAGCTTGGGGCAGCCAAGCCAGTTGAGTAGGATGAGAATGTAGCACTGGTGGCAGGAGGCAAGAAAGGCAAAGGGAAGAAGCAGGCTTCCACAAACAGTGGTGGGGGCAAAGGCAAAGGTAAAGGTAAACAGGGGAACACACAGAAGGACTATTCCAAGGTGAAGTGTTGGAATTGTCAAAAGATGGGACACTATGCAGTTGTGTGTCCGGAGAAGAATAAGAAGAAGGGGAAGAACCAGGACGTGGCAGCTTAAGCAGAGATTGAGGACTTTGCTGGTCGTTTTGACCGAGAGTTTGCGTTCACTACGTGTGAGTCCTCTAGTGCAGGATCACCTGCTACACAGGTTCAGAGGGAGCATGCTTTTCCCTCGATTAGCGGAGCATCTTCAGGTATCTGGTATGTGGACAGTGGGGCTTCACGTCATATGACAGGAGTCCGTGAGTACTTCTCAGAGCTTTCAGAGAGTGGCACTGATATTGAGGTAGTACTCGGTGATGACAGAGTTGTTAGAGCAGTTGGGGTGGGGACAGTGACATTTCAGAGGGAGTCCAAACCTCCCTTGAAGGTGTCAGAGGTTCTTTATGTGCCAGGGATGAGGAAGAACCTCATATCTGTCTCAGCTTTGGAGGACAGAGGATATGAGGTACTGTTCAGGGGAGGACAGGTGTTGATGTATCCCAGGGGCACTCCAACTGATTCAGCTAGAGTGATAGGTGTACGCCATGCAAAGGTGTACAAGTTTGCATTCCAACCCCTTTTGGCATTGAGCAGTATTACCGACAGCAGAGCTAGCAGTTCTGAGCTGTGTGAGATTTGGCACCGCAGGATGGGACATATGGATCATGGAGCCTTGAGGACATTGCAGGAGATCACTACAGGTGTGCCAGATTTCAGTACTGATCACTTTGATACTTGCAGAGGTTGTGCGATGGGCAAGTTTGCCAAATCCCCTTTTCCCAGCAGTGACAGCAGAGCGATGGGGATACTTGATTTGATTCATTCCGATGTAAGCGGTCGAATGTCTCATGTTTCCTTGAGTGGATATGAGTACTATGTGTTATTCATTGATGATCACTCCAGGAGGACCTGGATTTATTTTTTGAAGACCAAGAGTGAGGTCTTCAAGCGGTTTCAGGAGTTCAGAGCTCTTGTGGAGACACAGACAGGTCGGAAGATCAAGTCCCTGAGGTCGGACAATGGAGGAGAGTACACCCTTGGAGAGTTTGTTGACTATTGTGCGGAGGCAGGCATTAGGAGGGAGTTCACTGTTCCTTACAACCCCCAGCAGAACGGGGTTGCAGAGAGGAAGAACAGATCCATCATAGGGGCTGCCAAAGCCATGTTACATGATCAGGGGTTGCCATTGTTCTTGTGGGCAGAGGCCTGCAACACAGCTGTTTACTTGCAGAACAGGAGTCTGCATCGTGCCTTGGGGCACATGACTCCGGAGGAGGCTTTCTCTGGGAAGAAGCCTGATATTGGTCATCTTCATATCTTTGGATGCATTACATACTCCTATATACCCAAGGAGAAGAGGACCAAACTAGAGCCCACCGCAGAGAAGGGTATCTTTGTGGGCTACATTGAGACCTCAAAGGCCTTTCGGATTTACATCCCTGCACAGAGGAGAGTTGTTGTCAGACGGGATGTGAAGTTCGAGGAGGACAGGGCCTTTAGGAGGTCACGAGAGTTAGAGTATCTGGATCAGCCAGACCCTCAGCAGCAGTTGAGTCAGTCACAGGGATCCAGTGGGCAGGGATCAGGATGATCCGGAGGTACATCCATGAGGATGTCAGGTCCATCAGTGAGCAGTGGCTCGCCGAGCCAGAGGGGTGGTGCTCCGGGCAGCATGCAGAGCAGTTCACAAAGCAGTTCACTAGGGAGTCCACTGATGGACAGTTCACACGGTACCTCAGCTTCTACAGGTTCAGGTGCAGGCAGGAGGACAGCAGACAGACAGTCAGGAGTTCAGGCTACTGATGATAATGAGGAGGAGGAGTTTCATTCTCCGGTGGGAGAAGTGCGCTCAGGGAAGAGGAAGCCCAAGTGGCTTCAGGACACCTTGAGAGATGCCACATCTGTTGCTGAGCCGAAGAGGTCGGTCAGAGAGAGTAGACCACCTGAGAGGTTTTGTAGCTATATGGCGATGGTTACCAGCATCCTTGACTCTGAGCTTTCTAGCTATGAGGAGGCAGCTAGCCAGCAGGTCTAGAGAGAGGCCATGCAGGAGGAGTATTCTTCTATCATGAAGAATGATGTTTGGGAGGTGGTGCCGAGGCCTGAGGGCAAATCCGTGGTTACTTCCAGATGGCTTTACAAGGTAAAGCATGCTATAGATGGCAGCATTGAGAAATTCAAAGCGAAGTTTGTGGCTAGAAGGTTCTCCCAGGTAGAGGGAGTTGATTATGAGGAGACCTTCGCTCCCGTGGCTCGATATACTTCGATCCGCTCCATTATATCGATAGTAGCAGAGATGGGTTGGAAGATCCACCAGATGGATGTGAAGACCGCATTTCTCAATGGCTTCATACAGGAGGAGGTGTACATTGAGCAGCCACAGGGCTTTGAGGTGCATGGGAAGGAGTCCCATGTGTGCAGATTGAAGAAGGCCCTTTATGGCCTGAAGCAAGCTCCCAGAGCTTGGTACTCCAGGATAGATGCATACTTGCAGGGGATGAGTTTCACAAAGAGTGAGGCAGATCCGAACCTTTACTTTATTGTGATTGGTGAGGAGCCTCTCATTCTGGTGCTGTATGTGGATGACTTGATCATTACAAGTGCAGAGAGACTCATAGAGCACTGCAAGAGAGATCTTGCGGCGGAGTTTGAGATGAAGGACATCGGCTTGATGCATTACTTTTTGGGTTTGGAGGTGTGGCAGGAGGAGGGGCATTTCTTCCTGGGGCAGGGGAAGTATATTGTGGACATCCTTAGCAGATTCCACATGGAGGATTGTAGACCCATGTCGACACCGATGATCACCAACTGGAAGAAGCTTCATGCTTCGGATTCCGAGTTGGTGGATCCCACATTGTACAGGCAGCTGATTGGTTCCTTGATGTATTTGGTCAACACTAGACCAGATATCTGTTTTGCAGTCAACACGATGAGTCAGTTTATGTGTGAGCCTAGGAAGGTTCACTGGGTGGCTGCAAAACACATTTTGCGGTACTTGCAGGGGACAGTGGATTATGGTCTGGACTACAGGCAGGGAGATGGAGTGAGATTGGCTAGATACACTGATTCTGATTGGGCAGGTTGTGCTTCTGATAGGAAGAGCACTTCAGGGTGTTGTTTTGGGTTGGGTTCAGCAGGAGTGTCATGGTTCAGCCGGAAGCAGCAGTCAGTAGCACTGAGTTCAGCGGAAGCAGAGTATATGGCAGCCAATCTAGCTAGTTGTGAGGCTATCTGGCTTCGCAAGATGTTGTTTGGCTTATTTGGTCAGCCGTTGAGACCTTCAGTGATTTACTGTGATAATCAGAGTTGCATTAAACTCACAGAGAATCCAGTATTTCATGACAGGTCAAAGCATATCGGGATCAGATATCATTTCATCAGAGACTATGTTCAGAAGGGAGCTGTGAAGCTTGAGTATATTTCCACTGATGAGCAGGTTGCAGATATTCTTACCAAAGCCTTACCACGGGGCAAGCATGTCTACTTCAGGGACAAGATGGGTGTGGTGAGGAACACCTTCCTCGGTAAGAGGGAGTGTTGAAATTTGGTACCGGAGGACAGGTGGTTCCCTTAAGCTTTGATCTTTGGCCTAGGGAAAAGTGTCCAAAAGAATTTAATTTTTCTCCTAAAGTGACTTTATAATTTTATAAAGTTAAATTTAATTTAAAAGTGACTTTAAGTGATAAAGTTACTAAGTCTAATTTTAAAGTAACTTTTATAAAGTAAATGAAAAATTAGAAAGGAAAAGTGACTTTGGAAATAAATGACTAAGTGGGTCTTTATTAAAGTGGGGTGAATTAAAAAATAGAAAGTGAGATTTAAATGAGCATTTAATCTCAGCCATTGATCTAAATCTATTTCAGCCATTGGATTTAGAGATCACCCAAAAGTCACTTGGAGTTATATTAAAGGAGGAAAAGGAGGAAAAGGTCATTCATTCTTTCATGAGCAGATTGGGAGAAGGAGAGCAAGAGAGCAAGAGAGATTTCTGAGCAGGGAGGAGAAAGAAACAGCAGCTTGGCACACATTCCAAGGCAGCAGTTGAGCAGATTTGTACAGCTGATTCAGCGCATAGTGAAAGGCAGATTTTTGCACAAAAATCGAGGAGCAGTTTGCTGATTTTTCTGCACACAAAACGGAGGCCGTACAGCATTTATTGCTGTCCTGTTTGCTGTAATTTCCAGATTGCTGTGAGGCGCGGGAAAGGAGATAAGTTGTAAATTTGTTTGCTGATTTTTTGCTGAATAATTCTCACTGTAAAAAGGCAATTTTCAGAAATAAAGAAGAGCTCTCAAACTGGTTTTCCCTAAGAGTTGTAGGGGGTTTTTCCAGGGTCAAGTTGACCAAAAATATCAGTGTTTTAATGTGTTTTAATGGCTGTTTTTGATTGCTGATTTTTAATTCTGCAATTTCCAGCATTCTGAAAAAATTTCCAGAATTTGTGTTTTCAACAATATTTATTTTTTTCAGTCTGTTAAATGTATGGTTATGGGAATGGGCATTTAAATACATGGGAGAAATAAGGAGAAACTGAAAACCGGGGTGGGAAAACAGAAATTTTTACAATCTATGTAAAATATTTTTTTCTCAGCACACTTATGACCTTTAGTGTATTTGTTATCACAACTGTTACAAAGCCCTTTTGCTTTTTTTTTCTCCAATTGTAGTGGTGTCAACCTTGTAGGTTGTGGAAGGCTAGGAGCAGCAACATTTCCATCTTTATAGTTTTGAGTGGTAAACTTTCATGTTGCCATAATTTTGCTTTCAATTTTTCTT
Source organism: Pinus tabuliformis (assembly GCA_031772625.1). NCBI lineage: Eukaryota > Viridiplantae > Streptophyta > Pinopsida > Pinales > Pinaceae > Pinus > Pinus tabuliformis. The sequence continues at coordinate 1,704,320,487 of CM062818.1, forward strand.
GCCAACCTGAATGCCTTCTCTAATGAATCAAGTTCTCAAAGGCAAACCTCATGTTGAATGTTATCCTTTAAAGTCCCTATGAAGACATCAAGCATATGCTCCTCTGGATTATCAGTTACCCTGATATTCCATTTTTGGAAGTCCTCAATGTGCTCCGCCATTGAACCCTTTTGTTTGAAATTTATCAATTGGTTAAAAAGGTGTTTCTCTTTGTATCCTCATAATGTGTTATCATTTCGTTTGTAAAAATTAACCAATTGACAAGTGGTTTACGATAACAAAGTCATTGATACCATACAAAGTGATTGGGTTCTAAATATAAAGATGCAATACATACCTTTTGTGTGTGTTGCACATCATGGAGATCAAAATATTGTTCCATTTGTTGTATCCATGTTACCAAATCTTTGTCATCAAACTTCCTCATATCGATCTTTGAAAAATGGTGGGTCTTAAACCCAATATTGGAGTCTCTAAAATCATAATTCATATTACTTTTGTCCTCATCATGAGTTTCACGGATTACCTTGTCATCGCCGAGAAGCATTTCTTGCAGCAACCTTATCAACCCTTCCAATTTGACATTTATCGTGTCCATGTCTACCTTAAAAACTCCCATATCGACTTTTAAATCATCCTTCAAACCTTCCAAGTCCCTTTTTATTTTTACTTCTAGATCATCCATCTTAACATTCATCATCGCTTCCAATTCATTTTTGGTTACTGTTTTCGAGAGTGAAATTTGTTGCACTTGGTCTCATAATTTTGATATATCATGTTGCATTTCTTCTTCTTCTTCATGCATCATAGTAAAGCTTTCTATTTTCTTACTAGGTGTGTACATTTTTATGTTTCGATACATTTCGAAATCAAACAACGATTTTTATTTTTCACTATGCCCTTTGAATCACTTCAAATTGATTTTTCAAACAAAATTTATGCAAATTTTTAAAAAATACACTCATTTTTCTTGCTTTTTAGGAGCTCGATATTGAAATTGTTGTATCTCTGTAATTTCAGATCTCCAAGGTCTGAAATTTCATCCTGTGGTAGCCCTCTGAGTCTTCTTTCCAACGCCACAAGTCTGACCAACATTGGATTCTTCAAGAAAAAGTTATGTCCAATATCCCACGATGACCTGATTATAGACTAGTTAAATAGAGCGAACTTGTACGGCGTGCTATGTGTCACTGTTTCGACCTTCAGCCCTGAAAATAATACACAAAAAACTATAATCCATGCACTTCCAGTCATTTTTTACGAAAATCAAATCTAATGCTCAGAGAGAAAGTTATGACTATTTTCCATAAATCACCAATTTGAGATTGAATTCTAGAGCCTACAAAAATCCTTACTTCCTCGGACCATATCTTAGAAAATATAGCAAACCAAAATCTGAATTTTTTACACGAAGTTCACCAAGATTTCAGCTCCATGTGGTCTAAATTTCAGCTTTTGAAGCCTTGTAGAAAAAAAATTATAGCAAAAATACCAAGATGACCTCTTTGAAGCAGCAAAACCCTAGAATCTAAAGTTCTGATACCAAATATTATGCAACCAACTCACAAAACTAAAGAAAAGATAAATCAACGACTTGAGAATAGCTTCTTCGAGGGGGAAACCTCCTTTACATCACATAAATGAACAATTCTTGGATGATACAAATAATTAGACCTACTTGGTATATATAGGAGTCTAAGGCGTCATAATACAATCAGAGCCTACATAACAATAATAATGTAAGGGCACAACAAAAATTAGAGTGGACTTATATAGGGCACAACAATAACAATATGGGGGATACATGGGTACAACAATAACAATAAGGGGTTACACTAACAATAACAATAAGGGGGATACACTACTATTATAGGGACCTAACAAACTCTTGTATCTTTTAGGGCCATTATTGATGGCATGTTTCATATCATGCCAATAGGGTGACAAAACACAATGAATGGTAGCCACACATAGAGAACTCAGAATGCCTTTGCATCCATGTCATCCCAACAAACCCTAATCAAGCAAATCTATTATTGTTCTACAGTTTAAATGCATGCGTGAGCCCTGACCATTCCCTATTTGCTTTGGGTTCAGACTAATTCTACCTACAAAGAAAACAACACGTCCAACATGTGTGTGCATTATGTATAAGAAACCACATTTACATTTTACACTTCAAGGTGGGAAGGTGTCTAACTTGCAAAATACATTTGTAAAGCACGGCATCCACGCTATGCAGGAGATACATCCAATACCAGCAACAATTACTCTCTGAAAGAGCCCTCCCTATAATAGCATACAATTCATCTACAAAATAACAAAAAATGTCTCTCTTCAACTACAGCCGACAATTACTCTCTCAAAGAGCCCTCCCCATAATAACATACAATTCATCTACAAAATAACAAACAAGGTCTCTCTTCAACTGACAGGCAACCACGATACTTCTTGGGCAAGGAAACTAATAGGAAATATTCTAGAATACAAGACTTCACTATATGCAAAAGTCTAGAACACCTTTTACTGCAATTGACCTGACTCCAATTACAGTATGATTAAAACTAAGATTAAGTTAACAGAGGCTTGCCGGGTCAGTGAAAGAGGGGCTTGTGTTTGTGCCAGTGCTTGCAAAACATGGACAGGGCCATGTCCAAGTCCTGGGCAAAATAAATATCTTCAGTTGCGGCCCTTAGGCAAAAGGTGAAACGCAGCAGGTAAGATGTTCACGTCATTATACATCTCACATTGAATAGTTGTCAAAGCACGCTCGTTGGCTTTTGAAGGAACGCATTTCGGTCAAAGAAATAAAAAAAGTGTGATTAATCATTTATGAAAAAACACGAAAATTCCGCTCGGATGCCATCCATCCTATTCTGTTTTTTCCCCATGGAAAATAAATATCAATTGCACAAAAAAAAAAATTCATGGATCACATTGAATTTTTTTTTTAATAGATTAAACAAGTGGTAAAAGGAGAAACAGGTAACCTGAAGGTCGGTGCAGAGGCGCTTGTCCTTGCAAAATCTGGAAGCACAACAAGATGGTAAAAGACGTCCGCAATCTGAAATCGCAGTTCCCGCAGTAAAACCCCCGCCGATTGTCAAAGATGCAAAACACTCCATTCAGGAGCCCAAAATGTAACAACACTAAAACCCTTAACAATGAAAATCTCACTCTTCTGGCGGTAGAATTCAACCTTCCACAATAAAATTCCCGGTAAATCTTAATCATTTCAGGGAACTGTTGGCAAATCAAGTGAAAACACCCGATCTTGAGGCATTTCGGATAAATCCAACGCCAATTTAGCTATTTTTATGCAACTTAAACGGTTCTTGTGCCCTTTTAACAGATTTTCTCTGTTCGGGTGCCTGTAAAAGCAAGTCCTTGATAATTATAATTTTTAGAGACGTACCGGGACAATATCACCAGAAAAAGGAAAACCTGGGTAAAAAACAATTTGCCCCCAAAAAAACAACATTTATCTCAACTCCGTACCTTTTATCAGCTAAATTCTAACAAATTCCTACAACTTCCAGTTTTAAATGCAAAAATTTTGAAGCTTCATCTGGCACACAATTTTTTCCGACAAATTCTGCGGTCCATTGAAATTTAAATAACTCATCATCACACGCCTCAATTGCATCGTAGTGGCGTTGAAAACTCGTGGAAAACCAGCGGTTTGAAAGGCCGAGCACACGGAATATCCGTATCTAGGTGAAATCGAGATGTTGAAGCCTAGGCAGTTGTTTTTGTAATCGGGGATAGGATTTTCATAAATCTCGTTCACTTTGCAATTTTCCGCGTATCTTAAATAAACTTTTCCGTATTCGGATTACGTTTCCACGTTGGGATTCCTATCGCATCACCTGGCTCAGTCTTAATAGATAAGCACATGTAGTTATTCTTGTTATTTTATCATTAATTTATATAATTATTATTTTGCACCATTACATTTCGATAAAATGTTTTATGATTTAATAATTTATTTATAAACTGATGTATTATTAAAGTATTGTATTTTAGGTGGGTACCAATGAAATTTAAATCATAAAAAATTGAAATATTTTATTTATTATTTTAATTTTTTAAATAAAAATGAGTATTTTTTGTATTACGTTGTGATGTTGTTTAAGGACATTTAGGATGTCAAACTGTATCTAACTACTCTTATCGAGATTAAAATTAAAACCCATAGCTTATTAGTGCTCTTATTTGTCAAGTAGAGTATGTGCGACAAAATTGGAACAAAAACCATAGACACTTGAAACCAGACATTACAAAATTGATTAATAAGAAGGATCGCCTAGGCGATTAAGGTTGATATCCCGAGGTTGTTCTACTGTTGGGTTGTCCCACTGAGCACCCTATAACTTGAGGTCTGAAATGATGTTGTAAAGTGGGTCAACCTCATCCTCTAAACCCGAAATTCAATGTTACATAGCCACAATGGTTTCAAAGGTGTTGCATCCAAAGGTCTTGTGTTGGTATAGCATAACATGCAGTCATAGAGTTCGGAATTGATGGTTGCATGTTCATTTTTGCAGTGGTCACATATAGATGAGGTTGATGTGTCGGAAGCCGAAGTGCTTGAATCCATGGGGAGGTCACACTGGAGTTGAAGCTGAGAGGGAAATGAAAAGTCAACAATGGAAATAGAAGAGGTAGGGTGAGGGTGGCCAAGAAATCTCTTCGTAGTGAGATGATTTCGGCAGGATGGCCAGATAACACCAGTGAAGATTGTAAGACCAAATATAGAGACAAAACCCAAAAAAAGAGGGGCAAACCACACTTAATTGCAACGCTTTGACACTATCAAAGAGACGAATTGAGGCAACAAAGTTATCAGTCCTTGAGAGGGCAAGGCATCAAATTATCCAATTGCAATGATGCTTAGTCCATGTTTGGAGCTCACAGTGGAAGAAGGCTCGAAGAGCAATCTAAAGCTCATCGTTGAGCTTCCAAGTGATTATTATTTTTTAATATTAATCATTTTGAATATTTTAAATTTGGAAATAATTGTGTAAAGTAAGTTATTAAACTGTGATCAATTCCTGAGTTATATTAGATATAGTAGAGTAAATCACCATAAATCCATCCTAATTCAGGATTTACTAATCGAAAATGTATTTTTACTATAAAAGAGGTTTGCATATCAAGAGATTTAATCCCTCTCATGGTAGATCCAGAATTAGAATAGCTCTAGGCTGTTTAATTATTAATCATTTTTAATTGTCATTATAATTATTAGTTTTATGTTTCTAATTTTATTTTAATTTTAATTTTATGTAATTTGACCAAGTCAAAATATTTTATTGATAATTATAATTATTAATTTTTTATTTTATTTTGACTAAGTCAAAATGTTTACAAGACATTACATTATATTACAACATCTCTACCATATTAAATTGGAGAGCAACTCTTCACTCAATCATTAAATTGTGACCTTATCCATGAGTGTTAGTCTCAACAAACCAAATTTCTCATGACTTTGCAATAGTCCACATTGTAGTCATTGGATCAGGAAGTGGAATTGATACTAGCGAAATAAATCGCATAGCATCAATCCCGAAATTTCTCATGATTTTTTAATAGTCCAACATCAACTCTCAAATTTCTCATGATTTTTGAATAGTCCACATATCACTCATTCCATCAGGAAGTAGGATTGATACTACCAAAATAAATCACATAGCATCAATCATTACCTCCGATGCTTGTACATGATAACTTAGACTTCCTGCTTAACTTGGAAATTTTTCCCACAATCAAGCCCACTTAACTTGATACCACATTTGCAAAACCTTGGCAAATATTATGCCATATGAACTATTCAGTTAGAGCTCCCTAACCAAATTTCTCATGGTTTTTTAATAGTCAACTAGCACTCATTACATCATGTGATGCTCACAGGGGTGAAGAAGTGAGATTGATATTGGTGAAATAAATGGCATGGCATCAATCATTGCCTATAGGGATTGCAACCAATAACCAAGATTTCCTGGGAGATTACCCATCCCAAGACTCCTCTAGAATAAATGCACTTTACTGTGAAGTTTCTCTTCACAATCAATCCCGCTTAGCTTGCTACCCTATTCGTAAAACCTTTGCAAGTATTATGTCAAATGAACTATTTACATAGAGTCGTCCTCACTCTTAATTGAAGGGATTTTGCCATGGAACACATTAGATGTCATTTTTAGGTTTAATTGTGTACAATAAGTCATTAAATTATGACCATATCCATGAGTATTAGTCTCAACTAATCAATTTTCTCATGAATTTTTAATAGTCCACATAACAATCATTGCATCAGGTGATGTTCATAGGGGTGAAGAAGTGGTATTGGTATAGCAAAATAATTTGAATAGCATCAATCATCACCAACAAGGCCTGAACCCTGTAACTAGAACTTCTCGAGAGGTCACACATCCCAAGATTCCTTTGGCTCAAGTGTACTTAAGTATAAAATTCCCCCCCCCCCCCCCTAATCAAGACCACTCAGCTTGCTACCCCATTTGCAAAACCATGGCAAATATAATTCCATATGAACCATTCATGTGGACCATTAAAAAAAAAATCCGGAGAAATTTGGTCAAATCCTACTTCTTCATGCCTATGAACATCACCCAGTGCAATGAGTGTTATGTGAAATATTCAAAAATCATGAGAAATTCGGTTTGTTGAGATTGAAACTAAGGTCAGATTTTAATGACTTGCTCTATTGTTAATTAATCTTGATATCTAATATGTTGCAATGTGAAATCCCCTCAATTGAGAGTGAAGGGAGCTCTAAATAAATAGTTCATATGTCATAATATTTTCTAAGGTTTCTAGTATGCAAAGTGGGCTTTATTGTGGGGAAAAACTTCTCAGTTAAACACGATTGAGCCAAATAAGTCTTGAGATGGGTGACTTCTCGGGAAGTCCTAGTTACTAGGTGTAAGCTCTGAAGGTGATGATTAATGCTATGTGATTTATCTTGCTAGTATTGATCCAACTTATTCACCCTTGTGAGCATCAACTAATGCAATGAGTGTTATGTCGATTATTACCAACCAAAAGTAAGTAATCTATAGGAGAAATAAACTCTCCTATCTTGGATAGCTAACAATCCTACACATTGCTCGGTCAACATGATATGCCACATTTATTTTCCATCTACACAGTTCATACACCTCTCACCATCTAAAATTCCTCTAGAAGGCATGCTACCACTCGAAAAGTAATTTAACCATAATTTTGCAATCAAGTGCTTTTACTTAATGTTATGGGAATTTTAACATGGATAAGGAGAACTTGGATTGAAGTAGTGTTTACATAACCACTCCATGCTTACCACTTTTTCATCATTCCCTGATTTCACATCTATTCTTCGAGTTGACTGTCAATGTTTCATTGGGATTTTGTGTAATTACATACACATACTTAAGAAAGGGCTAGAAAACTTTGCCCTGGAGGTTGATGTAGCTACAAGAAAGTTAAAAGCATAAGACGAGCACAACAAAAGAAAAAGAATATAAAAATAGCAAAAGGTGAATGGGACATAATTATTGCATGGGAAAAAGCCTAGCATGAGCTCAAGCCCCCTCATTAGCCATCACCAGGTTCCTAAGCACCAGACGTTCCATCTCATCAAAAGAAACACTTGCATTTCTTGGCCCCAATGAGTGGCAAACTGACTCATATTTAACGTGTAAATAAATGTTATATCATAAAAAACAAGTTCAAAGACCTAAGCTAAGCTCCATCTCTAAGCATTATCAAAAAAGAAGTAAAAGGCACACTAGGGGGGTAGAAAAAGCAGACCGAGAGGGCTAACTCATGCCTCCATGATTTCTCCCTTAATTACATCTATAAAATTATGATGTGGACCTCCATTAACTGGTCCCCTGGTCATGACACTTAGCCATGAAGTCTTCATCCTTGATTGTCATTATTATCACTAATACCTATGAATTGAAGGGTTGAACTTGGAAAGGGCACCTCCCCTTAGGGGTTGTAAGCACCTAATAGGATTGGTTACATAACCACCTCTAACAAAGTAGGGAAAACTTTTAGGAGGCTTTCTTTAGTTATATATTTGAAGTCTTACTATGCCCTTTAACAATTAAGTATTGTCTGTGATGATGCGTTATCGTCATTGTATCTATTGAGTGATTTCTTTCACTTTAGTTTGAGATGGTATTTCCAAGTGGTTTTTAATAGAGCAGTAACGACCTTGAGGGCATAATGATTCCATGCCTACTCCACATGATCCCCAGGTTGTGTTACACTTCTGGAGAGCAGTCATAACCTTGCAAATGCAACTTTCCCCTTCCACAACAGAGCATTGGGCACTTTGATGATCCTGATAGTTGATTGACACCTCTGAGCACCCTTACATACTAAAACGTTGAGCTCACTTTGCTTAGCATTGGAGATTCTTGATGATGTACCCAATGGACCCAGCATGCCCCTAGGCTAGCCTTGACACTATTTGATGGCCATGCCTTAATCCAGAGGCCAGATAGTGATGATCATCCCTGCGATGATTATAGAGGGCTTGTATTGCCTCATGAATTCCCAATGTTGGAAAGAGATTGCACCACGTTGTCTTTACAACACCCATAGAGGTGATGCAGGGCACCAAAAGTTGGCTTTTGGATGCATGGAGATGTTTTAAGACCTGATTTGAGGACTCTTCCTCAATTAATGTTTGATGATGATGTTTGGAGATGCATCTAGACCACTTCTTTCACTTTTGGAACCTTATTAGCCTTAAAAGGGCATGACATCATACTTAGAGAGGGTTTTTGGCTCACACATGTTGGCAATTAGTGGCATATTTTGTTTTATTGAGCTAATGGATTGGCTTGTAACCAATTTCCTTCATGTTTACTCAAGATCAAATTTGTTATAGGGATTTTAGATGGATTGTTGGATGTGATAGACCTCATATAATGGAGGATCACTCCATTCTTTCTCTTTATCATCACTTGTGGATTCCAGCCTCCTTTAGAGAGCTCGACTTAGCCTTGTTGTAACTTGCTACTTGTTGAGATGTAATGTTTTTGGAGCTATTTCTATTGGAGACTAATTCTAAGCCAAAAATTTAATTAATTCTAGGTCCTAGGTAAATTTAAATTCTCCAAAGGAAATATTCGTTAGTCCTTAAAAATTAAATTTTAAAAGGTCCCGGACCAAGGTAAATTAATTAAAAGGCATTTAATTGAAAAAATCGAATTTCCTCAAGAATTAAATATTTCGACAGATGAGATTAAAAGAAATTTTAATTTTCATCAATGGTCGAGATTGCTTTGACAATGATCACTTGAACTAACCGTTGAAAGATTTATCTTTAAATAGGAAGGTCATTTGTTAGTAGATCTATCCGATCTTTGAGTCGTGTGCTTAGCAAGAAGCTCTTGTGTAATCTTTCTTTGGATAATAAAGAAAGACTTTGGGGCTAAATTCCGCTGGTGTTATTCTTCATGGGAACACTGTAAGATGTGTTGTTTTCATGCATAATTTTTTCTAAAGTCATTGATGATAGCTTCTAAAGAGTGATTTGAATACAAGTATCTTGCTCAGTCAATGGGGTTTAAATAATAATTTAAATTTTGAACGTAATAGCAGGTATCTCTATTTGTCTAAATTTTATTATATTTTCTCGCTTTATTTTGATGGTTGGATTGAGTTTTGCTGGGAAATCTTGCTTTTTAGATCCTCGGGGTTAGGGGAAGTTTTCATTTGAACCAACGAACTCTTGATCCGTGTTTTTTTAAGAGCCTAGCTAAATTAGCTCTGGGCTTATCATAAGATTTATTTTTGTTGGTGATGCACGAAGGGTTTTGAGTTAGCACCTCCTTTAAAAATTTAAAAATTTAATTTTTTTGTGCAGCTTAATGACAGATCTGGCTGATTAGAGCCTGTAGTTTGTAAATTTTGTAATTATTTTCTAACGTGGGTTTTTTTGGGGTTTAGTTTTTATCATTGTATATATCGTTTGGGTGTTTTCTTGTTGTCGTGCAGCTACAGACCTGAGGAAAAAATCTATGTAGAGTCTAGATCTAGGACCTGAAGGGTAAGATCTGGATCTCTGGGGTTTATCAACATAATTTTCCAGGGATATTATTCAGATTTTTTGCAGTCCAAGGGTTTGAAATTTTTTAAATCTGGAAATTTTTATAAGAGTTTCAAGGATAAATCTGAAGCAAAGGATTCAACATTTTAATCAAAATTTCTGGAAATGTTTTAAAGAGTTTCTAGGCTACCATTTCTTTGTTGATTGGTTTCTTCGATTTGTTGCCTGGGTTTTTGGTTTGCTGCAAAATTTGATTTTTTTTTTAAATCCCTTCACAACTCCATTGCTGCCAATTTGTTGTTCCTCATCCTCGAAACCCCATCAAAATCGCAACTCCTTCTATCCCTGCATCCAAGCTGCTCCATTATCTCTGCAATGTTTTCTCCATCACTCCCCATCGAAACCCTCAGCTTCTCCCCTCACCCATCCACATTCCTCCTATGCTCCTCCCTTTCTTCCTGCGTACTACCAAATCGAAACTCCAAACGCTGCACCGTTGACCTGCATTTTTTGTCGTTGTCTAAACCCTCGCAGCTATATCCGCAACCCATTTCCATTGCTCCATTCCCTGCGCTGTCCCTTATGCTCCCGTCGTTGCCTTCAAAACCTGCGTATCACCCAGCCCGTAGCCTTTCCAGCTTCGTCGAGCCCTTTCCCCTCGCTGTTGCTACCTGCGTGCAACTCCTCCAACACACAACCTTCTTCCCTCCTGTCGCCATCATTCCCTTTTCTGCAACCTCCATCTCCTACAACCTGCACAAACACAACAAAGCATTCACCTTTTTTTATTTATTTGTATACGTGTTAGGGGTTAGGGTTAGTATATTTTTCATTTTCATTTGAAATTCAATTTTTATTTTTCATTTCGATTTGTTTTAATTTGATTTTTTATTTTTATATTTTTTTTGTTTTTCACATTTTCTTGTTTTTTTTTTTTTTACTTATGATTTTTTTTTTTTTTTTTTTTTTTTTTTACATTTTATCAATTTTTTTTTTAACTTGAGATTTTGATTTTTTTTTTTTTTCATTTATAAAACATTAAAAAATCTAAAAACTAAAAAAAACTAAAAATAAAAAATTTCATTTATGTGACTTTAAATCCCTAAAAGAATTAAACCAAAAGGGGATTTGCGCTTTCACATTAACTTTTACTGTGGCCTATGGCCCATTAAAATTTCAATTTATTAACCCTTTTTTATTTGTTTTACTTTGGTCACATTAAAAAATTAATCTCTTCATTTTTACCACGTTAAATTAATTACCTAAGGAATAACTAAATTGTTAATCTAAAGTTCCTTGGTGTCCTTTTGTGGTATCGATTTACCTATTGGCAAGGTGTTTTGAAAATTATATTGGCTATAGGAGAAAGATAACTAATTCTAGATATGGTTCTTGAAGAAAATCATTTTTAATCTAGAATCATTGCTTAGCATTTAATTTTCATAATTCTTCATGGGATTTAATTGTTAAAATACATTGCAATTTTGGGTGTTCACATTTAATCGTTCATGATCATCATATTCATCACATTTATAAACTGCTCTGGATAACTTGATTCTGTTTAGTCTATGGTTAATTAAATATAAAGGCACTGGTTTGTAATCATTTCTATCTTGTGGTTGTGTCTAGGTCATATTAGTGTTTGATCTATTTATCTTAGCTAACCAGGACTCATTTACATTAATCAAGTTGTCCATTTTTCAGTCTCCTAGCCTGTGTTCCACAGGCTATCCTCATTCATTCACCCCAGGGGCTACCCCCTTGACTTGTCTAGGAGAGAGTCTAAACGGAGTAAGGATTAGAGTGACAACCCTTACTCTGAGCGTTGTCGTGGTGCCTAAAAACTTTGTGCAACAACACCTTGTATAATTGATGCCTTCTTCTATGCTCAATCTAGTGATTTTTCACAAATTCAAGTGCCATACACGATCTTTAATCTTCACACTAATCTCATAGACTTATCTTGCTCTTTCTTTAGAAAATTTGGATGTAGTTCACTGATTTGACACAAAGATACAAATTCAAATGTTATTTTTGCAGAGATGGTATGGTCTAGAATTCGTATTACAATTTTTTAGTTCATGTAATCCTTTCAAGTGTTTGATCTTCGATATCATGATGTATATTTCCATAGGTGGCTAGCTAGGCTTGCTTTAATTAGCAGAGATATAAAGCCACAAGAACATATTGCCAAATCGACTCTTCATCATCAATTGCTCACATGAAATTTTATTTAGACTTGTCCATAAGAAATCATAGAAGAGGCCCTATAATGTAGAGGTACAATGTCATAATCTTATTCTAACATTATATTAGTATAGCCACAAAGATTATGTCACATAAATTCATTTTGTTCTTTGATCTTTTTCTAGCTTGAGCAAAGGTATAAATCTTCTTCTTATCCTTTATTTCGACCTTGAAACAAGTTTCAAATGGTAAGAGTGCAAATTTTTTTGAAGTAGCCTTAACTTCGATCTTCTCTTGGACATATGCTACAGATTTTCGGATCAAACTTCTTAGATTACTGATTCAGAGTATCTTCAAACTACCTTCCTTTCACCTTAACTATAACACCATGTTGAGAAATCAAGATGCTTGTACATTAGGCTATATTTCTCTTAACTCGATAATTACTTATGAATGTTTGTTGGCTTCTTATTAAATTTATATTCTCTTCATCAAGCAATTACCAAAAATGTACAAAACATGAAGATCACAAGAGATAAAGAACATAAGAAATTAGGTTCCAAGCCAAGGCAAAACCCCACAAGGAGGAAAACCCAAGAAAATCCTCTTCTTATAGAATCATATAAAAGTGAGATATCCAAGACCAAAGACCAATACCAAGATTGCCACAAAGACCCAAGTCAACCCTCCTCCAAGTCTCCTCTAATCAAATCAAGGTCAACATTGGTCAACCTTCTAGAATCTAGTCAAATCCTGAGTTTTTAGCCTCTTGTAATTCCACGCTTCAAATTTCAAGCCTGGAAGACCTCGAAAAAATTTGCATGTGTGAGCAGAACTAATGTAGAAAATTCTTCTTCCTCACCTCTGACCTTCCTCTCTCTCCTTTGACGTTGGTTGTCTTCTTCTTGAATGGGCGCAGAAATGATGTGATCTGTGAGTGAATGAATTGATCTCCAAAGAGGTTGAGTTGAATCTATATATACATGTCGAGGAGGGTCAAATAATCGTCCCTAGCGCCGACTTGGTCTTGTGAAGACACTTTGACTTCAAAAATAAATTTTCTTTTCTTTTCTTACAAAAAGTCCAAATGGGACTTGACTCAATTATATTTCTTTTCACTCATAAAATATTCTTTTTGACTCAATTGACCCTATAAACATGAAGAACATGCTTTGACTAAAAATAAAATAATAATAATAAATGAATATAATAAATACATCAAGGATACATTTGAATTACATTATGAAGACCAACACAAGTTACATTTTGAACAGGGAAGAGGAGGGGTGGAGGGCAGGTGCCAAGCATCCCACTAACTCCCAAGACCATTAAGGAGGGTGGTGGTGTGGCTTGCCCCCTCCATGCAATATATGTGTGAAGGCCATCACCTCTCTTAATGGCACTCAGGATGTTTGTATACTATTTCTCGATTCTTTGATTGTTTGGAAAATTAATGTATGTGGAGAAGGGTGAGCAAGGGCCGCAGGAGAGCTCTTTTGGAATCTCTACGAGCTTGGATTCTAGAATTGTTGAGGATAATTGCTTGGATGTGAGGGAGTTTGTAATGGAAAATACATAGTTGAGAAGGTTTACTAAGTTTTATCCGACAATTCTCCCTCTCAAAAGCAAAATCTTACTATTTCAAGCAACACAAGGAAATGGTTCTTGCTCGGAGTTAGCTCAGCAAAAAGAGAATGTTGGTCTAAAGCACACCTGTCTCAATTGCATAGATTTTGACTTTGTTTGGAGGGCTAGAATGACACAGAGTTTCAAAGCTAGTCTGTGGCTAAACGTCTTCATTTACTCTTGGTCCCTTGCAGAGGTAACATTGTGTTCCTGGTTTTGTGTGTCATGTTATCTCATTATTGATAGTTTATGCACGGTATTGGTTCCTTTTACCCTATCTTTGGTTAAGTCAATGGATATGTTGGTTGAATCAATATCTAAGGATCCTTTTCATCTAAATTCTACTTCTTTTCCTGATCTACGAGCCTTCCGCCATCTTTACTTGTTCACTCTTCTTTCATGACTTTGGTTTTGTTGTGCTAGTATTGCCTTGGCATTTTTTTATTCTCTTGCAGGGGATACAAATGTCTTATCTATCATATGACATTAAGGAAGAGAGGAGAGTCTAGATCCCTACATGCACTGGAATTCTTTGTCTGCAATTCAAAAGAGTAATTGTTGTAGGTTTTGGGGGAAGTGCATTTGTTTCATTCTCGGGGCTAATAAGGTTTTGTGGTTTATTTGGTTTATCATGCCTCATTAGAAGGACCATATCCAACGAGGTGTTAGGGAGTGTGGCTAGACTAGCAAGCCTTGTTCTGAGGCTCAAGCCCAGGAGGCAAATGTTGTTTACAAGGCTGCGATACCTCCAAGCACTCAGACCGATATTCAATAGCTTGAAAGGAATGTTCGTAGGGACAGACATACCATCTCATATTCTAAGATTCTAGAAGAAGTTTCTCAATGGCTCCCAGGCCCTGGGCACATTGGTGGTAGGGGAAATTTGTATATGCATTTAGTTACTCTTCACTGGTAGTTGAAAACATCACTGGGGCAAGTTCTCAAGGAAAAGCATGATGACAAAAATGAAATTATCTCCTTCCTTAATGACATATAATAGAACCAATGGAAAATGAAGAACAACCTCGATGGACTGGAAGCTCGTATGAGCCATATGGAGAAGCATAGATAGTGCGAGTTCAAGCTTCCAATACCCTCAAGCACTAGACCGAACAACCATGCTCTTGTGACATCCACTAATTCGAAAATGGCTATATGTTTTGCTTTGTCTATGGTGTTTTTTTGGTTCTCTAGATATATGGTGTTGGGTTGTGCAGTCTATGATAATGGATGTAAAACTCTAGCATATAGTGTACCAACCAACAAATCTAATCAAAGTTAGGCTGGTATAATTTTGTGAAAATTAAGATCAGCAATGTAATTTTTTTCTTTATAAAATAACCTCTATATATATAATTAAAAAAATGATTATAATAATATCTTTTCTTTATTCAAAAGGGAAATACATATAAAATACAATCCCAAAATAATTAGTTAAATATAAATGACTTAATTATTTAAAAAAAGAAAAGATAATCAATAACATCCCAAATCTACGAAAAGGAGTAAAATCCAAACACTCATACGAAAAAATGCTCATATCACTTTCATAGGCAACAAAATTGGTTCTCATTAATGCAATACTCATTTTTACCCTCATAAAATAATGAACTCAGAATCTTCAAATACCTACCTATATTACTTCCCAAAAGGAGTAAAATCCAAATACTCGTACAAAGAAACGCTCACATCACCTTCATAGACAACAAAATTGGTCCTCATTACGGCAATAGTCATTTTTACACCATAAAATAATAAACTCATATGCAGGGTTCGACGAAGTACCAATCCCTATATCTGTCAAATGAAGTTAAAATTCGAAAAAAGAATAGAGATTACATAATTAAGAGTTCTAAAGCTATAAATGAGGTTTACAAAGTTCTACAGCTATATGAACTGAGTGTCAAACCTCAGAAATAGCGATGACCTTTAAATGTTTACTCTTTAAATGTTTACTATAACCTTTCCGGTAGCATGTCCATCCATGATCTTTGCCCATGCACCTTCTGCCTTTGCCAAAGGGTACATTGAATCAACAACGATTTTCAGCTTCTGCTCCTTGACCAAATCAACTAACAGTGCAAGGTTCTCACCCCTTGGTATCATCAGCAATGGCACAAGTTGCTTCTTGGAAAAGGTAATTTTCTTTGTAACTGATGCTAAAAATGATTTGAAAGTAGGAGTAATATCAATCACTTTCCCGTAGGTGCTCAGATTGGGCTCGAATGTTGACCATGTTATATCTGAAGCACAGTGAATCACAACATCATATTTACGGCCTGATGGACTAGTCAAGGATGCACCTTCTGGTGTTTTATAGTCTAGCACTTCATCAGCTCCCAACTTCTGGACAAGCTCAATGTTGCGTCCGCCACAAGTAGCAGTAACATGAGCATTGCCAAGTTTTGCTAACTGAAAACATAAAACGTTCAATCAGATCCAAGTTTTGCTAATTGAAAACATAAAAGGTCAATCATGTCCTAGGTTTATTAATTTTCAGTGTATGCATTAGTTGTACCAAGCATACTCTGGAGTCCCATTGACCCTTCTTTGCTCATCAGTGGGCATTAATATTTCATTTCTATCCCATTAATCCAAAAACAAGATAAAATAGCCATGTGGTTTTAGACAAGGGATCATACTTGCACAGCAAAATGTCCAACCCCTCCTGAGGCAGCTGTGATAAGTAGATTAACTCCTTTGCTACTTCCGTCAAGCTTAATACCTGCAACATCCCGAACCGCCTGCAATGCAGTAAGTCCAGCTATTGGCAAGCCTGCAGCCTCTGGAAGAACCTCTGGAGGTCTCTTTACAGTTGTTTTCAAGGGTACCACAGCATACTCAGCTAGGCCACCCCCTTTCTGTCAAAATATATCAATTGGTCAAATCCCTCGATGTGCTTCTATATCTATTAAAGTGAAAGGATCATAATTTTAAGATTCCAGCTTGCAATTCATTGAAAATGAAATAAAAATTCGTAAGAGTGATTTCTGTTGCTTTCAAAGCAAATGACATGGGAAACAAATGATTTGTGTTGTTTGTCCATCACGATACAATGAAGGGTGGTAAATATACCATACACTCCATAGCACATGAAGCACCTTTAAACATAGTTTAACATATGATTTCTGTTGTTTGTTCATCACAATATAACCAAGGGTGATCAATATACATACACCCCACGCCACATTAAACCCCTCTGATCATAATTTAACATTTTTGAAATGACCTCAAATGCTAACAAGGTTAGGAGAACAATAAAATGCGTAAAACCCACTTTCACAATGATCTTTAGATATTCCATTAAAACCTTGCATGCAAGTTATAATTCAGAGACAAGGGTTAAGCATTATGGTAGACATACAATAAAAGTACGGAGCCATCAAAACCAGAAACACCAGAATGAACAACGGCAAAGGCATAGTCAGTTACCTCACTAGAGTCATACTTGTCAAGGATGAATTAGCAGCTATTGGAGAAAAGATAGAAGATGACGAGCTCATGTGAACTGCCTTGAACGGGGTCTCAAAGAAGTGGGATGTGTTTGTCCAAGTGATCAAGGGACAACAATGTTGATTTTTCCAGATTTCTTAGACTGATAATTACTTCCAATGATATTATTAATTATTTATCTTGTGTCACTTTATCATTAAGCAATTATACATAGGAAATCTTCAACATTAAACAATAATACCAATAGAAACATGAAGAGACAGCCAAACACTAGCGACACAAAAATTACCTTGGGAAAACCCCAAACCAAGGGAAAAACTTAACAACCATTTCTTAGAAAATTTGTCCATTTCAACAAGAGATACAATCTGATTTCCCAGTCAAAAACAAAGTCAAATTGACTAGTAACCAAAACCAGGTCAAACCTGGTCAAGCAAAAACAAATTTGGCCTCCTGAAATTTCAGTGTGCTTCAGATTCATCCTTTTAGTTCTGCCTCAGATTCGTTCTGATGTACTGTCTCAGGGTCTGATGAGCCTGAAATTTTGCCTCAGAAGATACATTTATGTGATCCGAATTTTGCCCAATGGAGGCCGAATGGCATTTATTTAGTGATCAAAGAAGCTCGAATGGACACATCCCTTGGGCTGGGCTGACTTGAACAGATTGGGGCCAACTTTACATTTTCAGAGGTAAAATTCACAATTTGAAAATTCAAATTTACTTGTTTTGGAGCCAACTTGGAGTCCACAATTTTATTGATTATTTCACAATTATGAAGACCGACCAAAGTTTAAAAAATTCAATAGACAAGACCTACCTAACTGGGATCGTTTGTGGAGCGATTTCACTCTGGAGGAGTTTAGGTTGAGTCTTGTCAATGGCAGCAACAATTGACAGAAGGGTGAGGGAGAACAAGAGAATGTGGTTCTTGCATGAAAGAACAAAGCGAAGAAGGGATCCAACAAAGGGTCCAACTCTAAGGGGGATAAGAAGAAGGACCTTTCAAAGGTCAAGTGTTACAGTTGTCACGAGTTTGGCCACTATGTCAACAATTGGCTGCAGAGGAAGAAAGGTGATAAGAAGAGCAACAAGCAAACGACAACTTCAACAAGTGCATACGAGCTTTCCAATCAAATGGAACAAGAGTTTGCACTCATAGCTTTCTTGACTAGCTCGACCTCTAAGTTATTTGGTAGATAAGTGTTATCAGAACCGGTGTAGAACCAGACCGGAATTGGTCGAATTGGCCGGCCCGGCTGTTTTTGGCCCAAAACCAGTCCGAAACTGGCCTCCGAACTGAAATAGGCTGAACTGGCCGGTTCAGGATTGGTTCTGTGCAGTGTGTACCTATGCAAGCCAACATAAAAAAATTGCCTTTTTTATTTTATTTTTTAAGTTTTTCAATTGGTTGACCCACTTCTAATTCTCCCCTAGGCTAGCCTAATATTCAAGCATATAGCTTTTAGCCTAATAATCAAGCATATGGCCCTAGTATTGTTATGCAATTCATGCAAGTAAAAGTGACATTCTCCTTTATCTTTCATTTTCATCCTTTTACTTAAATTTTTAACATTATCATGAAATGACTCAAGATGTTTGAGAGTGGTTCCAACCTCGTTGGATTTCATATGGAGAAAGTAGAATTTTAGATTTCACTCAAAATCTAACAGACTTAATAGTTTTTCAGGATTTCAGGATTGAGGGAATTGCAATGTTTCCATTGGATTTTGTCATATATGAGGGTATGGAACTAGTATTTAATAAAGAGCACCAAGCCCTCTATGTACTTTGATGTTAGTGGCATTGGTTGTTGAACTCCTCTATCATGAGTCTACTAAACAATGTACCCATCACTCAAATAAAATCTTGACATGACATGCTATGTTTTTCTATCTTATTTTAATGCCTAAATGGTTATATTGATAATGAAGACAACAATATAGGCAATGATTTTGATGATATGTAGGCGTTTGTTATAGCATGATTTTTTTTGGATGCTAGAGGCCATCTAGAGCCTAATTGTTGGTGTATTTTCGGTCCAGAGATGGATTGCACTCAATGCTATTTTGGTTATGTGCACCCTTACATGCTATGTAAATGAGAATTTTTGCATATTTGTGTATAAATGGTTTGGATTCATATGGTTGCACATAATATATATGTTTTTCTATAAAATATGAATATTTTGTGTTTTTGGTAAACCGTTTTTTCCCCAATTTTTTACTGGTTTTGCTCTGGTTCCAACTGATTCCTGGTCCACAAGGTTTTTCGGTTCGATCACCGGTTCGGTTCTGATAACATTTGTGGTATATAGACAGTGGGGCATCATTTCATATGACAGGAGTTAGGGAGAACTTCTCCAATTACTAGGAGGAGGACACTAGATTCCAAATCGAGATGGTGAACAAGTCCAAGTGCATCCCAGTTGGGAGAGAGATTGTTCTATTTTAGAGGGAGTCTGGCAAGTCGATTCCCATCCATGATGTGTTGCATGTGCCAAGAATGGGGATGAATTTGATTTCCATATCTATTCTTTAGGACAATGGGTACAATGTATTCTTTAGAGGACAACAGGTGTCGATAAAATGCTAGGAGTGGAAGTCACCCATAGTTATTGGAGTTAGGAGCGACAAACTTTACAGGTTGTAGTTAGATACTCCAAAGGCATTGGTGAGCAGTAGTGATTTGAGAGATTAGGGAGAGCTATGTCATAGGAGGATGGGGCATATTCATTATAGGGCACTTAAGTTACTCCAGGAGACAATGACAAGTGTTCCAAAGGTGAGCATAGAGCATGATGATGTGTGCAAGGGATCTGTACAGGGGAAGTTTGCTAAGGAAACGTTTCCAAGGAGTGACACCTGATACAAATGTGTTCTTGATCTAGTTAATTTTGATATATGCGATTTGATGTTTGACGCAATTTTTCATAGGGTGCGAATACTTTGTAACCTTTATTCATGACTACTCCAGGAAGACTTGGATATACTTCTTGAAGACCAAGGACAAGGTCTTCAGTCGCTTCCAAGAGTTCAAAGCTCTTGTGGAGAATTTGATAGGCAGGAAGGTGAAGGTTCTTCAGTTGGCTAATGGAGGCAGGTACAAAAGGAAAGCATTCCAGGAGTTCTGTACCACAGAGGGGATCAAGAGAGAGTGGATGGTTCCTTACAACCTACAATAGAATGAGGTTATTAAGAGGAATAATTGTTCAATATCAAAGGGAACTAGGCCCATATTGTATGACCAAGATATGCCACAATACTTATGGGCATAGGCATGTAGTACAGTGGTATGTATTCAGAAAGGGGTCCCACATAAGGCATTGGTGTTGATTTGGGGTAGCATCGTATGTGCTCTAGCCATGAGAATTGGTGGAGAGGCTAAAGCACATGAGATATCCAAGACCCATAAATGGTTTGGACAGATTGTACCTGGTTTGGGAGATACTAAAATAATTAATATTTTTAATGGAGTTCCTAAGTCTAAACTTAGGAAAATTAAAATATTAATGGGTATTAATATAAAACTGGGTTAGAAGGTTCCAAAAGTCATGGATCAAGCCAAATCTAATCTTAGCCGTTGATTAGAGATTTAATCTCGGCCGTTGAAGGACCAACAAGAAAAGTATAAGAAGAGGTTCGAGGGTCAGTTGGAGAATACACCAGAGTGATTAGTCATTCATTTTGCTAGAGCGAGGTTGCCAAGCAAAAGTGAATCAGTGATCAGCAGCGAGGGGCAGTGAGTACTAGGTAGAGAGGCAGAGACAGTGCCAAGAGACCAGTGCAGAAGCAGAGAGCGAGAGCAGCAGCCAGAGCAGGCCACGCAGAGCCCAGTAGAGACAACGCAGAGCCCAAAGGGACTGTGTCATCCACGCAGAAGGCAGAGGGAGTGACACAAAGGGTCCCAGAGGCTGCGCAATGCCTCAGAGGGCTGACGCAGTGCAACAAGAGGCTGACGCAGAGGCCAGAAGGGCCAACGCTGAGCTTCAGAGTCACCAGAGAGGGTTTCGTGGGACAGGTTTTCTGAATACCTGTTTCCAAATAGAGAGGTATTGCTGCCGTATATTTTTCTTTGTCAGGTGAGCCGGTTAGGCACCCAGTTGTACTCAAGGAAATATTGCATAATAATAAATCCTCAGAATAGCTTCATCAGTTTTTCTGCATTGGGTTTTTCCGGGGACATTTGTCCAAAAATAATGTTAGGATATTCTGACACATAGGAAATAGTTAAGTATAACTTGGTCTAGTGTAGAGTTAGGTAAAGTGTGTTTCTTTACTATGTACATTTGTAACTTACAATCCGACAGTCACGATATGTTCTAGACATGAAGTGATCAGATGGTTCATTCTCTCCTCGGTATTACCGACACTTGATCCGTGGCTTAACAGCCGATTGGTCCATCATCTCTATTTAAAGAGCATGGAGGGTCATTTGTAGTGTGACCATTCATGAGAGAAGCTTATGTAAATTTTCTTTCTTTTATTAATAAATTGCTTGAAGTGCCTGCGTTGGTTCAGGCCGTGGACTGTTTCCCACTTTGAGGGTTTTAACCACGTCAAGAATATTGGTGTATTGATATGTGATCTGTTTGTGAGCGGTGTCCTTTGGTGTTCTATCTGAGGAACTTACCCTGTAAATTCCTACAAATAACGGTGTCACTTGTGTGTTTGTTTTCTTTCAACTGATGATCTATAGATGTTGTGACTGTATTGTGTTTATTTTGGTCTTTAAATGTTTTAAATAACTTGTTTAGAATTTACAAGTAGAAGAAATAAACCAGCAAAATACAGATTTATTTTCTAACAGATAGACTTAGAAAATTCAACAATTGGGAAAGATGACACTGGAGGAAGCGTTTACGCAAAGAAGCCAAACATCAGCCACTTTAGGATATTTGGCAACTTAGCATATTGTCACATTCCAAGGGATACGCATTCTAAGTTGGATCAGATTGCAAAGAGGGGGTACTTTGTGTTGGAGAATCTAGTAGGGCAGTTATTTAAACAATTCTCCTTATCCTTGATAAAAGCTTGTGAACTTATGTTAGCTTCTTATTATTCTTAGTTAGATTTTTTTCATCAAACAATTATCAAGAGCATAAACCATGAAGTTCATAGAAGACAATGGACACAAACTGTAAGCTCCAAGCCAGGGAAAACCCCTCCAAGGGGAAAACCCAAAAGGAATCTCTTCTCTTACAGAAGAATCAAATCAAATGAGAAAAATCCAAGACCCAAAGACCAAAGCCAGACCTCCTCCAAGCACCAAGTCAGCCCTCCAACAATTCCTTCTTGAAACAAGCTGAAGTCAACAAGGTCAACAGAGGTCAAACTTCAAAATTCCTGGTCAAAGCAGAGTTTTGGCTCTTATTAAGTTTTTCAGACTTGCAATTTGGACCTACAATTCTCTGCCTCCTTGCAGCTGCAGAAACCCTAGTTTTGCACGTGTGAGAGAAATCAAGCCCAAAAATCAAATTTTCCTTCCTACTTTTGAATTCTTCTTGTCTTCTTGTCCTTGGCTCTTCTTGCTTTAGATCGAACTTCTAAAGTGTGTGCAAATGAGTCGTGTTGACCACACGTGTCAAACAACCCAGGATGCAGAGTACATATCAGTGGATAATTTTTTTTCAAAGTCATCATCGTCATGCAACTTCCAAATTTATCATTGTAATCCCAAATTTTGTAACCTTGTGGGCCTTCATTGTAAAAATGATTCTAGTATGACTGTAAAGCCATGTAAAAACATCTAGGTAAGCCTTTGATTCTTAGCAAAGAGTTTCACTCTAGGGAGTTTTTTACCCTCACCAATTGTTATCGTTTGTGGACCCTTATAATTGGCAGAGTTTTTCTCCCACACATACCCCAAAGCTAGAGTGGGGCTTGACGGTAAGGTCTCATGTGTAGTCCTACTGTTATTGAGTCTATGTATTTTTATCATACTGGATCATCTGTCTTGTGTCGCAGAATTTGGTTGAGTCTAAGAGGTCATGTATTAATTATAGAATTCCCCTTCTAATGGGATGTCTATGTACTATCCTGATGTAAAAAGTGTTGTCTAAGAATATTTTTGGTGGACGATTACTCATAATTATACATCATTGCCAAAATATTTTTTAGGCCCACTTTAAGGGTGGAAAATATGTGTAATCCCCTCTTGAGTCATTTATTTTATTTTCCAGTAAAAATGTCAAAATAGTTAAACTAGAAACTTGTCAAAAAATTAAAATGAGAGAAAATTAAATTCTCTCCAAGTGGAAAATTTACCAAAAATTTATTGAGGTTCTTTTTTAAAATAAAAAATTAGAAAGGTCATTTCCAAGGTAAAAAGTATCAGTCCAAAAATTCATTGGGCCAAAAAGAATAATTTCTCAAGAAAATCGAATTTTTGGGTCAAGGTGGTTACTTAATGAGAGAATTACGATAATTCTATTTTTTGAAGATTCTCCAATGATCCGAACCCACCCAGAAGTCAAAATTTGGTCCATCAAGCTCAACAATCAAGGAGGTCGAAACTTTTTGGAGATCTGTGCACTAGTTATCAAGGGATCAAATTAATTTAACAAGGATCAAGCCATGGATCACAGGAACTAGCGATTATTTCCACTTGGGGGGTTTGACGCCCTCATGTTGTATATAAGGAAGCTATTTTCCTCTTCATTGTATCATGTAATCATAAAAAAATCTTGATCGAGCTATGAGTCAAGCTCTGCTGGTTGTAGTCTTTTTTTCTGGAATAATAAAGAAAAAGTCTTTGCGGGTTTATTCATGATGGTGTTCCTCTTCTCCTTCTTGGTAACATTTTTCTGAATTATGTTCTAAAAGCTATACTAACATAAATTTTTTAAGTTATTATTTCATTTGCTAGTGTTGGATTAACTACTTGCACAACTATTTTGCATCAGTTACTAGGCTTAGAGCAACACATTAAAATTGATTAATCTAGCAAATTTCTCCAGATTTTGAGGATTTATTGTGTGATCTAGCTTCTTTTGATCTAATAACTTGATCTTAAGTGTGTAGAGACCTCGTTAATATTTAGATCTTAGATGTGAGTGGAAGTCTTTGGTTGGATCAACCAACTCCCAAGACAAGAAGCTCAAGAGCCCGTGTTAAATTTCCAGGACTTATCTCATGATTGTTTTGCAAAGATCTTGGCTTTGACTCAAATACAAAAATCCTATTTTATTCATTTATCTCTAATTTAATTATGCAATAAAAGAATATATCTCCTAATTAGAGCTATAAAATTATTGTGAATATTATAGATAAAATTGTAAATTTTCTAACCCTTGTATCTATTTGTCCTTTGTACATATAACCAATTGGGGTTTTAATTTTTTATTCTTGTGGATCCAAGTTGAATTGCTAGGGCTTCTATTTAAATTCTTTTTGCAAGCATATTCACCTTGAAGATCAAAGAAATCTGAATTTGTGAGGAAACTAGCCCTCACCTAGCCTAGACGGCTAGGGTTGGGGCAACGTTGCATTCTTTCGGAAGTTGTCTTGCAAAATTACCAAGGTCGCAAAGGATTTGAGCCCTGATCTAGTCTTTCATGGGTTTGATCCATCGAATTTGAGCCTCTTTCCTTCAATGCAACTGCATTTTTGGGAGGCTGCAAGCCCTAGAGGGCTAATCTCATTGCAAAATCAGGGTTTCTTCAAGAGTTTGCTACATAAAAAAATTTGCAAATAATTTCAATAATCATTTTATATGTTCTCTCATCAAATCTGACTTTGGATGATTATTGCAGGTTTATTGACAAATTTTTTAGGGCTAAAGTCTGATCATAAGGCTTATCTTGATGACTGCTAGGGTTATAGACAAAATTTTGCTTGGCCACAGGCCTAGATAGGCCTAATCTCCACAGTCGCGACTTAAAAGGCTTGTAAATTCGTTGTACTTGACTTAGAGACTAACCCTCATTTGATTGTAGGCCTATACATATCATTGGCAAGGATTTTGGCACTTGTTTGGTTTGCAGGCTTGTTATTATACTTGATCCATTGGAGCTCCCGTTTAGGCCTAGCCGAAAGGCCTAGAGGCCATATTTGACTTAGCTGCATAATATTTTAAAGTCTAATCCATATCCTCGTTGATTGAAAAGGCTAACTCTTGTCATTGTAGGGGTAACATTGCATTTTTGGAAGGCTTATAACACTGATCTTTGGTCAAGACATTGGCATTTGACACATTAGTCATTGGAGGAAGGACACTAGGCCTAGAGGCCTTGTTTCCCTTAGCTAAGAGCCACTTGCAGAACTTAACGTGCTACAGGTTTGAAGCATCACATTCAAAGGCTAATCATATAGTAAATTTGATAATAAAAAGCCCTAAAACAATCATAATTGATCACATTAACACATGATGGTTTAATGAGCATTCTTGGTCATTGATCTTGCTTGACCGTGGGCCATTTATGGACTGATAGGGTTTCATAAGGTCTGGTGCAAGTTATTGATCATTGGAGTATACTATCTCGTGCCTTTCTCTTTGGTATTTGGTAGAATTGTTCATCTTCTTGTGGTATTGGAGGAGCTTCTTCTTCTTCCTCTTGGAATACTAACCTTGCCTATTTGCTCTCATTGATTAGATAGGATTTCATTGATAGCATTGTTAGATCTAGTCTTTGTTTGCGTTTCTCATTTAATTCACTCTTAGCAATCTCATATGTCATTAGTTTCTTGTGTTGGCATCATTAAATTTTCACTTGTTCCTAATTGCTATCTCATCTAAGTGAAAGTTATCATAACTAAGGCACTTGAAATTGGTGATTAATAGTTTCATTAAGTAATCCTAAGGTGCTTCATTGGTTATCTTGTAGCCTTGTATTCAAAGTGATATTTCATAAGCTTGGTTATAAGTGTTTTATATCTCTCCCATTGAAGCATATTGTCATCATTGTAACTCTTTGAAGCTATCTAATCTCATCATTCACATCATCATTCTAGTCTAGTTCTGCATTTCCTAAAACTTACCTCCAATCATAAGCTTGGTTGATAGAAAGTTAGGACCACCTTCTTCATCCAATTTGCGAAGCTTGACCCTTGCTCAACGGTTAAAACAGGTGACCTTGCAGTTCTCTTGTGGGCAATCCCTTGTAGGAATGGAGGCATCTAGGTTGTTAGAACTCTAGGGTAGGTATCATTAATGAGGCCTTAGCCTCCTTCCCTTGGATTTCTTTCTACAACCTCATGTGAGACTTGCTTCAAAATAATTGAAGCGAAGGCTCTCACTTACACTAGGCATCTTAATTAAAACCAATCAAGATCTTGCATTTCACATTAGATAGATCTTGCATCTCATCCATCATTGGTAATTAGAATTGTGAGCTAATCTAAAATTGCAAGCTTTCATTATTGATCTTGTCATTTCAAAGTTCATTGTCCGAACATGTTTATGTTCCTTGCAATTGTTCGCTCAAAGTTTATCACTCATATTTCTAATCATCTTACTAACATTTCTTTGCAGCACTGCTTATCTTGTAATTTGAAATATCTCGTGCAAGTTCTTTAATTTATTTGGGCATTGTTATCAAGGCACTGGTCTCTTGTTGTTTCATCTTAAGTGTCGTATCAATTAAATTGAATCCATATATCTTACATTGCTCAATATAATAGCCAAACTTGTCGTCTATCTTATTCAAGTTACTGAGAGAAGTGATTGCCTTGCCTCTTGATCTCCTGGACTTTTTGACTTCAACAAGTTTCCCCTTAGTTTTTTATCCTTTAGGGACTACCTCCCTTAGCTTGCTTAGGAGAGAGCTTAAAAAAAGAAAGTAGGGATCAAAGTGACAACCCCTACTTTGAGCGTTGAGCCTCAAAGATGTACCTTGTGGGGTTGGGAACCTTTTCCCACACTTAGGTGTACACTTCGGGCGACAACAGGTCGAAGTCTTTTCCTTTAAATACCCTTCTCATGAGATCGAATAGGCCTCTCATAGGCCAACTTTTCACTGATAGGACCGACTTGGTTATGGAGGTCAAATTTGACTTTCTAGACACACAAATAATATCTTTTACATGTTACAACTTGTCTATTTGGGTCTTATACAAATGATAATGACTCTCTTGACTCATGACAAATATTCTTTTAATATGACAAACCTTAGGAGCATGAAATGCATGCTTGACGAATCAAATGGAGCATGAAACCTATGCTTCAAAATAATATTTTTCTTTCTTCTTTTGTTTGTTACATAAGATATACATAATGACATGAGTACAATGACAATTATAAAGACCGAAACTAGTTAAATTTTCCAACACTCCCTGTTAACTAGGGAGGTATTCATAATTGTACTACCTGTACAAGGAGATTCTCAAACTTAAATATTCTCATAAGAGTCGGATTGATAAGCCATCTTTAAGCATCAACATCATAACCAACACTGTCAACATATTAAGGCTTTAACTGGCAACCTCTACTTATATTAGAGAATAATGCTTGGAGGCTTTACTTGAGACACCACACTATCTCGTAAGGCACATAACCCATCCAAGTGTTCACTAGGTATGTCCTTTTAGGACTATTCTTTTCTTGGGTTTCCAATCCTTAAAAAATATCAATCCTCTTCAACCACTCTTGTCTTGGATACCCTATCCAATCCTCAAAGAGTCTCAGTCTACTTCTTATTTTGGATTTTTTGTCCTCAAGGAGTATCAATCTTAGATGCTTATCCAATCCTCCATTCTCCTTCCTAGTGCCTTCATTTAAATTTACCACTGTTAATCCTAGTCTAGTGCATGACACATGGAGAATATGATGTCTAATATCGCTCCCTCTAAACCAGAGAGGAAATCCTCATTCCCTCTTGATTAGGGAATAGATCCTTGCTCCTTAATCATTTAAGGAGACTTCTTACTCCCTCTTAAGCATAGAGGAGATTCCTTACTTCCTTTCAACTAGGAAGTTATTGCCATAATCTTTTTAGCGTGTCTTCATCAATACATCAACTACTAGTTCTTCATGGAGATCTTCCAGTAGTAGCTGCAAGGCTCTTCATTCCTTTTGCATCTCATCATATTGTGCTTTTGTAATGGAGCCAAAATTTCTTCATTCTGTGACAAGGTTCAGGGCATCAACCTTTCATATCACTTTCCTCTATTCATCATCAACAAAGGAATTATATTGAGCCAATCAAAGTAGAGCTAGTCATAGCTCCCTCAAATCATGAAAGTGATCTTCATTGTTATCGAAAGTTGAAACATAAACATCAGGGTATCCTTTTGTACTGCTACCTTTCAATCTCAAGATGATGTAGACATCTTGACCACATAATTATTCAAGGATTACCAAAGCATCCACTCAATCCATGTATTCATTGAATTGAGTTCAAAACACATAGTTGTAGATACACTTGCCTCAACTGCCATTATGTATTTTTGCAACATTCTTCTAGGTAGCAAAACCATATACCAACCAGACAACCGATACCAAAACATCAATATCATAATCACCTTAACATGATGGCCTTTTGTCAAGATATCAGATTCTTCTTGCTTGATTCCATTGAGATCAACATCCTTCCACTTGGTTTATCTCCATATTGTACAAGAATCCTTCTCCATGCTTTCACTTTTAATCAAAGTGCCCATCGAAAAAGCTGCAATATCTTCTTTCTTGGAGTTGTCATTATCAACTCTCTTTCTTTCTTCAGGAGACCATATTTGATGTTGATCAATATCATCATGTCTAAGTCATGCTATCTTATGGAAGAGTCTTGATATTTAGTCATTCCAAAGCATACCAAACTTCTTCTAGGCATCAAATAATCATATGGAAGATCTTTCATGCTTATGTTACTAAGCACACTCTTTTGACTAACTCTTTCTGCAAGATTCTTGAGGATATCAATTCTACCTTCTAGAGAAGAGTTACTAAAGACATGCATACCTTTTCTTTCATATAACCATCTAGCCATCCTTCCTTTGAATGAGCTTGATTCTCCTTATAGAAGATAAGTTTCCCTTCAAAACAGGAGAAAGACTTCAATTCTACCTTTCAAACCGCAACTTGACCATCATCATCCCTTCATCCCTAAAGATCATTGATTCCATACTAGATGGAATATAGTTAAGTCATAATGCTTCTTCCAAATATCAAAGAAACTCCCCTAAATGATGGTTCTTATTGGAGGATCCTGGTGATCCTTTTTGCAAGATGACTACCTCTAACATTATGTTAGAAAATGCTTGGATGAACTATGATATGCAAAATGGTCCCAATTTTCTCATTCTTGCCAGCTAGATGACTTCTTCCAAAGCAATTTGATCATGTGGACTCTAAGTCTTCTACTATCATATGCTTCCTTCTATGATGCCATGCTTCATAAGAACAAAGACTCTTATAGAGAATGCAATGATGCATGTTTACTCTAACTGATACTTTCTAATAAAAGAAAGACAAATTGCAAATAAACTTGATAGAGATGGAACTTCTTTCAATAGTAGATCGTTGGGATCTTCACCTTTCGACTTTTCTCAGGCTCTTCCTTTTCTTTATCTATGTGAGCTCCACTTCTTTCCTTCCTTTTGTTGTTTTTCTTGTTTGGACAATCCCTCTTAAAATGTCCATACTCATTGCATCCAAAGCATTGTATCTTGGACATATCTAGTTTTCCTTTGGACTTTCCAAACTTCCCTTTCTTCTTCTTGGATTTTACAACAAAGGCTTGAGACTTTTCATTTGATTTGGTGTCATCCTTTGCCTTTATCCTTGTTTCTTCCAAGATACATTGAGCCCATAGTTCATCAAAGGTAGTATCTTTTCTTGAGTAGACACTAGTTACAAAACTGCTCCATTCAGGTGGCAAAGCATTTAGCACACAAGTAGTCATCTCTGAATCGGAAATGACTTCCCCAAGCCCTTGCAACTGGTCCCTCAATTGTGAGATCTTCATAAGATATGTGGACATATATTCATTCTTTGACATCCTTGTTTTATATAGTTGATTTCTCAAGGATATTTTCTAACCTGATGTACTTATAGAGTACAATTTCACCAACTTATCATAGATTTCTTTAGATGTACTCAAATCAGCAACAAAGGGAATGAGATGATCCTTTATGGATTCAATAAGAATCCTTTGTGCCCTCACCTCTCCCTTCTTGTATCTTGCTAATTCTTGAGTCTTCTCTTTGTCTGGTTGAGTAATTTCTCCAAGAACATATTCCATGACTTCATTTTCTGTAAGCACCAAATCAATCCTCTTCTTCCATGCTAGGAAGTTTGTTGATCCAACAAGCTTGTTGCTTTCCTTGCAAAATGAAGTCATTTTATTTGTAGATTGAGACATGGAGAACAATATGGTACTTACTTGTCAAACAAGTGTCCTTCTTGATGATGCCTTCAACTATCTTGATGCTTTTGAGATTCTTCAAGAAACTTCAAAGATGTCCTTTAATAACAAAGATCCTTCAGAAGAGAGAAAGATAGTAAACTTCCTTCCTTCAATGAGAGCTTGATCCTTCTTAAGATGATGAGTTCTTCTTCCTTGTGTCCTTAGCAATTGATTCCCTTTGACAAGAAACCTCCTCTTATGCCAACAAGATGATCCTCAAGTTGCCTTCTCTTCACCTTAGCTCTGAAACCATGTTGGAGAATCTAGTAGGGCAGCTATTTAAACAATTCTCTTTATCCTTGATAAAAGCTTGTGAACTTATGTTAGCTTCTTAATATTCTTAGTTAGATTCTTTTCATCAAACAATTATCAAGAGCATAAACCATGAAGATCATAGAAGACAATGGGCATAAAATGTAGGCTCCAAGCCAAGCAAAGCCCCTCCAAGGGGAAAACCAAGAAAGAATCTTTTCTCTTCTTATAGAATCAGATCAAATGAGAAATCCAAGACCCAAGGACCAAAGCCAAGATCTCCTCCAAGCACCAAGTCAGCGCTCCAACAATTCCTTCTTGAAACAAGCTCAAGTCAACAATGTCAACGGAAGTCAAACTTCAAAGTTCCTAGTCAAAGCAGAGTTTTGAACCTCTATTTCAGACCTACAATTCTTGGCCTCCTAGCAGCTGCAAAAACCCTAGTTTTGCACGTGTGTGAGAAATCAAGCCCAAAAATCAAATTTTCCTTCTTGCTTTTGACTTCTTTTCCTTCACTCTTCTTGCTTCCTTTTCTCGCTTTAGATCGAACTTCTGAAGTGGGCAAATGAGTCAAACTCTCTTCCTTTAAATATTCTTCTCATGAGGTCGAATAGGCATCTCCTACGTTGAATTTTCACTGGCAGGTTCAACATGGTCTTGGAGGTCAAATTTGACTTTCTAGACACAAATAATATCTTTTACATGTTACAACTTGCCTAGACGGATCTTATACAAATAATAATGACTCTTGACTCGTGATAAATATTCTTTTGACATGACAAACCCTAGGATCATGAAATGCATGCTTGACCTAATTAACCAATTAAAATAGAGCATGAAACCCATGGTTGAAAATAATATTTTTCTTTCTTCTTTTGTTTGTTACATAAGATATACATAATGACATGAGTACAATGACAATTATGAAGACTACAACTAGTTACATTTTCCAACACTTTGTTGGGTACAGTGAGACCTCAAAGGCATATATGATTTTTATTCCAGGGACTGGGAGGATTATTGTTAGAAGAGATGTTAGATTCATGCAAGGCAAGGCATATTGGAGGTCTAGAGATTTGCCAACATCAATTGATTAGAGTGACCAACCAGCAAATACTCCAAGGGTAGAATTGATCCAAGTGGATATTGGTAGCCACTCGCCTATTCCACTTGGACCCCCACAACTGTTTCTTTCATTTTTTCAGTTTCCTTAATTGTAGCACAGTTTACTATTTTTGGCAGTCTTTTGGGTCCTAAACTTCTAGAGCCGTTTTGAGGCCCTATGCGACGTTGTTTTGGAAAACAAGCAAACATGAGTCTTCAAATGATGTTTGCAAAATAAAGTTGTAGTCCTCGGATAAATATTTCTAGAGAGGTATTGTGTGTGTCAAATAGAGATCTGAGATCGTATGCCAAAGTTAAGACCCCGGGAAGTTGATGTACCAATTTACCTAAACGGGTCCCACAATTATGGCGCTTCATCTCCTAGGGTTAGATTTTTGGATGTTTAGAGTTTTCCATTGTTTCTCAATAATATATAGGCCTTTGAGCCTCATTGTAACATAGTTCAGATGCATGTAGCCACCACATATCTTCTCAGAGATAAGCTACCATCACCCGAGCTAGTTTATTTCCATTATGTATGTAAACACATTCAGTGCTTTGATATTAATGAAATGAAGTATTATTTCTACTACACTGTATTTATGGTTATATCTGTATTTTGTCGCATTCTTGTTTAAGTTTAGACCAGCAGTATCAGAGCGGTTTGTTCTTTTTTTGTTTTTCTTTGCATGTCCCCAACAAGGTCAGGGTATAAGGAGTTAGGGCTCGAACTAGTTGAACCTTTGCAAGACCAGCCTCGCAAACCTCAATGGCCTGCCATGGCGGAAGAAAAGAAAAACGAGGGGGTTAGAGATTCTTTCAAAATATTGCTCAAAGAAGCCCTTGAGTGGTAGAGGAACACGATGATGGACAACTTTGCCCAGATCCTTCGGCGGCTACCCACAGGCGACACATATCCTTCTAGCAGCCACTCTGGAAGTGCCACAGCCTTTAAGGTACAAGCTAACTTTGATATCCCCATATTTGGAGGTCAGATAGATGCGGATGCCGTAGATAAATGGTTAAATCTGCTAGAAGGATATTTTTCGGTTCATGATTTTTCCAACCAGGAAAATATTACTTTTGCACTCCACAAAGCCGCCCCCCACGTCAAGGACTAGTGGAAAACCTACTATGAGAAGAGGGATGAGAGTACACCCTCACTATTTTCAGCTGCACTCACTTGGAATTCTTTTCAAGATGCCATCAAGGAGCGGTATTACCCTGCTGGGAGCTACGAGGATAAATACATAACGTGGACTACGCTGCGGCATGGAAGGGACCAAGATGTGCCAGAGTTCACAAATATTTTTCATACCATTCGCACGGAGTTGGGTATCAAGGATTCTGAGCGACATTTGGTACTCAAGTACTGTGGTTGTCTCTATAAGTACATCCAAGACGAGATGCAGTCCCTAGACATCTCCTCGCCCGACACGACCTATCGATACGCTGTCAAGATCGAGCAAGAATTTAAACAAAAGAAGTGAGACATTGGATCTGAAAATCTGAAGCAAGGGAAAGGCACCCAAAACTGCAGAGAAAATGCCATATTTTCACCTCTAGGATGCACTGTTATGTCACCTGGGACACTTCTGTGTTCCTTCAAATGAGCGTGACAAGATGATTTGGGAGCCGCACTACAGTCGGATCGCTGGAAATTTTAGAGTAGAGAAAACAATGGCAATGTTGCAGAAGTATTTTTATTGGCCAAACCTTCAACAGGGTGTTGGGAAGTACATCGGATCATGCACTACCTACGCCATTGCCAAACTAACCATCAAGAAGCAAGGCCTATATACTCCTCTTCCACTGCTAATCGACCTTGGGAATCCATCTCCATGGATTACATGTCGGCCTTCATTCTACTAAGCATGGCAACGACTGGTTTTCGTGTTCGTCGATAGATTCTCTAAGATGGCCATTCTGGCAGCCTGCAAGAAGAGTATCACAACAGAACTCACTACTAAGCTCTTCTTTGAACGAGTGTGGATACATTTTGGGATCCCACAATCCATTATCTCAGATCGGGACAACAGGTTCCTAAGTACATTTTGGTCAAGTCTCTGGTCGATGCTGGATACCAAGATCACTAAGTCCACGACTTTCCACCCCCAAACTGATGGCCAAACAGAGGTTGTCAACAGGATGATCATGCACATTCTGCACATGTACATCCACACACATGGGATGAAAGCCTCCCCTATGTCTAGCAACACTACAACAGGGCTCTCCATAGCTCAACTCGCCACAACCCCTTTTTGGTGGGGTTGGGATTCCAGCCACTATGTCCCATTGATGTGGCCATACCATTTGCAACTACTCAGGCAGATTCATCTCATGTCCAGTCCAAAGCCGACAGGGTTAACAACTTCATTGAGCACATTCAGCACATCCACCAGTAGGTCCATGACATATTGGACAAAAACAATGCTAAGTACAAGCAACGTCATGATCAACATCAGGTGCCACACAAGTTCCAGGTGGGTGACAAAGTTTGGTTAAATTTGCAGAAGGAGCGTCTCGTTGGGCCCCACCGCAAGCTTCACCCGCTCCGATATGGGACTTACACCATCACTAAGGCTGTAGGGGACAATTTTTTCGAGTTCAACATTCTACCATTCCTTGGCCTGCACCTAGTGTTCAATGTGGACCGCCTTCAACCATACTTTCCACCATTCCTTGGCTTGCACCCAGTGTTCAATGTGGACTGCCTTCGACCATACTTTCCACCATTACTGGACACATTAGACATTGCAGAACAACTCACACCAACAGAGTTAAACCCAGACTGCATGGAACAAGCCACAATTGATCGGATCATGGACACACAAATCAAGAACACTCGCCAACAGAAGATCCAATTGTATCGAGTTGTCAAAGCTAGCCAACTCCTGCACCAAGGCAAGTGGCTCACCAAAGACCAAGTTCAACAAAAGTTTCCCCATCTCATGGAGGCACTCAACGTAATGGGGGCCATCGCTTCCTAAGCGGGGAGGACTAATCCATGTGGATATTGGTGGCCACCCGCCTATTCCACTTGGACCCCCACCATTGTTTCTTTCAGTTTTTCAGTTTCCTTAATTGTAGCACAATTTACTATTTTTGCAAGTTTTTCAAGTCCTAAACTTCCGGAACTGTTTTGAGGCCCTCAATGATGTTTTCTTGGAAAACAGCCTAACATGAGGCTTCGACTAATGTTTGCAGTCAAAAGTTGTAGTCCTCGGATAAATCTTTCTGACGAGGTATTGTGCGCGTCAAACAGAGATTGTATGCCAAAGTTACGACCTCGAGAAGTTGATGTACCAATTTACTCAAACGGGGCCCACAATTTTGGCGCTTTATCTCCTAGGGTTAGGTTTTGGATGTTTAGGGTTTTCCATTGTTTCTCAATAATAAATAAGCCTTTGAGCCTCATTGTAACACAGTTCAGAGGCATGTGGCCGCCACATCTTTTCTCAGAGATAAGCTACCTCCCCTGAGCTAGTTTATTTCTATTCTGTATGTAAGCATATTCAGTTCTTTGATATTAATGAAATGAAGTGTTATTTATATTGCAACTCTGTATTTATGGTTATATCTGTATTTTGTTGCGTTCCTGTTTAAGTTTGGATCAATGGTATCAAAGCGGTCTGCTCTTTCTCTGTTTTTCTTTGTATGTCCCCAACGAAGTTAGGGTGGAAGAAGTTAGGGTTCGAACTGGTTGAACCATTGCAAAATTAGCCTCACAAACCTTGACGACCTCCCATGACGGAAGAAAAGAAAGACGAGGGGGCAGGAGATCCTTTCAAAATATTGCTCGAAGAAGCCCTCAGGTGATAAAGGAATGCGATGATGGACAACTTTGCCCAAATCCTTCGGCAACTACCCACAGGCGACGCATCTCCTTCCAACATCCATTCTGGAAGTGCCACACCCTTTAAGGTACAAGTTAACTTTGATATCCCCATATTTGAAGGTTAGATAGATGCGGATGCCATAGATAAATGGTTAAATCTGCTAGAAGGATATTTTTTGGTTCATGATTTTTCCAACTGGGAAAATATTACTTTTGCACTCCTCAAAACTGCCCCCCACGTCAAGGACTTGTGGGAAACCTACTGTGAGAAGAGGGATGAGAGTGCACCCTCACTATTTTCAGCCGCACCCACTTTGAATTCTTTCCGGCACACCATCAAGGAGTATTACCCTATTGGGAGCTACGAGGATAAATACATAAAGTGGACCACGCTGCGATAGGGAAGGGACCAAGACGTGCCGAAGTTCACAAATATTTTTCATACCCTTCACACAAAGTT
Source organism: Pinus tabuliformis (assembly GCA_031772625.1). NCBI lineage: Eukaryota > Viridiplantae > Streptophyta > Pinopsida > Pinales > Pinaceae > Pinus > Pinus tabuliformis. The sequence goes on from CM062818.1 coordinate 1,704,356,817, forward strand.
AGGTATCAAGGATTCTGAGCGACATTTGGTACTCAACTACAATGACTGTCTACACAAGTACATCCAGGATGAGATGGAGTTCCTAAACGTCTCCTTGCTCAGCACGACTTATCGATACATTGTCAAGATTGAGCAAAAGTTTAAACAGAAGAAGCGAGACTTTGAATTTGTGAATCCGAAGCAAGGGAAAGGCGCCACCAAACCGCAGAGAAAATTCCAAATTTTCACCTCCAAGATGCACTGTTATGCCACCTAGGACACATATGTGTTCCTTCAAGCGAGCGTGCCGAGATGATTTGGGAGGTGCACTACAGTCGGGTTGTTGGACATTTTAGAGTAGAGAAAATAGTGGTAGTGTTGCAGAAGTATTTTTATTGGCCAAACCTTCGACAAGATGTTGGGAAGTACATTAGATCCTGCACTGCCTACGGTATTGCCAAACCAAATATCAAGAAGCAAGGCCTATATACTCCTCTGCCTACTCCTAGTCGACCTTGGGTATCCATCTCCATGGATTACATTTCGAGCCTTTCTTCTACTAAGCATGGAAATGACTGCGTTTTCGTGGTCGTCGACAGATTCTCTAATATGACCATTCAGAAGGCCTACAAGAAGAGTATTATAGCAGAAACAACTGCTAAGCTCTTCTTTGAATGTGTAGATACACTTTGGTATCCCATAATCCATTATCTCAGATTAGAACAATAGGTTGTTAGGTCCCTATAATATTAGTGATTCCCCCATTAATATTGTCATTGTAGCCCTTATTGTTATTGTTGTGCCCCTATTCTCCCCATATTGTTATTATTGTGCCCCATAGAAGCCCACTGTTGTTATTGTTGTGCCATTATATTATTATTGTTATGTCGGCTTTGATTATATTGTGACCCCTTAGACTCCTGTATATAGAAAGGAGGTTTTGTCATTTGAATCATCCAAGAATTATTCATTTGTGTAATGTAAAGGAGGTTGCCCCCTCGAAGAGGTTGATTTTGAGGTTGTTGATCTATCTTTTCTTCTATTTTGTGAGCTGATTGCATAACATTTGGTATTAGAGCTTTGGATTCTAGGGTTTCGCTGCTCTAAACAAGTCATCATGGCATTTTCGCTATAACTTTTTTTCTATGACACTTTAGAAGCTAAAATTAAAATCCATTTAAGTCTAAATCTTGATTAGCCTCGGGTCTGAATTTCAGATCTTTTCTCGCTATATTTTCGGAGATATGATTCAAGGAAGTGTGAAAATTTCTAAACAGAAATTCTATTACTGCAGCAACTAATTTATTTTACCTACTTATTCTCAATAAGTTATTTATGAAATTCCTTCAAAAAATATTAAAATAAATTCTACTGCAGATATCACACCATTATACAGAAACAAATATATGCACAAGAATCAAACACATCGACACAGTTATTTTTGGACAATTGTCCCTGGAAAAATCCAGTGCGGGAAAACCAATGCAGTAGAGGAGGGTTTTATTAATCTTCAGCAACAATCGCTTTTACATAAAAAATTTTGCATAGACACTGGGAGAAAACACCTGAGACTTCTCTCCGAGACTTTTTGACACCCTGGAGGACTTCCTTTCCCTACCACGTCAGCCCTGCGTCATTCTGCATGGCTCTGCACTGCTCTGTCCTTCTCTGCGTCATCCATTACGTCTCTATGATCTGCGTTGTCTCTCAAAGTTCCTGCGTCACCTCTTATGAGCTCCCAGACTACTGCTAATCACCCCCTCTTCATCCACCCTGCAACTCTCCCTCTGAAATCGATTTCACTATTTCTGAAAATCGATTTTTCCTTGGGATATTGAGTATCTGCTGGTGTCTCTCCAAATGACCCTTAAGTCTTTTCTTATACTTTTCCTGTTGACGAATCAATGGCCGAGATTAAATCTCTAATCAACGGCTAAGATTAAAATAGACTTGATCCTTGTCTCTTAGAAGCTTCTTATCCTTATCTTTATTAATATCCATTAATATTTTTATTTTTCGATGTTTAGACTTAGGAGCCCACTAAAAATATTAATTATTTTAATAACTCCTCATCCGGATGGATTTTCTCAAAATGATTTCCGGGTCTTGGAGATCTTATGTGCCTTATCCTCTCCACCAATTTTCATTGCTAGAGCACATCCGATGCTACCACAAATCAACACTCCCTCGTAGCGAGGAATGTGCTCTAGTAATGCTCCACTGAACATCACATCGATCCTGCAGCATCGGTACTTGTGTTGATGCTTGGCCTGCTTCCCAACATCCTCTACACTGCTGCCCATGGCTCTCCCACTGCCACTGCTACATCTGTACTACAGCTCTCTCTCAACATGTTGCCCATAGCACTGCCACTGCTAACTGCTACACTGCATCCTCTGATAATTATCCATTTCTGCTACTGAAATGGATTCTTTACCATCCCCATCTTCTCCCTGAAATAAACGAACTTTGTTCTTCCTAGGGCCTTGGTGAGGATGTCCGCCACCTGTTCTCTTGTAGGAGTGTAGTTCAACTGTACTGCTCCTCGTTGGACACAGTCTTTGACAAAGTGACACCGAATATCAATGTGCTTCGACCGATCATGAAATACTAGATTCTCAGAGAACTTGATGCAACTCTGATTATCACACATGATCGTGGTCGCCTCCATCCTTCTTCTGAATGAGTTAACAAGCAATTTTCTAAGCCATATGGCTTCGCACGAAGCTATGCTAGCGGCTTCAGCTGAGCTTAGGAATACGGATTTTTGTTTCCTACTGCACTAGGAGGTCATCCCCGATCCAATGTTGAAGCACTACCCAAACGTACTTTTCCAATCTACTGAACTTCCAACCCAATTTGCATTAGTAAACCCACTCAGTTTGATGTCATTACTTCTGGTGTACAATTGTCCATACTCGATTGTTCCCTGTATATATCTGAGAACATGTTTCGCTGCTACCCAATGCACCCTCTTAGGTTCCACCATGAAATGACTAAGGTTGTTGACAGCGTAACAAATGTCTGGCCTAGTATTGACCAGATACATCAGGGACCCTATGAGCTGCCTGTATAAAGTGGGATCGACATCTTTGTCTTCTGATGCATCAATTTTCTTCCACTTAGTGATCATTGGAGTAGTCATAGGCCTATAGTCTTGCATCCTGAATCTCTTCAGGATTTCTATAGCATATCTCCCTTGTTCAAGGAAGGTCTCACCCTTCTACAACCAAACTTCCAACCCCAAGAAATAATGCATCTATCCCAAATCCTTCATGTCGAATTATGTGGCTAGATTCTTCTTGCAGTTCTCAATGAGCCTGTATGATCCTGTCAGGAAGAGATCATTCACATATAATACTAGGACTAGAGGCTCATTCTCTACAACCAGATAGTAGAGATTGGAATCTGCATCACTCTTGACGAATCCCATCTTTTGCAAGTAGCCATAAAGTTGACCATACCATGCTCTCGGTGCCTATTTGATCCCATACAAGGCTTTCTTCAATCTGCATACATGAGATTCCTTCTCATGTGTCTCAAAGCCTTCTGGTTGTTCAATGGATACTTCCTCTTCTATCACCTCGTTCAAGAATGTCGTCTTGACATCCATCTGATGAATCTCCCACCCCATTTGTGTTGCAAGAGATATCACGGTTCTAATAGATGTATACCTGGCTACTGGGGCGAAGGTCTCTTCGTAGTCTATTCCTTCCTTCTGAGCATACCCCTTAGCCACAAACCTGACTTTGTATTTTTCCACACTGTCGCCTGCAGCGTATTTGATCTTGTAGATCCATCTTGAACCTACCACTAATCTGTCCTGAGGCCTAGGTACTACTTCCCAGACATCATTCACCATTATACAGTTGTATTCCTCCACCATCGCATCCATCCAAACTTGATGCTGAATGGCTTCCTGAAAACTGGAGGGTTCCCCAACCTAAGCTGCTAAGGCCTGATATCTGTCTGGCTGTCTTTGCTCCCTTTTACTGTTTCTGGGTGCACCAATGAAACCTTCTGCATCTCGTAGAATCTGTCGGAGTTCTCGACTCATTCTTCCTCTGGTAGTATGTACATTTGTTATCTCTTCTTCTTCCTGAGATTCCTCCTATTCTGGAGGAGAATTTCTGGTACTAGCTTCTACTGGTTGAAGTGGTTTGACCAACAACTCATCTTTTGACTGCTCTTCGAAAGACATTTCTTGAGATTTTCTGAAGGCCCTATCTTCCATGAACTTCACATCTCGCTGAACTACTACCTTCCTACTCCTTAGAAGATAGATTCTATATGCCTTAGCATTCTTGCTATATCCCACAAGATATCCTTTCTCTGCAGTTTGATCTAACTTCTTCCTCTTCTCCTTGGGTATACGACAATATGCTAAACTCCCAAATATCTTGAAATGAGTAACTTCAGGTGTCTTCCCAGTGAAGCCCTGCTCTGGAGTAATCTTGCCCAATGCCTTATGAGGAGTTCTATTCTGGACATAGATTGTCATGTTGCATGCTTCTGCCCACAGGAATTTTGGCATATCCTGATCATACATCATCGCCCTAGCTACTTCCACAATGGTCTCGTTCTTCCTTTCTACTCCGAATTGTAGGGAGCTGTCCACTGTCTTCTGATGCCCTCCCTAGCGCAAAAATCGGTGAAGTCTTTGTCGACATACTCTCCACCATTGTCTGAGCGCAACACTTTTATTTTTTTTCCTGTCAGATTCTCCACTAGAGCCTTGAACTCTTTGAATCGACAAAAAACCTCATCCTTGGTTTTCATAAAATAGATCCAAGTCTTTCTGGAATGGTCATCAATGAAGGTGACGAAGTATTCAGCGCCACTAAGAGCTTTTGTGGACATCGGTCCATAGATATCTGAGTATATCAATCCTAGAACACTCTTGTCCCTATTGCTACTTCTAGGAAACACTGCTTTGACATACTTGCCCAGAGCACACCCTTTGCATATATCATCTCCTTCAGTACTAAGATCTGGAACTCTTGTTACAGTTTTCCTGAGAATTCTTAGAGCCCCATGGTGCACATGTCCCATCCTTCTGTTCCATAGTTCATTCAAATCCTTGTCTCCATTATTGCTTATCAGTGCCATTGGTTATTCTAGTTGCAACTTGTACAACCTATTACTTTTGATTCCAATCTGCACCTTCTTTTTCCAACTCGGGTGTTTGACTTATACTTTCTCCTTAATGAAAAACGTCATAGCCCTTGCTTTGAAGTTGAAATACGGAAACTAAGTTCATCCCCAGTCCTAGCACATGCAACACATTGGTAGCTCGGAACTGCTCTCTTGTTTCTGTTTGAAAAACTATAGTACCCTTCCCTACTGGAGTACATTTTGCTTTATTCCCCATGGTGATCTGAAAATTCATTCTTTCCTCCTGATAATCTGAGAAACATTCCCAAATTCCTGTCATATGCCAGGAGATTCCACTGTCTATATACCATACCCCTGATGATGCAGAGCTTTCTACGCAAGCAACTTCTTCTTCCAATCTGGAAGCCAACATAGAGAAATCAAAATTTCTATCTCTTGTACATTCTTTTGAAAATCTGCACGAGTCTCTTGACGTGGATGCCTCTGCATCATGCCCTTGACCCAGAATTGATTTTCTCTTCCTATCTCCAAATATTTGCTCTGATACCATGTGAAAATTTCTAAAGATAAATTCTATTACTACAACAACTGATTTATTTTACCTACTTATTTCTCAATAAGTTATTTATGAAATCCCTTCAGTAAATATTAAAATAAATTCTATTGTAGATATCACACCATTATACGGAAACAAATATATGCACAAGAATCAAACACATCGACACAGTTATTTTTGGACAATTGTCCCCGGAAAAACCCAATGCAGGAAAACTGGTGCAGCAGATGAGGGTTTTATTAATCTTCAACAACAATCACTTTTACAAAAAAGAAATTGCATAGACACTGGGAGAAAACACTTCTCCGAGACTTTCTGACGCCCTGGAGGACTTCCTTTCCCTACTACATCAGCCCTGTGTCATTCTGCATGGCTCTGCGCTACTTTGTCCTTCTCTGCGTCATCCACTACATCTCTATGATCTGCATCTCCCTCTGCACTGTCTCTTAGAGTTCCTGCATCACCTCTTTTGAGCTCCCAAACTACTGCTAATCACCCCCTCTTCCTCCACCTTGCAACTCTCCCTCTGAAATCGATTTCACTCTCTCTAAAATTTGATTTTTCCTTGGGATACTCAGTATCTACTGGCGTGTCTCCAAATGACCCTCAAGTCTTCTCTTATACTTTTCCTGTTGACGAATCAATGGCCGAGATTAAGTCTCTAATCAACGGCTAAGATTAAAACAGACTTGATCCTTGTCTCTTAGAAGCTTCTCATCCTTATCTTTATTAATACCCATTAATATTTTTATTTTCCTAAGTTTAGACTTAGGAGCCCATTAAAATTTTTAATTATTTTAATAACTCCTCATTCGGATGGAATTTGATGGGGTGAAACTGCATTGAAACACATATCGGGAACTTTAAATTAAATAATCCTTTGTTTAATTAAATTATCAGACCCCGACCTCTTTAGCGGAACTCAAAACAATATAAATTCTCGTTTAAACCTTCAAATTTCGTTCTTCTGTTAAAATAGTCAAACTATTCAATTTACCCGGAATATGGCCAAAACTTCAATACGCACGGAAATGAGAAGAAATAAAACCCTAGTTTATGACTTTCTCGGGTCTGATTCTTGAATTAATTCGCACGTCTTCACCACACAATCACCGTTGGATTGCGTCCCTTCACAACAAATGGCTACGATCAACCCGGACTCCAACTGGATTAAACCACAGTCGAAAACTCATCAAGTCCGAAACTTATATTAACCCGCGTGCATTTTTTGACTCGACTACCGTTGGATCTCACTCCTTTAAACGAACAACCCAGATTAACTGAGTTATTAACTTAGTTATATAAACAATCACGTCTGATTTCAGAGTTAAACTTCAGCGCTTGTTAGCGCGCGATATCCGTTAGATCTATGGATCTATTGATCGGACGATTTCTGCTCTTCTTTGGTGTTTCTCCACGAATTTATCGACTAACTCGATCTTATAACGTTTTGGGTCCATTTCCTGTCTTAAGCTGCGTGCGCATTCACCAACGAACGTCGTCAATCTTCTCATAATAGATCATCATTGATCCATCCTGTGATCAATGATGATTCATTTCTTCATTCAATCTCTGTCTGCGTTCAATCGACGATCAACAAAAACTAGTATTTAACAAAGGATTCAGCCTACGATTAAAGGATCAATGAAAGCAAATCACATGATAAAAGATCATGCAGAAACACGTTTTAACACACAAACTACTTTATTCATAACAATATTTACATATATATTCAGAACATTTCATGCTCTGGTTTATTCTGTTAGGTCCCTATAATACTAGTGATTACCCCATTACTATTGTAGTTGTATCCCTTATTAATATTGTTGTGCCCCTATTGTCTCCATATTTTTATTACTGTGCCCCATAGAATCCCTCTATTGTTATTTTTGTGGCTTTATATTATTATTGTTAGGTCGGCTGAGTTATGTTGTGACTCCTTAGACTCCTATATATAGAAAGGAGGTTTTGTCATTTGAATCATCCAAGAATTGTTCATTTATGTAATGTAAAGAAGGTTGCCCACTCGAAGAGGCTGAATTCTAAGGCATTGATCTATCCATTCTATCTTTTTTTGAGCTGGTTTCATAACATTTGGTATCAGAGCTTTGGATTCTAGGGTTTCACTGCTCCAAATAGGTGATCGTGGCATTTTCGCTATAACTTTTTTTCTGCGATGTTTCAGAAGCTAAAAAAAAACCCATTTGAGAAGAAATCGCACTGAACCTCGGGTCCAAATTTCAGAGCTTTTCGCGCTATATTTGCGGAGATATGATTTGAAGAAGTTGGTCTTTTTGCAGACCCCTGAATTACATTCCAAACAGGTGACCTGGAGAAAATCGTCATAACTTTCTCTCTGAGCATCGAATTGAAATTTCGTAAGAAGGTACAGAAAGAGGATGGACTGTAGTTTCTTGTATATATTTTTCAGAGAAAAAGGTCGAAATAGTGACTCATGGAACGTCGTACAAGTTCACACTACTGAACTAGTCTATAATCAAGTCACTGTGGGAGATTTGGCATAACTCTTCCTTGGAGAATCCAATTTGGATCAGACTGGTGGCATTGGAAAGAGGACATAGAGGACTACTGCAGGTCGCAATTTTAGAATTGGATGATCTGAAATTACAGAGATACATCAAAGGCAATATCGAGCTCCTACAAAGTGAAAAAAGGTGTGTAGATTTTTTAAATTTTTTTCTTAAGCTTGGTTTGAAAAATTATTTTGAAGAATTCAAAGGGCATAGTAGAGCATTATTATCGGTAACTGATGCCCCGAGGAAAGAAAATGCAAACACCTAGTAAGAAACCTGAAAGCCCTAGCATGACTCATGAAGAAGAGGAAGAAATGCTACATGATATATCAAAATTACAAGACCAAGTGCAACAAATGTCACTCTCACAAAAGCTAACAGAAGCTAAGATAAATGGCGTGGAATCTAAGAAAAAAGGGCATGGAAGCTAGGATGAATGGCATGGAAGCTAAGATGGACGATTTGAAGTAGATTTGAAGACAGACATGGAAGATTTGAAGACAGATTTGACAAAGTTTCTACAAGAAATCCTTACTAATGGTGAAAGGGTAGTAAATGAAACTCATGATGAGAACAAAAGAAATGTTAATCATGATTTCATAGACTTTAATGTTGGACCGAAGACTCACCATATTCCAAAAATTGATATGAGGAAGTTTGATGGCAAGGATCCCGCAACATGGATATTACAAATGGAGCAATTTTTCGATCTCAATAATGTGCAAAACACACAAAAGGTACGTATTGCAACTTTATATTTGGAACCAAATCAGTTTGTATGGTATCAATGGCTTTGCTCTCGTAAACAAATTATCACTTGGGCAATTTTTATGGAAGAATTGACAGCACATTATGAGGATACAAAAAGCAACATTTTTTTTAGCCAATTGATAAGTCTCAAACAAAAGGGTTCAATAATGGAGCACATTGAGGAGTTCCAAAAATTGAACATAAGGGTAAAAAATATTCCAGAGGAACATAGGATTGATGTGTTCATAGGGACTTTAAAGGATAATATCCAACATGATGTTCGCCTTTGGGAACCTGATTCATTAGAAAAGGCATTCAGGTTAACAAGAAAAATGGAAAGAAAAATTATGGCAACCAGGAAGCATACCACTCACAACTATGAAGATGGAAGTGTTGTTGCCCCTAGTCTTCCACAACCTATAAGGTTGACACCACAACAATTGGAAGAAAAAAGAGCAAAAGGGTTTTGTTACAGTTGTGATAGCAAATACACTAAAGGTCATAAGTGTGCTGAGAAGAAATTATTCTACATCGATTGTGAAGAGGAAGAAGAAAATGATCAAAAAAGGTCAAAAGAAGAGGATATACTACAGGAACAAAGCCTAGATAAAGAAGAAATGAATCCGATGATATCTTGTAATGCATTGGCTGGAATTACCACTCCTCAAACCATCAAGATAGAAGGACAAATCAAGAAGAAAAAGGTAATAGTGTTGATTGATTCAGGAAGTACCCACAATTTTATTCATTGTAAGATAGCAAAAGAATTGAATTGCTTCCTATATCCAGCACCAGAGTGTCAAGTGATGGTTGCAAATGGAGGAACGATAAATTGCTCTGGAAAGTGCCATAATATCAAGCTATCCATGGGAGAATATGTATTGACTAGCCCAATGCTTTCCATTCCAATGGGAGGTGCTGATGTTGTACTAGGAGTCCAATGGCTACAATCCTTGGGTACAATAGCTTTTAATTTTCAAGAAATTTTCATGAAATTTTTGTGGAAGGAAAGGAAGTTGAATTAAGGGGTATTGTAGGGAAACCGGAAAGATAATCAGCTCTAACGGTATGAAAAAGCTTCTAAAAAAAGAACAAAGAGGTGTAATTGCACAATTATGTTCGCTAGATGTTTCCACATTGGAATCATCTATTTCTCTAGATCTCCAAAAAGTCTTGGACAATCATTCCAAGGTATTTGAGACTCCCAAAGGTCTCCCACCTATTCGTGATCATGATCATGCTATTCATCTGATTCCAAGAAGTGTTCCTCCAAACATCAGGCTGTACAGATATCCCTATGCCCAAAAGAGTGAAATTGAACGTGTGGTTGCATAAATGTTAGAGGCGGGTATAATTCAACCTAGTCAAAGTTCTTTCTTTGCTCCAGTAGTATTGGTGCACAAGAAGGATGGATTATGGCACATGTGTCCGGATTATAGGGAATATCAACAAGCTCACTATTAAAGATAAGTTCCCATTCCTGTCATTGATGAATTGCATGGATCAATTTACTTCACTAAGTTGGATCTTCGTTCAAGATATCATCAAATCAGAATGAAGACTGAAGACATTCCAAAAAACAACATTTAGAACTCATGAGGGTCATTATGAATTTTTGGTCATGCCTTTTGGCCTTACCAATGCACCTTCTACATTTCAAGGTTTGATGAATTCCATTTTTAAACCCTTCCTTAGAAAATTTGTGTTAGTATTTTTTGATGATATACTAATCTACAGCAAGTCTTGGAAGGATCATGTTGAACATGTTGACAGGGTGCTACAACTATTGGAGGAGAAACAATTATATGCAAAAAGATCCAAATGCTTCTTTGGAGTACAAGAGGTGGAATATCTGAGTCATATTGTATCTCATGAAGGAGTTAAGGTAGACCCTAGCAAAATTAAAGCCATTAAGGAATGAAAAATCCCCACATCCATAAAGCATCTGCAAGGATTTCTCGGGTTGACAGGGTATTATCAGAAGTTTGTTAAGAATTATGGGAGAATAGCAGCACCTCTAACAACATTATTGAAGAAAGATGCATTTTCATGGACTCCAGAAGCAACAAAGGCCTTCGAACATCTTAAAGAGGCAATGTGCCAAGCACCGATCTTAGCTACACCGAACTTCACAAAAACCTTTATTGTGGAATGTGATGCTTCAGGAAATGGAATTGGTGGTGTTTTAATGCAAGATGAAAGACCCATTGCTTTTGAAAATCTTCCAATCAAGGGAAAGTTTTTACACAAAGCTATTTATGAGAAAGAAATGTTGGCAATACTCCATGCACTTAAGAAATGGCGACCCTACCTAATGGGAAGACACTTCAAGGTAAAAACGGATCATGATAGGCTTAAACAATTTTTAGAACAAAGATTATCCTCTGAAGAGCAACAAAAGTGGGTCACAAAGATGTTGGGTTATGATTTTGAAATCATCTACAAAAAAGGGAAGAAAAATGTGGTGGCAGATGCACTCTCAAGAAAGGATGAGGATGTGGAAGCATTGTTGTGCGCCATTTCTATTATCCAACCAGATTGGATAAACGAAGCAAGGGAGGAATGGAAGAATGATGAAGTGTGGGCACTTATTCGAAAGTTACAACAAGATTCCAGTACATCTGATACATTTAGCTGGCAAATTGATTTGTTATGGTACAAAGATCGCTTATACCTCTGTAAGAATTCCCAACTAAAACAAAAGATTCTTATGGAATTGCACACTTCTCCCTTAGGAGGGCACTCAGGATTTTTAAAAACTTACCACAAGGTTAAGAAGGATTTTTTTGGGGATGGCCTTAAATCGGATATTCAAAATTTTGTGGCGGAATGTTTGGTTTGCCAACAAAATAAAGTTGAAACAATTACGACACCGGGTCTATTACAACCTTTATCCATTCCAAGCCAACGTTGGGAGGAGGTTTCAATGGATTTTATCACAGGTTTACCCAAGTCTGAGGGAAAGAGTGTCATCATGGTGGTAGTTGATAGACTTACCAAGTATGCACATTTTTGTGCATTATCACATCCATTTAAAGCTAGTACAGTTTCTACTGCATTTATGGAAACAATTCAAAAGCTACATGGAAACCCAAAGATTATTGTAAGTGACAGAGATCCCATTTTCACTGGAAATTTTTGGACATAATTATTTTCTTGTCTTGGTACTCAGTTAGCTCATAGCTCATCTTATCATCCTCAATCTGATGGGCAAACTGAGATAGTAAACAAATGTTTGGAAGGATATCTTCGTTGCTTTGTATCTGATAAACAGACACAATGGGTCAAATGGTTGCCTCTGGCTGAATGGTGGTATAACACTTTCTTCCATACAACAACAAAAATGACCCCATTTATGGCACTTTATGGATATCAGCCACCATCCATCACATCATATTTAAGAGAAAATTCTAAGGTTCAAGCAGTGGAACATCACATCGAACATCAACAACAAGTCCTCCAACTCTTAAAGGATAACCTCATGTTGGCACAGAATAGAATGAAACAACAGGCAGATCAACATCGCAGCGAAAGAAGTTTTGATGTAGGTGATTGGGTATTCCTATGGCTACAACCATATAAGCAAATGTCCCTCAAGCAAGCTAAGAAGGATAATAAATTATCACCAAAGTATTATGGTCCGTACAAGGTGTTGCAAAAGATTGGTACTATGGCATACAAATTGGAGCTTCTTGCAACTTCTCGATTGCACCCAGTTTTCCATGTTTCATGTTTAAAGAAGGTTATAGGCGACAAACTCCCAGTTCAAACAATATTGCTAGAACTTGACAAGGAAAGAAAAATTATATTGGAAACGGAAGCAGTCACAGAAACAAGAAATCGACAGCTATGAAATCGATCAATTTCAGAGTATCTTATCAAGTGGAAGAACTTATCCGCTGAAGATTCCACATGGGAGGATGAAAATTTTATACAGAAGCATCCAGAACTACTCAAGCGTTGAGGACAACACTTTTTTGAAGGAGAGGGGCATGTTAGGTCCCTATAATACTAGTGATTACCCCATTCCTATTGTAGTTGTATCCTTTATTAATATTCTTGTGCCCCTATTGTCCCCATATTGTTATTACTGTGCCCTATAGAATCCCTCTATTGTTATTTTTGTGGCTTTATATTATTAATGTTAAGTCGGCTGGGTTATATTGTGACTCCTTAAACTCCTATATATAGAAAGAAAGTTTTGTCATTTGAATAATCCAAGAATTGTTCATTTATGTAATGTAAAGGAGGTTGCCCCCTCGAAGAGGCTGAATTCTAAGGCGTTGATCTATCCATTCTATATTTTTTGAGCTGGTTTCATAACATATTCTCACTACTACTTAGCTCACTCTAACACCTCTAAACTCTGTCTAACACTCCGTTTTCCACTCTCTTCGCGGGCTTACATTTATAGCATAATTACATAATTATGGATTATACTAAATCCATGATTTTCTCCATAATTCACTCAACTAATTCCTATTTGAGGATCTTGTAATCCCTAAGATTTCTACAAGATTTACACACATTAATTATCCATGATATTCTCACATAGTTGAGAATAGTTCACAACTAAAAGCCTCACACATAGATTTCCACTCAATTTATACAAGATTCTTAAAAATAACTAAAAACATCACCCCCCCAATTAACCAAATGAACAATAAATACTCTGAGCAAGATGCTCCTGCATCAGGCTCCCACTGTAGAAAAAATTCATAGACTCCTATCTATGAGGTCTGTCACTTTTTTGTAGTAATGTGACAGTTACAAGTCTGAATGACTTGCTACCTCCAGGATTCCAAACTCTGTTTTGCTAATGGTCCTTCAGTCTTTCTTTTCCATGCTGATGTGTTTTTGTTCCTATCATCCTTCTTTCTCCTGGTCTCCAAATTTTGAATGAGTCTCGAACTAGTTCACCATTTGCACCTATAGCTTTACTAGGTAACTCTGTCATGCTGAGATTAGTAAGAACTAAACCTGAAAGTTCACCATTATCATCACTCGAACTGTCAACCAAATTCTGCATATTATGCTCTAAGAGTAATTCCTCTTTGTTAATCACATCAACACAGTTGATGTTCTCTATGGTGTCCTTTCCTTCTTTTGTTACAATTTCTCTGGTTTCAACTTCTTTGGCTTCTGTCTCTTCAGCACCTATTTCTTCCTCCAATTGAGCTGCAACCTCAACTTCACGGAATGAAAAGCAATCATCCCAATTTCCTTCAGGTTCACAAAAGACTTTTTTATCAGAACAATGGTCATTAGTTGTCTCTATAGCAACAAATTCCATACCTGCATTCACAGACAAACTATCAGTTTTAAAAATATCAGACCTTTTGGTCTCTTTTGATGCTTCAAGCACCAAATTCCCACCATGGAATTTCTGGTTTTCAGCAAATCCTCTTAGATGTGACTCAATTCCTATGAGTCTTTCTTTCTCCAACAAAGAAATATGTATTTGTTCCAGTTTGTTCATCAACTTAGCATTCCATCCCTATTGCAATAGATTCCACTTGACCCGTTTCCTTATTCTCCATCCATATCTTCGATCTTCATTCACTTTCTCTTGAAACCATTCCTATAGTATATCTAACTCTGCTTTCATCTCTACAATACTTATCCTACACTCTTCATCACTCATCTGACATTTATTTGAACCTTTCCTAAGTTTCTCCATGTTCATCTTCACTAATTCTTCAAACTCAAATCAATAAAAGAAAATACTTTTACCTCAATCAAATTCTAAAACTGACTCCTCTACTTTTTCCTTTGCTTTCGTTACGCCTCTGATTTTCTTTGTCATATGCTTTCTTTGTCTTACTAACAACTTTAACTTGTGAGTTGCAATCAGCTTTTGCAGTAACAGGTCTCTTTCTTACTACACATGCTTTTCTCCTCTAAGATCAGTCTATTAGCATCTCTTTGGTTCTCTCTCCTTGGAACCATATGAGCACTCCTTGCTCTAGGCTGCTGCAAATCTTCTCACCTTCTTTTGTTGTTACTCTACACAACAATTATGAAGACTAACACTGACAAACCTGCAATATAATCATACTTCACGCAGAATCTTTTCCTTCTCTGATACCAAAATGATGGGGTGAAATTGCATCGAGACACATATCGGGAATTTTAAATTAAATAAACCTTTGTTTAAATAAATTATCAGACCCCGACCTCTTTAGCGGAACTCAAAACAATATAAATTCTTGTTTAAACCTTCAAATTTCATTCTTCTATTAAAATAGCCGAACTATTCAATTTACCCAGAATATGGCCAAAACTTCAATACCCACGGAATCGAAAAGAAATAAAACCCCAGTTTATAACTTTCTTGGGTCCGATTCTTGAATTAACTCGTGCGCGTCTTCACCACGCGATCACCGTTGGATCGCGTCCCTTCACAACGAATGGCTATGATCAACTCGGACTCCAACTGGATTAAACCACAGTCAATAACTCATTGGGTCCGAAATTTATATTAACCCGCGTGCATTTTTTGATGCGACTACTGTCGGATCTAACTCCTTTAAACGAACGGCCCAGATTAACTGAGTTATTAACTCAGTTATATAAACGATTGTGTCTGATTTCAGAGTTAAACTTCAGTGCTTGTTAGCGCACGATATCCGTTAGATCTATGGATCTGTTGATCGGACGGTTTCCGCTCTTCTTCAGTGTTTCTCCACGAATTTATCGACTAACTCGATCTTATAATGTTTTGGGTCTGTTTCATGTGTTACGTTGCGTGCGCATTCACCAGTGAACACCGTCAATCTTCTCGTAATAGATCATCATTGATCCATCCTGTGATCAATGATAATTCATTTCTTCATTCAATCTCTGCCTGCGTTCAATCAGCGATCAACAAAAACTAGTATTTAACAGAGGATTTAGCCTACAATTAAAGGATCAATGAAAGAAAATCACATGATAAAAGATCATGCAGAAACACGTTTTAACACACAAACTCCTTCATTCATAACAATATTTACATATATATTCAGAACATCCCGTGCTCTGATTTATTCTCACTACTACTTAGCTCACTCTAACACCTCTAAACTCTGTCTAACACTCTGTTTTCCACTCTCCTCGCAAGCTTACATTTATAACATAATTACATAATTATGGATTATATTAAATCCATGATTTTCTCCATAATTCACTCAACTAAGTCCTATTCGAGGATCTCGTAATCCCTAAGATTTCTATGAGATTTACACACATTAATTATCCCTGATATTCTTACATAGTTGAGAATATTTCACAACTGAAAGCCTCACACATAGATTTCCATTCAATTTATACAAGATTCTTTAAAAATAACTAAAAACATCACACCCCTAATTAACCAAATGAATAATAAATACTCTGAACAGGATACTCCTGCATCAGAATTTATTAAAACGATTTCTGGGTCTTGGAAATCTTATGTGCTTTAGTCTCTCCACCAATTTTCATGGCTAGAGCACATCCGATGCTACCACAAATCAACAGGAAGTTAGGGTTTTAGCAGGCTCCCGAATTACATCCCAAACACGTGACCTTGGGAAAATCGTCATAACTTTCTCTCTGAGCATCGGATTGAAATTTCGTAAGAAGTTACAAAAATGGGATGGACTGTAATTTTTTGTGTATCGTTTTCAGGTCCGAAGGTCGAAACGGTGACACGTGGCAGGTTGTACAAATCCGCTCTACTGAACTAGTCTATAATCAGGTCATCGTGGGAGATTTGGCATATCTCTTTCTTGAAGAATCCAATATTGATCAGACTGGTCGGGTTAGAAAGAGGACTCAGAGGGCTACCACAAAACGCTATTTCAAACTTTGGAGATCTAAAATTACAGAGATACAATAGATTCAATATCGATCTCCTACAAAGCGAAAAAAGGTGTGTAATTTTTTTTTTTAATTTGCATAAGTTTGGTTTGAAAAAATAGTTTGAAGTGATTCAAAAGGCATAATGAGGCATAATTATCATTAATTGATGCTCCGAAGAAAGAAAATGGAAACACCTAGTAAGCAACCTGAAAGCTCTACCATGACTCATGAAGACAATGAAGAAATGCAACATGAGATATCAAAATTACGAGACCAAGTGCAACAATTTTCACTCTCACAAAAAGTAACAGAAGCTAAGATGGATGGTTTAAAGAAAGACATGGAAGCTAAGATGGATGGTATAGAAGCAAAATTTAAAGGCAACATGGAAGATTTGACGATAGATTTGACAAAGTTGCTACAAGAATGCTTACTAATGGCGAAAAGGTAGTAAATGAAACTCATGATGAAAACAAAAGAAATATTAATCATGATTTCATAGACTCTAATGTTGGATTGAAGACCCACCATGTTCCAAAGATCGATATGAAGAAGTTTGATGGCAAGGATCTCATAACATAGATACTACAAATTGAGCAATATTTCGATCTCAATAATGTGCAAAACACACAAAAGGTACGGATTGCAACTTTATATTTGGAACCAAATCAGTTTGTATGGTATAGATGGCTTTGCTCTCGTAAACAAATTGTCACTTGGGCATTTTTTACGGAAGAAATGATAGCACATTACGAGGATTCAAAAAGCAACACTTTTTCAAGCCAATTGATAAATCTCAAACAAAAGGTTTCAATGATGGAGCACATTGAGGACTTCCAAAAATTGAATATAAGGGTAAAAGATATTCCAGAGGAGCATTGGATTGATGTGTTCAAAGGGACTTTAAAGGATAACATTCAACATGAACTTCGCCTCTGGGAACCTGATTCATTGGAGAAGGAATTCAGGTTGGCAATAAAAATTAAAAGAAAAATTATGGCAACAAGGAAGCCTACCACTCACAATTGTAAAGATGAAAGTGTTGTTGCCCCTAACCTTTCACAACCTACAAGGTTGACACCACAACAATTGGAAGAAAAAATAGCAAAAGGGCTTTGTTACAGTGGTGATAACAAATACACTAAAGGTCATAAGTGTGTTGAGAATAAATTATTTTACATAGGTTGTGAAGATGAAGAAGAAAAAGAACAAGAAACATCAAAAGAAGAGAATATACACCAAGAACAAACCCTAGAAAAAGAAGAAATGAATCCAACCATATCTTGTATTGCATTGGCCGAAATTACCACTCCTCAAACTCTTAAGATAGAAGGACATATCAAGAAAAGGTACCCATAATTTTATTCATTATAAGATAGCGAAGGAATTGAATTGCTTCCTATTGTCGCACAAAGTGTCTAGGCACCGCGACAACGCTCAGAGTAAGGGTTGTCACACTAATCCTTACTCCGTTTAGACTCTCTCCTAGACAAATCAAGGGGGGTGGTCCCTAAGGTGAATGAATGAGAAAGGCATGTGGAACACAGGCTCTAGGAGACTTAAAGATGGACAACTTGACGAATGTAAATGAATCTTGATTAACTCAGATGAATAGATTAAACGTTAATGTAACTAAGACACGACCACAAGATAGAAATGATTATAAACCCAGTGCCTTTAACTTGAATTAATCAAAGACTAAATAAATGACAAGTCACCGAAAACAATTTATAATGTGGCAAAGCGACGATCATAAACAATTAAACTTAAAATGCTCAAAACTTTAACATGCAAGTTAATATAGCAAAATTATCTTTTTTCCAACAGTCAATATGATTTAAAACATTTATCGCATCTTGACCATAGAAAAATCATGAGAATTGCATTTAATCACCAAATAACTCCAAAGAACTTTAAATTAGAATTTTAATTATTCCTTAGGAAATTAGTTGAATGACGAAATCAAAATATGGCAGTAAATCAAAAGAGTTAATAAATTGAAATTTTAATGGGCCATAGGCCACATTAAAATTTTTAATGTGAAAATGTAAATCCATTTTTTAGTTTAATTCCTTACTCACGAGAATTTAGTTTTTTTAGGTTTTTTAAATGTTTAAGATTTTTAGAAATTTTCATATTTTTTTTTAAAACATTTTAGATTTTTAACATTTTTTAAATGCTTTAATTTTTAGGATTTTTTTAGATATTAGAAAATTTTAAATTTTTAGAATTTTTTTAGATTTTTTAAAATGTTTTAGATTTTTAAATGTTTTTTAATGAAAATTAAAATTAAAATTAAAATTAAAATCACAAGTTAAAACAGAAAGTAAAAATAATCAAATCAAATCATAAAAAGAATCGAAAACGTTAAATGAAACCTGAAACTTAAAAAAGAAAAAAAATATGCCTAACCCTAACTCCTAACTAAAATACAAATGAAATAAAAAAAAAGAACCTAACTAAACTAACCTAATCGCATACATAGAAAAAATCGAACTGTTTATTTGTTGTCTGTGTAGGTTTGAAACTCGACGGCAGATGAGGAGACTGAGGGTATGGAGGGGAAGAATGCATGTAGGGAGATGGATGAAGGGTTGCGGACAGGTAGCGAGATCACACGCAGTAGGAGAGGAGGCAATATGTGGGCAGCGTTTGAAGGAATGTGGGTAAGGCTGCGGACAGGCAGGTTAGCGATGAAATCGCATAGAGAGGGAGCCGCAAAGAAGGAAGAGTGAGCGAGGGCAGAGGGTATGAGGAAACGCAGAGGGTAGTGCAAGCTGTGAAGAAGACTTAGGACATCAGATTGAGGGTTTGTTTGTAGATCGAGACAGCGGAAGAGGAAAGGATCAGAGCAGGGTTGAGATGCAGAGATGGAGTTGCGTTGAGCTAGGTTGCAGCAAGAGGATGAAGAAATCTGAGGCTGTGGGCAACGTAGGAGAGGGATCTGCAGGTTTCGAACAGAGGATGAGGAGAAACCCCAAAACGCAGACAGAGAGAAACTTAGCAAAAAACGCAGCAGTAAACTATAGCCGAAGAACCCAAGAAAAATTTCCATAAAACCTTGATTAAAATACTATACTTTTGCTTTAGATTTATCAGTGAAACCCTTGTAAAAAAATTATTTCCAGATTTAAAAATTTTAAAACCCTTGGACTGCAAAAATTTGAATAGTATTCCTGCAAAATGATTTTGATGAACCCAGAGAACTAGATCTTACCCTCCAGGGCCTAGATCTGGACTCTACACAGATTCCTTCCTCAGATCTGTAGCTGCGACGCAACAAAAAACACCCAAACGATATATACAATGATAAAACTAAAAGCCAAAGAAACCCAAGTTAGAAAACCAAAAATAAATTACAGATTTATGTACAAGAATGGCAGATCTATTAGATCTGGGGAGTGTGAGTCCAACTTTGCTCCTAGATCTGATAATCTAAGGCTCTCAACAACCAGATTTATCAATTTCGTACATAAAAAATGAATTTTTATTTTAATTTTAAAGGAGGTGCTTAGCTCGAAGCCCTTCATGCATCACCAGTAAAAATCTTATGATAAGCCCGAGATCAAATTAAGTTGGGCTCTTCAGAAAACACGGATTGGGAGTTGGCTGGTCCAACTAAAAACTTCCCCAAACGCCCGATGATCTAAAAATCAAGATTCTCCTGCAAAACTCAATCCAGCCATCAAAATAGAGCGAGAAAGTTAATAAAATTCAGACAAATAAAGATACTTGTTATTACATTGAAAATTTAAATAATCACTTAAACCCAACGACTGAGCAAGATACTTGTACTCAAATTACTCTTCAGAAGCTATTATCAATGGATAAAAAAAATTTACACATGAAAAACGATACATCATACAGTATTTCTCTGAAGAGTAACACCAACAAAGATTAATCCCAAAGTCTTTATTTATTATTCAAAAAAAAAAATAAAGGAAAGTTTTTCGCTTATAGCACATGACTCAAACATCAGATGAATTCACTGATGAATGACTTCTTATTTAAAAATAAATCCTCCAACGGCTAGTTCGAGTAATCCTCATCAAAATAATCTCGACCGTTGATGAGGATCAAAATTTCTTTTAACCTGATCCGTCGAAATTTTAAATTCTTGAGGAAATTCGAATTTTTTAATTAAATGTATTTTAATTAATTCAAAAAGTAAATTTTGAATTAATTTCCTCAAAATTTTGATTTTGACTTAATCCCAAGGACCAAAGGCTTAAAATTTATCAAAATAATAATTTTACCCTAGTCCTTGGAGCTTTTAAATTTTGATTTTTAAGGACCAACGAATTTTGTTTTTGGAGAATTAAATTTATTTAGGACCTAGAATTAATTAAATTTTTGGCTTAGAATTGTAATTAATTTTGGCAAAAAAAATTAATTAATTAACCTATGAGGGGATAAATTATTTTTCCAACCCTCAAAACACTTTACATCATGATTTTCATATTTTTTACATCTCAAGGGGAAAACCCATTTGTAAAAGACCCTCACAAACTACTCATTTCTGCGACAAAAATATAATCCAGCAGACCAAACAATTTGTAA
Organism: Pinus tabuliformis; assembly: GCA_031772625.1. Taxonomy (NCBI): domain Eukaryota; kingdom Viridiplantae; phylum Streptophyta; class Pinopsida; order Pinales; family Pinaceae; genus Pinus; species Pinus tabuliformis. Next base: position 1,704,378,135 of record CM062818.1, read on the forward strand.
TAAAATAACATAACCAAATAGTTAAGATTATTCCCAAATCACTTTTACATAGACTCGATCTAGAACACTAGGACTCCCCTAAGATCCTAGTGACAAAATCCATTCCAGCTTTGGGGTAAGACTGAAGAAAAACTTTGCCGACCATCCAAGAATGGATTGGTGAGACAAAAAACCTCCCAGAATGTAGATCATCACCAGAAGAATGGGTTTACCTAGGTAATTTCATATACGACACTGATCTGCTGAGATTATTTATATCATATACATGCAGAATGGGTTTACATTATAACATCTTGGTCAAGCTAATAATGATGGCTGAACAACATGGACACATCGATCGGGCGCTATCCCTTTTGCGAGAAAGGGGGTGTACTGCAATGGGTCGTTGACACATAGTGGTCAACACTTCCTATATCCAGCACCAGAGTATCAAGTGATGATTACAAATGGAGGAACCATAAATTGATCTGAAAAGTGCCATAATATCAAGTTATCCATGGGAGAATATGTATTGAATAGCCTAATGCTTTTCATTCCAATGGGAGGTGTTGATGTTGTATTATGAGTCCAATGGCTACAATCTTTGGGTACAATAGCTTTTAATTTTCAAAAACTTTTCTTGAATTTTTTTTTTGAAGGAAAGGAAGTTGAATTAAGGGGTATCGCAGGGAAACCAGGAAAGATAATTAGCTCTAACAGCATGATAAAGCTTCTAAAGAAAAAACTACGAGGCCTAATTGCACAATTATGTTCGCTAGAGGTTCCCACATCGAAACCATCTATTTCTCCAGATCTCCACAATATCTTGGACAATCATTCCAAGGTATTTGAGACTCCCAAAGGTCTCCCACCTAGTCATGATCATGATCATGCTATTCATTTGATTCCAGGAATTGTTCCTCCAAACATTAGGCCATACAGATATCCCTATGCCCAAAAGAGTGAAATTGAACGTATGGTTGCAGAAATGTTAGAGGCTAGTATAATTCAACCTAGTCAAAGTTCTTTGTCTGCTCTAGTAGTATTGGTGCACAAGAAGGATGGATCATGGTGCATGTGTCCAGATTATAGGGAGCTCAACAAGCTCACTATTAAAAATAAATTTCTCATTCATGTCATTGATGAATTATTAGATGAATTGCATGGATCAATTTACTTAACCAAATTTGATCTTCGTTCAGGATATTATCAAATCAGAATGAAGACTGAAGACATTCTGAAAGCAACATTTAGAACTCATGAGGGTCATTATGAATTTTTGGTCATGCCTTTTGGCCTTACCAATGCACCTTCTACATTTCAAGGTTTGATGAATTCCATTTTCAAACCCTTCCTTAGAAAATGTGTGTTAGTATTTTTTGATGATATACTAATCTACAACAAGTCTTGGAAAGATCATGTTCAACATGTTGATAGGGTGCTCAAACTATTGGAGGAGAAACAATTATATGCAAAAAGCTCCAAATGTTTCTTTTGAGTACAAGAGGTGGAATATCTTGGTCATATTGTATCTCATTAAGGTGTTAAGGTAGACCCTAGCAAAATTAAAGCCATTAAGAAATGGAAAATCCCCACATCCATAAAACATCTGTGAGGATTTCTCATGTTGACAGGGTATTATCGCAAGTTTGTTAAGAATTATGGGAGAATAACAGCACCTCTAACAACATTATTGAAGAAAGATGCATTTTCATGGACTCTAGAAGCAACAAAGGCCTTTGAACATCTTAAAGAGGCAATGTGCCAAGCACCGGTCTTAGCTACGCCGAACTTCACAAAAGCCTTTATTGTGGAATGTGATGTCTCAGGAAATGGAATTGGTGTTGTTTTAATGCAAGAAGAAAGACCTATTGCTTTCGAAAGTCGTCCAATCAAAGGAAATTATTTACACAAAGCTATTTATGAGAAGGAAATGTTGGCAATACTACTTGAACTTAAGAAATGGCAACCCTACATAATAGGAAGACACTTCAAGGTAAAAACAGATCATGATAATCTTAAATAGTCTTAAATCATGAGGATCCGGGAGCTGAAGTATTATAAATTTTTGAGCACGGGAAGCAGTGAGTCCTGCCATTTTGTTCCAGCAGACAATGTAGTTTCTGGGCAGCGCAGATCATTTCTAGTGCAACAGTTGGGCAGCCTTCAGATCGGCATTTTTTCACCTGGGTTTTTTCACACTTGTCCTTAGAGACAAGCCCAGGGGAACCATTCCATTCACTATTGTATTTGCCCTTGATGATTTAATAAAATGGCTCAACAGTTCTCTATTTCCAGCGTTTTCATGGGTGTCTGATGTGTATTTCACATTTTTGATTTTGAATTGTTTGCTTGCTTTGTTCATCGCTTAACTTCCTATTTAGGAACATCACAGTGGTGTCAGAGCCTAGGTCTTGGCTTAGCTGTGGGGAGTTTCTCCTATGAGAGAAGGGGACCAGCAAAATATTACATACAGGAGGCAGAGGTACCAACGAAAAGAAAGAAAACTAGAGATCACTCCAGACATGAAGATAGGGGAAGGCAGTAGTAGCAGAGGAAGATATGGGAGAGCCCAAGAGCAGGGAGGAGATGGCTTTTGACAGCCTCTTGAAAGCTTTGAATGATCTAGCAAAGGGGCAACAGGAGATGCTAGAGGAAACTAAAATGCAGAACCGAGAGAGAAACACCCTTAGGGGATTATTATTTGGGGAAAATAGTGGGGCCTCTCAACCATTCGATCACCCTTCACCTGCAGCACAGCCTCCATCAGCGAGTGGGCCAACTCGAGCCACACTACCCTCTTTCATGCCTGTGGCACAGGTTGAACCAGTAGGGACTGAAGACCCTTCATAGATGGGAGAACACTTTAGAGAATGGTAGTCCATGGGTGCAAACTTCAGGGAAGCACTCTCTTTCAGAGATTTCTACAAGCTCAAGCAAAATGAGAAGAGCAAGGGTTATGGAGGACAGGGCACACAAAGCTATGAGTTGCAGAGGACAATAGGGAGGATGTACTTCCCTACATTCAATGGCACTGCCAAGTGCACTGCTCGGGCATGGGTTGAGAAGATGGACACGTATTTCCAGCTTAACCGGATGACAGAGCTAGAAGCCATCAAGATGGCCACGTTGCACATGGAGGGGGAAGCCCACGACTGGTGGTTTCATGGCTTGGCCACCCTGGGGCATGCCAATGTGGCTTCATAGGAGGATTTCACTAGGAGGGTGGTGGAGCGCTTTGACAGTGGGATTCGGAGTCTCATTTCAGGGAGCTAACCCAACTTCGCCAAACAAGCAACCTAGAGTAGTACATCTCAGAGTTTCAGTGATGTTGTTGGACCTATCAGATGCTTGGACGGTATACACCTTCATAGAGGGCTTACTCGTGCCCCTACGTGGACTAGTGAAGTCACGTAGACCCTCCACGTTGTAGGAAGTAGTTATGTGCACTAGATATTTGCAGGGGGTCAATCCCAAGACACGGGCACCTTTTCCTGCATGGACCCCTTTTCCCCAGAAGGGGCATGACACTAGACCCCCACCTTAGAGACACACCCAGGGGCGGGGACAACTGGATGATGAGACACGAAAAGACCTTAGGAGGAGGAAGTTGTGCTTTACTTGTCGGGAGCCCTAGGCACCAAGCCATCGGTGCACTGTTGGCGAAGCACATTACATTGAGGTATTTTCAGATAGTGACCAAGAGGATGAGGTGGAGTAGGAGTGTGGTATGGGAGACGGTGAGAGTCCGGCAGAGGGGGGACCACCACCACCACCTCCACAGGGTGGGGCATCCTTTCCCCCATACGAGGGAGTCATTGCTTCTTTATGCAGACTCCCCAAATTTCTGACATTGAGAATCAGAGGCACTATACAAGGGCAACAGGTGTCGGTCTTAATTGACAGTGGGGCTACCTACAACTTCATAGATGCCCAGTTGGTTCATAGGAGGGGCCTCACCACGACCGAGTTTGAGGGCTTTTTACTCTTGGTACCAGGTGGTCATACCATGCAGTGCACTTGGTATGTGCCCGCTTTGATAGTAGTTATGGGGAACTACTTTATGACAGAGTCACAGACCATTTCTTTGTGGTCGATGTGCCAGACACCAACATGGTGATGGGTGTCCAGTGGTTGTACTCCCTTGGGCGAGCTATTATTGATTGGAAGAACCTAGAGATGGAGTTCCCTGGCTCAGATGACAAATTGGTGGTCCTTAGAGGCATGCATTCATACCCACCACAGACAATGTCAGCGCATAGGATGGAGGCAAATCTATGACATGAGGACATAGCATGGGCAGTGGAGTTGAGGGTTTCAGAGGTTGGAGGGCAGGGCCAACCACCACCTCCAGACATACAAGCATCGGGGATTCGAGCACACCATCGAGCTGGAGTTGGGTGCGCAGGCGGTGATTACTAACCCTTATAGGCATCCTAAGGCCTATAAGAACGAGATTGAGAGGGCCATCAAGGAATTGTTGGCATTGGGCCACATCAGGCCGAGTTCCAGTCCTTTTGCTTCTTCAGTGGTGTTGGTGAAGAAGAAATATGGAACCTTGCGCATGTGCATTGACTACCGAGCCCTCAACAGGAAGACACTGACGAACCGGTACCCCATCCCCCGCATGGATGAGTTGATGGACGAGCTTAGTGTGAAAATTTCTGAATCTAATACATCAGAAACCCCTACTGCATTTTCTAGTTTACTGTTTCCTACTTGTTCTTTGAATTAACAAGTTATTTAAATGCATAAATATTGAAGTAAACACAATTGCAGCCTTCACAAATATACATATCAACAACTAAAATAAACTGAGACAACACAAGGGACACCATTATTTTTGGACAATCGTCCCCTGAAAAACCCAATGCGGGAAAATCGGTGCAGCATATATGAGGTTTTATTATTAAGCAGATTTTGAATACAACTAGGGTGCCAGAAATGGCTCACCCTTCAGAGAGTATCCTTGGCAACAATACCTTTATCTGGAGATAGATATTCCGTCTGATCAGCAACCAGATGAACAATCCCACAGTGACTCCGGTTGTTCCTTGTGATGGACAGCGAAAACTGCTCCACACACTCTTTTGGAATTGCATAACTCTTTCTGGCTCTGCGTCAGCCAATCAACTCTCAATCTGTCCCACTGAATCACCTCAGCGCAACCTCTGAAGCTCACTACGTCCTTTGCATCAACTTCTTTGGTCCTCTGCGTTGGCCTCCTTAGCCTCTACGTCGACCCTCCTGGGCTCTGCGCTGCCTCTACTGACACTCTATTGCCTCTGTGATATGTATCCTTCAGCCTTGGATTGAAATCCCTTGCTGAACTGCCCCTCGCTACAACTAATCACTCACTCGATTTCCTCAGCAAACCTTGCCCTAGAAAATCGAATTCTTGATCTCTCTTGGTGTATCTCCAACTGACCCTCAAGCCTCCTCTTATACTTTTCCTATTGACGATTCAATAACCGAGATTAAGTCCCTAATCAATGGCTAAGATTAGATCTAGCTTGATCCTCGTTATTTAGAACTCTCACCCATATTATATTAATACACATTAATGTTTTAATTTTCCTAAGTTTAGACTTAGGAACTCATTAAAAATATTAATTATTTTAATATCTCTTCATCTGGGTGGAATTTCTCCAAACGATTTCTAGGTCTTGGAGATCTCATGTGCCTTAGCCTCTCCACCAAATTTCATGGCTAGAGCATATCTGGTGCTACCAAAAATCAACACTCCCTCTTAGCGAGAAATGTGTTCTAGTAATGCTTCACCATAGAAACATCACTAATCCTCAACATTGGTACTTGTGCTTATGCTTGGCACGCTGCCTCACATTCCCTGCACTGTTGCTTCCTGTATTGTTTCCCATGACACTACCACTGCCACTGCTACATCTGTACTACAACTCCCTCTCAACATGCTGCATCACGCTCCCCATAGCACTGCCACTGCTAATTGCTACATTGCAACTCAGTTATCGAGAAGTGAGTAACTGACTTCTCCCAACCACTGACATTCTAGTTAGTCTGGAAGCCTCATGATGCTGAAGTTGCTTCTGTTGCTAACCCGTGCTCCCTCTGCTGCCACTGCGCTACTGTAACCTCTTCTGTGCCTCTTGCACTGCTGCAACCTCTACTGCGTGCCTACAGAACTCTGCGCTCTAGCCCTCCCTTCCTGCTCCACCACACTTTGCTTCACCCGACCCCTGTCATCATGCTATTGTCGTTAAGGGCTCTCGTAGTCAGATGTGATCCAAGAGTTTGGGCACCTCAAGGATCCTGCCCCTGCATGTAGTCCTCTTGACTACAACTCGATGTCACCCCACCTCTTCTCTAGAGGTGCATGAGCACTCATGGCACAATCATTATCAATCTCGACATCCTTCTCCGCCTTTGCTGGAGCTGCCTTTGAGTTGAAAGCTTCTTCCTTGCCTTTCTTCTTGGGGCACTGAGATGCATAATGTCCCAACTCCCCCACAGTTGAAGCACTTGACTTTGGAGATGTCCTTCTTCCTCTTCCCTTGTTGTCCCGCAGATGCTAGAGCCGCATCCTCCTCCTTTCTTGACTCGAACTGCCTTACCTGTACTCCCTGCCTTGGTCAACCTCCTGATATCTTCCTATTGAAAAGCTGCCCACATCTCTTCCCGCTTGGGGAGAGGCGCTCTACCCAAAATGATTTGGACAAACATCTCCCAGTCCTGACCATAAATTCTAGATCCGATATAGACCCCACGAAAGTAAGCTGGTCGCGAATTCCTTGCAACCTGAGGAGGAAGTGATCTATCTCCTCTCCTTTCTGCATCTAATATGACCTTAGTTGATTTTCCAATAACATCTTCCGCTGCACGGAAGAGCCTTGGTATAAGGTGGTCAGCGCCTCCCACATCTCCCTTGTTGTGTTCTTCTCAGCAATATGTGGTATGACATGATCTTTAACTCCGTCTAGGATCATGTGTTTCGTCTTTGCCTCGGCGTCCTCGTACTTCTCATTAGCATTCGGGTCAACTGGGACAACTACGGTTTTCAAGGCATAGTCCTCGATGCGATGTTTATCCAGGATTGCCAGGATCTTGGTCCTCTAGATGACAAAATTGGAAGCCTCGTCTAATCTGTCCTGATCCCTCAATCCATTCACTGCCATCTCTGTTCTTCTTCTAGACTCCCTCTGAGTCTCGACTTCCCTCCTGGAAATTGGCCAACTATCGAATCACTCCTCTCCAATCCCCCTTTGCTGTCGCAACTCGGATCTGAATTTCTTGGCTAGAAATTTGTCGAGGTATTGCTTCCCTCTACCTTGGTTCTATCTCCTTAGACACTGTTCTGCATAGACAGAAACAACGTCCCACGAGCTCCTCAAATCACAATCTGCATAGTTCCTTTAGCCCCAGCTACTAAAGAATTTGAGCCCTTTTGGCTCTGCGCAATCACAATGAGAGCTAGATCAACTCCTCCTAGCCTCAACGTCAATCCTTCTTGACTGAGAAAGATGACCGGACACTGTGTAGGCCTGATTTGCCCCTGCTCTGCCTCTGCGTTGGCTCTCCTCTTGGCTCAAAACGCTGACGCAAGCTCTGCGTGAGCCTCTGCGTCACCCTTCCTCCTGTGTCTCTAGCTCTGGAACAATGTTGTTTCTCGGGACAGCTGCTTCTCTGCTTCAAACTCTTAAATTTCTTCTGTTGGTGTCTTAAGTCCTCCTTGATCTGTAATCACTTTGATACCATGTGAAAATTTCTGAATCTAATACATCAGAAACCCCTACTGCATTTTCTGGTTTACTATCTGCTACTTGTTCTTTGAATTAACAAGTTATTTAAATGCATAAATATCGAAGTAAACACAATTGCAGCCTTCACAAATATATATATCAACAGCTAAAATAAATTGAGACAACACAAGGGACACCATTATTTTTGGATAATCGTTTTCGGAAAAAACCAATGCGGGAAAATTGGTGCAGCATATATGAGGGTTTTATTATTAAGCAAATTCTGAATACAACTAGAGTGCCATAAATGGCTCACCCTTCAGAGAATACCCTTGGCAGCGATACCTCTATCCGGAGACAGATATTTCGGCTGATCAGCAACAAGATGAACACTCCCGTAATGACTCTGGTTGTTCCTTGTGTTGCACAACGGAAGCTGCTCCACGCACTCTTCTGGAACTGAGTCACCCTCTCTGGCTCTGCGTCAGCCAATTAGCGCTAAGTTTGTCCCACTAAATCACCTTAGCGCGACCTCTGAAGTTCACTGCGTCCTCTGCATCAGCTTCTTTGGCCCTCTGCATCCTCTGCGCTGGCCTCCTTAGCCTCTACGTCAGCCCTTATTGCCTCTGCGTCAATCCTCCTAGGCTTTACGCTGCCTCTACTGACACTCTGCTACTCTGATATGTATCCTTCAGCTTTGGATCGAAATCCCTTGCTCAACTGTCCCTCACTACAGCTGATCACTCACTCGATTTCCTCAGCAAACGTCGCCCCCGAAAATCGAATTCTCGATCTCTTTTGGTGTATCTCCAATTGACCCTCAAGCCTCCTTTTATACTTTTCCTATTGACGATTCAACGGTGGAGATTAAGTCCCTAATCAACAACTAAGATTAAATCTGGCTTGATCCTCGTTATTTAGAACTTTCTTACCCATATTATATTGATACACATTAATATTTGAATTTTCTGAAGTTTAGACTTAGGAACTTGTTGACCACTACATGTCAACGACCCATAGCACTACACCCCCTTTTTTCACAAAAGGGATAGCGTCTGATCGATCTCTTCGTGCCGTACAACTATCATCATCAGCTTCACTTCCAAGATGTTATGTAAACCCTTTCTGCATGTGTATAATATAAATAATCTCAACAAACCCATGTCATGTATGTAACGACCTAGGTAACCCTACCTTTCTAGTGACGATCTCCATTCTGGGAGGTATTTTGTCTCACCGATTCATTTTCGGGTGGTCGGTAGAGTTTTCCTCTAGTCTTACCCCAAAGCTGTAATGGATTTTGTCACTGGAATCTTATGCGAGCCCTAGTGTTTTAGATCGAGTCTATGTAAAAGTGATTTGGGAATAATCCTAACTCTTTGGTTATGTTATTTTATTACAAATTGTTTGGCTTGTTGGAGTATATTTGTGTCGCAGAAATGGGTAGTCTGTGAGGGTCTATTACAAATGGGTTTCCCCTCTTGTGATGTAAAAAATATGAAAATCATGATGTAAAGTGTCTTGAGGCTTGGAAAAATAATTTATCCCCTCATAGGTTAATTAATTAAATTTTTTAGTAAAAAATTAATTAAAATCCTAAGCCAGAAATTTAATTAATTCTAGGTCCTAGGTAAATTTGAATTCTCCAAAGGCAAAATTCGTCGCTCCTTAAACATTAAATTTTAAGAGTCCCAGGGACTAATGTAAATTAATTATTTTGATAAATTTTAAGCCTTTAATCCCTGGGGTTAAGTCAAAGTCAAAATTTTGGGGAAATTAACTCAAAAAATTAATTTTTGAGTTAATTGAAATACATTTAATTGTAAATTTGAATTTCCTCAAGAATTAAATATTTCGACGGATTAAATTAAAAGAAATTTTAATCTTCATCAACAGTCGAGATTGTTTTGACGAGGATCACTCGAACTAGCTGTTGGAGGATTTATTTTTAAATAGGAAGTCATTCGTCAGTCAATTCATCCGAACTTTGAGTCGTGTGCTTAGCGAAAAGCTCTTGTGTAATCTTTTTCCTAGATAATAAAAAAAGACTTCTCCTACCGCCTCCATTGAGCCGCAACTTCTCCATATGCTGCTCTATTCCTGTAATTTTTCGCTCCCTCCATTTATCTGCAAACCCTTGCTGCCATCTCTCTTTACTTCCATTTTCCTCATCGCTGCCCAAACCTTCTCTCTCTTTCTCTACTGCTATCTTTGTTGAAACCTGCGTCCTCATCCCTCAAACCTGCATTTACCCTCGTTCCTTCGTAGCTCTTGTCTTAGCAAACCCTCTCCACCAGTGAATCCCTCAAATCCCTTTCCGCTGCCATCTGCAGCTGTCTTCGGCCCTTTCACCCTTATCCCTGATGCCATCATTCCTCTACGTGTTTCCCGTCACCTCTCCTCTCCGCAAATTCTCCTTTCTCGTCGCTCCTCCACAAGATCTGCCCGCAGCCTTCCTCTCCAACTGCGTGCTGCCTAATCCCTGCCCTCACCACTAATCCATCCCTCGCTTGAAAACCTGCGGCTTTGTCTCCCTTCGAGCCTCTTGCATCCGCCATCGAACACCTGCACAACAACAAAACATTCGACTCAATTTTAGGTTTGTATATACATTAGGTTAGTACTTTTTTTTTAAATTTTTGTTATGCGTCACATTAGATTTGTTTTAATTTCTTTCCCTTTGATTTCATTTTAATTCGACTTTTTATTTTTTTATCTCATTTGTATAAATCTATTTATTGGGTTAGGTTTCAATTTTAATTTCTTTTCCCTTTTTTTATTTTTGTTTTATTTTCATTTTAATTTTTGTTTTGATTTTTGTTTAAAACAAAAAAATTAACCTAAAACATTAAAAAAAAAAAAAAAAAAATCTAAAACATTAAAACATTAAAAAATCTAAAAAATTAAAAAAATCTAAAGTTTAAAAAATCTTCATTTTGGTGACTTTAGAATGGCTAAGGAATTAAATTAAAATAGGATTTGCGTTTATACAAAAATTTAATGTGGCCCATGGCCCATTAAAAATTCGATTTATTAACCCTTTAATTTACTTTTGTCACATTAAAAATTTAATTTCTTCATTTTACCACATCAAATTAATTTCCTAAAGAATAATTAAATTGTTCATCTAAAGTTCCTTGGTGTCCTTTCGTGGTAAGTGATTTCTCTATTGGCAAGTGTGATTAATGTTTTTTTTTAAATTATATTGCCTATTGGAAAATTGTTTTGCATCTCAATTCTTAATGAAAATTATTTTAAATTTCGAATCTCCTGCGTGATAAAGTTTTAAGCATTCACATTTGATCGTTCATGATTGTGCAATTCATCACATATATAAATTACTTGGGATATCTTGTTTCTATTCAGTCTATGGTTAATTGAGTACTAAGGCACTGGTCTATAATCATTTCTATCTTGTGGTTGTGTCTTGTGTTTAATCTATTTATCTCAGTTGTCCAAGATTTGTTCTAAATTCATCAGTTTGTCCATCTTCAAGTCTCCTAGAGTTGTTGTTCCACAGACGATTCTCATTCATTCACCTTAGGGACTACCCCCCTTGACTTGTCTAGGAGAGAGTCTAAATGGAGTGAGTAAGGATTAGAGTGAAAGCCCTTACTCTGAGCGTTGTCGTGGTGCCTAGACACTTTGTGCGACAACATTTATTTGGCACTGTTACCAGGGATAAAGTTTTTATTTCTTTGGTCCTCACGACATTTTCTAATCATCTTGTCTTTTCTGCCATTCATTAACTTGTCAATCGGCACAACATTTTTTGGCGTCTTTGCTGGGGACATTTTATTCTCGGCGTTTCAACGACATTTCTTCATCATTCTTCTTATTTCTCATCTCTCATTCGAGCTGGCAAAGGCAACACTTCTTGGCGTTACCAATGGGGACCAATTTATTGGGCCTTGGCTTTACGGCATTTCATATCATTTTCTTGGCGTCATTCCGTCTCTTCATTTCTCACCATCTTAGCTCTCATCATCTCTCTCATCTAATCCTTTCATCTTCACTTTCTGCACCTAGACATTCTGGTTGGTTACCTATTTGGGTGGTGATGCCACTTATTCATTCATTTAATCCCAGACAGGGAGCCCTCCCTGAATATCCATCTGCGTCCATCCACTAACTTTCTGGTTTCGCCTTTGGAAACTTTGTGAGATATTCATGCTTAAGTGGCGACTCCACTTCTTCCATATCTTATAAGAATTTATGCTAGAAGTCGCTTCTTGTAGATGTTTTCATTTTCTTGAGCAGGGATCTCTCTCTCTGATATCCATTTGTGCCTTGTGATTTTACTAATATTCAGGGAGCTCCTCATGGTTATCCTTCTTTTGGTGACGCCATCAATGAATTTCCTCCTTTTCAAGGTGACAATGCTTTTACTGCCGAAACTCACCTTTAGAATGTTAGCCTTTGTATAAGCAAGTGTCTCCCATATTCCAAATATGAAGATGTGAAGATGAAGATTTTCATTCTTACCTTATCTGGAGATGCTTTTGATTGGTATGTTAAGTTCCCTAAAAACACTTTTGATCCTCCGCAATCACTCATTGATGCCTTTGAAGATAGATATGGAGATAAAGACAAAGTAAAAGCGAAAGCTAAAGTAAAGGAAACTATAGAAGTTGAAAATGATTTCAAGGAGTTAATTCAAATGGTTAAAGACATACAGTTATATCAAGCTCACCTAAGCAAGAATGCAGAAGTTAATTAGGCTCAACTTATTAAAGATATGGAACTTAATCAAGCAACATTAAAAACTGATCATTCCAGGGAAATTAATTATATGCAAAGCAAGTTATTAGCCCTAAAGGAAAACATAATGATCATGGAATTTAATCATTCAAATCAAGTAACTGCCATAGAAGTAAGTTATCAAGAAATAAGTTCGATTCAAAACAGATTGTCAACTATGGATGAAGAAATGACCATCATGAGATTCGATTATAATAATCAGTTAGCTACCATGCAAGCAAATCATAAGAAAGAGATAAACTATATGCAAAACTGCTTCATGGGCATGAAAGCAAAGAATGATAAAATTATAAAGGACATGGAAGCTGGTCAAATATGTCTTCAGAATAGGTTATTGACCATGGAGGAAAACCATGCCAAGGAAGTCAGTGCTATGAAGGTGGAACACTCTAACCAAATGGATGCCATAACAATGGAAAAGATACAGGTACAAAAATTTCAGCATCAGTTAGAGGATGAAACAAACAAGGAAACGTCAACAGATCATAAGCTTCGATGTCTACAGCAAGCTCCATCTTATTATGAGGAGGTCATTTGTTCCATTGAAAAGTGGCTAATTGAAGGTGACCTAGATAAAATGGAAATTAATAAGAATCAGGTTGATGCTCACATGGTTGATCCACCAGTCATAACAAATCAGGTTCATAAAGAAGCGCAGGTCACAAAAGTCTTGAACATTCCAAATTTTCCATATGAGCGTTTTTCGGATCAAGAAGGAAGTTGTACGTTGACCGCATCATCATCAACATCACAGCCTACCACAAAGAAAAAGTGCAAGAGAAAGAGAATGAGAAAGCGGTTTGATCCATCTGATGGCCGTGAGCAGCTTGATTTTCGGATAGGAAAAAGTCCTACCGTGTGCAGGATTGGACATGGCACATCTAAGAAACAACCAACAAATTTGCCTGAAAGCAGACAAATGCTCAACATGCACTACATTGAACGCATTTGATGCCATGGGGCGTCCTTTGTATTATATTCCTAACTCTACACCCTTTTATTTCAGTATTTTATTTTTGTAGGTAGATGTTTTTCATGTTGTTAGACTAATTAATAAAAGAAGAGCTTATATATTTCCTGTGTGTAACATTATATGATGATTTTGGATGGACGCTACTTATGTTATATTGCGTGTTGTGTGGATGCAGATTCTGGATTCTCACATTCCTTCGGTGTAGCAACATGTCCCCAAGTAGAGCCAAATGTTGACCACTACGTGTCAACGACCCATAGTAGTACACCCCCTTTTTTTGCAAAAGGGATAGCGCCTGATCGATTTGTTTGTGTCGTACAACTATCATCATCAGCTTCACGTCCAAGATGTTATGTAAACCCTTTATGCATGTGTATAATGTAAATAATCTCAACAGACTTGTGTCATGTATGTAATGATCTGGGTAAACCTACATTTCTAGTGAAGATCTCCATTCTGGGAGGTTTGTTTGTTTCACCGATCCATTTTCGGGTGCGGCAAAGTTTTCCTCCAGTCTCACCCCAAAGCTATAGTGGATTTTGTCACTGGGATCTTAGGCGAGTCCTAGTGTTCTAGATTGAGTCTATGTAAAAGTGATTTGGGAATAATCCTAACTCTTTGGTTAGGTTATTTTACCACAAATGGTTTGCTCTGTTGGATTATATTTGTGTCGCAGAAATGGGTAGTCTCTGAGGGTTTATTACAAATGGGTTTTCCCCTTTGTGATGTAAAAAATATGAAAATCATGATGTAAATTGTCTTGAGGGTTGGAAAAATAATTTATCCTCTCATAGATTAATTAATTAAATTTTTTGGCAAAAAATTAATTAAAATTGTAAGCGAGAAATTTAATTAATTCTACGTCCTAGGTAAATTTAAATTCTCCAAAGGAAAAATTCGTCGGTCCTTAAAAATTAAATTTTAAGAGGCCTAGGGACTAAGGTAAATTAATTATTTTGATAAATTTTAAGCCTTTGATCCCTGGGGTTAAGTCAAAGTCAAAATTTTAGGGAAATTAACTCAAAAATTTAATTTTTGAGTTAATTAAAATACATTTAATTGAAAAATTCGAATTTCCTCGAGAATTAAATATTTCGACGGATGAGATTAAAAGAAATTTTAATCTTCATTAATAGTCGAGATTGTTTTGACGAAAATCACTCGAACTAGCCGTTGGAGGATTTATCTTTAAATAGGAAGTCATTCGTCAGTCAATTCATCCGACCTTTGAGTCGTGCTTAGCGAAAAGCTCTTGTGTAATCTTTTACCTGGATAATAAAGAAATACATTGGGGTTAAATTTTATTGGTGTTACTCTTCATGGGAATATTGTAAGATGTGTTGTTTTCATACATAATATTTTCTAAAGCCATTGATGATAGCTTCTAAAGAGTGATTTGAGTACAAGTATCTTGCTCAGTTGTTGGGGTTTGAATAATAATCTAAATTTTGAACATAGTAGCACGTATCTCTATTTGTCCGAGTTTTATTATTATTTTCTCGCTCTATTTTTAATGGTTGGATTGAATTTTGCAAGAAAATCTTGATTTTAGATCCTCGGGCGTTAGGGTAAGTTTTTAGTTGGACCAACCAACTCCCGATTTGTGTTTTCTAAGGAGCCCAATAAAATTAATCCTGGGCACCTCCATAAAATTAATTTTTTTTTTTTTGGTATAATTACAAATCTGGCTAATTAGAACTTGCAGTTTCTTAATTCTGTAATTATTTTTCTAACATGGGTTTTTTTGGGTTTTAGTTTTTATCATTGTATATATCATTTGGGCGTTTTCTTGTTGTTATGCAGCTACAGATCTGAGGGGGGGAATTTTGTAGAGTCCAGATCTAGGCCCCGGAGGGTAAGATCTAAATCTCTGGGGTTTATCAACGTAATTTTCCAAAGATATTAGTTAATTTTTTTATAGTCCAAGGGTTTAAAATTTTTTAGATCTGGAAACTTTTCATGAGGATTTCAAGAATAAATCTGAAACAAAAGGATTTAACATTTTAATCAAGATTTTTGGAAATATCTTAATGGGTTTTTTGGCTACCATTCATCTGAGTTTTTTTGATCTGCTGCCTGGGTTTTCGTTTTGTTGCAAAATTCGATTTTTTTTTAGAAATCCCTTCGCAGCCCTTCTCCTACCACCTCTATTGAGCTGCAGCATCTCCTCCATATCCTGCTCCATTCCTGCAATTTTTCGCTCCCTCCATTTATCTACAAACCCTTGCTGCCATCTCTCTTGCATTTTCCTCATTGTTTCCCAAACCTTCTCTCTCTCTGTTGTTATCTTTGTCGAAACCTGCATCCTCATCCCTCAAACCTGCATTTACCCTCATTCCTCTGCTCCTCGTCCCTCTGTAGCTCCTGTCTTAGCAAACTCTCTCCACCAGCGGATCCCTCAAATCCCTTTCCGTTGCCATCCGCAACTTTCTCGGCCCCTTTCACCCTCGTCCCTAATGCCATCATTCCTCTGCATGTTGCGCATCACCTCTCCTCTCCGCGGCTTCTCCTTTCTCATTGCTCCTCCACAAGATCTGTCTGCAACCTTCCTCTCCAAATGTGTGTTGCGTAATCCGTGCCCTCACCGCAGATCCATCCCTCGCTCGAAAACCCGCGGCTCTGTCTCCCTTCGAGCCTCCTGCATCCGCCATCAAACACCTGCACAACAACAAATCATTCGACTCACTTTTATGTTTGTATATGCATTAGGTTAGTACCTTTTTTTTAATTTCATTTTTAAATTTCTGTCATGCATTGCATTAGATTTGTTTTAATTTCTTTCCCTTTGATTTTTTATTTATTTATTTCATTTGTATTAAGTCTATCTTTTGGTTTAAGTTTCAAATTTAATTTATTTTCCCTTTTTTTATTTTTATTTTATTTTCATTTTTTTTTAAATAAATTTTAAATCTAAAACATTAAAACATTAAAAAACCTAAAAAATAAAAAATAAAAAAATCTAAAACATTAAAAAATCTAAAAATTAAAAAAAATGTAAAGTTTGAAAAATCTTCATTTTGGTGACTTTAGAAAGGCTAAGGAATTAAATTAAAAGAGGATTTGAGTTTATACATTAAAAATTTTAATCTGGCCCATGGCCCATTAAAATTTTGATTTATTAACCCTTTTAATTTACTTTTGTCACATTAAAAATTTAATCTTCTCTTTTTACCACATTAAATTAAATTCCCGAAGGAATAATTAAATTGTTCATCTAAAGTTCCTTGGTGTCCTTTCGTGGTAAGTGACCAAGAGAAGGGCTTTCGCATGAACAGATGAGCACAGGCCGTTTTTGACCACCTCAAGGAGGTGATGAGTAATTGTCCAATTTTGGCACTTCTAGACTTCTCCCAACCCTTCACCGTGGAGTGTGATGCATCCGGGGAGGGAGTTGGAGCAGTACTATCTCAGGATGGGCACCCCATTGCTTTCGAGAGTCGGAAGATCTTACCCCATGAGAGGTCATATTCTATATATGACAAGGAGATGTTGGCCATTATGCATGCCTTGGGCAAGTTCCGACAGTATTTGGTGGGTAACAAGTTTCGGGTGAAAACTTATCACAACAATCTTCGTCACTTCATGGGGCAGCAGGGCCTCAACGCCAAACAACAGAGATGGGTCAGCAAGGTGCAGGCCTATGATTTCGACATAGAGTATGTGCGGGGGAAACACGACGTGGTGGTTGACGCCCTATCCCAGAGACCCGCAGGCCTATCTCTCATGAGCATCTACCATGATTGGAAGGCCCAGTTTTGATGGAGTTCTCTAAGGACATGGGGGCATGGGAGATTATGGAGGGTACCCACGCAGATGAGCGCTCCCGGGTGATGGACAAGGTCATCTACTACAAGGGGCGCATATTTTTGGTTCCCAACTCGTAATTGAGGGAGAGAGTGCTCCAGGTAGCACATGACTCGCCATTCTCAGGGCACTAGGGGTTCAGGAAAATGTACATGGCGGTCAAGGAGCGCTTCACATGGAAGGGCTTTAAGGGGTATTTGTTGAGGCACGTACAGGAGTGTGAGGCATGTCAGAGGAACAAAGCAAAGTTGATTCATTCTGCAGGATTATTACAGCCGCTCCCCATCCCCGAGGGGAAATGGGAGTATCTCCACGGACTTCATCACAGGGCTTTCCACAGTACAGCGCAAGGATTGCATTTATGTAGTGGTCAACTGGTTGTATGCCCACTGTTTCGCCATCCCTACCAGATATTCGGCTTCATAGGTTGCAGAGTTGTTCTTTAGGGAAATCTTCCGGTTACACTGGCTTCCTAAGGACATTGTGGGTGACAGGGATAGCAGGTTCATTAGAGGCTTCTAGCAGGAGCTCTTCAGGTTGGTTGGTACCAAGCTTATCCCTAGCACGAGATACCACCCCCAGACAAATGGCCAGACCGAGCGAGTTAACCAGTGGTTGGAGGGGTACCTCAGGAACTACGTGACTGGGCAGCAGAGAGCTTGGATTCAATGGTTGCATTTGGGCAAGTATTGCTACAACACCACCCATCACATGTCCATCAGTATGAATCCTTTACGTGCCTTGTATGGTTATGATGCATTATCTTTTCCTGACATTGTTTTTGGAGATAGCCAGGCCCCAAAGGCCAAAGATTGCATCCAAGACAGCCAAGACATCCTCAAGGCTCTCAAGGATAACTTAGTGACAACGCAAAACCAGCAGAAGGTCTATGCAGATCGGCACCAAATTGAGAGACATTTCGAGGAGGGGGATTTGTTGTACCTCCAGTTACAGCCGTATAGGCAGTCCACACTAAAGCTGAAGGTGGCCGAGAAGCTACAACCCTCTTTTTATGGGCCATACAGGGTAGCCAGTCGAGTTGGGGAGGTGGCCTACGAGCTAGAGTTGCCTCTGGGGAGCAAGATTCATAACATATTCCATGTTTCATGCCTTAAAAAAGTGTTGGGACAACAGGTGACAATAGCAGTAGAGTTACCTCCGTTGGATGATGAGGGCCATCTAGTTTTGGCCCCTGAGGCCATTTTGGAGAGGCGGGAGAGGAAGCTGAGGAGCAGGACCATCAGGGAGTTCTTGGTACACTGGAAGAACTTGCCGGATAAGGATGCCACCTGGGAGGGTGAGAACATTCTGGAGCACTCAGCTCTAAAGTTGCTCGAGGGCAAGCAACATTTGGGAGGGGAGGATTGTCATGTCCCTTCCAAAACGAATGTAACAGGTTTTGTCTCTCCACAATTTTGTACAAATTTTGCTAAGGAAAAGAACCCAAGCGGTTTCAACTTAGGAACTTAGGAGAAATACAACCAGATTATTTTGCTAGTGGAAGTTTGGGGGCACCCACGTGGGAAAGCATATTGGGCAATTCGAATTGCCTTGGGGGGAATTTGTATAGTTGTTGGAAGGTCCCACATGAGGCAAAGGGAGGCCCACGAAGTCATAAGGAGGAAGAGCTCTTCACTTGGGCATGATTCATTCTTGCATATCGAAAATCACTTAATTGTTTACTCAAGTTGCTTAGCCGAGTCAACTGGCTGCTTAGCCACGAATCTCTCAAGCGGGAGATTCAACCTTGCCTTTGGGGGACTTCAAGTGCCACCCTAGGAAGGAAGTTTCATAACATCTTGAGGAGCACCAGGGAGTTATCCATAGCCAACACATTCAGCGACCATCCAACAATGCGTATTTCTCGGCCAGTAGAGAAGGGAACACGCAGTTGTGCACAGAGCTTCGTTGGGCCAACACTCGCCGGATGAACCAGGAGAGTTGAAGGACATTAGGAGATCAACACTAGGGAGGAGTTTTGGAGCAGGTGAGTGCAGCAAACAAGCAATGTGAAATCCAGCCTTGGAGGACAGCACAGAGGGCTAGTCTGGGCATCATGTGGGTCTTGAGACAAAGAGCCACAACATTGGAATCATAGCTGGGGAGGAAGGAAATTCATAGGAGGCCTCATCCCAATGATTTGGAGGAGTTTTGGAGAGCTTTCCCAGCTTCATTTAGGCAGGCCGAGTTTGCCAGTTTCAGCAGAGGATGGGCTCCTTGGGGGTCAAATTTCAGAAGTCTGAACTAAGCCAAACCCTTCCTGGGTTTTGGTGGGTTTTTGCTGAGGATCCGGGAGCTAAAGTTTTATAATTTTCTGAGCACGGGAAGCAGTGATTCCAACCATTTTGTTCCAACAGATAGCACATTTTCTGGGCAACGCAAATCAATTCTAGTGCAACAGTTGGGCAGCCTCCAAATCAACATTTGCTCACCTAGGTTTTGTTATGCTTGTCCTTAGAGACAAGCTCAGGTGCACCATTCCATTCATTGTTGAATTTCCCTTTGATGATTTAATAAAATGGCTCAGCGGTTCTCTACTTCTAGTGTTTTCATGGGTGCCTTATGTGTATTTCACATTTCTGATTGCTGAATTGTTTGCTTGCTTTGTTTATCACTTAATTTCCTATTTAGGAACATTACACAGGCCGAGAAATGCAGGACTGTGGAAAAAGATTGAATTTCAGAGAAGCCGATATTAGAAGTAAAAGAAGTCAGTTTGATTAGTGTTGACTTGGACAAAAAGGAGAAGTTGTGCAAAAGGTCTTGTGACTTGGTCTTGGAGAGGTTGTTAGGTCAAGGGTCTTGGCCTTGGAATTCATCAACTAAAGGTTCTATAAGAAGAAGAATTTAGTGGGTTTTCCTTTCAAGATTGGAGAGGTTTTGGCCCTGGCTGATCGCCTATACCTTGTGTCCCTTGTCTCATTGTTGTTTATATTTGAAGTTGTTTGATCAAAAGAACACAATAATAATCAAGCTAAAGAAGATTCTAATCAAGAGAAGTAAAAAAGTATTCACAAGAAGTTAACATTGCTAGAGAAATCACCTCATCTCTCTACCCTAGATTTCTCAACAGTAAATAATTTATATGATTTATCTTGAAATATGAGTCAAGGCCTTGAAAGTCTACAATTGTGGATTCTCTTGTGAGTGTCCTCAAGAGTGGGATGGTTCCTCCAAGAACATACCCTAACACTTGAAGCTTGATCCAAAAATATATCTTCTACACAACTTCACACAAGCTTATTACATTCATATGGGTTTAGCAACATACAATGATAATAAACGTTTAGAGATTTATTTAAAATCAGCTAAAGTGTTCTCTATCTACGGCATTTCTCTAAACCTCATGCCAATGTAAGATATCTCTACATTAAAATAACTTCAAAAGCACAATGGAAATAATAGCATATCAATATAAGTAGAATTGAAACAATGATCAAGATATTACCATACTCAATAAGGGCAACACCTCAAATGTAACCCCAAAGTCTTTATTGCATTAAGAATATATAAGAGTAGAGCTTCCGCAAGCACAAGAGCTCGTATCAAGTGTACATAATGAGAGCCAAAGGCTCGTTTAAATAGAACTATGGGAGAAAATCCTAATGAGAGAGTGGTAAGAATCCAAAGGAAACTCCATGCAAATCGAATTCTTCGAGTGGTAATCAAATCCTCCAATAAAGTTCCACGCAATCCTTGAGGAGAACTCGTTGGAATGAGAGAAGAACACGTGGATGAGTGAAGGAGTGGTAAGAGAACACTATCCATCTCATTTAAGTGAACTCAATCAAATCTCTACCAAAAACTTAACTCGACCTTGGAAATCGAGCTCACTTCCTTAATTCGTGGGATTTGCCTCTTAGAACTTGTGGTCCTATCAAGGGAATTCGATTTTCTCAAATTTGCACATGTTTCTCCCTGATCCTTGGCTTAGGTGGAGTCCACATAACTTTCCAACTTGACTTTGACTCTTTATGATTTTCCACCTCATTTCCACAACATTTTGGCATGCGTGGAGATTTATTTTCTCCCATTTATTTATTTGTTGGCTAATTTGTTGTCACATTTTCCCCTAGACTTAGGAAAAATGGGCTTTGAGGGTTTATAATTTATTTTTTACCCCTCAAAGTGTGTCTTAGTAGAAATTTGAGGTGTAGAGGTGTAATTTTGAACACTCATACCCCATATAACTTCTCTATACATCCCTTATTAAAAATTACATCGAAAATTTATTAAAATTTTCGTCTTGTGAGAAATTTTAAAAATTGACCCCTAGACGTAATCAAATTCCGCAAAACTTTACAAGTGATCTAACATTGTAATATACAATGACTCTAGAGTCTAGACACTAGGACTCACTTAAGACTTTGCTATCAAGCCGCACATCAGCTTTGGGGTCTTAATTGGGAGAAAGAACTCAATTAATTATTAAGTGCTGAAGAGTACCAATAATTAACCAAGTAAAAAAAGTCCCTAGAGTGAACTCACTTAATAACAAAGTCATAAGCTACCTAAGCCTTTTACATGACTATTTCATCATGCTAGCATCACTTTACAATATCCCTGTAGGGCTGCAAAATTTGAGTACAATAGAGAAGAAGAGAGAGAAGAAAGAGCTTAAAAGCTCTGATGATATCTGAACTCTACAAGTACAAGAATCCTCTAACATATCCTTGGACATGGAGTCTTCAAGTGTACTTCAATGGTCAACAAGACCCATCAATCCAGTGATAAGATGGTCATGGAGTGGGAAAGACTTAAGGAAGATGTCACAACCATGAGACTAGCTAATGGGGCTCCAACATCCTCAATGTATTAAAATAAGGAGGCAGTAATCATGGAGGCATGAGTTTTCCCTCTCCTCGACTTTCTTTTTCCACCCCTCTGGTGCGCCTTTTATTTTAATGATTTATCTTCTTTTATTGCATAGCTAAGGAGCCCAAGCTTCCTTATGCTTTTCCAATAACCCTTGAATATGTAGAAATTTCTTACTCATTGGGGTTGGGACATTCAAGACTTCCTTTCTTTTAGAGTTCCTTTGTGCAACATATGCCTATAGAATTCCCAAGATGAATTATTATTATGAATTCAATCGCATTGGCATCAATATACTTCAAAAGATAGGTCACTTGTTATTGTTTTGAATGACGTTGATAAATTGACTTGTTAATGTACTTGCTTTTGTGGTAACTTTTCAATCGTTTGTACTTCAATATAAAAAGTTATCCTTAACTAGATTTGCACCTCCTTGAACTGTCATGTTGATTGGATTTATAATTTTTCTTGTCTCCACGACTTGGAATTTTCACTTGAAGGCTCGGATGCTTCCTTCTCTATAAGTTGTTTGAACTTATTTTCCATAGACTTCTTATCATTCTTAAGCTTCACAATTCGTGTAAGTAGGTTTTGATTATGATTCCTGAGACATGAAAGTTCTTCATTTTCAAGTTTGTCAACTTAATGTTAATGTCCTGATTCTCAGGTTTCTCATCTATTAACCTTGTAATTCATTTACGCAAGATTTGCTTAAGGTTGCTTGAAAGATAAATTTATTCATCCTTTTTATAGGTTCTTCTTGAATTCCTTCTCAAGATCATCTCTCTTGTTCTAATACTTTATTACAATGTTTTGTAACCTATGAATGAAATTTTTCCATTCACTTTTCATTGATTTCACTTCT
This sequence comes from Pinus tabuliformis, assembly GCA_031772625.1. Classification (NCBI taxonomy): domain Eukaryota; kingdom Viridiplantae; phylum Streptophyta; class Pinopsida; order Pinales; family Pinaceae; genus Pinus; species Pinus tabuliformis. Next base: position 1,704,401,047 of record CM062818.1, read on the forward strand.
TATAACTCCATTAATAATTCTACAATTTGTGTAAGTAGGTTTTGATTATGATTCCTCAGACATGAAAGTTCTTCATTTTCTAGTTTGTCAACTTTATTTTTAATGCCCTGATTCTCAAGTTTCTCATCTATTAACCTTCTAACTCATTTAAGCAAACTTTGCTTAAGCTTTCTTAAAAGAAAAATTTATTCATCCTTTTTTTATAGGTTCTTCTTGAATTCCTTCTCAAGATCATCCTTCTCTTGTTCTAATATTTTAATACAATGTTTCATAACCTATGAATGAAATTCTTCCATTCACTCTTCATCGATTTCACTTCTTATAACTTTGTTAATAATTCTACTAATATATATGGATTTTGACAGTATTGATAGTACATTCTTGATATGGAATATACAATATTGTACCTGTGAATATGTACAACATTGTACCTGTGAATATGTACGATGTTGTATATTCCATATCAAGAATATATGTATACTATCAATACTGTCAAAAATCTATCATGGCAATTGTAGGAATTGAACCCGGGTGGGAAGGATTCCATTCCTTTCTCCCAACCACCCGAAATAACCCTAATTAACCTATATATATGTGTGTGTGTGTTTGTTGAAGTGTAAATGACCCCAACAATTATGTTCTTTGGTTCTTATTTATGTCAATTAAGCTTCACTTCTATTAGATTCTCCATTATTATTTTTAGATAGTCGGGTAGTTGCAATAACTTTATGAATTTGGGATACAAGAACATTTTGCAAAGCAAAAGAGAATAAATTTAGCTTTACAAGGAATGCACTAAACTATAGGATATCACAAATTAACAAAAATGGGTAAGGAATTGAAAGAGAGCATTAGTGTATAAATCCTAGATCAAAAATAGTGCTACCCACTGACTCTTTGAACACCCCAGCTTAAGAAATACTTGGTGATGAGAATCATGTTGGAAACCAATTGAGGAATGGGGGGCGCTATGTTGTCTAACAATCCCCTCACGGGTCTATGATGTCTAACAATTCCATAATTGGCATGAGGCTACAAGTACCAAGTGACGAGTCTATAATTGGTACTATTAGAAGTAAGTTCTTTATTTGTTATAGATGTGACAATTAATGAAGAAACATGATGAGACATGTTTAGCCCACATAGATTGTACAACACAAAAGCCCTCAAGGAGTCAAATGAATCTCTAAGTAGGTAATTGTATCAACCACAAATCTCATAATAGAGAGGGAATTTGAAGATGAAACGATCTTCACATTTAAATTCCATTAGGGGAATTTAAGGTAAAAAATAAGTCTCAAAATAAAAAATATATTACCAAAAATCAAATTTCAAGGAACCAATAGGATTCAAGATGATGTGTTATCGAGGTACATCTATTTTGGAGGGAAAAGAAGAAAACTACCATTCTTATCATATTTTTTAATCATCTTCTTATAGGTTTACTCAAATGTCAAATTTGGGGACTCATTGGATGTAAAATAAAATTATGCATCCAACAAGCACCCTCTCCACATACTTCTGAGGAAACCCACAGTAAGAAAAATTGAAAACAGATGAAAGACGTGTTTCTTTCAACATTTTTTCATTTATTTTCAATTTTTCTTTGTGTGGGTCTACTCACAAGTCTGCAAAGTTGGTGCTCGTTGGATGCAAAATTTAATTCCACATCCATTGAGGGCCTACATCTCACATTTGAGTAAACATATAATGAGATAAGTCGAAAATACAATAAACAATGTAGCTTTCTTTACATTCCTTTAAAAAACATGACTTTTATTTTGTTATGTTAACTATTATTTTATTATTTTCTTGACGAGACCCATTTTAAAATTTAAACCTTAAAATCCCCTAATACAATACAATACCCAAAATTTGATGTTTACTCAAATGATTATCTATCTCTATAGGCTTCTGGTAACAAGCATCTTCCACTACACGGGGGCGATGACGCTGAACCCTCGCTGCCTTTGCCCCCGGTTTCGAGCCTCTACATCTTGGTCGGGATTCGATGGTTTTCGTTGCTGCAAACAGTGCAAGTTGGCCGTGCACTGGCTTCTCTTTTACTGAGTTTGGAGCGTTGAGGGAACATGGGCATGGAGGTCCTAGCCGACATTGTTCTTGCTTCGTGCCGCTGCAACTTGGTTGGGTGTCCTGGGGCTTCTGAAGGCTGTTGTGGAAGATTGGTGGCAGTTTGTTTATTTTCTGGTTCGTCTGATACAGGAGGAGAGTTTGAGGGGGCGGGGGAGGAGTGGCTACCCTAGCAGCGTTTTTCCCCATTTCGTGCCTCTTTTTATTGTCTGGGCTTCTAGGGTTTGAGCTTACCTGTCACGGATTCTTTTCTCAGGAGTCTTCATTTTCGCCTGTGGTGGTTCGGCGCCGGGTCTGAGCTGTTCGTGGACTAGTTGGTCTACACTGGCGCTCTCTTGGGGCTGCACCACTGCTTTTTATTTGTTGTGTTTTGAAGTGGGTATGGGCTTTCTCTATTACCCTCTACAGGACTGCTTCGGGGCTCATTTTTTGGGCAAACTGTGATCGGTTCGTGCAGGGTTTTGGCGATCTGGCTTTGGCAGGCATATGTGCCTATCACGGTTTTTCCGATAATGTATTTTGCTCCTTTGGGGTTTCTGGGCACCTGTTTCTGCAAGATTGCTAGGGTTTTCATACCTGTTTTTTTGTCTTTTTCCCTGAAGACTGTTCTTCGGGCTTTTTCACGGATACTCCATCTGGAGTATTGAACTGTAAGTGGCTCTTCCCACTATTTTACATATGCTTTTTGCATCTACAACATGTAATTTTCTGAAATCAATGAAAATTACACTTTTTCTCCCCCAGAAACAAAAAAAAAAAGAAAAAGATTATCTATCTCTATACGTAACTAATGAAAACAAACCTACAATTATACCAATCAAACTCTTAAGCTACAAGTTAGCCACACCAATGAGAAGGCTTGGAGTTAAGGGATCCCTTAACTTGATCTAAATGAATTTCAAATAAGCTTTATAATCTTCTACCTTATACTTGTTTTAACACCCTTTCTCGTGAGACAAGGAGCATCTATGAAGAACTCTAAAGCAAAGAGCTTTTAAATGTTCAAATTTAGTTGTTAGAGAAGACAAGTAACCTTGACATATTGACTAGCCTCAACACCTTTGACTAACAACTTCATACAAAGTTAGTGAGTAAAAGACAAATATAAGTAAAATTAAGAAAGAATATATATATATATATATATATATATATATATATATATATATATATATATATATATATATATATATAATCTTATTCTATAAAATGATGCTAGTATTAGTCAATGGAATTTTCTTTAATTGGATATCTTATGAAAGAACTCGTCCCTAAGACTATTAGTATGTTGATAAAAATATTTATTTCCATGCTCCCAACGCAATCAATTATATTCACTTTTACTAAGAACCCTAGGTGTTTGGAAACAAACTAGAAGCTTTGTGTATGGATGTTTCCACATCCCGTAGCCCGTAATCATGGTGAATGTCATGCTTACTTTAAATCAAATGAGAAAATATTACATTGGCATGTAAAAATACACTATACATATGTTGATCTTACCAAGAAATTGAGCATGCTCACAACTTTGTCACCTGGTTTGAAATCCTTTACCCCTGGATCACTTTGAACAACCTCACCCGTAACATCTGTAACTGTATAAATGCAATGCCAAATTTATCATTTCCAAAGGCGTTGCTGGTCACATATATGTTTACATAGTTTCATTAGCATAGAAATAAGATAAAATGACAAGAACCACTTTGGTTAAGATCTATTTCGTCATCATAGAAATAAGTCAGAATGGCAAGAACCATTTTGTTTAGATCCAAAGGAAAGAGAAAACAAAATTGATTTCACAAAAATATGTGGCTAGGCAATCCCTGTTAAAAACAACAAAGTAGCGTGCATGGTATTTGTAAAGGATAAAATAATATATTCATAATGTGACTTGAATATCTAAAACTTAACAATAATACATTCCTTTCACTTTTCTCTGGTGGGAAATTGTGTATCTCAAACCATTAGAAACTAGCATTGAGTGAAATACTATAGTTACAATGAGGGTGTAAGAGAGATGATTGTAGGCTATATCGAAGTTCAATTTACAACTATAGATGAGGCAAGGGCACAGATTTAGGGGATATCGAAGGTCACTTTGCGATGTTAGGTGAGGCAAGGGGAGTTAGTTGATAGGCCAATAAAATGGCATGTAAGTTCCGAATGGCCTCTATTTTTCTAGGTGTGTAAATATTCAAATCAATAAAAGGCCATGTAAGTTTATCTATGCTTCAGATTCCTAAGTTTTTATTAGATAAGAACAAGCGAGCACATGATGTCAGTGAATGAATGCAATACAAACTTCAAAGAATAACATTGATCATTTATTTCAAAAATTTATGAGACATATTTTGCCCTTGTTATTGATCAAATTTAATGATAAATGTGCTACTTGAGCAATACATTGGTTCTTATTCCAAATTTGTAGTATTATGCAATAATAAAAGGATGTTAACTCTCTCCCAAAGTCACATGACATAGTGAACCTAGAAATGGAGGATATGGAATATGACTATCTGACACGTGACATGGCAACCCTGAAAAAATATATATATAACAAATTAGTGAATTTCATTTTATGTGGACAATTTGATATATATTTTTATTTAATATATATATATATATATAAAACAAATTAGTAAATTACACAGAGAATGAAATATAAACATATTCAATTTAGAAACTAAAACATTTATATGATATGTTACAAATTCAATTATACATACAACTAGTACTACATTAATGATAATCAATTGAGAAATACACAAGAAATTAAAACCTTAACAAATGTTTTCTTATTAAGTCATCAAAATCAAAATGTATTATATAGATACTAACTCACTAAGTCACTGCTACTATAAGTGGGAATGCCAATTGCAAATACAAAACAAGGTAGATACTAGAATTGTAGATCAAGATGGAGAAAGCTCATATTGTTAAAGTTCTTGGTAGCTTCTAAAGGTCTTTTACATGATCTAGGTGTCTTCGCATGTAGAAGATGGTTGATTGTCTCTTTATGTCCCTTGTTGGAGGCGTAGGTTATTTATGACTATTTTCCTAAGTCTAACTTAGGAAAAGTACAATAATTTAAGTCAATTAATTTTTGTGGACTATTAAGCCAAAGTAGTAAGGATAAATAATCAAATTATTTATGTGACTTCGATATAATCTCAACTGTTGATCTCAAATGATGTGAGATCTAATCTCAAAAGTCAAACACTTAAGAGATTATGGTTAGGGATTTGGCTTAATGAATTAATAAAATAAGCCTAATGGAGAGGTGAAGACAACACAACTACACAACAATGAGAGCGATTTTCTCCAAAGCAAGAGGCTTAGTTAGATTGAAGAGAAGGGAGCAAGAGTGCAAAACGCTCGGGGGTAATTTTAGGAGGCAGAGTTCAAGAAATCGATATGCGGAGTAGTTGAAGTGCAAAGGAGGTCAATTTGTGCAGAGATTGATTTATCCAGTGGGCCAATTTCCTTGAGTGCACATGGATCGTACAAGGAGGAAAAGAGAGGGTCGATTTGCTAGTGTCGATCGGGGGGGGGGGTAAACTTCTATAGGGACAAATTCTTTACAAGGTTGATTTTCTAGTGGGTCGTCTTCCCAGTGGGGCCAAGCTACAGGTTCTAGCATTGCATTTTTCTGTGTATTTTACTCCATGGGTCTAGGCCCATATTTCTTGAGAATTTTAATGAAGGAAAATTGTTATGGGTGTATACTTACCATTGTGATGTGATTGTTCTCTTTAATTTTATTTTTTGTTCCAAATAATTTTAGAAGTTAAATACCATTGATTTTATTTGCCAACAATTCTAAATTTTATTTAATAATTTTCTGGGAGTAAAAATTATTGAGGTATAAATAAATCTAGGTTGGTATTGGAAATTTTAACACATCTCTCATGATTTTCGGTATTCCCCCATGTCATCAACATTAAAATTAGCATCTTTAGCATTGCTCTCTCCTCCATTTCAAATCTAATATATGCATATGTTAGTGTGGATGATGACCCCTCAAGAGGATCACCATCATCAAAAGTGACCAGTTCTAGCACTAGTTCATTAAGATCCAAGTTGGCCAATGTCAACTCGAAATTGTTGTCCAAACCCATAACATCGCAAAACACATCCCACATCTTTGTCTTATCCTATAAATAAGACAAAGCTCAGTGTGCTTATACACCATTGTCTCTGCCCTAGACTACTCAAGCCTTATCTTATTCAAACTAAACAGATTACCATATGTCCTTTAATTCTTCTCGCAACAAGAGGATGAAGTAAACTGAAAGAGGAGCCTCATGAATAACAATTAACCAAGATTACTTGGGAGCGGGGGCGAGGGCGACATTTTTAGAATCTCCCAGTTCGAGAGCAAATCAGGGAGCGGATATATATATATATATATATATATATATATATATATATATATATATATATATATATATATGATGCATATGTGTCAACAAAAGCATGTAGAATTATGAATTAGATATAAAAAGCCTAAAAACATAGATTGAACCATATAACATCAATCATCTAGAAGTTATAATCTTCATCAACCACGTCCACAAGTTAGTAGCATACAACATATTGAGTCTCGCGATTCATCAATCTTAAAGTTTCAAGCTTTCAAAATTTAATATATAACATTTATCATCATTGATCACCAAAGTTGTACTTGTAAACTAAGTGTAACCATTACAACAAAGAATATCTAACATGAAATGAACTGTTATAAAAAGAAATTAAATGAAACAAATTTCAACTTTCACAAAGCATCATATTCATAATTCATTACCAATGAGTTATAATGGCCAACTTCAAACTTCAAACTTAAATTATCATATATTGTTTACAAAAAATATCATAATAAATATGAAAGAGTCAACAGTTATAAAACTACTAGAAATTAGAAAAGACAAGTAAATCTATTATCTATTGCTAATGCTTGGGCCTCTTGCTGCCATGAGAAATGTCTAATTTTTTAGTCTTGTTGGAAAATCAGGATCTTTGTCATTAATATCACCCTCTAAGCATTAACATAAGATAAAACATAGCATGTCAAGTCAAGATTTTGTTTGAGTGATGGGTACATTTTTAGTAGGCTCATGATAGAAGAGTTCAACAACCAATGTCACTAACATAAAGGTACATAGAGGGATTGGTGCTCTTGATTAAATACGAGTTCCATGTGAAAATTCCTTAAACGTAGGAATTCCTACTGCAGCACTGATGATATTTCTTCTACTTGTTAGATTTACATGAATAAGTTATTTGCAGTTTCCTAAAACAAACATCGAAATACATACACTACAGCCTACACCATTTAAATGATATGCCGAAACAAGAAATTGAACAATAGAGAAAGATACACACAAATGACAGTTATTTTTGGAAAAACGTCCCCGAGAAAACCCAATGTGGGAAAACCGGTGCAGCAGATCTGAGGATTTTATTATTAAGCTAAAGTATTTCTGAATACAAATACTGGATGCCTTCCCGAAAATCCAGTTACAGAGAATATCAGTGGGCAAGAGAAACTAGTGAGGTTTCCTCACTCTACACTACAAGTCCCAGTTGATCCGACAGCTGAACCAACGAGTCCCCGACTACTTTTGCGCTGCCCCTGTTGGGCCTGCATTGGCCTTTAAGGCTCTGCATCACCTCTGTTGGAGATTGATTTGCTTCCAGGAGCTTATTCCAGCCTTCCCGACTCAGAAATGTCAACCTCCCAGCAAATCTCGGACTTCTGCGTGGAGGCCTCTGCATTGCTCTGCGTGGGGCCTGAGTGAGCCCTTCCTGGCTCTGCGTCACCCTTTCTGGCCTCTGTGCTGCCTCCTCTATGTGTCTCTCTACCTCTCTGTTAAGTATCCTTGGCTTTGGACAAGATTCTCCACCCAAAACTCCCTTTACCCCTCACTGCATGATCACTACAAATCACTGCGCTGCCTCTAGATTAGCAACTCGATCTGATTGATCAACTCTCTATGTATCTTCCAAATGACCCTCAAGCCTCCTTAAATAATCTTCTTGTTTACATTCAACGGCCCAGATTAGAAGTTGATCAATGGCTAAGATCATTTCTGCTTGATCCTCGTCTTCTTCTAGAAGTTAATCTCACAGTTAGATTAATACCCATTAATTATTTTAATTTCCTAAGTTTAGACTTAGGGTCCCATTAAAAAAATTAATTATTTTAATAAAACCATCTCCGGGTGGAATTTCCCAAAACGCTTTTTGGGTTCTTTGGAATACATGTTCCCAAGCCTCCCTGCAAACTTTGAGACTTAGAGCACATCTGATTCTACTATAAATCAACACTCCCTCTTAGCGAGGAATGTGCTCTAGTAATGCCTCCCACTAAAGCATCACCCTGACTTCATAACATCGTCCTCTGTGTTGTTGATGTCTAACATGCTATCCACCAACTACTGCGCAAACGCTACATCTGTACTACTGCTGACCCTGCCACTGTCAACGCTGCATCCGTACTACAACTCCCTCTGAAATTCTGCATCCATGTTGTTGCTGACACTGACACTGGCACTGGCACTGCCAATTGCCTCTACATTGCAAATTGTTGGTGCTACTAGATCAACAATGGAAAAGCATCACAAATTACTGAACAAGTGTTCAGTATAGATGCATCTCGATGCTGAAGATCTGACTGTTGCTAGTCCCACGCTATCCCTTTAAAGCCACTGCGTTGTTGTTGTTACTGCATTGTGCCTCCCTGCACTGCTGCAACTTTGCACTACGTTGCTCAGACTTATTGTTCTAGCCACTGCATCTGTCGCTCCAACACTCCTCTGCACCAACTGACACTTAGTCCATCCTGCGACTACTGATTTGAGCTCCTGTAGCAAGGTATTGATCCGAGAGGTCGGCTCCTCAAGGATCTTGCCCATTTGTAGCTCTTTCGAACTACAACTCTAAATCAACCCACCTCCCTCCTGGAGGTATCTTGGTTGTCCTTTTTCCACCTCCACTGCTCCTGCTGCCCCTTCGATGCAAGGGCTACATTCTCATCCTCCTCCTTGGGCTTCGACCCACTGTTGCTGCTTCCGTCAAGTTTACACTTGACCAAGTCTCTCCTCAGCTCCTCTTGCTTGAGAGTTGCCCACATCTCAGCCCAATTCGGCAAAGTCGTCCTGCCCAGGATATTATGGACAAAGACTTGTCACTCATCTAAGACAGAATTGACGGCCAATCTAACCAACTCAGACCCTTGAGGCATAGACCCCACAGTTGCTAACTCATCACGGGTCTCCTAAATCTTCGTGAGGAACAGATCTATGTGCTCCCCCTTCTGCATTTGTGCAGATCTCAGTTTTTGCTCTAAGTACATCTTCCGCTGCTCGGAATATCCCTAATACAACATAGATAGCATCCCACATCTCCTTAGCAATCCCTCTACTAGCGATGTGACAAACTACAAGATCCTTTACTCCATTGAGGATCATTCTCTTTGCTTTCGTCGTTTCTACCTTGTACTTCTTCAACAGATCTAGATTTGTAGGCTCAGCCACCATGTTGTCGACATATGTCTTAAGGGAGTGCTCATCTAGAAGGAATGACATCCTTGCCTTCCAGATGACATAGTTGGATGCTCCGTCTAATCTATCCTGATCCCTCAAACCACTGGTTGACATCTCTGCCTCAAAAATGTCGAACTGCTCCTCTATGCTCTTACTGTTGTTGCTCAGCCAATAAGAGAACAGACTTCTTCGTGGGAAGTCTTCTGAGGAAAAGTTCCCTCACTGTGCTTCTCTTCTCTTCTGACGTCTTTTTTCCCAGCAAAACGGCTTGTAGAAAAACTATGCCCCACCAGCTCTTCCTCACGTTGAGACTTCAGCGTTGCTCCCCCTGCCACCACAAAATTTCGATCTGGAATCCCTTCCTCTCTATCGACTCACTCAAAGAGAAACTGCCTCGAAAATTCAACCCTCCGTCTTGGACTGCGCAAACCCCTCTAGGGATTTGAACTACTGCCTTTTAGAGCTTTTTCGATCTCCTTTTCTGCTCAGAGTTGGGTTCTCTGGCACTGTTCTTGTCTCACCTCACTGCTCTGATGCCATATGAAAATTCCTTAAATCCGAGAATTCCTACTGTGGCACTGATGATATTTCTTCTACTTGTTAGATTTACATGAACAAGTTATTTGCAGTTTCCTACAGTAAACATCGAAATACATACATTGCAGTCTACACCATTTAAATAATATGCCGAAACAAGAAACTGAAAAATAGAGAAAGATACACACAAATGACACAATTATTTTTGGACAAACGTCCCCGAAAAAACCCAATGTGGGAAAACTGGTGTAGTAGATCTGAGGGTTTTATTATTAAGCTGAAGTATTTCTGAATACAACTACTGGATGCCTTCTCGGAAATCCAGTTATAGAGACTATCACTGGGCAAGAGAAACTAGTGAGGTTACCTCACTCTACACTGCAAGTCTCGGCTGATCCGGCAGCTGACCCAACGAGTCCCCGGCTACTTCTTTGTTGCCCCTGTTAGGCCTACGTCAGCCTATAAGGCTTTGCGTCACCTCTGTTGGAGATTGATTTGCTTCCAGGAGCTGATTCCAGCCCTCCTGGCTCAGAAACGTCAACCTCCCAGCAAATCTCGAACTTCTGCCTGGAGGCCTTTACACTGCTCTGCGTGGGGCCTGCGTGAGCCCTTCTTAGCTCTGCATCACCCTCTCTGGCCTCTACGTTGCCTCCTTTGTGAGTCTCTCTACCTGTCTGTTGAGTATCCTTGGCTTAGGAGAATATTCTCCCGCCAAAACTCCCTCTGCCCCTCACTGTGTGATCACTACAATTCACTGCGCTGCCTCCATCTCAGCAATTCCATCTGACTGATCAACTCTTTGTGTATCTTCCAAATGACCCTCAAGCCTCCTTAAATAATCTTCTCGTTGACATTCAACGACTTAGATTAGAAGCTAATCAATGGATAAGATCATTTTTGCTTGATTCTCATCTTCTTCTGGAAGTTACACCCACAGTTAGATTAATACCTATTAATTGTTTTAATTTCCTAAGTTTAGACTTAGGGTCCTATTGACCACTGGAGTGGCACCTGATGATTATATGAAAGAATCCATGCCCAAGGATGATCCAGAGAACACTTGTACCATCAAATATTATTAGCCAACAGAGTTTTTTAAACTCTACTTCTATTTTCTCATCATCTTTCTTGTACCTAGATTCCACACCCTGCGGGGAATTGTAATAAGTGATACTAGTAATGATAAGTTTTGAGTCTGTAATAGGCCTAGGATGTTGGAACTTGATCAGCAAACAAGTACACCTTGGAGTGTTTTTTCATCTGGTTAATTATCCATTATTTTTCAGGGGTGGATAATTTTCTAAGTTTTTTCACTCACTTTTTACCTCAAAGTCGGGGTGACGGTTTGAAGGTTGAGCTCCTAACAAATCTTAGTGTCTAGAGTCAATGTATATTACCATACTAAATCATACAAAAAATTTCATGGAATTTGGTTAGGTCTAGGTAGTCATTGTTTAAATTTTTAGATTTTTCGCACTGTGGAAATTGCTAAAAAAAATGTATTTGTAATGTAATAAGGGATGCCTAGAGAAGTTGTATGGGGTATGAGTAATGAAATTTGCACTTCTCACCCTCAACTTTCTACTATGACACACTTTGAGGGGTTAAAAATGTGTTTTGAACCCTCAAAACCCATTTTTCCTAAATTTAGTGAGAAATCTGGCAATTAATTAAGCCATAAATTAAATAAATGGAGAAAAATAAATATCCACACACGCTAAATGTTTTGAAAATGAGGTGGAAAATTATGGAGTTAAAGTGAAGTCCCAAGGTGATGTGGACTCCTAAAATCAAGGAAAGGACATGTGCTCAAATAAAATCAAATTTCTGGGATTAAAGGAGAAAGTTGCTTACTTGGAAATTCGAATTTGTGAAGTTAATGCACATTTTAGAGGATTTGGGAGAATATTTGGTGAAGATTTTCGTGGGAAATTGTCTCCGCATGGGTTACCACCCATATACATTTGTCATTCTATTATAAAATTCGAATTTGGCACATAAGGGAAGAAAACGATGATATTCACTTGCCAAAATTTGAATTTTACACTTGGCATTGGAGCTTCATTCAACAAATTCGAATTTCTCTTTGGAATTGTCACCTCATGCCACTTGTTTAATCACTTCTACATTGGGATTGGCTCCAATGCCATTTGTCATTGTCATTTTTCATTGGGATTTTCTTCCGACTCTCTATATTATAGAGCCATGGGATCTCATATTTTATCATGTAATAAGCTATTGGGCTTGAGGAAACTTTGCCATTTTGTACTCGCATACTTTCTTAATGCAATCAAGTCTTTGGGGATATGTAGCTGGTGTTATCTTGGCATTATGAGGTGATGTCCTTTCATACTACTGCTATTGTGTTTAATTTCTTTTGCATGTTGAATTAATATTAGTTTATGCTTGTTATCTTGCTTGGATTGATGTGTGCAAGCTATTTTGCACATATTATTGATTTATAGTAGTATTCTAGGAATAAGCTTGGTAATTCATTTTAGGAGAAATGTTTGGTTTATCTTATTCATTATATTGCTCTAATCTTGTGCAAACTAATACGTGTTCAAGTGTGTGGGAAAGATCTTTTGTATTGTGTGTAGAAATCTATCTGAAAGTGGAAGAAATCTCAATTAGATCAACTCACTCCTAGAATCACAACGATCCAAGACTTGACCAATTTTTGCTTCAAGTTTTCAAGCCAATGAAGAGCAAAAGGGAGTTTTCTTAATCTATAGCTACTTGATCATCCATTTAAAATTCAAAATACTTCTTTGATTTTATTTCTTTCAAAGTTATATCTCTCATTCAAGAGTCATTTCTAAAGCTAGGCAAGGATGGGGTTCACTCCCATTACTTGAGCTAGTACTTTGTAAATTATATTCTAAGTTTAGTTTTGGTTTCTTTTTCCTAATTTTACACTGAAAATTGGTATTTTTTTGTGTTTTGCAGCCCATAGGCTTGAGCATTGGGCAGCAAGGAGCTTGAGGAGAAGCTTTGGAAAACTATTCACTCGTGTGTATGCAGGACCCCCTCACGCTATCCAAAGACTAATTTCTAGGGAGACCAAAGCACTTGGGAGAGAGTTGCAAACTCATCGAGGCCGTGGGCCTTTTGAGCTTGGTGAATTTCTTTTGGAGAGTTTTTTCCATCTTCAAGTTTGTTGTTGTTATATTTTTTGGGGAGAGAGTCTAGCTTTGTTAGAGTCTCATCTTTGCAAATCTCTCTTGTATTGTGAGTTGTCCTCTTGGAGGCATTTTTACCAGGTTTAGGCGCTAATAAAAGATAAAAAAAAATTGTTGGAGGGAGCTTGGGATTTTTCCGATGGCATCCCCTTTCCTCATTTAGAGGAGGGATTCTTGTGGGTGGCCTAATTTTGCTTTTAGTTTTTTCTTAGCTTTCTAGCTTTTAAATTTCATATTGTGCATGCTTAAAATCAATACATTTCACTCCACATGCAAATTTTTACTAATCTTGTATTTAGATTCCCACATGCATACGCTCCCAAGTTGTGCAAACTATTTCTCTCTGAAGCATTAGTTTAATTTGGGAATTAACACAATTTGCACTTCATCTAGGCATTTTAGTATAGGAAAGCCCCAAGCCTTATTAAAACTTACCTCCAACTTAAGTTGGTTGAATAGACTTTTAGGGACCCTCTACCTCTACTGACTCTTCATTGTGAGATCCAAACATTTGGGCGAAGATAAGGTCTGAAGACTAGAGTTCAATTGTAACTTTGCCTTAGCTCTAATTAATAAAATATACCAAGAACTCATTCCATCATATTTGCTTTGTTTGCAAAGTTCTTAAATTTCTTACTATCTTGATGGTTTAAAGTCTCACATGCAAATTTTATTTCAAGAGGCACTTTGGATGCAAACATTGTAATTCTTTTTAATTTTGCAACAAGTTTAAATTTTCTTGTACTTGGAAATTGACTCATCTTGTGGTTTAATTATTGTCATAAATGGTTGATTTCACTTTCAAGTACTATTATTTTGGGTTGCAAACTTAATTGCATGTTGTCATCTTGGTCTAACATTTGAGTTATTTTTGTATCCTTTTGAGCAAGACAGTTTCCATGATTTGATTTGTAGACTTATTCATTTTGAAACCATTTATAGTATCTTGTGCTAACAATTTATTGTCTCACTTTTCAAGGGTATTTTGGCTTTCCATTTGAAAGAATTTCACTTCATTTTAAGCAAATACAATTTCATTTCTTAAAGAGCAATACTTTGAAGGCACTGGTTGTTTATGTATTTCATGCTTATCTTATGATGGTTATTGCTCATATCAGTTTTTGCTTTTAAATCTTAAAGAGAATCTATTTAACTCTAACAATTCTCTTAAAAACTCACATCTCTTTTAACTTAACTTTTCATTAGGGACCACCCCCTTAGCTAACCTAGGAGATAGCTCAAATGGAGAGAGTCGAGATTAGTGTGACATCCCCTTCTCTGAGTTCTCTGCCACCAACCACACCTTGTGGGGTTGAAGGCTTATCTCACTGACTTGTAGTTAGGTGTAGGCGACAAGGTCAACATGTCCCATTAAAAATAATTAATTATTTTAATAGAACTATCTTTGGGTGGAATTTTCCAAAACGCCTTTTGGGTTCTTTGGAATACATATGCCCAAGCCTCCCTGCAAAATTTGAGACTTAGAGCATATCCGATGCTACCATAAATCAGCATTCCATACCCTAATACATGACAAAATCCAATGGAGACATTACAATCCTGAAATCCTGAAAAGCTAATAAGTCTGTTGGATTTTGAATGAGATCTAAAATTCTACTTTCTGCATATGAAATCCAATGAGTTCGAAACTACTCTAAAACATCTCAAGCCATTTCATGGTAATGTTAAAAATTTAAGTAAAATGATGATAAATCGCATGTCAATATTAGGGCCATAGGCTTGATCATTAAGCTGCTCCACTCAAAAATTATTTGTTTCTTTGAAAACAAAATGCATTTGGAATGTTACTGCAACAAAAAATTGCAAAAAAGGCCAGGGAGCGAAAATTTCGCTCCCGAAATTCGCTCCCGCAGCCCCATTAGTTGCTATCCAAGCATAGGGCTTCTTAGCTCCCTTGTCTCTAATCACATCATGGCTTCCAAATCTTCAACGCTAGTGGAAAACTATGCAAGGCATCCTCCATCTCATCATGGGCTACTCTACCCTAATATATTCATCTAAATGCATCCTCCCTTTCCAATAAACCTCAACATCAACGTGAGGAGGGAATGCTAATTTTAGCTAACAATGGTATGTTCTATGCTTAGCACAATTACTTTAATGTCCTTTAGCAGCCCAATGACAATTTCCAATTTAGTATTCAAACAACAATCACATTAATCATAAATCACATTAACACTAACTGTAGATAGAACACGAATAATAAAATGCAGAAGACAAGCCAAGATAAGAGGACACCAGATTTGGCAGATGTCAGGGAAAAACCCCAAGATGGGGAAAACCCTTTGATCAATTCTTCTTATTATTATATCAAATGTTTAGCGGAGATAGAGAGTACAAAAGTCAAAATTAACTTTCCAAATCAAATTCAAAGCAACCCTGTCAAATCTGCAGTAAACAACAGTCAAACGCTGCCCTAACCAAAAAGTCAACAATGGTCAATGTAGCAGCAAACAATCCTCTTTGGAGCTCGGTCAAAGGCAGTCAAACTCTCCCTTCAGAAGTGGTCAACATTAGCCCAAAACAGTCATGAAAACAACAGTCAAACTTGGTCAAAATCTACGGTCAGGCCTGCGGTCAACCCTGTAATTGATCTGCGGTCAAAGTCAATAGAATGCCTTGATTCCTGTGCCAATAGATGCGGCATGCCAAAAAAGAAATTTTGGCACAAAAACCGTAGTCAAAGGAGGTAAAATCACCCCTGGTCAACGCTAATCAAACCTGCAACAATGTCTGAAATTTTGGCCTTGCAATTTGTCCTTTAGCTGCCACACGTGTGAGGAAAAGGTATGCGCAATAAGTTGTATGAACCAATCATAAAAGGAGAGAGATGATTGTGTGAGTCAGTAAGATGCCAAATGAGGTTGGAGGTCTCTCTTATTTATACAAATCATTGAGGGTGAAGTGACATGTCTTTTGGCCTTCATGAGCAAACATGATGATGTGGCTGACCTTGACAATTTGCATGTGTGGGCTTGACCTCAAAAACATATTTTCCCTTGTCCAAATTTGATGATATTTAGGTCGATTTTGGTCCTCTCGAAAAGAGGAATTCAATGCAATCATTGTCTCCATCAAATGAGCTATCCAAAGTGGAATTTGGCCCTAGTTGCCAATTTTAACAGGGAATCCACATGAAGGTCCACCATTGTGCCGCTCATTGTTGTAGTTTTTAGGATTCAAGAGTGACCCAAGAAACACAAAGGTGTGAAATTCTTGTCCCCCCTGTTGACAAGAATATCCTATATGGTGGTGAGAAAATGCTTCGTTGATGTCTCATACTTTGGGCATTCATTCTAAAAAATAATGGTCCTCACAGACTTAGTCATGGAATTCCATCCCTTATAAGCCTCTTCTAGCTTGGGTTGGTCTGTGCTTAAAAATCACAACAAAGCAATAATAGGGTCGATGATCTTAATGGTAAAATATACCTTCTCCCACTAACCGTCATCTAACACTATATCCTTGACCTATTTTGAATATGTTTGATATGTATTTCTCCAAATATACCAAGACTATGAAATAATTATGGCCCCAAGAACGACCTTGACCTCCCTCACTCTCTCAGCCATGATGAATGAGGAGGAAAACCGCATATCTATAATCTTCAACAATGATAGATGTGTGTACTCTTTGAATATTGTGAGGTCATTGCTATTGTTGCCAAAAAATATAGTAGGCCTTAGAGAGGGGAACCCTACAAAGCTAACCCTAGGCCAAGAGACAACAATGAGGTAGTGGCGCACTATCACCACAACCAAAACTCCCTACTCTTTACGGATTTTCACCAATGGGAGGAGTCCCAGTATGTGAGAAGGTCACCTAATGGTATTCTAAGGTTAAGGTACAAGGTGACACGATGGGTTTTCTACAAGAAAGTCACAATTTAGGTTCAAGGCTCCAATAGGAGGCAATTCACTTTCTTGATAGAGGCCTATATGATGATGCACAAGACCTAGGGTTTGATTGATAAGTTGAGTGTTGGAGTAACCAAAGGTTAAGGCTAGTAGAAAAGGTTTCCAACAAAGTATATTAGCAAGTCCAAGGCTCATGAAACCTCCAAAGAAGCCTCTAAGTTGAAGTGAGACTAATCTAGGGTTCCCCCTTAGGGAAAACAACTAAGGAAAGAAAATTTATGGACAACATTGAGTGGATGCCCACCAAAAGGATAGATTTTGTGGCAAATGCAATCCCCTTGATGTCTAGGCTCTAAAATCTTGCAAACTCACCTTGCCTAGGGATTCACACCAAGCCCTAGTTAGCAAGCTTGACCTTGAAGGAGTTGAATTGAAAAAATAGAATTTATGGATAAATTGAAGCGTGATCACCAACAAAATGGACCAATCCCTTGTCCCTTGGGAGTATGGAATCTATGATGTGATAAATCGGATAAAAAGTTTCTAAGGAGGCTGAAAGTTTGATGCTCTAGCAACAAACCTCAAGCATTTATCTATGGAATGGACAATGGATTTTTCATGGGAGAGCTACCAAGAGTTCACCAATAGGAAATATATTCACATGTTATGTACGAGTAATGCATGCAACTGGTCATCTAGATACCATTCAATATATCTTTAACAAATTAGGGCACAATTTGCATAGCGTAGAAACAACATTATTCCATACATTAGGCATGTAAAAATTAATACTCAACAATTAGGTACACTTACTAGATAACATGATAAGTTTCCATCCATAGATCCAAAGAATAACTCCAAAGATAAGCAAATCAACTCCAAATATCAAAATGCATTCATAGATCCCAAGTTCTCCACAAGAAAGAAGGTTGAACTCAATTAAGGAGGCCGAAAATCCTAAGTGTTTGATGATGAATGATAAAAAGATCCTCCCTCTATTTAGATGAGGGATCCAAATTTCTAATTTAGCCTACAAGCCCCCTAAAATTATAAAATAATGTGCTACAACATGCTAGGTCGCAAGCTGACCTAGTAGCTATGAAATAAACTCAATATAACCCACATGTGTGAGTCGAAAAATAGAGAATGTGTTGACATCATGAATGCGCAAGCCCTCCTAGGGCTACTGTTGAGGGCTAAGGGTGCCATATGATGTGTAGAGGCCTTCTAAAATCATCTCCTAGGGGTTGTCCCCTAGGTCACTGTCAATCTCATTCTATGGACCTTGATTTTCATCTCAGGGCACAAAAGTGGTCTCATGGGTCTCCAAGTGGTCAAAATGCATGTCTCTTCTCCAACGCTAAGGGTTCTCAAGGTGGTGTAAGCCCTCCCATGTCTCAAAATGTGAGGCCATCATCCTCTAGGCCCTGGATCAACTGCCAATCCCGCATGAAGTGTTAAGTTGGCTAGGGGCATGCTATTTCCAGGTGCATCATCCCATAAGAGTCATCAACGTAGGGAAAAGTGCTAGAACATTGTGGGTACTGGAGGTGCCCATGGCTAAATGTGATGCTCTACTATAGCTCGAAAATCCATGGCTCTCAATGCCTCACCTATGGGTGTCAATATGCTCTTCTGAAGGATTTGAGCCCCAATTAAGTTGGCCAAGCCATGGCAAAACCATTTAACAATTACACACAATATTCAATGTCAACCTCTACATCATTAGGTATATTTAATCATTTTTGCATCTAACTGAAGCAAGCTTGCAAGTAATGGGAAATTTGACACTTCAAACAAGGTTTCCCTTCTAAAATCAAGGCTTTGAACTCAAAATAGTGTAACCTCCCTAGGTAGGAGTGGCTAATAGACCACCCTATTAGGTGTTTTCAACCCCTAAGGAGAAATGACAAGTCCTTGGTCCACCCTTCAATTGATAGGTGTCATGTGAACAATGATGGAAAGACTTCATGGCCAAGTGCCATGGTCAAAAGGACCAACTATGATGGACTCCTCATCTCGAGCGTATAGATGTGGGGAGAGATCAATTATGGATGCATAAGTCACCAACTCAACCTTTGTTTTTCCACCCCTCTTGTGTGCCTTTTTCTTAATTTTTCTTTGTATTATTGCTCATAGCTCAAGGGTTAGAGCTTGCTCTGTATGATGTATAGCAGTGATTACACCATTACTGTGAGGCAAATCATTTCCCACTAGGGGTTGGGACATGCAAGGTTCCTTCTCATAATGTGAAGAGTAACACATGCTCAGGCACTGGATGATGGCCATAATGAGTGAGGTAGAGCTCATGCTAGGGTTTTGCCCATGTGCTAATATGTATGTACTAGCCATCTTTTTCATTTTGATCTTCTTTTGTTTTTTCTTATGGCCATCATTTGCTTTTTCCTTTTATTTTAGCTACATCAACCTCCCAAGGCCAAGTTCTGGGCCCTATCCAAGAATGAGGATGTATGGTGCCAATCCCAAAGAAGTTTCGGGCCATAGACCAAGGTTGTGACTCGTTGTTCCCATACGATCCCCTAGATCTTGAAGGTGTAGTACCTAGGGACTCCAAAAACAGTGGCGATAGTACGAACCTTAACCCCGATACAAGGCCTCTCATCCCCTTTAGCTTTCACATGGGACTATTCCCCCTCTAAACTATTAGGCTCATTGCTTGGTGTTGGCCTTGTATCTTCTTCATTGTTGTTGTCTAACAACACCTCAATATAGTGGACCTTTCCCTTTCCCAAGCATTTGTGACTTGGTTCCCATGGTTCCTTGCAACTGAAGCAAAGTTTCTTCCTTCTCATCTTGCTCCGAGTCTCGTCATCCAACCTATCCTTCCCAACCCACTCTCTCTGAAATGGCCTCTTATCTTTGTTCTTCTAAGTGATGAGTGGTTTGGATGGAAATTTAGCTTTAGGTATTGCATCTTCCATGTCTCATGTCATGTGTAACGTGGTGGGTTTGAAGGCCTTGAACCGACCATGTAGTGGTTTGGCTAAACTTTTTGTGAATATCATGATCAACCTTTGTTCAAATATGTTTGTCACCATAACATCTATTCGCTAAAATTCTAAAATGTAAGCATCTAGTGTTATGGTTTGCTTGAGTTGTTCTAGCTCATTGAAGTGTATCTCTGAATCTTTCCTGTCAAACCAGTCTATCAACCTTTGTGTGAATTCCATGTAAGAAGTACTGCTGGAGTGTCCCAGGGTGATCAATCTGTGGTACAACCATTCATGAGCTTCTCCTTCCAAATTTAAGGTGGCAAATTTGATGACCTCTACTTACATTGGGTTACATTGGAAGCAAGTGTCTAACCTTTGTACCCAAGGCCTTACCGAGTATTTGGATGACCCATCAAAGGATGGGATGGATAGTTTCCCAACCTTGAGCAATAAATCATTGTTCTGTTGTGTGCCCCCTACTATTATCCCTTGGCCTTTTTCTGTACATAATGTTACTAAACTCCGTAAAGGTCATAGTTGCTCAAACACCCTCTCCTCATGACACATACTCCTGGGAATATTTTAAATACTCATTCTATTCTGGTGGTCCTTAGCTTACTACTCCCTGGCCATCTAGAAACTGGGGTAGTAGAGGTCTGCGGGTCCTACTGGTTGCCCCTGCGTTAGCTTGTACAGAGATATTAAAGGACCAAGAATATGGTTGTTGCTTTCCTTTGCCTGACTTTAGCTACCTCCATTAGATCCACTAGCACCATTGTTACTTGCATTACTCAGATTTGCCAAAATTTGGGCAAAATTTTGGCCACTTATTGTTGCCCTTGTGCCATCTATTGAGCCATATGTTGCTATCCTCTTGTTAGCTCACCCAAAATGTGTAGGGGGTTAATCTTTGGCTGTTTCTCTTCCCTGTCCACCATGATTGAATCTGTATAATTGTTGCTACTCTTCTTTTTCCTGACTATAATGCTTCCCCTATCCTCCAAGAGCATCCAAAAAACATATACTTGTTAGTTTTTGTAGCATCGGATGTGTTCTAGCCTTCAAATCTAGTGGAGAGGCTAGAATTCATGAGATCTCCAAAACCCAAAAATCGTTTCTGGAAATTCCGCCTGGAAATGACTTAATTATATTATTAGTCAATTTTTAAATATTTCCTAAGTCTAAACTTAGGGAATATGACTAATTAATCATAATTAATTAAGTTATGGTGTGAATGTTCTAAAAACTCACACGGATCGACTTCAAGTTAATCCTAGCCATTGATTAAGATCTAATCTTGGTCGTTGAAGTCTCAACAGAGGATTATAAGAAGAAGTCAATGGGACTTGGAGAAATCACTTCAACAGTTCGATTTCATGAGTAGATCGATTTCCTGAGTAGCAGCAATCAGTTATCGAAGGGAGATCTAGTGAGATCGAAGAAATGAAAGAGGAGCAAGGACAGTGAAGCCAAAGGAAGGATTCTAGTTCCGGTGAGTGCATTTGCAGAGAGGCAAAGAAGCCATAGAGAGGCTGACGCAGAGCAGCGTAGTAGCCTCTAGAGGCAAAGTCAAATTGCTAGGGAGAAGCAGAATTTTAGTGCCAGACGCTAGGTAGATGTTCTAGAGGCCAAGAGAGGCGTTTTACCAGACAATAGTTGGCCAAACGGCTTGAGGAGAAGTTGTTCCAAGCTGAGAGTAGTAGCAACTGTGTTAGGGTGAGGCAGTGACTGCGCAAAGGTAGTTTGGACGGCTCAATTTGAGCTGAGGTCAAAGCCCAGATTTCCTTGTGGAGTGAGGAATTACTCCTCACTAGATTTCCTTGCCAATATTTCTCTGTAGGATTACCAGTTTCGACATCCAATTGTACTCAGATTATTTCACTACTACATAATAATAAAACCCTCAATTGCTACACCAGTTTTCCCGGGTTGGGTTTTTCGGGGACATTGGTCCAAAAAATAACTGTTATTTTATGTGTGTGTGCTAGTATTTCTTCCAGTGTTTATGTCTTTCGCAGTTTATTTGTCTAGGTTGCAGTGTGATTGATTCAGTATTTGTTGTAGCACACAGTAAATAAATTGTTAAAATTAATTAAACAATTACAAGATTTATTTCTGGTCACTGCAGTAGGAATCGGGTACTGATTTTTCACAATACTCACAGGTTAGCAGGATGCACAACTCTAATTCCACTGTAATATCCCTCTTGGAGAGATTACCCTTGGGATGCAATTCTGAGTTAGGGTTTTCAACTTTTCAATAAACACATGAAAGAATTGTATTTCATAATAGTGTTGTAGTACTCATCAATCTATAAAACAATGATGATCTTTATTGAATACACAAGTAGTATAGTAAAGAACTCAAGCAATAGTTGATTCCACAAGCAACCACTATAAAGTAGTGTTGATTCAACAAGCAAATAACAAACTTACAAAGATCAACAGTTGCCTAATAGGGATATCAGCACAAACATGATTTCTAGGCTTACAAAATTGTAGCCATCCCCTTGCTACCAAAAAATCACATCAGTAGGCCCCGCTGCTACCCTGCACTGTTATTCACCCTCGCTGCCTTAGTCCCTAGTCAATCGACACCTTGAATTCAACTTTAGACCTGCTGACCACTAGAGAGGCACTTGATGATTACATGAAGATTCCATGCCCAAGGATGATCCAAAGGACACTTGTACTATCAGATATCGTCAGTCAACAGAGTTTTTTAACTCTACTTCTATCTTCTCATCATCTTTCTTGTACCCAGATCCCACACCCTGCGGGTAATTGTAATTAGTGATACTCGTAATGATGAGTTTTGAGTCTGTAACAAGCCTAGGATGGTGGGACTCGATCAGAAAACGAGTACACCTTGGAGTGTTTTTTTTTATCTGGTTATTTATCCCTTCTTTTTCAGAGGCGGATAATTTTCTAGGTTTTTTCACTCACGTTTTATCCCAAAGCCGGGGTGACGGTTTGAAGGTTGAGCCCCTGACACATCTTAGTGTCTAGAGTCTATGTATATTACTATACTAAATCACACAAAAAATTTCATGGAATTTGGCTAGGTCTAGGTAGTCATTTTTTAATTTTTTAGACTTCCTGCAGGTCAAAAATTGCAAATAAAATTGTATTTAACTTGTAATAAGTGTAGTCTAGAGAAGTTGTATGGGGTATGAGTAATCAAAATTACACTTCTCACCCTCAACTTTCTACTATGACACACTTTGAGGGGTTAATAATGTGTTTTGGAAATTCAAAATCCACTTTTCCTAAGTTTAGTGGTAAATTTAGTAATTAATTAAGCCATAAATTAAATAAATGGAGAAAAATAAATATCCACACATGCTAAATGTTGTGAAAATGTGGAAAATTATGGGGGAGTTAAAGTGAAGTCCCAAGTGGACTCCTAAAATCAAGGAAAGGACATGTGCTCAAATAAAATCGAATTTCTGGCATTAGATGAAAAAGCTACTTGGAAATTCGAATTTGTGAAGTTAATGCACATTTGAGAGGATTTGGGAGAATATTTGGTGGAGACTTTTGTGGGAAATTGTCCCCACATGGGTTACCACCCATATACACTTGTCATTCCACCATAAAATTCGAATTTGGCACATAAGGGAAAAAGAAAATGATGTCCACTTGATAGAATTCGATTTTTACACTTGGCATTAGAGCTCCATTCAACAAATTCGAATTTCTCTTTGGGATTGTCACCTCATGCCACTTGTTTAATCACTTCTACATTGGGATTGGCTCCAATGCCATTTGTCATTATCATTCTTCATTGGGATTTGCTCCTAACTCTCTATATAATAGAGCCATGGGCTCTCACATTGCATAATATTGTTACTAGCTATTGTGCTTGCGGAAGCGCTGCTGCCTTGTACATTTTCAGAAAAATCAATAAAAACTTTGGAGTTTCATTGATGAGGTGTTGCTCCTTTGTGAGTGTGATGAATTGTTGAGCATTGGTATAATTCCTTTTACTCGTGCTTTGATCTAATTTGCTTCCATATGCTCTTGTAGATTTGTTAATGTAGACCTACCTTGTATTGACATTTGATTTAGAAGTATGTTCTAAGTATAAAATGCTATAGTTGGTTTTAAATAAATCTCTAGAATTTCTTATCATTGTTTATAACTAAATCTATATGGAACTAATTCTTGATTGAAGTTTTGTAGAGGGAACATCTTGTTGGGATTACAGAATCAAGCGTGAGGGGAAGTCTTTGGAGAGACCAACCCACTCTTGATACATTTTTAAAGGAGCTCTCATTTGTTCTTTGAACCTCCATAGTCTTATCTTACAAAGTGGTTTTGCAGGGATTTCGGCCCATAGCTTGTGCACAAGCTGAGAACTTCTAAATTTAAATCTCTTTTAAAAAAACATTGTACTTTATTTCTTTCATTTTCTATCTAAGAGCTTGAAGATGGCTAAGCAAAGATGAGAGTTTACTCTCACTCTTTAGTTTAGCCTTTTGTAAATTATAATTGTACATATACATTTTATCTTGTTGATTTTTCCATTAATACTTAAATTATTTTGCAGCCATTGTTTCGATTGTTTGCTAACTCTTGTGTCGCAGATTTTGAAGAGCAACTTCCTGCAACATCTAACAAGTGTTTGCAGGACCCTTGGAAAGTGTTTGGGATTCGATTTCCAAGGATGTCGTGAGCCCTTTTGAGGCTTATTTTGGCCAAGTCGAGTTCACTAGAGGGCTGCCCATTTTCCTCTTTAAGCTGTGGGCATTTGGAGGAAACTCACACCTTGTTTCCCTTGCATAAGTTTTGTGAGATCTTGTCACTACTTTCTCAAGAAAAGAGGTCTAGTGTCCAAGTTTCAAGCAATTATTGTGAGGACTCTCCTTGAAGTATAATTGAGAACATTGAAGGGCCCTTTTCTCATTGTAATATTAATAAAAGATCTAACTTGCTTGTGGGAGTTTGGGATTTCTCCCATGGTATCCTATCTCCCCATTTAGAGGGAGGCTTCTCTTGGGTGGATTGACATTTGCATGGTTTAAGCTTTCATACTTCATTCACTTACATGCATGCTTTAATTGGGAATTAACACAACCTCACTATCACATTTCATTAAGTTAAAGTTTGTTACAATTTCATTTGAGCTTTGCATTTTCTTTCTCATTGTTGCTTGGAGCTACAAGCTTACACTTTACTTTGGGCAATTCATCATTTACATGCAAGCATTTTATATTCTTAACAAACTTTGATTCGTTTCCATTTACCTTGGTAAATTGTTTCATGAGCACTTGAATACATGCTTCAATTTTATGCTACATTGTTATCTTTAATATTGGAGCAATTTATTGTCATTGTCTATTTGAAACAAATTTTACTTTCAAACAAATTACTTGTATCATTTTAATTTATTGATGAAACACATGCAACACTTGTAAGCTAATTTTATTCCTCCAATTGAAGTTATAATTGCAACTTATGTTGAACACTATTTCATTTTCAAGCATTGAAAATCAATCTTTTTGAAGCATTTGCATGTATCATTATTTTAATTTGGGGAATTAACACAATTTGCATTTCATCTAAGCATTTTAGTGTAGGAAGGCCCCAAGCCTCATTAAAATTTTACCTCCAACATAAGTTGGTTGAAGTAGACATCTTAGGGATCCTCTACTCCTCTATTGACTCCTCACTGTGAGATCCATATCATTGGGCGAGGGTGAGGTCTGAGGATTGAAGAATTAAATTGTAATCTTGTTGTAGAGCTAATTAATAAAATTAACCAAGAGCACTTTCCATTACGTGACTCTTTGTTCATCAAGTGTTTCCTTTTCATCAAGTGTCTTGGTTTAGCACTTCCTTTCTTTTACATTTCCAAGTTAATTACTAATTTTTTGGTTCTGGCAAGATATGTTTCACATGTTTTGATTTATAAAGTTGATTATCTCAAAAGAATTTTGTATCTTACATATCTTGTGTTAACAATTGTTATTTACATTTCAGGGTTACTTTGTTTTCTCTTTTGAGAGCATTGCATTTTACTTTGAGCAAATATATCTTTAAATTGTTGAGTAAATTCCTTATAAGGCACTGGTTTTATGGTTTTTAATCATATTAGGTTGGCATTGTTATTTCAAGTTGTTCACTTCATATTTGCCCATAAATCCTTAAAAGTAATCCATTTTCACTATAACATTCTTCTAGAAACTCACATCTTTTCACTTAACTTTTCATTAGGGACCACCCCCCTTAGCTAACCTAGGAGATAGCTCAAACGGAGAGAGTCGGGATTAGTGTGACAGCCCCTTCTCTGAGTTCCCCGCCACCAACCACACCTTGTGGGGTTGAAGGCTTTTCTCACTGACTTGTAGGTAGGTGTAGGCGGCAAGGTCAACAAGACCTTCATTGCCTCCTGATTGTGGCCCTTTAGGCCACTTATTACCTTAGAAAGATAGATTCTTGGTCTTTCACTGCCTCAAAAAGTTAGATCTCATCTTTCGTTGCCTCAAGAAGATATATACCAGTCGTTTGTTGCCTCAAAAAGAAAGATCCTGCTCTTTGTTGCCTCAAAATGGTAGAGTCTAGCCCTTCATTGCCTTAGAAAAATAGACTCCAGACCATTGCTGCCTCAAAAAGATAGAATTGAGCCCTTCGCTACCAAAGAAAAATAGATTCCAGCCTTTTGTTGCCTCAAAAAGGTAGATAAAAGCCTTTTGTTGCTTTAGAATGATTGACACTAGCCTTTCGCTGCCTCAGAAAGAGGCTCCAACCTGAATTCTATCCTGTAGCAAGAAAAAATGGGAAGATTGGCTAGGGTGGAATATTTCACCACCAAAACCGATCAAAGACAAGGGTCATATAACCCTCCAAGAGCACTCCGCTCAAAATCAAGAACAACAACAATCCATAATGGTCATAATGACTCTCCTCCCTTCCTTATATAGTCTTTCTTTGGGGTTTTTCCCTCCTAGATTCAAATTTGAGTGACTTACAAGTTTCCCTCCATTTGCCCTAATTTAAATTTTATGATCTAATGGTACCTCGTAACATTACATAATAATTCTCCTTTTTGAAATGACTATAGCCTACGGGGTTAGATATGCTGTTATGTCCTAGGGAAATTAATTCAAAGAAGACATTACATCCTAGCATCATGTTAAGTGTTGATCATATAGGGCTACTGCTGTTATGTCCTTGGGAAATTAATTCAAAGAAGACATTACATCCTAGCATCATGTTAAGTGTTGATCATATAGGGCTACTAGCTAGCTGGGAGTCAAAGTAGGAGAAAAGTTCTCTTATGAATTTCTCATTTTTTGGTGGGTAACGTGAGTCACATGCACAAATCAGAAAGAAATTGAACTTACATGTCAATGGCTAGAATTCAACCATAAAGATATAGTGAGAGGTACAACAAAGTTATTGTAGGGCGTTGAAAGTAAAGTCAATTGGGTAGTCAACCCTATGAAAAGTGAAGGAAATCATACCCAAATGAACAGATCACAGCCATCTTTTGGTTCCTGCCACTACGCTAAATTTTTGTTAATTGTAGCTTTTTGTCTTAAACTTCTTAAACAATATGGATAATGTTAATTGTAACTTTTTGCTTTAAACTTTTTAATAAATACTCATAAAATGTTGACTGCGATACACACTATGAGAAAAAAATTGCCATATGAAAAAAACTCCCTAGATACATTTAGGGGTCCTTCACATTTCATACCAACGGCTTCTTATGTTGGCCCCTAAGGGCCAAAACACGTTAGGGGAAAAATACACATGAAAGGCAATGCGCCTCAAATTTTCCCTGAAAATTCCTCATGAAAAATGACCATGCACATTGACTGCAATTGTAATAACAGTCAGCTTAATATTTGATACTTTATCATATCTTTTTTTTTAAGCTGGCATTTAATTTAACCTTGGGGGTGACTCCCCCTCCAAATGTTGGATCAAACAAGCCCCTTATGAGTTTGAATGGTATGCCATACAAAAACTCCAAAAATATCATTTAAACAGAGTGAAGGCGGTAATAGCCAAAGGCTGCAAGAAAGTTTCCCCAAAACTCTACCTTAAGGTAAGTCTGCATTTTTCAGTTTGATCATTTTCCTCGTCTGAAGTTCCTCTTGCATTTAGGCCTTGCATAGGATATTTTCTTGTTTTGCATCGGTATATGCATCCTGACGTGTGGGTACCCGAAAACAGGGACACATCATACGATATACTGAACATCCCAGAACGGGTACCGGATGTCTCTAAATACACCCCAAGACAGCCCATCCACCTGAAGCGTTTCAAAGAATAAGAATAACGGAAAAAATAGAAATGTAAGCAAAACGCAGGAAAGGAAAAATCATCCAGGAAAAAGGGGAAAAATCTGTAACAAGTCAAATTCCAACTCACAGAAGCCTGTTACACCCCCGGACCGAGAGAGGGAATTCTCAATTTGATTCATTTTTCATCAATTGGGTGATCTTCCCCGATGAGGAATGGAATTGTACTTCCTCAAAATAACACCTTTTTTTGTCGTTTTATAATGGACAGCATTGGGTCAGCTAGGGGCCATTTTTACATAGTTGGCGGAATATGTATACAATATGCTAATGGAATACAAACACGCTGCTCAAAAAGCAAGCAAGAGATAATTTGAGCTCACATGCACAAATTTTAATTGCCATTCGAGGGCCATATACTCAGATCTCGCATGCAAGAAAGACAAATGAAACAATAAATTTTGGAAAAGAAATACAGTAGTTTCTATTCAAAAATAAACTATCATTGCATTGAAGAATAGCAATACCCAACTAAAGTGAGGAAAGAATCCCTTGTCATAGGTACCTGGAAAAAATGGTAATTTCAAAGGAAGAAGTGGGCGCAACATGCCTTTTTGCATTTTCCAATCAACTGGATTCAAACTGGCTGCTTCTAGTTTCACCAACAGTTCATCTTTCTTGGGAGTTGCTATCGGAATCTCTACATGCTGCAATTAGCGACAAGCACAGAAAGAAACTGTGATACAACGTGAATGGAAGAGACATAAAGCATCGTATGATAACATAGAACTAAAGTTAATTTTTAACATTGATTACACATTCCCAACACATTCAAACTACCATACCAACTCGGAGATAGTAAAGTATTGCGCTCTCCAATACAGCACTGTTATTTTTCTGATAACTTCAACTTGGGAGATTGTCTTCAGCACAAAGCAGACATTTAACTTAAATGAAAGGCAGAACAGGAGTATGCGTAATACCATTTTATTAGAAACTAAGCTTGTAACCTCAAAGATAAATAGAAAGATGAGACTTGCGACATGAGATAAACGGGCTAGTTTAAGACACAATCATGATAGATTGAGCAAAATTGAACCTTCTCTGGCCTTTTCAACAGGTTCAAAGTTCAAACCAGTCTTAAAATGATAATATTTTTTTTAATATAAATTTTAAATTTGTTGAGTATGTTGTCATTGATGTCAAAACGTGTGCAGCAGATGCAGGATGTCATCATTGATGTTTGGCATGGATGAGATGATGTAGTAATGAAACCCTAGCTCTAGGGTTTGGATTCTCTGGACAATGTTCATACCTCGCACTTGTGGAAGGTTTTTGAAGAAGCAGGTCCTGAATTTGTCTTGAAGACCCTCGCCAATGCATTCTCCTCATCACGTTGATTCTGTTTATATGTGGAGTGTCTCGTTGGCCTTCACGGTTTGAGAAATATGCTTAGTCTAAGTTGGTGCACCCAATTTGTGGCTCAAAGCCCAGGATTGCTGATGTGGCAGCGTTCAGTTGGCTTAGGCAAATGAAGCATGAATGATGTGGCAAATTCTTCTCAAGAGGTCAAAAGAAATCTTCAATAAGCGTTAACTTAAATATATTGTGGCCTAAGATTTTGTGGCATCAAGCATTAAAATTCAAATAAATTTGAATTTTCCACAATTCAAAATTAAATTTGGGCTGCAAAATTAAATTTGAATTTTTAAGTGTTTCCCTCCAAAAGGCACAAGTTGCCCTGTCCTTCAAAGGTCTATTCGAGTCCTATAAAAGGGAAGTATGTCCATCCTCTAAAAGATATCATCAAAATTATTCGACCTCTCTGAAATACATCTTCGACTCTGCGTAGTAATGTTGAGAAGGTTTTGCATTGGGTTTGAAGTTATGATTTTGGGTTAGGGCTTTCTTAACTTGAAAAGGGTTTCACTTTAACTGTCTTTCAGGTGGGTCTTGTTGGAGGTCTTCTACCACAATTTCAGCCAAGATCTGGATAGCATATTCTATCTCTACGGCCTAGTGAAGTATCACTGCTCTGATCCATCTTGGAGGGTTTGCTGCAATGTTTAATCATTGGATCTGGTTTTGGTCTCTGTAGTATCACTCAGCACTTACTGTAACTCTAACCTGAGACGCATTTATAGCATCACCAAAATTTATCTGCGGCAAATCTGAAGCATGTCACATGTCTGAGGTAGAAAACCAACCGCATCAGATGATTGTGAAAAACTGGAAAGTTTTGGGGTAGTGATTTATTATATGGGTCTCATTGGTGGTATTCGCTGTCTGAAGGAACAATGTTCAGCCTGTGAAACGACAATAGTAGCATTCTTGGCCTACATCTTGTAGTATTGTTGACAAGTGGCATATTATATGCAGACCTTATTTCACTATTCTGTTGCAGACCTAAGATAGCTCTCATACTTGCCTTGAAGCTCGAACCTGTCAATTGCCTGCGGTCTTGGACTTCTGAAACAAGTTTGTTGGTTTATACATTATAGAAGAACAGTCTTAATGCCCTAATTTTGACTAGTGATATTTCTCTGTTTGAAAGGAAGTGACAGCATGACCTTTATGACCTCTGCGGCGTACACACCATATCTTGTGCTCCTGACATAACTAGCGTGAAGACCATCTGTTGAAGATTAAGATCTGAGCTCTAAGTGCGGAATCATCAATGAAGGATCAAAACATGACTGAGATTGTCTTGACCATATTCTGAATTGCATTCCACACAGCCTTTGAATAATTGCGACTTGACTATACTTCTGGACTGATGAAGCCTTAGCATTGAGAACAATTTGTGGAACCATTCCAGACCTGTATTTTTTATCACTCTAGCCCTAATCCTATGGAATTGTGGATATAACAGAGAATGTTGAAGATGTTGAGAAATCTAGGGCATCAATAGTTAGGAGATTTCTCTACTTATGATAATTTCTTGTGATAGACATTTTCCTTCTTGATATGATCTTTTCTAATTGAGTTATTATTGTGTTCTTTTTATCAAGACAACTACCAAATCATGAACAATAAAGAGACAAGAGACACAGCATATAGGCTTGTCAGCCAAGGCCAAAACCTCACTCTTTGAGAGGAAAACCCAAACGAAATTATTCTTATAGATCTTCAATCGACAAATACCAAGACCATGACAAACACCCTTGACACTAGAGTCCTCCCAAGACCAAGTCACTAGCCTTCTCTTCAACGCTGCTCTTCCTCTTCCTCTTCTCGGCTTCTTTCAGAATTTTGGCCTCTCCTTGTCATTTTGCAACTCTTTTCTTGATGGCAGAAACCCTAGATCAGATTTGTTCCTTGAATAGTCTCTTCAAAAGAGAGAGACTCTTTCTCTATCTTACTCGACTTCCTTCAACGAAGTTTTCCACCCAAACAAGTGTACCTAAGTATGACTGCAATCTTCAGCCTCTTCTTGCCAACTTCAGACCTGCAACCTTCACAAGGGGGAGAATATAATATGCCCAAAACAATCCTTAATGATGCTTCTCTCCTTCGCTAACCTTCCTTCATTCTTCGTTGGATTAGAGGCTTCTTCTAAGATGTATTGTGCACTTCATATTGAACACTTGGTTCACCGAAATTTATTTCCTTCAAATGAGGTCGAGCACTGCTATATATACTTGTTTGGCCATGTCCTTTAGGCTAGCATGATCTCTGGAGTAGGTTGACTTCATCTTCTAGGATTCTCCTTGTTGAACACTGGAGTGCCACTTGATGATTATATGAAGACTCCATGCCCAAGGATGATCCAAAAGACACTTGTACCATCTAATATCGTCAGTGAACAGAGTTTTTTAACTCTACTTCTATCTTCTCATCATCTTTCTTGTACCTAAATTCTACACCCTACGGGGAATTGTAATAAGTGATACTAGTAATGATGAGTTTTGAGTCTGTAGCAGGCCTTGGATGTTGGGACTCAATCAGCAAACGAGTACACCTTGGAGTGTTTTTTTTATCTGGTTAATTATCCCTTCTTTTTCAGAAGTAGGTAATTTCCTAAGTTTTTTCACTCACGTTTTACCTCAAAATCGGGGTGATGGTTTGAAGGTTGAGCCTTTGACACATCTTAGTGTCTAGAGTCGATGTATATTACCATACTAGATCACACAAAAAATTTCGTGGAATTTGATTAGGTCTAGGTAGTCATTTTTTAATTTTTTAGATTTCCCGCAGGTAAAAAATTGCAAATAAAATTGTATTTAAATTGTAATAAGTGTAATCTAGAAAAGTTGTATGGGGTATGAGTAATCAAAATTACACTTGTCACTTTCAACTTTCTACTATGACACATTTTGAGGGGTTAATAATGTGTTTTGGACCCTCAAAACCCACTTTTCTTAAGTTTAGTGGGAAATCTGGCAATTAATTAAGCCAGAAATTAAATAAACAGAGAAAAATAAATATCCACGCATGCTAAATGTTGTGGAAATGAGGTGGAAAATTATGGGGGAGTTAAAGTGAAGTCCCAAGGTGATATGGACTCCTAAAATCAAGAAAATGACATGTGCTCAAATAAAATCGAATTTCTGGCATTAAATGAAAAAAATTGCTTGGAAATTCAAATTTGTGAAGTTAATGCACATTTGGGAGGATTTGGGAGAATATTTGGTGGATATTTTTGTGGGAAATTGTCCCCACATGGGTTACCACCCATATACACTTGTCATTCCACCATCAAATTCGAATTTGCACATAAGGGAAAAAGAAAATGATGTCCACATGCCAGAATTTGATTTTTACACTTGGCATTGGAGCTCCATTCAACAAATTCGAATTTCTCTTTGGGATTGTCACCCAATGCCATTTGTCATTGTCATTCTTCATTGGAATTTGCTCCCAACTCTATATATAATAGAGCCATGGGCTCTCAGATATGAGAATATTGTTACTAGTTATTGTGCTTGGGGAAGCGCTGCAGTGTTGTACACTTTCAGAAACATCAATAAAGACTTTGGGGTTTCATTCATGGGGTGTTCCTCCTTTTCGAGTGTGATGAATTGTTGAGCATTGGTATAATTCCTTTTATTCATGCTTTGATCTGATTTGATTTCGTATGCTCTTGTAGATTTGTTAATGTAGAGCTATCTTGCATTGACATTTGATTTACAAGTATGCTCTAGGTATAGAATGCTCTAGTTGGTTTTAAATAAATCTCCAGAGTTTCTTGTGATTGTTTATTGCTAAATCTATATGGAACATCTTGTTGGGATTACAGAATCAAGCGTGCGAGGAAGTTATAATTGCAACTTATGTTGAACACTATTTCATTTTCAAGCATTGCAAATCAATCTCTTTGAAGCATTTGCATGAATCATTATTTTAATTTGGGGAATTAACACAATTTGCATTTCATCTAGGTATTTTAGTGTAGGAAGACCTCAAGCTTCATTAAAATTTTACCTCCAACATAAGTTGGTTGAAGTAGACATCTTAGGGATCCTCTACTTCTCTGTTGACTCCTCATTGTGAGATCCATATCATTGGGCGAGGGTGAGGTCTGAGCATTGAAGAGTTAAATTGTAATCTTGTTGTAGAGCTAATTAATAAAATTAACCAATAGCACTTTCCATTACATTTATTTTACTTGTCTCTTGATGGTTTGAGTTTTCATGTGCAAAGTCTATTCCAAAAGCAAGCATTGTAATCATTTCAAACAAGTGTTTTCTTTTCATGTTTCAAGCCTAATTGCATATTAATGTCTTGGTTTAGCGCTTCCTTTCTTTTACATTTCCAAGTTAATTACTAATTTTTGGGTTTTGGCAAGATATGTTTCACATGATTTGATTTATAAAGTGGATTATCTCAAAATCATTTTTGTATTTTACATATCTTGTGGTAATAATTCTTATTTACATTTCAGGGTTACTTTGTTTTCTCTTTTGAGAGCTGTGCATTTTACTTTGAGCAAATATATATTTAAATTGTTGAGCAAATTCCTTATAAGGCATTGTTTTTATGGTTTTTAATCATATTAATGATTGGCATTGTTATTTCAAGTTGCTCACTTCATATTTGCTCATAAATCTTTAAAAGTAATCCATTTTCACTATAACACTCTCCTAGAAACTCACATCTTTTAACTTAACCTTTCATTAGGGACCAACACCCTTAGCTAACCGAGGAGATAGCTCAAACGGAGAGAGTCAGGATTAGTGTGATAGCCCCTTCTCCAAGTTCCCTGCCACCAACCACACCTTGTGGGATTGAAGGCTTTTCTCACTGACTTGTAGGTAGGTGTAAACGGCAAGGTCAACATAATTGGCGTCGTTGCCAGGGACAAGTCTTCTTGTGCCTGGAAAAAATTGACTAACCTTTTGGTTTTAGCATTTTGAACTTTAGATTTAGATTCTTGCTCAAGTGGCGACTCCACTCAATGCAAATTTTGCAAGAGTCTCTACTAGGAGAAATTCAAGTGGTCTAGTTAGCCCCTCTCTTGATCTTGAAAGGGTTTTTAAAGAGAGGTTGAATAGACTTTCTCATAGTAGAGCTCTTGGTAGTCTTGGACAAGAGGCTATTTCTGATATTCATTTTCTTTTTCAAGAACAAGTAGAGCCTAGCATCATGAATGATCTTTTTGCTCCTTGTGACTTCACTAACATAAATGGCTATCCTCACAATATCCCTGACAAGGTTGTTGAAAAGTTGTCTTCCTTTCAAGGTAACAATGCCATTAGTGCTACATCACATGTGAAAAACTTTAATGTTTGTATCTTTAAATGGTGTAACACTGCTAATTATGAGGATGTGAAGATGAGGCTTTTTGTTTTACCTTTAGAAGAGGATGCTCTTGGTTGGCTCATTGAGAAACCTAGTAACTCATATAATTCTTTACAAGCCATTCTGACTGCATTTTTAGATAAGTTTGGAGAGAAGAAGGAAAATAGGCATTTGATCAATGCCATTAGCAACATGAAGAAAACTGAGAATGAGACCATGGAGGAGTTTAACAAGAGATTCAATGAATTAGTAAAAAGCATGCCTGCTACTGTTAAACCTCCTAATGAATTTCTTTTATGTTCATATCTAGATGCTTTTGGGGTTGACACTGCCTATGAGTTGAGGAGGAAGGAGCCTACGAATCTAAGTGTAGCTCAATTTGAAGCCTTGAAGATAGAAAGGGCTAGAAAGTAATCAAGAAAATATGAAATTCCTGGTTTCAATAAAGGGCCATCAAAATCAAATGATTCCAAAGGCAAGGCCAAGGAAGAGACTACACATGATCCTATTAAAGAGTTAACTCAACTTTTCAAGAGCATGGAAGCAAATCACATTAAAGAAATGCAAGCCATGCAAAGTAGGTTGGTGGCTATGGAGAGATCACAAGTGCAAAGATTCAAACCTAGGCCAAATGATAGATGGCAAAAGAATAAAGGCCCTCAACAGGGGCATAGACCTCCAAATCCATTGGAATCCACCAACATGGTAGATCAGATTCCCCCTTTTTGTAGGCCATGTAATCAGTTCCATGAAGAAGCCACATGCCCATATGTGAAGAAAATCATGGAAAGTGGCATGTTAGGAGATGAACATGTAGGGACAACTGGTCAAATCAATATGTTCTCCATGGAGGATCAGATATACACCATTGAGAGAAATCAAGAGATTGACCATATGCCTAATAATCTTGGGGTTTACAATATGATTGCAAATTTTGATGAGGTCACTAAGATTTTTGGGGAAAAACCTACATCTAGACAGATTCTTGCTATGGCAAAACACAAAGGGATGACTTATCAGAGAAGGGATATCCAAGACCAGAATAATCACATAAATTTTTCTCCTCCTACTTCAGAATTGAATTTTGACTTAGGAAATTGGTTGAATAATGCAAAGGTTTCTATTCCAGTGATAGAACTTTTAAAGATACCATCTCAAAGGGCCAAGTTACTAAGTGCCATTGAAGTTACTCAAAGGGAAGAAAAGCCTGGTGACAAACCGGAAGATGAGGAAATTGTATTAAAAAGTATGAACTGTTATGTGGGGAATGAACATCATCTACCATTTTATGTTTCTTTGATAGTGAATGATCATCTTTTATACAACTGCATGTTTGATTCAGGGGCTTCATCAAATGTCATGACTAAGAAAGTCATGGAGCAACTGAATTTAAGGGTTTCTAGGCCCTATCACAACATATGTTCAATGGATTCTAAAAGAATTGAAGTGTGTGGGATAATTAAAGATTTATAGGTTTTCCTAGCTGCATACACAGATAGAATAAT
The DNA here is from genome assembly GCA_031772625.1 of Pinus tabuliformis. Taxonomy (NCBI): domain Eukaryota; kingdom Viridiplantae; phylum Streptophyta; class Pinopsida; order Pinales; family Pinaceae; genus Pinus; species Pinus tabuliformis. The sequence continues at coordinate 1,704,437,730 of CM062818.1, forward strand.
GACTATGGATATTGTTGTGATAGATGTTCCAGATTCATGGGGAATGCTCCTATCAAGAAAATGGGCATCAGATCTAAGTGGCAGCCTTCAAATGGACTTATCATATGCCACCATCCCCATTCCTAATAATACCTTTGTCAGACTTGATCGAGAGTTAGAGAAAAGATATCATGTTGAAGATCCAAGGAAACCCAACAATGAGATTATCTATAGATCATGCCAGACAGAGAGTGATGCAGTGTTGACAAATTTCCTTCCCCGCTTAACAGAACAGAGTCAAAACGAAGAGATTAGGCATAGCTCAAAAAGCTTAGGTACTTCAAATCTTCCATCAGAACATTTTCAAGACAAAGCAGTAGGATTGGCAATAAATGCATCATCATCACCATCGCAACTAACCAAGAAGAAAAGAAAAAAGCGAAAAAAGGAAAAATATATAAAAAATAAACCACCAGTTTTGAGCATGATCAAGCCTCAACGCATCAATAGTCTATAAAAAAATTTCATTTCCCACCCCGGTTTTCAGTTTCACCTTATTTCTCCAAAATAGTTAAATGTCTTTTCCCATATCCATACATTCAACAACTGAAAAATAAATTTTGCTGAAAACACAAATTCTGGAAATTTTACAGAATGCTGGAAAATGCAGAAATAAAAAATCAGCGGGTACAAACAGTCATTTAACACATTTAAACACAGTAATTTTTGGTCAAGGTGACCCTGGAAAAACCCCCTACAACTCTTAGGGAAAACCAATTCGAGAGCTCCTTCTTATTTCCGAAAAATGCTTTTATAGTGAAAAATATTCAACGAAAATCAGCGAGTAAACTTTTACAACTTATCTCGTTTTCCGTGACTCACAGCCAACTGGAAAAACTTTGTAAATAGCAAAATCTGAACAGCACTAAATGTTGTACGTCCTCCTCGATTTCTATGCCAATTTTCAACCTTAAACTCTGTTGTACGGTCTGCCTAGAAAATCGTGCAAGCTACCAGAAATTTTGCTGTACGATTTCCTCGATTTCTGTGCCGAAAACTGTTGTATGGCCTCCTTGAAAATATGTTGTACAGCCTCCTTGAAAATCGTGCTAGCAAACTCAGATTTCTGCTCTTCAATTTATGTGCAAACTGTTGTACGGCCTCCTTGAAATCGTGCCCAAAAATCTTCCTTTCACTATATGCTAACTCAGTTGTATGGACTTGCTGAAATGTTGCCTTGGAATGTGTGCCAAGCACTGTCTCCTTCTCCTACCTGTCCAGAAATCTCCCTTGCTCTCTTGTTCTCCTTCACCCAATCTGCTCATGAAAGAATGAATGACATTTTCCTCCTTTTCCTCCTTTAATCTAACCCTAAGTGACTTTTGGGTGATCCCTAAATCCAATGGCTGAAATAGATTGAGATCTAGGGCTGAGATTAAATGCTCATTTAAATCTCACTTTCTATTTTTTAATCCACCCCACTTTAATAAAGACCCGCTTAGTCATTTATTTCCAAAGTCACTTTTCCTTTCTAATTTTACATTGACTTTATTAAAGTCACTTTAAAATTAGACTTTAATAACTTTATCACTTAAAGTCACTTTTAAATTATATTTGACTTTATAAAAATTATAAAGTCACTTTAGGAGAAAAATTAAATTCTTTTGGACACTTTTCCCTAGGCCAAAGATCAAAGCCTTAGGGAACCACCTGTCCTCCAGTACCAAATTTCTACATAGTCAAAAAAGGAAAAGGAAGAGGTTTGGTATATCTGATGGCCACAAACATGTTAATATTGGGGCGAGCCATAGTCCCAAGATAGTCAAAATTGGTCAATGCACATCAAAGAAAGAACCTATGGACTTGCCTGTGAGTAGGCAGGTTCTCAAAATGGATTTTATCGAAGACATCTGGTTCCATGTAGCATCTTTTTGTATCACATTTCTAACCTTATCTCATGCCATTTTTGTTTAATTAGTTTTATTTAATGAATAAATTGCCATTTATGCTCTTAGAATAAATTTCCATTTCTTTGTTACTGTACGTTATTTCATTTGATGATATTTTGAATGGATACTGCTGATATATCTCTTTTGTCGGTGGATGCAGATTCCAGGTTCTTGCACACTATCACTTCATATCTAGCATGCACCCCATATGCAGCCAAATGTTGACCACTGGAGTGGCACCTGATGATTATATGAAGACTCCATGCCTACGGATGATCCAGAAGACACTTGTACCATCAGATATCGTCAATGAACAGAATTTTTTAACTCTACTTCTATCTTCTCATCATCTTTCTTGTACCTAGATTCCACACCCTACAGGGAATTGTAATAAGTGATACTAGTAATGATGAGTTTTGAGCCTATAATAGGGCTTGGATGTTGGGACTCAATCAACAAACGAGTACACCTTGAAGTGTTTTTTTTAATCTGGTTAATTATCCCTTCTTTTTTAGAGGTGGATAATTTTTTAGGTTTTTTCACTCACGTTTTACCCCAAAGCCGGGGTGACGGTTTGAAAGTTGAGCCCCTGACACATCTTAGTGTCTAGAGTCGATGTATATTACCATACTAGATCACACAAAAAATTTCGTGGAATTTGGTTAGGTCTAGGTAGTCATTTTTTAATTTTTTAGATTTCCCGCAAGTCAAAAATTGCAAATAAAATTGTATTTAAATTGTAATAAGTGTAATCTAGAGAAGTTGTATGGGGTATGAGTAATCAAAATTACACCTCTCACCTTCAACTTTCTACTATGACACACTTTGAGGGATTAATAATGTGTTTTAGACCCTCAAAACCCACTTTTCTTAAGTTTAGTGGGAAATTTGGCAATTAATTAAGCCATAAATTAAATAAATAGAGAAAAATAAATATCCACACATGTTAAATGTTGTGGAAATGAGGTGGAAAATTATGGGGGAGTTAAAGTGAAGTCCCAAGGTGATGTGGACTCATAAAATCAAGGAAAAGACATATGCTCAAATAAAATCGAATTTCTGGCATTAAATGAAAAAAGCTACTTGGAAATTCGAATTTGTGAAATTAATGCACATTTGGGAGAATTTGGGAGAATATTTGGTGGAGATTTTTGTGGGAAATTGCCCCACATGGGTTACCGCCCATATACACTTGTCATTCCACCATCAAATTTGAATTTGGCACATAAGGGAAGAAGAAAATGATGTCCACTTGCCAAAATTCGATTTTTACACTTGGCATTGGAGCTCCATTCAACAAATTTGAATTTCTCTTTGGGATTGTCATCCAATGCCATTTGTCATTATCATTCTTCATTGGGATTTGCTCCCAACTCTCTATATAATAGCGCCATGGGCTCTCACATATCAGAAGATTGTTACTAGCTATTGTGCTTAGGGAAGCGTTGTTGCATTGTACATTTCAAAAATATCAATAAAGACTTTGGGGTTTCATTCATGAGGTGTTCCTCCTTTTCAAGTGTGATGAATTGTTGAGCATTGGTATAATTCCTTTTACTCATGCTTTGATCTAATTTGCTTTCATATGCTCTTGTAGATTTGTTAATGTAGAGCTATCTTGCATTGACATTTGATTTAGAAGTATGCTCTAGGTATAGAATGCTCTAGTTGGTTTTAAATAAATCTCTAGAGTTTATTATCATTGTTTATTGCTAAACCTATATGGAACTAATTCTTGATTGAAGTTTTGTAAATGGAACATCTTGTTGGGATTATAGAATCAAGCATGAGAGGAAGTCTTTGGAGAGACCAACCCACTGTTGATACATTCTTAAAGGAGCTCTCATCTGTTCTTTGAACCTTCATAGTCTTATCTTACAAAGTGGTTTTGCAGGGATTTCGGTACATAGCTTGTACACAAGCCGAGAACTTCTAAAGTTAAATCTCTTTTAAAAAAAAATTGTACTTCATTTCTTTCATTTGCTATCTAAGAGCTTGAAGATGGCTAAGCAAAGACGAGAGTTTACTCTCACTCTTTAGCATAGCCTTTTGTAAATTATAATCATACATATACATTTTATCTTGTTGATTTTTCCATTAATACTTAACTTATTTTGCAGTCATTGCTTGGATTCTTTGCTAACTCTTGTGTGGCAGATTTTGAAGAGCAACTTCCCGCAACATCTAACAAGTGTTTGCAAGACCTTTGGCAGTGTTCAGGGTTCGATTTCCAAGGATGTCATGAGCCCTTTTGAGGCTTATTTTGGCCAAGTTGAGTTTACTAGAGGGCTGCCCATTTTCCTCCTTAAGCCATGGGCATTTGGAAGAAACTCACACCTTGTTTCCCTTGCATAAGTTTTCTAAGATCTTGTCACTACTTTCTCAAGAAATGAGGCCTACTGTCCAGGTTTCGAGCAATTACTGTAAGGACTCTCCTTGAAGTATAGTTGAGAGCTTTGAACGGCCCTCTTCTCATTGTAATATTAATAAAAGATCTAACTTGCTTGTGGGAGCTTGGGATTTCTCCCATGGTATCCTATCTCCCCATTTAAGAGAAAGCTCCTCTTGGGTGGATTGACATTTGCATGGTTTAAGCTTTCATACTTTATTCACCTACATGCATGCTTTAATTGGGAATTAACACAACCTCACTATCACATTTCATTAAGTTAAATTTTGTTACAATTTCATTTGAGCTTTGCATTTTCTTTCTCATTGTTGCTTCGAACTATAAGTTTACACTTTACTTTGGGCAATTCATCATTTACATGCAAGCATTTTATATTCTTAACAATCTTTGATTTGTTTCCATTTACCTTGGTAAATTGTTTCATGAACACTTGAATACATGCTTCAATTTTATGCTACATTGTTATTTTTAATATTGGAGCAATTTATTATCATTGTCTATTTGAAACAAATTTTACTTTCAAGCAAATTACTTGTATCATTTGAATTCATTGATGAAACACATGCAACACTTGTAAGCTAATTTTATTCCTTCAATTGAAGTTATAAATGCAACTTATGTTAACACTATTTCATTTTCAAGCATTGCAAATCAATTTCTTTGAAGCATTTGCATGTATCATTATTTTAATTTGGGGAATTAACACAATTTGCATTTCATCTAGGCATTTTAGTGTAGAAAGGCCCCAAGCCTCATTAAAATTTTACCTCCAACATAAGTTGGTTGAAGTAGACATCTTAGGGATCCTCTACTCCTCTATCGACTCTTCACTGTGAGATCCATATCATTGGGCGAGGGTGAGGTCTGAGGATTGAAGAGTTAAATTGTAATCTTGTTGTAGAGCTAATTAATAAAATTAACCAAGAGCACTTTCCATTACGTGACTCTTTGTTCATCAAGTGGGTCTCTTGGACTTCTACGTTACATCACATTGATTGACAACATAGCCCATAGTGGAGATGTGGGCGACACGACTCATGACATGACAGTGCTGGTACATTCATGATGTTGCTGGAGTGCATGTCGAGTTACAATGTTTCTGGGTGATGGATGTCTTCATGGTGTATCATAGCTTCACCTCTGCATGACGAAATGCGCGGAGTCTTCGATGGTCATTGTTTCGCTTGATGAAGCTTTTGCATGTTGTTCCTTGCTCGCATTTTGGGAGGCTTGATAGGCTCATCTACTCACGAAGGTGCATGTTCGATGCGTTCGTCCATTTCACATGCATCGTTCGTTCGTCCGTTGGTGAGCCTGTCCTTCTGCATGTATTTCCTTCGTTCATACCATTCGTCGTCTTGCCATGTTTGTTGGTGTACCTGTACCTGTAGTCATTCATGACGAGATGACATCAAATCCAAAACCTCCTAGTCTACCATGACACATGATCATTTCTGATGTAGGTGACCGGGAGAGGCGGCAAGGTTGCGAAGAAAAATGGTGGCTTCGAGCACTGTTGATGAAAACTGCGCAAGAGTCACTGAGTGATGGAGATGGGCAATCTGAGTCGACAGTGACTGTCTGCGAGGTCTAGCTTGGTTGGGAGGCAAAATTGCACAAATTTTGGGAGGAACAATTCGGGTTGCAAGAAGGCAAAGTAGGGATGCTCTGTGCATTTTTTGGGAAGAATGGGCGGCGGGGGTTGGACAACCAAATTTGCGCAATTTTCCAGAGGAACGGGTCGAGTTGCATGAAGGGTCAGCAAGCAGAAATTGCACAGTTTTTGGGAGGAACTTCCCGAGAGACTGGTAGCCAAAACTGTGCAATTCCCAGAGGGAACTGACAATTGACTGTTGGAGTCGCTGGCAGCCAAAACTACGCAATTCCCAGAGCGAACTGACAGTTGGTTGCTCAGTCACTAGCAGCAAAAATTGCGCAATTCCTGGAAGGAACTGGCAGTCTGCTGCTAGGAGCTGCTGGCGAGAAAATTGCACTGACGCTGGGAAGTTGACCTGCTGATCATCTCTGCGCAATTTCTGAGCTGAGCGGACTGCTGGACAGCAGAAGGCCTGCTCATGAAAAATGCGCAATTTCTTGGATGAGCAGCCGCTCTACTGTCCAAATGACTGACTGGAAAAATTGAGCAATTTTATGAAGGAGACAAGGACAGGGACTTGGTGTCTTTTCGACTTGTCTGCACAATTTCCTCAGTCAATTGAGCGAGTGAGGTCAATGGCCTCTGCGCAATTTTTTAGGGGAGTTAGTCCGAAGGTGACTACCAGGCCCGACTGCTCGAGTGGCTAGCTTGAAATCTGATTAAATTGCTTGCGAGCAGCGCAGCTTGAAAATACTAGCTTCGTGCTTCTGCGTTGTTCTGGTTGACAATCGATTGAGTCAATAGCGGGGTTATGGTCTGGCTGACAGAGGGGAGTCTGGTCGCCAAAACTTCAACAAAATGACTAAGTGTGTGAACAATTGAAAGATACATAGTTGATCATACAACACACACTCACACAACTTGACAACGAAACGACCTAAAACACCCAGACACACATGTTCAACATGATTGACCGATGGTGCAAGTGACAAGTGCGACACTTGTGATTGACCATTCATTAATCGAGACGACGCTTGCACGACAGTGAATGTGACTTCGTGTGTGAGTGCGACAAATGCTTATATAGCGAACACAACAAGCACATATGAAGTGAAGACTTTGAACATAACCAGAACATGGTCGCAAGCATGACTTAGACACCAGCATGTAGAAACTTGAATGAAATGAACAAGCAAGGTGGATGTAAAGACTCACATGAGCTCACGGAGTGAACCCGAGTGTGTGCAGTCATCAAGTGAAATTCTCAAGGGAGACTCCAAAATTGGTGCAGGCCAAAATTTTGGAGGGTGGTTGTAGCCGCTACAACACTTGGCGACACATTGGTAGAACTCTAGCTTCTCTGCTTCGGTTCGTTGCTAGCACAGGGCCTTGTTCTTTCAGAGAGTATTGAATCGTTGTGCTGATTACTTCAGTTTCCCCACTTACCCCATGGACATACATGGTTTGTCCTTTGCCAACTCAGTCAAACACAATCAAAAGTTCAGCTTAGATCTCAGTGTTTCGAATCCAGGAAGGGTAGTTTGATCGCGAGTTGAAGATTTTCAGAGTATAAATTTTCATCTCTGGTGTTGCTCCGCTGCCAGCAGGCTTGGACAGTACCCCAACGGAGTCATGCAGGAACACACACATTGCTCCACTACGAGTGAGCCTGGTCAGTACCCCAGTGGAGTTGCATGCTTCACCTCTCTGCGCACGAGCCTTTCTCTTCTTTCGCCTTGTATTTTTCAAGAGGATTGTGCATAGGCACTTATTAATTTTTGGGGCGGAAGAGGGATCCCGACTTATTTAGAGCAGAAGAGGTTGTTCCTTCAAAGAAGCATGTAAGACCTCTGACATAGGTTTGCTCATTTAGATTTTCCCCTTCTCCGTTTCTACTAGTTGGATGAGCTTGAACACACAGAGCAGAAGGCTGAGTACAGGCACGGGACTTTCTAGTGTGGACACAGGTTCATGGTTGAACCGAAACTTCCCTTGCAGACGGTTTGTATTTTCTGTTAGGACTTCATCGACTGAAAGTTACAACCAAGCACAGAGAGGGCGAACACAAGACTGGACAAGTGTTGCAGTGTGACGAGTTTCCTCAAATTTCATCCACATAATCTATTCAAAAGCCAGAACGTAGTAGTTGGCAACAGTTATTTTTGGAAACAAAAACAGTAATATATATCAAACAAACACAACAAACATGGACAAAAATAGTAAGCAGGATCAAACAAAGCAAAAAAAAAAGATAATAAGCAAAACAAATAAGATGAAAACAACAAGCAGCGAGCAGACTATGTACATGGCACATGCGCAACCTGACCTACTGAAAATAATGCTTGAGGTCTTGGCTGTTGACAGAAAGGTTGTTAATCCTCCTGTCAAGTGATTGCAGATGATGCATGTGTGGGCCAAGCTTCTCGTAGACTAGTGCAAGTCCACTGGGTTTCGCTACTGGAACCTGGTGGCATTCTAGAAAACCTTCAAATGAAGACAACACCACTATTTCAAGTACTGTGTGCAACATGGGATCGAATGATGGCACGGGGTAGTTGTTTTTATTTCAAGAAGGGTTCAAGTTTCTGAAGTCAATGTGTAAGCGGATCTTCCTAGATTTCTTACGTGCGAGATTTAAATTAGTCAACCAAGTATGATGATGAACTTTGCAAGTAGTCCAACTACTTAAAATGTTTGTCAATTTTTTCTGTAAAAGGAGTGAAAACAACATGTATGTGTTACCTGGTCTTTGCTGCAATGACTTGTCTCCTCCTTTACCTAGAATCTCATGTTGGATTTCTCGCGTGTAGTGTGTACTTAGGTCATCATCTACCCGTGCAGACCCATCCTGGTACTTTTGGATCAAGCAGTCAACGATTTGTCGCTACTGCAGTGTGTATCTTGCACCAAGATTGGCCATCTTCAGATCATGATAGGTTCCCAGGATGCTTCATTCGTTCGTAGCGGTGGTCCTTCATGTGTTCAACACGATAGCTTCATACTCAACATCGTTGTTTGTGCATTCAAACTTCAAAAATCTCAAAATCATGCATTGTCCATCGTTTCGGATGACTGAGATACACTTGGTCCTTGAGCCATCATGTGTTCTCGATTTGTCAAAACTTATGGCCCACAACTTGTCCATACAGGGACCGTTTGGTGTGCTAGTACCATTGTTGCTACTACTGCTACTATCGGAAAAACAAACTGTACAAGTTTCATTACCATCAGTTGGGTGAGGAAGGAGTCCCAATTGCTTGTCTGATGAGGTTAGAGCTGGTCGTGCAGGATAATACTCCAATGTTGTTTCCAGGAGGCAATTGCCAAACATGAGTTCTGCGAAGGCCAATGGTTCGTTCTCGTCATTAAGGGGAGTGACATTGTGTTTCATATACCTCTCGGATAACACCCGGATTTGGTTGCATTTGCCCTTGTACGGAAGCCACATGTGAGACCAATTTGTAGCAAAATATCCATCTAGCTTGCTGGACCAGTCTCTACTGAGTAGCAGGCCATATGCTTCCGGTATGTCCACAACAACTATGTTGATGCATTGGTGGACTCGACTGTCATGAGATAGTCGGATGATCACATCTCGCAGTTCACCAATGGTTGGTACTGATGTTCTATCAAGTTGGATGATTCTCGCGGATGTTTCGCTCCATCGTGCATTGATCTTCTTAGCAATGGAGAGTGGCATGATGTTGGTTGCCGCGCCAAAATCAACCAAGCAATTGTGAACATTGTAGTTGAAAACTTCAAATGAAAGCAGGAATGGGGGGCAACCTGAGTTTGTTTCTTCCATCCAGAGTGTATTGAGCACAGTCACCGCTATCTTCCCGGACTTGCTTTGCGTTTGTTGCTTTGAGACGACTGGTGGATCACCCTTCTTTATCAGTTGTCTCACCTTCTCTTGCATTTCCCCAAGTGTGTGGGGGGGGGGCGCCTTTACTCCTAAGATGGTAACGATCATTTTGCTTTTGGGGCTGCTTCTCAGTGTTCGTCTTCGAGATTACTTGCAAGCACTGATATGCGTTCACCACATGCCCAGAACTTGGTGTTTCATCAAGTGCAACCTCTTCGTCATCATCAGTGTATTTTGGGTGCTCCTGCATATCGCCTTTTGCAATGAGTGTATGACTGTAGGCAGAGCTAACAACTTGCTTCCAATTCGGACAAGAGTTGTCGGCGTGAAACTCTTCGTGGAAGGGACAAAACTTAGGATCAACGAACTGATCAAGTTGGAAAATAGTCTTCTGCGCAAGTTTGGAAGCAAACCGGCTGTTGCTTAATGAGCCGGTCGATGAATTGGTTGTCTGTCTTTGTCTGAGCAGATGACTGCTTACGAATGTGTTCATTTTTAGTTGCTTGAGTTCGGACATTTCGGTGGTCAAGTTCTTGATAAGGTGAGTGAGGGTCTCAATATCAGTTGCTTCCTTGTCTCTACTCTTGCTCGTCGTTTCTTGGGGCTTCTTGCTTGCATCCTTGGAGTCTTTCGTTGATTTGTCATCCTTGATGACTCCGATTGCGCGCAGATCTTTTTCAACAAAAATAGCCTCTTCGCAACTTTCCAAAAGTGTCGGCTTCACAGCTCGCTTGACGAACTGCGCAATGGTGGTTGACAATGTAGATGTGTAATAGTCAACGGTGATGGAGTCATGAGGTTTAGTGTCTACTGCAAATTTGTTCAAAATACGCATAAACCTCTTATTGAAGTCTTTCACTTTCTCTTTTCCCTCCATCTTGAGGCTTCCCAATTCTTTGAGTAGCATGGTTGGGGTCTTGTCATCAACAAACTTCTCAAGGAACATACATTTGAAAGAACCCCAGTTCTGTATGGAGTTAGGTGGAAGGTTGTGATACCAAGCAGCTGTGCGGCCGTCCAAGGTACATGGGAACAATCTACATGCTACGTCGTCATAACGTACCTCAAGGGTTTGCAGCTGTAGGTAGAAGTTGTCTAAGTGGTCTTCTGCCTTCACCGTGCTGTCAGGGTTGAACTTGATGTTCATTCTCTCCGTTCGCTTCGGCATCTTGTGCAGAATAACCGGGAGAGCCAATGGTCCCTGAGTCATCCATTCAAGATTTGGGTCAACCATCTCTTCATCTTCTTTGTCCTCTTCCTCTACTTCGGAGTCTGATGGTTCCCTAAGTCTGTTGGTTTGTCTCCGCGTCCACCTCCTCAGTTGCCTTCCCCTCCGCCTTCTATACCGGAGTTCAATCCTAAGATCACAAGGGTGCCTTGTTCGTCTTCAAGGAAGATTGGAGGTTCCTCTCTGTCTTCAATAGCTTCTTCTAGACCTTCAAGAGTGACAAGGATTGCTTCTTCCATCGATGATACAATAACTCATATGGGAGTGGCTTTTGGCTTCCTGTATGTGTGTGGAAGATGTTGTATGCCTAGGATCAGTGTGATTGCTTTCGTGAACTGGCGAGTGATGGGACGAACAAAGCGAAGGTGTTGATATGAAATCTCGTGTTCAATTCAGGGAGGTGAGGAGTAACCAACTACAGAGTCGCATGTAGGTGAGAGGGAGTGCGAATTACTACCTTGACCAGATGGTTGATGAGTGAGTGTGAGGGGAATTTCAGCCATGTACAACTGGCTGCCCTCCTAACGCCAGAAATGTTGACGGTGTTGGACCTGCCAACATTCAGGGGATCACCCTGGTATGAAGTCCCAACTAGTCCGCACACCGTTTGGTGTGGGAGTCCCATCCAGTATGATGGCTCGATTGTCATTGTCTTAAGGATTTTCCTCAACTCTTGCTTGTCAGCATAGGAGAGTGGTTTGCTTTGTCTTTGGGAAGTGAGTTTCGCGTGCTTGGTGAGTGTAAGTGTACTCATGTCAATGGTTCTTTCACTGTAAAAGGGGGAGATGGTGAAAGTGAGTTCCAGGTTGGATGGGATGCAGTCCTAACTCGGCTAAAACCAAACAACACAACAAGACATGCACATTTTCCGGAGGAGCAGTCCACATGGATGTGGCAGTCACAATATACAAGGTAATATATCACGTACATCACTCAACGGATCAGTTCGAACAAGTGCAACGGTTGTTACAACAAGCTTCATGTGAAAGGTTTGTTTGATGTCCAAGAGAGCCGTCTACACGGGCAAGACAGTGTTAACAACATATACAACACATTTTCATTAATAGATTGTGCATTACAACAAATGAACTAGTTCAGATGTAGAACACAGGTTAAACAAACATGCATTACAAGTGTTAAAGATCAGTCTTACAACAGATACAATACATGTGTGAAAACGTGTTGGCCTGTAGCAGGCTTCTGAATTAAGCGAAAGTTCCAAGACACACCATTACACCATACATCACTAACCCCGAGTGTGGGATGTTGGAGCCACTACTTACTCCTCAAAGAAAAGATTACAGACTCTCTTGGCTATGTGGGAGGAGTTGATGTGAAAAGTCCTTTGCATGTACAAATGAGGGGGTATTTATAGCCAAGGGTGAAAATGACACTTGTGGCTGTTTGACTACCCTCATGAGCGTTTGATTTCCATGACTTTTCGACTTACATGACTCTTTGTTCATTAAGTGGGTCTCTTGGACTTCTACGTTACATCACATTGATTGACAACATAGCCCATAGTGGAGATGTGGGCGACACAACTCATGACATGACCCGACATGACTTGACATGACAATGCTGGTACATTCATGTTGCTGCTAGAGTGCATGTTGAGTTATAGTGTTGCTGGGTGATGGATGTCTTCATGATGTATCATAGCTTCACCTCTCAATGGCGAAGTGCGCGGAGTCTTCAATGGTCATTGGTTCGCTTAATGAAGCTTTTGCATTTTGTTCCTTGCTTGCATGTTGGGAGGCTTGACAAGCTCATTTGTTTGCGAAGGTGCATGTTCGTTGCATTCATCCGTTTCGCATGCATCGTTCGTTCGTTCGTTGGTGAACATGTCCTTCTGCATGTGCTCCCTTCGTTCATTCCATTCATCGTTTTGCCATGTTTGTTGGTGTACCTGTACCTGCTGTCACTCATGTTGAGACGACATCAAATCCAAAACCTCCTAGTCTACCATGACACATGATCATTTCGAATGCAGGTGACCGAGAGAGGCGGTAAGGTTGCGAAGCGGAATGGTGGCTCCAAGCACTGTTGATGAAAACTGCACAAGTCACCGAGTGATGGAGATGGGAAATCTGAGTCGACAGTGACTCTCTGCAAGGTCTGGCTCGACTGTGAGGCAAAATTGCGCAAATTTTGAGAGGAACAGTTCAAGTTGTAGGAAAGTAAGGCAGGGGTACTCTGTGCATTTTTTAGAACGAATAGGCAGCAGGGGCTGAACAACGAGACTTGCGCAATTTTCCAAAGGAACGAGTCGGGCTGCATGAAGGGTCAGCAAGCAGAAATTGTGTAGTTTTTGGGAGGAACTGCCTAAGAGACTAGCAGCCAAAATTGCGTAATTCCCAAAGGGAACTGGGAGTTGGATGCTGGGGTCACTGGCAACCAAAACTGCGCAATTCCCAGAGGGAACTGGCAGTTGGCTGCTCAGTCACTGGCAGCAGAAACTGCGCAATTCCTGGAGGGAACTGGCAGTCTGCTGCTAGGAGTTGTTGGCGGGAAAATTGCACTGAAGCTAGGAAGTCGGCCTGCTGATCATCTCTGCGTAATTTCTGAGCTGAGCAGACTGCTGGACAGCAGAAGGCCTGCTCATGAAAACTACGCAATTTCTTGGATGAGCAGTCGGTCAACTGTGCGAATGACTTACTGGGTGAACTCACAATTTTTTGAAGGAGACAAGGATGGGCACTTGGTATCTGTCTGGCCTGTGTACGCAATTTGCTCAGTCAGTTGAGCAAGTGAGGTCAGTGGCCTCTACGCAATTTTTTAGGGCAGTCAGTCCTAGAGTGACTGCCGAGTCCGACTGTCCGGGTGGTCAACATGAAAGTTGATTGAATTGCTTGCGAGCAGCACAGCTTGAAAATACTAGCTTGGTGCTTTTGCGTTGTTCTGCTTGATAGTCGATCGAGTTGATAGCGAGGTGATGGTCAGGCTGATAGAGGGGAGTCTGGTTGTCAAAACTTCAGCAAAATGACTAAGTGTGTAAACAATCGAAAGATACATAGCTGATCATACAACAAACTCACATGACTCGACGACGAAACGACCCAAAACATCCAGACACACGTTCAACATGACTGACCGACGTACAAGTGACAAGCGCGACACTTGTGATTGACCGTTCATTGATCGAGATGATGCTTGTGCGACAGTGAATGTGACTCCGTGTGTGAGTGTGATAGGTGCTTTCATAGCGAACACAAGAAGCACATACGAATCGCAGACTTTGAGCATAACCAGAACATGGTCGCAAGCATGACTTAGACACCAGCATGCAGAAACTTGAATGAAATGAACAAACAAGGCAGATGCAAAGACTCACACGAACTCATGGAGTGCCCGAGTGTGTGCAGTCATCAAGTTAAATTCTCAAGGCAGGCAACGAAATTGGTGCAAGCCAAAATTTTGGAGGGTGGTTGTAGCCGCTACAACACAGGCCAATAGTCAACCTCAAATCTACCAATTAATTTTTGAGTGGGAAGCTTACTTAAACCAGTAGGTAAAAAGAACCAATTTGGACATGGAGGAATGGAGGGAGCTTTTGCCAGACCTTGGCCATTCCAGAGGTCGGTCTTCTCAATTTAAACAAATTGTTTTCCTTTATTGGTTGATGAAGAACATCGTGTCCAGGGCATGAAGACATCCTCTGCTGACCCTTCCAAGACTGATACAGAATTCCAAGAAATTCACAAGGAATTTCAACTCATTCAATTTCATATTCAACAATAGAAATCTCAGCCACATAGAGAAGCACATTCGATGCCTCTCGTGCACCGAATTGCCAGGATCGAGTGCAAAAAATCCAACACCCGTGGACTCATCCGAGGAGTAGCAGTATGACTTGCATAGTTTGGTTTTTTTTATTTTTGCTATGTATAAGTAAATGATTTGCAGACTTTGATGTTTTGTCTCAGTTACCTTGTCACTAGGAGGATTAAGGACAATCAAACCTATATAGCTATATGATAGATAGTCTCAAACTCTTTTGTTTTTGGATGACTTATAATGTGGTAAGGTGGCCAACAGACTTGGTTTCCCAATGGGCGGGTTGAGGTCACTTTACAAAATAGATATGGATGTAAAACCTGCTTGTTTTTGTTGAAAATGAATGGAAAGAATCTGTCAAGCTTACCAGGTAAAATAAAAAATAAAAAAAACTACCGTTTGGCTTTAATAGTTTAATTCACTTTCTAGTTTAACTTTCTATTAATTGTTAGGTAGTATGTTAGGTGTAGATCAATCTTAACCCTGGATCTATCAAGCACCAAGAAAGATCAAATATCTTAAGCTGCAAACATTTCCTTAAGTTTTGCACTCAATAACAATTATAGAAGGGATATTCCATTTTTAAGGATACTTTATTGAAATGATTTTTTAACTTTTTTCATAGAAATTTAATAAAATAATTATAATAAAATTTCAATATTTCATTTAATCGTGGTAAAGAAAATTCAATATAATCATTAATAATGATATTTTAATATTTCATTATTTAAATTATATTTTTAATTAAAAATGAATTTTTGACTTTTTCATGGAAATTTAATAAAATAATTATAATAAAATTTCACTATTTTACTTTTTTAATTATATTTTTAATTAAAAATAAATTTCATCATAAAAGAAATTCAATATAACTATTATTAGTAATGAAATTTTGATATTTTATTATTTAAATTATATTTTTAATTAAAAATGAATTCAAATTTTATTCAATATAATTATTATTATTAATGAAATTTTGATATTCTATTATTTAAATTATATTTTTAATTAAAAATAATTCAAATTTTATTCAAAATTTGATAACACAAAAATTACAATTTCCATGAATCTAATTAAAAAAACTTCCCTTTTACGTGTAATTTGTAGAGGTGGTATTTTGACTTTTTGATGAATATTTAATATAATAATAATAAAAAAATTATAATATTTTATTTTTTAGATTATATTATTAAGTGGATTAAATCCATCTAATGTATTTATGAAGCACAGATCAAATTAATATTTTCAAATATTACAACTTTGACACAGAAATATTTATGTTTTTTAAAATTCTAATATATCCATACGATATGTTTATTTCTTTTAAAGATTTGTTTTACAAATATTTACTAGAGTTGTCTTTAGTGCTACATTTTGGACTTTCGAATCCACTGAAAAAATTGAGGTGAAATCTTGATTTGTATTATTTAAATTGGTGTTTTCACTATATATGGATTCAACACCTTGAAAGTGTTATTTAAATTGGTTTTTTCACTCTATACATGGATTCCACTCTTTGAAAAACCCCTAGGGCAATTGAGGTGAAATCTTGATTTGTATTATTTAAATTGGTGTTTTCACTATATATGGGTTCAACACCTTTGAAAGTGTTATTTAAATTGGTTTTTTCACTCTATACATGGATTCCACTCCTTGAAAAACCCCTAGAGCACTTCGATTGTGCAAGGGTTACCCATCAAGCTCGTGATTTCAATACATTCATGCCGGATTTAGAGAAATAGACCAGAAAAACTTCCAAAAACTCTTACTAAAGACAATTAGATATTTAATTAAAATAAATATTAAAATATTTTGGAAATGGATTTTTTATTCTTTCTGTTGAATTAACCTTTTTCTTTTGATTTAAAAAATGGTAATGGTTTTAGTGAAGAGTAAAGATGTTTAAAATTTTACTTAATTTAGAATTTTATTGTGGTAAAAGAATTTGTTAAAAGTAAATTTATGATCCATTCAAATTCATTAACCAAAGTTAATTTTATTATCTTTATTTTTTATTTATTGGAGAAGTGACATACTTACACATGGCCATCAAACTGGGTTATAGAATGGGCATCTCGGCTCAATGTTTATTACCACCCTCACCTGATAAAAATGGCCATGGGTGGAGGGAAATACTTATTGAAATGTAATATTATTACATTTTACTCAATATTTCCTCACCCTTTTACCTTTACAAACTACATGGATTCAATGCCATAATTTTCTATAGCTAATTATGTATCTAAATATATTATATTTCACTTTCACAGGAATACCATAGATTCTTAAAACCATGGGCCAATACCATGAATCATTTTTTATTTTTATATATCTCTCGTACTAAAAAGTAATTTTTTTTTAGTACACAACTTGAGTGGGAAGAGTATATGTTTCCTCCTAAAAAGTCACAAGTTCAAAACTAGAGTCTACCTAATTAAAAATGAATTTATTCTTTTTTAAGCAACTCAATATTATTATTAAATAAAAATATATTTATTTTTCTTAAAACAACTCAATATTATTATTAATTAAAAACAAATTTATTCTTTGTAAAACAACTCAATATTATTATTAATTAAAAACAAATTTATTCTTCATAAAACAACTCAATATAATTATTATTAATGGAATTTTGATATTTCATCATTTAAATTATTTTTTTATTTAAAAATAAATTAAAACTATATGCAAAATTTGATAACAAAAAAACTAAAATTTTCTCGGTTAAAACCTTTAACTATTAGACTTTGAAGAATGAGTGAAAATGGTGAAATATTACCAATTAACATACCTATGATGTCCTCAGAAAATTGTAATTATTTTATTTACTACAGTAAAACAAAAACTAGATCTTATTATTATTATTTGAAATTATGCATTTAAGATTTTATAAGTTATGAATGAAACAAATATGGAGTGTTAACAAATCTAACTCTCACATGTCAAGAAGTTAGGGAAGGTAGTTACCTAACCCTAACTACTTCCCTGAATATGAATTCTCCAAGAAGGGGATCAAGAGGGTAATTGTTGGTACCTGAGATAATGAAGAAGAAAAGAGAAGAAAGGGGAATGTCTGTCGTGCTGAATATGAATTCTCCAAGAAGAGGATCAAGAGGGTAATTGTTGGTACCTGAGATAGCGAAGGAGAAAAGAGAAGAAAGGGGAATGTCTGTTGTGCTGATATGTCAGACGATTCGAGAGCTAAGTCTGGTGGAGACCAGATAGCTGCAGATACTAAGACTGAAAAGTCTTACAGGAAGGCATACTAAGACTGAAAAGTCTTACAGGAAGGCATCTGTCTTGTGAGCAAACGCTTGAGGAAAGGCTTGGACCTGAAGGCAAGTCTCATGGTTGGGAGGATAAATTTGATAAATTATAGTTGTGACTTCAACAACTGACTGTCTTAAAAACTGAATCCAAGTAAGTATTTAAGTTGTTGTATTTATTTTGGATATGAATCTGTATGGGAAGAAATAAAATATTGAATAATATTAATTCTTGAACCAGATAAATATGTGCCCTGTAGACACTAGAGTGGATTGTATTCTATACGCATATATATATATATATAGAGTAAGAAAACAAAAGATAAACTTTGTAGCAAAATAGAAAACCTTTGAAGCTGGAGAACAATAAGTGGATTTCCAAGTGACATAGGAACTTAAGAAGGAAGGTCTCTCTTTAGATAAAATTTATTTTAAATAAAGACTGCTAAACAATAGCTTTCTGAAAACGGTTATGGGCAGTTAAATGCAAGTGACTAATTCAAGTAATTGCTCTAGCCTGAAGAATCATTGTATCAAACAAGAAATAAACTAGTGGGTCGAGTTCAATGGCCTCAAACACTGTAAATGTTGAATGCAATCAAATAAACAAATACTTCAATAATTATTTTTATAAGCTTGCAGCAGTTCGCCAATATAGAGCAAACGATAGGTCAAGATAGCCACAAGACATCTGTAGCATAAAAGGTTGAGAATCCTCCTGGCTTAAAATAGGCCCAGCAAAGAATGACACATCTAGATACGGGTCAAAACCACTCCTATGGAGCTAAAGCCCAAATCAGAACATCGAACCATAATTCCAGAAGAAAGGAAAACTAAAATTTATATTGCCAAGGGAAAATCCAACGAGATCAAACATATTAATTCAAGAGACATAATTCTGACTAAGATTTATAACTCAGAGACAAAGTAAGCTAGGCAAACATGATCTCTCGAATACAACTAAAATAATTCAAAGGGGCTTGAACAACTAGAAATCATTAATCGAACAAGCAAATACACAACGAAAGCTCGAAACTAGATATCATTAACTGAAGAAGTAAATACACAGCGAAAGCTCCAAACTGGAAACACATTAACTGTGCAAACAAAATTTACGGCGATAGTTTAGAAAGGAAAAACCCATTATCTGTACAAGAAAAATTATAACGAAAAGCTGGAATGGCAACTTAATAACTAAACATGCGATTTTACAATGAAAGTTTGGGTTGGAACTTCATAACTTGCAGCAAAATAGTAACGCGCTCATCTAGGGTTTGGAACCCTAAAAAAAATAACCTCATGGGGATTAATAAATAAACTTCATAATAACCCTGAGGAATTCTCTGAAAAGGAACCCTCGCTAACTATACTCTGCTAAAATAAATATAACTTATTACATCGACAGAGGTTTGCCTCAGATGGGCGAAGCTATTCTTCATACCTAGCAGAATTAACAGAGTAATAACATCATTAAGTCTGAACGCTATAGAACTAGACAAAAACCCTATTGCGGGTGCTCTAGAAGAGGTGAAACTAAACTGAAATCCATAACCGAGCCCATTAAAGCTCTGCCGCCTATAGGCTACCAGAGGAGGAAAGATTCTATCACATACCCGAAGAAATATTTGTGTCCAGAACACGAAGCCATGATAGAGCTTCGGAAGAGGCACCTTGCAATGCTACCTGGAGCGCTGAGGTGCCTCCGGAGGAACTTGAAACAAACTGTTATGCTCTTGACCTATGAGAAAATTCCAGAATACCAAATATGCGAATAAATACCACCGAGAACACAGAACAAAATGAGAAAAACAACGAATATTTTATTATTCAGAGATGGAAGCAATGTTCACTTGCCTCTTCGAGGAGGCAACCTCTAGCGGAGCAGAGCCCAATTACAGAATAAGACACGACATTTCTCAATGGGGAGTCTTTATCCTTTATATAGGATTCATACATACAATACCATGGGTCAATACCATGGTTCTCTCATTACCATCTATCTAATACCATAGCCCGTTTGCAACTAACTATGGTCCCTTTCTTAAATGCGGGTCAACCACTTAAAATTATTAATACAGACTTTTTTGACTCTTTAACTAACTATAACTACGACTCGACCCTATTACATAAATAAAGGGGTGAGGGTTGGACCCTAACACAAACCAAAGGAAAGAGCATTACCTTGACAGCAGAATAACGAAATAATAACACACTCGAAGAAAATTATCAAAGAAATGGTGAATACCTGTTAGGGCCGCGCGACGGGAGGAATATACAGTTGAAAAAGAGTCCATAAGCCACGCCTTAGCCGCAGAAGCGTAGCATATGGCAACCTGTGATGAATCCATGGAGCAAGTAAATCACCGGAAGGCCAAACCCAGCACTATATTGCCCAAACATAATACAATGAAACTCACTGATGAACAATCAGAGGTATTAGGAAACCTTTGTCGTTGGATGAGTTCAAGCGCGGAAGATCGTCGATGGAGCGGAGTTGTCGAGGTGGGAAGGACAGATGGGGAGCAGACAAAGGGTTTCCCGAGACCCGCTCCCGTCGTCGCTCGGGAGCACAAAGGATTATAACAGTTAAATAATATCCGTAGAATTAACTTCGATAATCCAAACCATTGTGCAGTGTATTAAATGCAGGAATTAATGTATAGATCATGGAGTTAGTGTTTTCGTAAGTGAAATGGATACGATTTCCGTATGTAACATAGTTATGTGAACCAATTTTAATATAGTTCAATGCCGTGGTATTAAATTTTTTATTTTTATTTTATTATGGGGAGACATGACAATACCACTCCATGTGGGTACAATAAGTCTCTGCACCTTCCAAAGTGTTGCAGAAATATATGGCGAGTAGACCACCTGACAGCGCAATTATTGTAATTTATCAATACATCTACACAACTCTCATCATATTCTATAATTCAAATGCTCATGTGTGCTCACAACCAATAGTTTCAAAAAACAGATTGAAAATGTTATTTTCTAGGGATCCAAAAACGTTAAGAAAACGGGAATGAATTTGAAAAAAATTTGCAATCGTTTTCTACATATCCAAAAAAGTCAAGAAAACAGGAACGAATTTGAAGAACATGGGTATTTCGACGTTTGTTACTCTCATTCAGCCAACGATATTGTCGTACGATTTGGTTAAGAAACGCTTACTTAATGTTGTTAAATGCAACAATTCCTAGTTTTGTTAGACTTTAAGCTTCTGTGGTAGTTTTCTAGAGTAGTATGATCCAGATTATGCACAGTATTATGTTCATTATGTCGGTGTTTCGAACCCCAAAGGGGGTCCATCATCAGGACCGAAAATGATAATTTATGAATGATAGTTTTGAGAGAAGAATCTTCTGACTAGAGTATATATAAACCTAAAGAATGATAAACGAATTTGAAAAGAAATTGCATTTTGTTTTCTACATATCCAAAAAAGTCAAGAAAACAGGAACAAATTTGAAGAACATGGGTATTTCGACGTTTGTTACTCTCATTCAAACAACGATATTGTCGTACGATTTGGTTAAGAAACGCTTACTTAATGTTGTTAAATGTAACAATTCCTAGTTTTGTTAGACTTTAAGCTTCTGTAGTAGTTTTCTAGAGTAGTATGATCCAGATTATGCACAATATTATGTTCATTATGTCGACGTTTCGAACCCCAAAGGGGGTCCATCATCAGGACCGAAAATGATAGATTATGAATGATAGTTTCGAGAGAAGAATCTTCTGACCAGAGTATATATAAACCTAAAAAATGATAAATTTTAGTAGACGCCGACCAGTTCAAAGAGTAACCTACATATATGAATTATTTAATTTTTAATTATTTTAATTTTATGCCAAATAAATAATTAATTATTAATTCCTAATATGAATTAGTGTATACTAATACAACTAATTAAAACTAATGAGATATTGAATAAATAAAATAATTGTAACAAGTTTATTTATATAATATAATATGATTAGTTTCTAATTTTTTATTTATTAAATAAGTTTTTAAATTTAATTAGTATATAATTTTATTTTTATTTTTAATATAATTAGTTTATTTTAATTTAATTAAAATCAAATTTTACTTTTATTTATTACTAAATTAATTAATTAATTAATCAATTAAATAAGTTATTGAATACTAACATGATGAGATATTTTATTGATTTATAGATTATTTTATTTTATTTATAGATAATTAGACCCTAAGTATCTAATTAATAAAGAAGTAAATTATTTAATTAATTTATAAATTTTTGTTTTAATAATTTATAATTTAATAATTTTTCTTTTTCTCCTATTGGAAATGTTAATTTTTAAAACTATTGTTACTATAATCTATAGTCACTAGAATAAATTTGTATTTTGTTATATTGGTTGTTGTTAATAATAATCATTTATTTATTTATTTATAGATAAATGGTTATTATGTCAAATAAATAATTATTAATTCCTATCAAAAAATTATCACTAAGACAGCGATCTTAATATCATTTGCCCCTTACCATTATTAAAAGACTCAATACGATTATGGCAAACTTCATTTGGCCAGGTATGAAATATCAGAGAAAACTCCACCTTGCTAAGTTGGAACATCTCACTCTCCCCAAGCGACTGGGTGGCTGGGGTATACTGAATCTTAGAAGATTTGGTTGGGCTCTATTGCTCAAATCTATGTGGAGAGGAATTTTCGATGGTGGTACCTGGGGCACAATAATACAAGCAAATATTTAAAGAACTTCGATTTCTCTATCTGGATGAGACGCGGTCTGATTGGGATCGCTACTGGATCTGCGATTTGGCTTAGCTTCATTAAAATCCACTTCTATTTCTTTATGCATCTGGCATGGAAACTAGGTACTGACCAATGTATAGTCATCGACCTGGATCATATACTGGGTATTGATGCTGCCTCCAAAATATCTGAAGATCTCTTACATTGTTTAAATAGCCGCGGAATTTTTTTCTAGCAGGAGGTCATCTCATCATGGCAAGATTGCCGACCTATATGGAAAAGGGCTTTGGAACTACATCTAGTCAGGCAGTGGGCCAGAGAATGGGAACAAATTAGAACTGACATGCAACTTGATGAAGTTTGTCGTGTGGTGGATAGGGACCAAATTGCTTGGAAGGGCAAAATGAAGGATGGCAGTCATAAGGTGGTCGACACATATTTTTCTCTTTGTTGTCAGGAGACATTACAAACTGAGGTATGTTGGTTCACATACTACTGGAAATCCAATTCTCCCATATGATTATACTTTTCCTTTGGCTGGTATGGAAAAATAAAAATCTCACATGGGAAAACCTCCAAAAGAGGCATTGGTATGGGCCGAGTTACTATGTTATTTGCAGGGTTGCGGAGGAGAACAACATGCACTTATTTTTACTTTGTCCCAAGATTATTCTACTCTGGAAAAATCTTGCTTCTCATATCGGCTTCCCATATCAGCAATTTGACCATATCTCAGAATGTCTAATCTGGTGGAGTAAACAACAATCTACATGGCGCAACATCCCCCTATACTTTTCTGGGAGGCCTAGAAATGGAGAAACAAGATTATTTTCAACAATCACAGGATTTCTGAATTGCAGGTTTTGGAACACATCAAATTGGCGCTCTCAACTAGCACTCTACAGGGTAAAGGACCGAAGGATACCACTCGTAAACATACTTGCCCAAAGTTGGTCTTCCCGGCTAGCTATTTTGACAGAACTTGACAAAGGAATAATTGTGGATGCAGTTTTTGGATTGCCTTTTCTCCAAAACAAGAATTTTGGGTACACTGGGGTGTTGGCCGCGGCAAGAACACAAAGGCAAAATTAATGGCGCTCTGGGGACTTCAATGGTTCTCTAAATATCTAACTTCCCAATATTGCATATATTTGGGGACTCCAAGATTCTCATTGACTATGTACTGGGACGGGCACAAATTTACCAACCCACACTCCAAGGATGGCTTTTTCAAGTTCAACAACTTTGGATTTCATATAAGGGCTCATCGATTGAGCACATTGGAAGGGAGTATAATCAATTCACAGAAAAACTCTTGAAGAGGGGGCTACTTGATGAGCAGGGCGGGTTGCACATTGAGATCAAGATGGAGGAACATATTTTGGATGCTAGGGTGATGCCCTTTCCTGGATAACTTCTACTTTTGTAAGAACTCTCATATGATCATGATGGTGGCATACCACAACGTTATTTGCCCGCGATATAATATGTTGGTCAATGTTAATCATATACCTTTTTCGTGTTTTTGTTATAGTGTACATATGTACTCTTTGTATATGCTTAGTTTGCAGATACATTAGTTTTGCTACGCTTGCACAGTTTCTGGCCATGGAGTTCTATAAGTTTGGTTATGCTAGCATATCATTAATATCAGACCACACAGATAACATTTGATGATATGTATACATCTATATATTGCTATCTCCACTACATATGTATCTCTCATATGATGAATATAATGCTTTTAATTTTTAATACTATTCTAATATATATTCTCTATTTAACTACTTTTTTTCTTGTTTCTTAGGCTCCCTTTAGGTTTTAGCTTTCCCTGGCTGACTGAAATTTTGTTTGCTCTCCTATTAACTTGTACTTATTCCTTTACTTAGGTAGCTTATTTCCAACAAACTAGTCCATATAATAAATTTTGTTATAAATTAGAAACGTCCCTCAAAAAAACGTACACTGAGTTAGTCTATGATGGTCTATAATAACAACAATCGTAGTGAACTCTTACATTAAACGGCCATCACAACTATACTATGATTACCTTAGTGGGCTCTTTCACCCCTCGTTACATTTGTCGAGAGGATTACAATACTTTCTTGATTCTGGATCAATTTGTTGATTTTCCAAGAACCAATGGCGTCTAAGACTCTCCTCTCGAAGCCAATATGCCAACGTAATTCATGACATGAGCAAGCATTTTCAATGAATACAAATCTCAACATCATCCTTTGATCTTACTTTGTGACAAGTAAATTGTTATTAACCTCATTCATAATCCAATGAATACCACATTGAGATTCAATTACATTACATTCTACAGCTCCAAGCTCAAAGCAAATGTATACCATCTTTATTCCTTCCCCAAATCAACTTACAAATATTTTTACCAAATATTTTTTGAATTCACCCGATTCAAGGTGATATACCAGAGTATGTACAACTTGGACACAAATATTTATGAATGACTACAAAAAAATAAACCAAAAATAAGAGTTCAAACCCTAAATTGATATTTAGGATTAGCAAATACTTTCAGGAATGACAATACAAATTAATATAAACTCTATAGGTGCAAAACCCGAGTATTCTCAAATTGCTAACACATAGAGAAAAACGAGGGCTTCAGGAACATAACCAACGAGTAAATAGCCCATACAAAACTATGTATCATATATTTTTTAAATAAAAGAATTCAGAGTATCTGGTACAAGCCATTTAGATATTTAGATTTTTATTTTTATTAAAATTTGTTAATTAAATTTCTAATAAAATTATTATTTTTTATTATTTTAATAATATTCTCCAATATATAAATAAATTCAACTTTGAAACAAAATTTCAAAACATTCAAATTATATAAACTACATAATCCAAACCTATCATCTCAACAAATTTCTGCAGAATTTCAATCAAACTTGACTAAAAAAAATATATACGAAAAAGCATAAAACAATGAAGCTACACCCATTATATCATATGCAATACAATACAGGGAGGCTAGTAGGGGGCCCTGAATTCTCAACATTAGCTGTGGACCCTGCTATGCGTATCCTGCGCCACCGAATAATATAATCTTACTCGTTAGGGGATGCACCATGTGTCCACCAACAGAATTTGGGCAGCATTGCCTGTTACAAGGATGTCTCCAATTCCCTGTTACAGAGCGTCAACCCAACCCATGTAATAGACAGATCCTTGTTACATGATTTTCCACGCCTTTGATTTATAATGAGTGTCCACATCCTTGTTTTCAAGGATTTAAACGTTTGGTGAAATGCATTGACCTCGTCCATATTTCAAAGCTGTTACACACTCATCCACAACTGGCACCGTTGATATTTATTTAACATTATATATAGGTCGATTTTCAGACTAAAAACATAAATTAGGTTAGCTAAATTTCTTAGAAGTTTCTTGCTGGTACTCAAAAAGAGCATTGACAGTGCTGGGTCTGGTCAAACTGTGACCTGAATTTAACATTGAAAAGCAATCAACAGCAGCAAAGTGCAATTTGAAATGCCCAGATTCCAATAATAAAGATCCCCTTTGCTTCCAAAAAGATTTTGAAGATCCAAATTAAATTTAGTCAAAGGTCATTCTCGCTAGCAACACTTAGGAACGGCCAGTGCGTTCATGAATTAACTAAAATCTGAACACATCAAACTGGCCGTTCACTTTCAGAATCCACATTCAATTTTCTCTGCCAAAGTTAATTTCGGAGTAAGTTGTCACTGAAATTGCTGAGGATCTGAATCATCAAATTGTATTATTATTTTTAAGAATAATAATTTAATAATTAAATATGTATTTGGGAATATAATATTAATGGTGAAAAAGTTAACAGCCTACCTCAATTACTCAATCTATATAGTTACTTGACAAATCGTATTATTATAATCTGATCACTGTAGATTAAAAGATAGGCTACTTACACTTTATCAGGGAATTTGTATTATTAAACAGATTCTAATGAGACTCTCCTCATTAAAATTGAGTTGTTACTAGAGCATGATGAAACTCCTTAACACGCCTAACATGAACACCTACTGTATGAGGCCGTAAACACCTACGGTATGAGGCCGTTGCAATATCTGAACAAGTTAGAAAAAACTAATTCATCTTTAAAACTATGGGAACCTCACTATATATATATATATATATATAATCAAAATTAGAACTTCACCATCGACCTCTTATTTATATATATAAACTTCACCATCAACCCTCTTATTAGTCCCTTCCGTCTCGGCATGGACTATAGTAATCGGAAACGAAGAATCTAGTATTATTTGAGCTGTCTTTAGTTCTGGCTCATTAGCTATAAACAAAGTTTTTAGAGACATATTAATTTATCATGTTATTTGGCCTTTTCCCGAGGATCGAAGCTGGACCAAAGCTAAAACAATAGGTTATATTTTTGTTTGTTTGATATCTTCAAACTTGTAAATACAACAACCTAAACTATTGTTAGCATTATTAGAGGACATTAAATGTTAGCTCAGCTCTCAGGAACACGCTGGTATATACCAACATATAACCATATAAGCATTCGTAGGTTGCTGGCTACACCACATGGCGATTTCACCGTACATCTATATTGCATGTGAGTGCATGTTTGTGCGTGGCCCAGGCAGGTTACCGTGTGATGGTGGGTTGGACGTGCTCCCATTACTACGTTATTGAGCAGGTTAATTACTACGTTACTGCGGCAGGTTCACATGCTCTGTGTTTCAAAAAGCCTCTGCCTCTGGACCGTTGTTTCTGTAAAACCCACGGTGTAGTTCAGCTTTTGCTACCTTCAAATCTAGATACAAGGGCCTTAAGAATACAAACATCATAGGTAGTAGTTTGATCATTTGGCTTGCAAATAAAACTATGATTTTAACAGCAACAATGAGAAACTAGATGATTCCTTGTAGTCACACGCGTTGGCAACCAGGGCATTTGCTATAGATGAGTGACACATCTATAGATTAGTGACAAATCTGTGGGCTAGCAAACCAGGGTCAGGTCGATGAAAGCTCTTAACCAGCACAAACCCCACAAATCAGGTTCAGGCCAAGGAAAGCTCTTAACCAGCACAATAAATTGTGATAATTGCTCTTAACCCAAGTTCAAGCTAAGGAGAACTCTTAATAGCTGCATACATAGTTGCATAGTTGCTTACATGGCTGCGATACTGGCAATATGGCAACATCAATTTCGTCTGAATAAGGTAATCATGAACTAAGTTGTTGAATTGAACTAAGTTGCCCAATTTAACTAAGTTGCTGAATTTAAACATTGATATGTAATCTATATTTTTGGAAGCTTACCATAGTCGTTAGAAGTTTACCGAAGTCATTGTCCATTACAGTCATTGTCCATCACCTAGGTAACCTGACTAAGCACCACCACTTGAGTAAGCACCACCAGCACAAGTAGCAAAGGAAGCACCACCACCTGAGTAAGCACCACCAGCACAAGCGTATGTGGTAGGGCGATATATATCTGGTAGGGTGAGACCATTTTTTTTAAACCCGGCCAAAACTTGGAACCGACTCAGCCGAGTTGGTCCAAGCCGGTAAAAAAAAATTCATCTCAGCCTTTAGACCGGTTCGGCTGGCCGAGTCCGTATCAACCCGGTGGAGTCACAGACAGCGGCCATGAACCCCCCAAAAACGCAAAATTTTATTTTTTTATTTTTTTATTTTTTTATGTTTTTTCTGAGTGTGGAGGACTCCAAATGGTTTTATTAATTGGTTAGTTGGTCTTTGGGATCCATTCCCCTCTCCCAAACCCTATTTAACCCACTCAACTCCTCTCATTCTCTCATAGCCATCTCATGCATTTGAGTGAGAATTTCAGTGAGAGTTTGTGAGGAGTTGTTGAGTTTGTTTTTGGAGCAGCAGTGAGGAGTCTTGGGCAAGCATTGTAGCTGGAGTGAGGAGCTTCTTGGGCAGCCATTTGGAGCAGCATTGAGGAGTTGGTTTCTTGGAGCAAGCTTGAGGAGGCAATTTGTGCCTAGAGGTATTTTTTTCACTTGTACAAATCTGTTTTTGCTTATTAAATTTTAGGTGCATATCTAGAAATCCTAAAGAGTGTTTTTTGTGAAAGACATGAACATTGAATCAATGTTTTTTTTTTTCATTTTCAGACTGTTTGGTTTCATTTCCAAGTCAAAAAATGGTACCTAGAGTGAAAGATGTTGCTTGGGCATATGTTGAAATGGTTGATAATTAAATGCATTGCAAATTTTGCCATAAGAAAATTAAGGAAGGTCTTGGGGGCATTAATAAGCTGAAACAACATTTGGCAGGGATTAGAGGCCAAATTACTCCATGTAACTCACCAGAAATTGGGGAGATTAGGGAATTGTTAGCCAGCTTTGAGACGTTTAAAGAAGATAAGGCTAGGCAAAAAGAGTTAGAGGCTGAAATTGGGAGGAAGAGGGAGATACAAAAAATGATGGCTACCAACCCCCATTATGATTTTGAGGGTTCTTCCTCTATCCCTCGTATTGATGCATCCAACCCTGATGCATCCAACCCTTTCTGATATGTTCCTCCCTCTTTTGATTATATTCAAGAAAAGGGAAAGGGTAGAATGAAAAAGGGTGATATGAATATCGAAAGTTATTTCACTCCCTCCTCTCCATCAGATGCACATGGTCCTCAAGCTAGTAAAAGTCAAATGCAGCCCACTTTAGATGACCATTGGAAGAAAGAATTGAGGGAAACTGCTTGTGATTACATAGCTAGATGGTGGTATGATTTTGATATCCCCTTCAATGCTTCCCGTTCACCATATTATGAGCCTATGTTTGATGCCATACATGCTGCTGGGAAAGGCTTCAAAGGCCCTACTATGCATGAGCTAAGGGGGTATCGTTTGCAGAAAGAAATTTCATCCATTAATTAGTATTTGAAAGATTTCAAGGACTCATGGGCAAGAACAGGATGTACCATCATGTCAGATGGATGGACTGGTCAAAGAAACCATACCATCATAAACTTTCTTATCTTCTGCCCACGGGGAACCATGTTTTTAAAATCAGTTGATGCATCTGATAAGATCAATGTTGCACGAAGCGGGAGCGAAGCGGAAGCGCGGAAGCGGAAGCGGGAGCGCGGAAGCGTCATTTTCCAAAAATCTAGGAAGCGAAGCGTCCGCGGAAGCGTCTGCTATATATATATATTTTTTTATATTTTTTTGCATTTATACTCAAAACAAACATCCCAAATACCAAATTAATTGTAGAAGACATGAAAACATGCATATTTTTGCATAAATCAAGATAGATATGGCATCCTTGATTCCATTGTAGTTACTAGTATGTACAACAATCATCTATATTCTAGCTATTACAAACATACATCAAATTTTTAAGCATATTATAAAACATAAAACATTTAAGCATATTATAAAACATAAAACATAGAGCATATTATGATTTATCTAGCAAGTGAGCAACTGTCAACATTTGTCATGTCCAAAATTCAAATAATAATGTTTACAAAATATGTCACTTGGTCACCGCCAAGCCAAAAAGGTTCAAAATTCAAATTCACAAGTCTACAAGTCTAATGAGTAATCTATGACAAAAAGTAGTAGATTGTGAATATATCTACTAATCTCTCCTCCTTCCACCACGAATAGAACGTGGTGGCGGGCCTCCACGTGGTGGCAATGAAGAAGATGGTGCCTGTGTAAGTCGTGGCACTGAAACTGATGAAGAAGAACCCCCTGCTGTTGGTGTTGAACCATGGAACCTAAGAACCAAGGGACCAGATGGGGGTGGGGGTGGTGGCATATCAACACGGTCATCATCATCCTAGAATCGCTCAAAAAATTCATGCAAAAAAAAAACACTAGTTAACAAAAAAATTAAAAACATGAATTAGAGAAATGTTTTATAAGGGAAAATTGGAAAATTCATACCACAATGGACATACCTGGATAAGAGCATCCTCTAATTGCTCTAGTCGCAACACTCCATCCTCCAAATTGGGCTCCTCTGGATTCTTGTCCCAAATCAACAAGTCTTTATTAGACTTTGCATCTTCACAGTAATGGGACAACAATCGCAAGTTGTAATGAACATAAACCAAGCTCTCTGCCCGGTCTAAATTCAACCTGTTCCTTTTAACACTGTGGATGAAAGAATAAGAGCTCCAACACCTCTCTGCAGAAGAAGTGTTTACCACCTGTGATAGCACCCGCAATGCCAAACTCTGTAGAAGTGGAGTACCCCCTCCATGCATGTTCCACCACTCAAGAGCAGAAAAAGTCTCTCGATCTTTAATTGCATGCATGCTCCCAAATGGACCAGTGTTGAGCGTATAGTTGCTCACCTGTCTCCGTACCAATGCAACCTCCTCCTCATCAGGGATTAATTTACTCAATGCAGCCATATATTTTTCGTGAACCTCTCTATCTTGGTGTGGTTTTTTCCTGCTTCCCCCCCAGGTGCTGGTGTTGAAAGCCATGATGGATGATAGTATTTAGGTGTCAAAACATATGCTAATGCATGCAATGGAATATTTAGCATTTCCCATCGGTTTTGCACCTCTACACGAATATAATTGTACAAGGTGGTATCTCTAGGCTCAACAATGTCTTTAATCTGCCCCAACATGCTATCCATTTGCTCATACACCTCCCCAATTACTGGTCGATCTGAATCTGCAAACTTGATCATGTAATAAATTGGTTTGGTGAATTGCAAAACATATTTAACCTGTGACCAAAAGTAACTGTCAAGAACAGTGTCCTTGACTGCATTAGCACCATCTGTGTCAGTGTTAATTTCATCCCATGTTTCAGCGCACACCAGATTAGTTAAAGCTTGTCTCACCCTCACTAGCCGCCTAAAGGTGAGGTAATAACTAGCAAATCTTGTCTTTGCAATTTTAAGCAATTGCAACTTGGAGTAAGTGCCATAGAAGTAGTTTACCCTTGTATGCCCTGTGATGAATTTAATGAGCTGCTTCCCTTTCCTGTAAACCTCAGCAATCCACCCACAATCTTTGTGTTTCACAATATCATGCATCAAAAGGTTCAATGTGTGAACCAGGCACCCAGACCAAAAGATGTGTGGATGAGTACGCTCAATAATTTTTCCTGCTGCCTTACAATTCGCTGCATTATCTGTGATCACTTGAACCACATTATTCGGACCAACATCTTTGATTGATTTCAATAGGAGATCTGCAATGTTTTGTGCAGATGCAGTGATGGAGGAGGAGTCATGACATGCAATAAACACTGCACCACTAGAAGAAACACCAAGAACATTTATCAAATGTTGGTTTCTAATATTTGTCCACCCATCTGATACAATGGATACCCCAGAATCTACCCACCCATTTGTAAAACGTGTCAAAGCTCTTTGAACCTTAGCTTTTTCTCTTTCTAATAACACTGTTCTAGCTTTCTCATAGTTGGGGGCCTTGTATCCTTTTGGGGCTTCATTGATGGCCTTTACCATTTCATGCCAATAGGGAGAGCGAAGCACATTGAATGGTACACCGCAAGCACAAAGAAAACGGACTATCTTTCCATCCACATCATCCCTCCCAGCAACATTAAGGAAATCCCCTATTGTTCTTCTACCTCCAGAGCTTGCAGAAGTACCATGAGGAGATGGGCAACTACCAAATTTAGAGGTTGCACTTGATTCAGAATGAGTTTTTTGTTTCTTGTTTTTTTGTTGTGCAGCCATCTCTATTTGGATGTATTTTCTTCTTTCTTCAGTTGAAATGTTTGGGCAAATTTGTACCCCCACAGAACCCTTTTTTTCATCACTGTCCAGCACCCCACAAAGATGCCTCCTCAAACGGGTATATGAACCACAATATGGTTTTCCTCCATGACAACCATGAGGGCACACAAATTTGTAAGATCCACCACCCTTTCCCCCATCAAGTTTGGTCACATAGTTCCACAAGGGTGTTGATGTAGCTTTCCCATCTTGTGTTTCAGGGTCCCCTTCAAGTTCATCCCCTTCCTCTTCAAACCCTTCCTCCTCATCATACATTGGGTCACTACTATTAGGACCATCACCAATGTCCTCTTCTGTTTCTTCCCTTCTATTCCTCACCCTTGCCATCATTAAAACCAAGAGTGGAATGATACATAGAAGCCAAAAGAACACCATCTTGGAATATGGATATAGGTGGTGGACAACCTGTAAATAAAGGAGCAAGTAGAAACAATGGGAAAGAGTAGGAGAGGGAGGAGAAAAATACAAAAAAATTGTCACAAAAAATAAGGGAGTTTGGGGTTTGAACTTACCTCTTTAGCTCTTGTAGATGAAGTCCTCCAAGCTCTTGCTCCAAGCTCCTCCTCCTTCTCCTTGCTCTTCCTTCTTCACTCCTCCAAGCTCTCCTCTCTTCTCCTCTCTTTTCCTCTCTTCTCTTCTCCTCTCCTCTCTTCTCTTCTCCAACTCTCATAAACTCAAAGTGAGAAAATGAGGAATGAATGGGGGCTTTATTCTTTTCATTCCTCACATTAACCTCACTCTAACCTCACCCTAACCCACCCCCTCAATGCTAACTTAAGTTAACTTTAAAAAAAAATTAAAAAAAATGATGTATTTTTCCCTTGGCCGCGCGGTTTTGGAGGAAGCGCTCCGAAGCGCTGCGTGAAGCGTACGCTTCCGGGCCCGAAGCGTGGCGCTTCGGGCATCCGAAGCGCGCTTCGGGGCCCACGCTTCCTAAAAACCAGGAAGCGCTTTAAAAATGCTGAATCGCGCTTCGGAATTTTCGGAATCGCGCTTCCGGGGGCGCTTCCTGAACGCTTCCATACGGAGCGCGCTTCCGGCCTAGGATCCGGGGGGGGGGGGGGGGGGGGGGGCGCTTCCTGCAACACTGGATAAGATAAAAGATGGGCAATTGTTGTTTCAGTTATTGGATCAGGTTGTTGAGGAGGTGGGGGTGGCTAATGTTGTTCAAGTCATCACAGATAATGCCTCTAACTATGTTCTTGTTGGTAAATTGTTAGAGGAAAAACACAAGACCATATTTTGGACCCCATGTGCTGCACATTGCATAGACATCATGCTTGAGAATATTGGAAAATTAGAATGGGTCAAACACACTGTAGATCACGCCAAAAGCATAACAAAATTTATTTACAATCATTCATGGATTTTGAGCCTCATGAGGAAACACACTGGGGGCAGGGATATTATTAGGTCTGCCATCACTAGATTTGCTACTCATTTTTTGACATTGCAATCTATGCTTTCCCAAAATAGAAACTTGCAAAAGATGTTTTCCAGTGATGAATGGAATCAAAGCAATTGGTCTCACAAACTGGAAGGCAAAGAATTGAAAAAGAAAGTTAATGAAGAAAGTTTTTGGAGAAAGGCAGCAAAGATTGTGAAGCTTGTTGAGCCACTGGTTAAGGTGTTGCAGTTGGTGGATGGGGAAAGATTGGCTATGGGCTTCATTTATGAGGCTATGGATCAAGCAAAGGAGCAAATAAAGAGGGCATACAAGGATAAAGTGGCTAAGTATGGGCCCATTTGGGCAATCATTGATGAAGGATGGAACAATCAACTCCATTGCCCTATACATGCAACTGGGTATTTTTTGAACCCACGGTATCATTATAAAGCTAAGGAGTCGGGAGCTTTGAGGGGGGAGGTTAGAGATGGACTTATTGACTGCATTGATCGCATGATCCCACTGGAGTCTGATCAGCTGGAGATACACCGACAGGTCACGACCTTCAGCAATGGCTCGGGTACCTTTGGGAAGAACCTAGCAAAGATTGCAAGAGAAGCAGATGAGCGAGGTAAACAAAAATTTCAATTTTCAAATTCTTAATAGTTTTTTTTAAATTTTGTTAAATCGTTTATAATTTGAAAGTTGGATATAATTTGTAATTTGTTGAGCTAACTCATTACACTACTATGCTTTTTGCAGCACAATGGTGGGAGGCTTTTGGTGGCCATTGTCCTTAATTGCAGAAGTTCGCAATTCGTATTTTGAGTCAAACTTGTAGTGCTACTGGGTGTAAGCACAATTGGTCTGTCTTTGAGAGGATTCACACAAACAAAAAAAACCGTTTGGATAAAAAACGGTTAAATGATCTAGTCTATATCCAATACAACCTCCGGCTTAGACGCAACCAATTGTTGAACAAAAGACCTAATTCAGATCCCATTGTGTTGGAAGACATTGATCCAATATCAGATTGGGTAGTGGAGAGTCATCCAGCAGAGTTTGATTCTAATGAGGATCTTGATTTTGATTTAGATAGGGAGGCATCACTCGAACATGATGTTCAATTGAATGCAGATCCCAATCCACATGTACTACCAACCTCAGCCTCACAGCCAGCAAGGACTCCAGTTGCAGGCGCTTCCTCTGCTCAACCATGACAAAAGCGCAACCACATATCTTCTCTATCTCAGCTTGCATCTGCTGCACAACCTGCTAGTGCTACCACTTCTACAATTGCAGTTGGAGATGATGATGAGGAGGAGCCATGGGGCCCCCTGTCTGACTCTGATGATAATCCAAAGATTGATCCACATGATCTTGGCTCCTTTGGCAGTAGCTACTAGCCAGTGGCCCAATAGTACTGGTCACAGTTTACTTTTGTTGTAGAGGCTATTTCTAGCCTCCTTGGTTATGTGTTTTTGTTTTGAATCTTTGATCATGTATGTATTGGACAGTGCACTGGGTGCCATTTTGATATAATGGATATATTCATGAGCCTACTTTGATCATATGTTGTCTTCCATCTATATTCTAATGCTGTGTTTTTGGAAACATGAATGAAAATTTTTAAAATTATGTTTTTTTCTATAAAAAAAAGTAAATATTTAATGTATTTTTTACAACGACTGAGTCATTGAAATCGAGCCGGCCGAGTCGATACCGAGTCGGAGTCGGAGTTGGAGTCAACCCTCGGCTGAGTCGGTGTCAGAGTCAGAGTTTTAAAACATTGGGTGAGACAAACAGCTGAACCCATTATGCGAAAACCATTTTCAAACGGGCGAGGATGCTACCTTGGACGCTGCTATCCTTCCTTTTGGTGTTGTTGACTCGTGTATGCATGCTTTGCTGGACTAATGATTGATCATCTAGCCAGTCGTGGGGAAGGAACGTTTGTGCTTGCCTGCAAAATACACGAAGGCGCCCATGTTGGTTCAGACAAACACCTTGATGCAAGGCTACTCAGGGATCCGATGGGAAATTCTTGACGCTCTGAGAAAGCTCATGGACTATAACATCACACCCAACTTGCCTCTCAAAGGAACAATCACTACCTCAGGGGATCTGGTTCCCCTCTCCTACATTGTCGGATTGGTCACCGCTCGCCCCAACTCAAAAGCCCTCTCACCCAACTACGACCTGTTGGATGCCATGGAAGATCTCCAGAAAGCTGACTTCGGAAATTGGCTAGGATGGCTCAAATAAACCCCTGCTGGGAGATGAAATGAAATGGACTTGGACCTGCTTGCTACTTCGACGTTGCGACCTGAAGAGAGGCAGAACCATGAAAAGATATGGCTATGGCACGAATGATAGGAAAGAAAACGTGTAACCTTACTTAATGACATCTGTCAAAATGCATGTCAAAATATTGTTGTAGATTGAATGCACTTTATTTAGTACTTGTCTTCTTTTATAAAATTATAGGTTATGAATAGACTATAGATCTAAATATAGATTATTAATTTGATTAGATATCCATGATGCAACCACAGGATTACTACCTCCTGTATGTGCTGTGAACTTCATTTTCAGCATTTTTATCTTTTCAACTACATGCTCTACATGCTCTGGACAGGATTCGGGGGAAATCATGGATGGGAATCTTTTCAAATCGTGTTGAACAGTCACAGAATACTCTCTTCTTTGCTAGCTGTGCAAAGGAAGTTGTGACTAGTGCACATGTCAATATAGTTATGTCAGACAAGGCATTATTGAAGCACTTGCAAAAAGAAGTGGCCAGGCTTGAAAATGAATTACGAGTCCCTGGGCACTCCGCTCCTGGGAACTCCGTTCCCTCTCAGTACACTGAGGCTTTGTTGAAGGAGAAAGATCTCCAGATTCAGAAGATCTTCTTACATTGTTCATTAATTATTCTGTGATGTTCACCATGTTTACTGTAAACCTAGCTAATCTACACTCTTTATTTGAACTAGTCAACTTTGTATCCGTGTGGATAAAATTCAGTGATTCTTGCTTTGATGAGGGGTTTGATGTCGCCTAATATTCTAGATGGCCCAAGAGATCAAGAAGCTGACTCAACAAAGAGATGCTGCACAAAGCCAATTTGAGGACCTGCTTCGGAGCATTGCTAGCAGTCAAGGGTCAAGAAGATGGGTAACTAGTTTTTTTCATCTCTTGAGCTAGATGTAAGCTGTTCTCAGCCATTTTCAGGGATGCAAAACTTATTTCTATTTCTCTTTTTTGCAATACTCAATTAATCCCAGTCACACTCTTGCTCGGAAAATAAACTCTTATGAAGATGAATGTGCAGTGTCGGATGTATCCAGCACAGGGCATGATATGGGTTCAGATGACTTGCAATTTCCTAAACTGCATAACTCTGACAATGGAACAGTGAGTCAGACAAGCAGTGAAATTTTTTATCAGCAAAGCATTCAAAAACATCAAGAAGAAGCTCTTTTACAGTCAGAAGAATTTCAACAATCCTCAGCCTCCACACCCGAGAAGCATCCTGTTAGGGAGTCCACCTCAAATCCCCTACTGTTGGTTCAAGAAATTAGAAAGTTGGAGTATCTGCAGGAGGATCTTGGTAAGGATGCTAGTAGAGCTTTGGCAGCCCTTCAGAAAGAAGTCCAGTGCCTTGATATCGCTCAATCAGGTAAACCCAAGAATGATACAGCATCATCTGTGACAGAGTTTAGAGGAGAAATTCGAGCGTTGTGTTCAAAGGAAGAAAATTCAAGCCCAGAAGAAACTGCTTCGAGAAGCCTAGTAGATACAACGCTCAAGGAAGAGATTTCAAGACTGAATGGCTCAGGGGATCTCCACAAATTAACTGATACTGATGCAACAATTGCTGCAT
This sequence comes from Pinus tabuliformis, assembly GCA_031772625.1. NCBI lineage: Eukaryota > Viridiplantae > Streptophyta > Pinopsida > Pinales > Pinaceae > Pinus > Pinus tabuliformis. The sequence continues at coordinate 1,704,475,593 of CM062818.1, forward strand.
TGGAAGAGCAGCTTCAGAATGTGCAACAATCCATTGAAAATCTTGTACTTCCTCTTCCCAATGAGGTTAGATTATCGGATTTCAGTAGAGCTCCACAACTAACAAGGAGTAGAAGTTGTATAGCTGAAATAATGACTAGCCCTCCATCCTCTCCCTCTTCTTGGGTGACAGATAGTTTTGGCCATAACAAAAACACTCCACCAGAAACAGCTGGTTGGAAGAGAACCCGGGATCTTGAGGAAGAATCTTTTTCATAAAAATGAGGGTAAAGAAGGCAATGTGTTATCCACAGAGCACTGAAATGCTTGAATGAAATGATTCTTTTGACATAAAAAATGTTAAGAATATGTTCAAGGTTGCTGCTGAAGAGAATATTAATAATATTCGCTCTTATGTCACCGAGCTCAAAGAGCGCGTGGCCAAGCTTCAATACCAGAAGCAGCTTCTTGCTTGCCAGGTAAGACTCCAAATTGTTTGCTCTTTGGTACTTTCGAAAAAGAAATCTCTGTTTGATTGGTTAAAACTTAAAAGGTTTCTTTATATCTTTTTCTTTCCTTAATTTCAACACAAGATTCTTTTGAAGTACAATCCTATTATATACAGTTTCAGGTCTTCGGTCTTTCTGCATCTTGCTTGATGTACATTGTACTGGCTGGGGGATTTCATAAGTTATATCATATTCTCTCAGTCTCTCTGAAAGCTTTAGGATGTGTTCACAACTTCACATTGGATGCTCACGTGAAATTTACCACAACCATCCTTTGCTAGAGTATTGTGTTTCATTTGTGGCGTTGTGAGACAACTCTGGAAGAGATCTCACATATATCTAATTTACTTAACATGCAAACGTTCTAGGTTTGGCTTGTTTTTTCCAAGAAATGGAGTGGAAAGATTACGGAAGTTTGTTTTTGATTTTTTCGTTTGTTCCAGAGTCCTTTTTAATTTGTTTGAAAGGAGGGGCCATGACAACATAATCTATATTTTATGCAGGTGATAGAACTGGAGACAAATGGAAATGTTCAGGATGACAGAAATGTCGATGATGCGACTCTCGATCAGTCATCCAAACTTGTACAATCACCTTCCTCCTGGCCTTTGGAATTTGAGAAACAGAGAATGCAAATAATTGAACTCTGGGACAACTGCTACGTCTCCTTAGTTCACAGAACTCATTTTTTCCTACTATTCAAAGGTGATCCTTCAGATGCAATATACATGGAGATAGAACTAAAGAGGCTGTCATTCCTTCATAAACATTTCTCTCACAGGGCTGGTAATAGCCCTGCTCACAATGATGATCAGACCACTTCTCTGGCTTCTAGGTAAATCCCTTCCCTTTTTTCAGCATCTGTATATTTGATTATAACAGCCTCTGCCACGCATTTTATTGTATTGTGTATAGATAATATAATATGCATGATCTTCTATTAATTCTGCCAACTGTTTGCACCAATCCATATGAACAATAAGTTGTGGATTTTGCAGTATTCGAGCTTTGAGGCGTGAAAGAGAAATACTGGCTAGGCAGATGCAAAGGAAATTAACGGCGTCTGAGAGAAAGACCTTATTTGGGAAATGGGGTGTTGTCCTGGACACAAAGCAGAGGAAATTGCAGTTGGCTCAGAGATTATGGACAGATACCCAAGATTTGGCCCACATCCAAGAGAGTGCTAATATTGTTGCTAGGCTTGTCGGATTTTGGGAACCGGGACGAGTGTCAAAAGAGATGTTTGAGCTCAGCTTTGTGTCCTGCGAAGAACAACCAGAGGTTATCATCCTCTGGGTTCCAAGCCATAGCTCTATAGACCTCTGGGATGGATGGAAGATAAATTGAGGAAGCGCTTCTGGTGCACTGTGTTCTGTAGAGCTAAGACACAGGAAAAAGTAATCATGTGTCATTAACATGATTGGCAAACACAAATTTCAAACCTGCATTACTGAAAGTGAAACAAAAAAATAGAGAAATAATATATAACCTGCTTGTCAATATTAGTATATGTTAGACAATGGTTTATGACATAACTGTGATATAGTCGTGTTTTTCCTTGTTTAGAACCTCACATAACTCTTTTCGATGGATGTTATAACTCACATATCTACTTCTCACAATAGATATATCCTTTGAAAGCTCCCCCTTCAACCTGTGTGGCTTTATAAGCTGGGGGTTTAATAAAACCAGGGGATTCCAATAGCCAATGATCTCCCTCCACTTCCTGCTAGTTATTGTTTTATCTTGAAAATGGGGAACTTATAAATATCATAGCTTGAACCTGAAATTGTAATGCACATGATTTATCTAACCATTCATGCACTCAAATCTGGTAATCCCCACATTCTCTAGTTTGAGTAGCGGGGGATGATGATTCGATCTCAGCGTCCCATAATTGGAAACGACTCCATTAATGGGCGGTGATTTATGATGGATTTTGGAAGTTCAAATTAACGTTTCAAAACCATTTTTTTAAATTTTCCCATCAAACAAACAAATTCATGAATGATCCTGTAAGTATCCTTGTCAAACGTGACAAGTTGACGTGGGAGGTATGATTGTGCCTAGATCCCTTATACTATCACTGATGTACTGTCATATTTTCAAATGTCCAATTAATGATGCATTTGTGTTATTCGCTAAACCAAGGGTCCCGGTCTATGTTTTTATGAATTCTAGGGCATCAAACAATTTTGTTAATTCTTTTTCATTGGAGAATTGGTCTATGCCACTCTTTGTACTCCAGAGAACAATGCGAAAGGAAATTCCCAATGCAGCTTACATTTATGGAAATGTCTCAAGCATCCCAAGCTTTCCAATTGCCATTGCCATTTGCCCCATTTAGTTGGCGACATTCGGTGCACCCAAAGAACCTGCTGCAAGAGTGTGAATCAGAGACTGCTGTGATGACAGTTTCAAGTTAGATACTGCGAATGATTGCTGTTCTGTTAAAATCTTAGTTTGTGGAGGAAGAATCTCCTGTTGAAATGGTTGTGACAGAACCATCCCCTCTCAGCTTAGGGGAATTGAGGCCTTTTAAGCGGGAATTGACTTGCGTTTGTAAAGCCAAGTTCAGTTTTTCTGTAAAGGTGTTCAGTCCCTTCCTATTGCGCTTATATATTTGCATTTCTGGCTTTTTTTAGGATGGGAATTTTCTTGTAATACTGTTGCTAGATTGTTGTAGCTCTCTCTGTTCCATGAAGTAACATATGATGCATTTCTAAAAAATAGAACTGACTGTGTGAGTTCAGTCTTAGCCAAGTCTTTTCCCTGAAATGATTTCTCATAAACCTGAGTAAAAAACCAATCTCCAGCATTCCTCTGATTTTATCATGGATACTGGAAAACTTGGTAATTTTTCCTTTCAAAGTTGTCTAGAAATGCTACAAATATGCTGGTATTACAAAATAATTAATAAAAAAAAATCGCTCTCAAATACAGAGGCTGTTGCTAAAACAGAGAAAATACTTGTCATTTTCTGCGGATTGCTTATGCCGCGAGTATGTCAAGTCTTATAATGTTTGTCCAATTTAAATCTACATTCTTGGGAGGGTGTGGGGCTTGATTTCTCCTACATTTCTTCACATTTACTGCCAACAGACACTGAATATAAGTGCAACCAGATTGTGGGGGTGGAACCGAGACCAACACGAGGAGGCTTGAAGCTACAGGGTTAATGTAGTTTGGGTTGGTCTAGGATATGTACACCAGATGATTGCAATATCCATTTCTTTTCATCAGCTGTGAAAGATCTTCATCCATTTACTCTCACCAGGAAATGATTAAGTATATGTATCAAATGTGTTATTCTCTCAATCTGAAATGTTTTGTATAAGTATTCTTGCCATATTTATCGAATTTAAAAATATATTCTTTTGGCATTCACCCTTTTTGCAGTACATGATCCAACTGCACTCCTACTTGGAGGAGTTTCTGGACATAATGGCCTATTTTCCACAGTAAAAGATGTCTGCAGGGCATTAAGTACTGATCCTTACCTCCATCGTTGTTTGATGCTTATGCAAACATTCAATAGATTTTCATGGGATTTTTGGATAATGACTACATGTATTCTAGCATTACAGGATCAAACAGATTTGCAAAATAGAAGAAAATTGGTTTGTTGAAATTTATAAATGTGATTGACCTGCTTGATTTCTCGATGTCTTAAGCCTTTCATTGCAGTCTATTTTTCGACTACTTGTAGAATATTGCACCTTCTTCTTGACAAATAGAATATTCAGCAGAGTTGGAGTTATCAATTCGTATAGGTTGCTTGGCAGATCTTTCACATGTATCTGGTAAGCGAAATTAGCGGTTGACTTGTCTCTTCTAGCGAGTCAGACATGCACTGAAAAGTACCCATGAAGCACTTTGCAAATGAAATCTTCAAAGGTTGTTTGTATGCTCGGGGAGAAGGGGGAGAAGATTTTTATAGCCATGACAATTTCGAAAATACCTATGCACATGACAACAAGCTCTATAAAAATAAGAAATCCCTATCCAAGCTTTAACATACTATTGATCTCCATCATCTAAGTTCTATAAGTAACTCATCATACATAGGTACAAGCCATCAATGCATAGGGACCATGGTGGTTCTCACTATGGGTTCCGCGATGAACCTTATTGGATATCTCATGATTTGGCTCTCTGTCACTGGCAGAGTTGCAAAGCCTGCCATGTGGCAGATGTACATGTATCAATGCATCGGAGGAAGCTCCATGACATTCGTGAATACTGGAATAATTGTGACTTGTGTCAAGAATTTCCCTAGAGGCAGAGGGTTAGTCATAGGGCTGCTACTCTCCCCACTTCTGTAGTGCTCACTGCTCCTACTGATGCCGATCATTAGACCTATGGAGGCTCCGAAAGAGAAGAACGAGACTAAGAATTTTTATATTTTCCTTGTCATGGCCCTCCTGTTGGCTAGTTTGCTTATGGTTTTTATTTTGCTGGAAAACTTGCTGGTTCTTTCTCAGATTGTGATTCAGTTATTTGCTGCAGTAACAATTCTGATCATCTTCTTGCCATTGCTGATAGTCATACGAAATGGGAAGCTCAATGAACAGTGTTGATGCCATATTTTGGCTTCCCTAGATCCAACAAGACTAGAGCAGCAAGATAGTCATACGAAATGGGAAGCTCAATGAACAGTGTTGATGCCATATTTTGGCTTCCCTAGATCCAACAAGACTAGAGCAAAAAGTCAAGGTTGTTGCGAAAGCAACGATAGCACTAATCGGAGCATATCTGGTGAACCAAAGATGATTCAGGTTGATGCTCAGGAGACTTAAAAGGAGTTGGCTCCTGAGAAGCAATATGAGAGAACTCGGGTTGAGTTGGAGGATTCGGATCTATGCAGGGTTACCTTTGTGGGACCACTCCTTCCTGTATCCAGTGATCAAATAGCTAGGTTGACTGTTGGCCAGGGACCGGGAGTGGCTATGCCAGCATTTGTAAAAATGACAGGTTATATGTATGTATAATTTTGTACCTAGTAGAGTAGTGCACTGAAACTGCTGGACTGCAAATTACCAATGTCAATGCTGCTGTCACCTCCATGGGAATGGTCTGAGATCTCTTATGGCAAATAAGAAACAATCCTAGCCTACTTACTTTACCTTTACCACTCATGGCAGGGACTTGCTGCCATGCAGCTTCTCTTGTTTATATATAAACTTCACTATCAACCTCGAAATATATATACTGTTATTTATATTTATATAAACTTCACCATTAACCCTCTTATATATATATTCACTATCCACCCAAAACAAATATATGAAATAACAATATCTAAGAAATCTGAAATAACAATACCTAAAAAATCAACCTACATGAGGCAGCCTTATTGGTAATTGCTTTGATAGTGAAAGCTTTGGTCCTGAAGTTTCCGTTCAAGCCTAGTGGGTAGAAAAAAGCAAAAAGAAAAAAGAAAAACCCTCGTGCATAAATTAAATTTAACATGATTAATAGTATTATTTTAAAAAATAGCGATCTCAATATTATTTATTTATCCTATTCCTAATAATAACCTGCGACAGTTCAAAAGATCAGTAACAAATTACAATATAAATTGAAAATAATTCCATTTTAACACGCAGTAAGATTAGCCTAAATTCGCCATTGCTGGACATGTTAACCTAAATTTCGGCAAATCGGTCAACAAAGCACATTTTCGCTGGCATTGCTGCAGAATCCCAAAACTCAAAACTTAGATAACAAAAATATCAACATCTACCTGAAGGGATTCAGCGCCTCCGCCGTATCTGCTATACTGAATTGCTTTCATGGATTTACCCTCCATTTTCAGCTGCAATTGGATAAATTATACACCAAATTTAGCCCGAATACTAGCCGATAGTTGGATAAATTAAATTTCAGCATGCCTTTTCAGGTTCTTCTGCACGGTCACCGACAGTCTAATTAAAGTATTAGAAACCATTTTTGGTAGCTTGGACATTGTTTTAAACCGTCCATCCACAGATTTGAATTGTGTTTTTTCTTGGGATCTGAGTACATACCAGAGAAGATACACATTTGCTTCGAAAGTCGAATCTAAAATATTTGGATTGTGTTTCCACTGGCTTCTAATATATTTGGATAATGTTTTTAAATCATCGTAACTTTTTTATTGGTTTGGGATTGGAGCTGTTTCATAAATGTATTTACATCGTCTCATTTTCGTAGGTAGATATGTTTCTCGGTCAAAGGTTTTTTTTGGGTTTGCCAAATTAACACCGCGTTGTCGGAACAAACCACAATTTCACCTACCTGAATTACAGTGGATTTTGACATGGAAATTTTGGAAAACTGGGTTATAAATGTTAAGTTTTAGGTATTGAGGAGTTCTCGATGCTACTGAATCTATTTCTCCAGAAAAAATAAAGGATTTAAACCTTCTCACAATTTAACGCTTTGAATCGCTTTGAATTGTTCTAATAGGTGATATGAGTGTGTCTTTATCCAAGTTATTTTCTCATTATCATTAATTTTAAATAATATTTTTTTCGATTTTTTTTCCTGATAATGTTTTAGTTGGCTTTTTAAAATTTGAATAAGAAAATAGATTATTAAATTGATTATTTTAAAAATTAATTTATGTTTTATATTTTTTACAATGTAGTATTTCATGTTTTTAATTAGTAAAATTAATGATTTTATTGAGGTTCTTATATTTTTCTTTGATCACCGAACCAAGGAGGGTTTTCATTTGTTAATGACGAGTGGTCTTCATTTGTTAATGAAGAGTGATGGAATTAAGGTATTCGTTGTGCCATCTCCTCTTGTGACAAGGGTCAAGAAACCAACTAACAACTTCAACTTAAATTTCAAAGTAGAAATAGGCCTAATCGTCATTGGTGGTTAAGGCTTCCAATTGTTGGATTTTCACCTGAATTACAGGAATAATGAAATGGAAAATGACAGCAGCAAATTGGGCTTGAGTTTGAGCTCAAGGCCTGCCCCAAAGGCCACAACCTCCAAACCCCCAATGAGAGGACTAGGCACAACTTTCAAGGAGCATACAAGACACAAGACTCTTCATTAACAAATGAAGCCCCTCCTCCATTAGGTGATCAAAGAAAAATATAAGGACCTCAATGAGATTAACATTACCAATTAAAAACATGAAATACTACATTGTGAAAAATATAAAACATAGAATGCCTTAGTCCCATCGAAGCAATTGTTATGGTGCATCTCATAAGGTATCTAAAAAGAATTGAGTAAATGGGAGTAGGTAGATGGCCTAAAGTTATCTCCAATGAAGGCATGAGTGAAAGAAAGAAATCATGGATGAGACAAAACAACAAATGGATGAAAAATTGGAATATTTACCTCGATGAATGTCCCACAAATAGCAAAGAATTAAATAATTTTGTTATAGAGAAGTTATGCAAGAGTATATGGGGAAAAGAGTTGGGTAGAAAGAAGAAGTGTTATGTTCAAGAATTCAACCCCAATTGTGATCTCCAACAAAAAGAGTACATTGGAGCTATCATTCCATGGAGAGCAAAGATTCTTATTGCTCAATTAAGAACTAAGTCACATCAACTTCGATGCAAAATGGGTCAATGGAAAAGACCTAAAGAAGCTTGGGAAGAACAGGTGTGTACTTTTGCACTTCTAGGGTAGTGGAATCAGAAAAACATTTCATTTTGGAATGTGATGCTTTTAGAGACATCAAAGATAGTTACGAGAGTATGTTAACATCGGTTCCTTGGCATTGTCTTTTCAATGAGGTGATTGTTAGAAGGTTGGGTCACCTCATCATTAATTTGAGTATGAAAAGGATTGAATTACAAAAGGCGAAAAACAGGGAGGTTGGTGATCCCATAGACTATTTTTAGTCTCGTGGACGTTAAAATTTCATTCATTCATTCATTCTAATATACCCTAGAGGATGTGAGGATCAATAAACCAAGATATAATCAACCTTGATAGAGCTTAGAGGGGAATCAAGTAATGGGCCTAGGCTAGGACCGGGTGAGACAACAACCATAAAGGGAGCAATATCAAGGAGAAGCCCCAGGTGGTAAGTGAATACCGAACAAACAAGAACAACCTCAGAGTTTCCAATGCCACCTAATAATGTACTCTAACTCATCTAGGGATGCACCACGTGTCCTCCAACAGACTTTGGATTGCATTCCCTGTTACGGGGATGTCTCCAATTCCTTGTTATAGAGCATCAACCCAACCTATGTAATAGGTAGATCCTTGCTACATGATTTTCCATGCCTTTGATTTATAATGGGTGTCCACATCCTTGTTTTCAACGATTTAGGCGTTTGGTGAAATGTGTGAAATACATCGGCCTCGTGCATATTTCAAAATTGTTACACCCTCATCCGCACCTGCCACCATCGATAATTATTTATTTCAAAATTGTTACAACCTCATCCGCACCTAACACCTGGCACTATTGATAATTTAACATTTTATATAGGTCAATGTTTCGGACTAAAAACATAAATTCAGTTCACTAAATTTCTTTGAAGTGTTTTTCTGGTACTCAAAAAGAGCATTCACTGTGTTGGATCTAGTTAGATTATAACCTGAATTTAACATTGACAAGTAATCAACACCAACATAGTGCAATTTGAAATTCCCAGATTCCAATAGAAAACTTTCTTTTAGCTAGGGTGGAAATAATAAAGATCCCCTTTGTTGCCAAAAAGATTTTGAATTTTCAAATTTTATTTAGTTAAAGGTCACTCTTGCTAACACTTGGAACGATCAATGTGTCCATGAATTAACTAAAACCTGAACACATCAAGTTGGGCATTAACTTTCATAATCAACATTTAGTTACTCTACCAACATTAATTTAGGAGTAACTTAGTCAAATTGCAGCTTCATCTAGGGATCTGAACTGTCAAATAGATTGAGGGGGAGGTTACTTGAATTTTAACGGTGGTTATGGAATTTGTGTTATTAATTCGATTCGTCTGAGACTCTCAATCTCTCCTCATTCAAATTGAGTTGTTGCCAGAGCATGGTAGAAATCCTTAACACACAAAACATAAACACCTACGCCCATTCCAATCTTTGAACAAGTTAGAAAAACTAACTCATCCTTCAAATTATCAAGAACCTCACTATTAGTCCTATGTATTTATATATATATATATATATAAACTAAAACCTTTCGAGTATATTCCAAGTGGTTGGGAAGATTTAACGATAACCTTCACACCTAGGTTCAAGTCTCATTGATATGACTATGTATAGTTATCCTGAAACATGTAGTTTATCCAAAAATGGTATATTATGTACCTCTTCCATAGATTAAGCAGTGTTATCTCATTTCGCTTCATAATTATAAATTCAACATTGTAATTTTTTATTATTTGAAATTTGTTAGGGCGTTGACAGTTGCATTGACAACATTAATTGTAAAATGTTGAATATAGGCACCGACAGATAGATTATCGATGCCAATTTTTTAATTTGTTGAATAAAAAGCGTTGATAGTTGGAGTATCAACACCAATTGTAAAATATAATTTTTTTAATGTCAAAATCAAAGCGTTTACAGATTCCACGTCAGCGAAGGACTGAGCGAGCTCTAACAAATTAATTATTAGAGTGACACTCTATTTTACTCTATTCTTATACAACTTAATGTGTAGATTAAATACTGCTCAAGAAATTTACTAACTCACAAGACTTGAAGCTAATCTACTCTTCTACAAAAGTTAATTCACCATCTAAAACAAGAATCATTGACACGCAAAAGGAAACATCACTCATGCATAAAGATTTATTTAGGGGAAAGCAACTGCTCAAAACCCCTTATTATATGTATTGCATTAATCAGAGAATAGAGAAGAAATACAATGCTTGCTCAAGCTTGAGCACACCCTGCAAGTGTATAGTCTATCCCTCTACCTGACTAACTGAACCTGGCCCAACACTTAGCCAATTTCAATCCTTCCCAAACTCCTATTTCCTTGTGTTGTTCCCTTAGGAAATTGCCCCTAGTTTTTAGGAATTTCACACCAAGGAATTATGCAATAGCCTTAGGTCAATCTCTGACTGCATGCACCACCTGTACACATGGGAATATGCTACAACTGATAGTACACTACCTTGGAATCTCCATCTCAATTGGGTAACTCGAATTCTTTGCATGCAACAATTATTTTGGGTTGATTGATCAATTAACTAGTTGATCACCGAGCGTGGATGAAGTTACATATCCACAACTTGACCTCCATTAGTTCTTTTGACTGTTTGAACTAGTTAAAATGACAATAACTCAAATTAAATGACAAATATTGCTACAAATTAGCAATCAATCATGTAAAATTGAACTCAAGAGTCTCCAACTCGAATTTACTGAGTTAACTGAGTGACAAGAGCCATGTCACCTCAGTTAACTACCTCCAAGTATTCTGCTGAAATAGAAATTTGAATTTTAATCTAATTTGACCAAGGTTAAGTTAACTAGATTTTTTTGTTGCATTTTCAACATTCCCTCTTAGCAAGAAAGGGATTATCAAATGTTTCTATGGAACTCGAATTTTCCTCTTGACAAAGCCTTTATCAAAATATATGCATCTTGTTCCTCTTTCATAATGTACTGCATCAACATAGTCCGCCTCTGCACACAATCTCGTAGATGGTGATACCAGATGTCGATATGCTTGGATTAATCATGAAATACAGGATTCTCAGATATTTTGATACAACTCTGATTATCACATTAAATCACAGTAGGATCCATCTTCTGACCAAATAACCCAACAAGACTCTTTCCCATCCAAATAGCCTCACATGCTGCTTGACTTGTAGCTTTGTACTCTACTTCTGTTGAGCTGAGTGCCATAGATCTCTACTTCCTGATGTACCAAGAAACTGTTGTTGACCCAACACTGAAAATTCTTCCTGAAGTGCTCTTCCTGTATGATGGACTCCTCGCCCAATCTGCATTTGTGAATACTTGCAGCATCACTCCCTATGTCTGTTTATACCAAACATCAAACTGAGTAGTGCCTCTGAAGTATCTCAACACATGCTTTGTTGCCTTCTAATACAGTTTGTGTAACACCCTCCTCCCACATTTACCCAAGTAACCAGCCAATCGGGGAAACATGTGATGAAGAGTCACTATGATATGATTCAACTCCCCATGTGTTAGTTAAGGAAGTGGAATCGACAGAACACACTACACAGACCTTCCAGAGATATTGTATAACCTCCAGGAGCCATCCAAACCTTCCAGGTGATCAACCCCTTAATCCCCTAGTCATTCCCATGACATGGGCATGAGTGTGACTGGGACCCTCCACTCGCTCCCACAACATGGGTCTGTCTATGACCGAGGAATTTCCCAAGCAGTTTTGTGCCTGCAACTCCGAATTTTATGCCACTTTTCAAGCCCAAGGCTCAAGTCACTACCCAAAACTCCATGACACTTCCAAAAATGAAAGATAATAGAAGAATAATGATACAAATGCAATTGCTTGAATAAGGACTTAATTAGACCCCTACTAGCCATGACTAGAATTTTGTCAAACACGTCACAATGATGCAATCTATAGGTCATAACAATAGATCTGAGCATAGGGGTCTCATACTTATCTGAGAATCGTCAAGAAATATTGATGCCTTCTCACATTAGCTGCATTATCATCTATTAGGCCATATATTCTTTGTACATTCAGTGATTAACCAAAACATGATGAGAGCCATACATTTCCACTGTCATAAAACTCATTCATAACCAACATATAACTAACAGAAATATCAAGCATATAATATCCATATAAACCACATATGAACCAGTATTACCAAGGAGAAAGACAAATCTTATTGATGATTGCATAGGTTGACCAGGTATGTGACTTCCACGAACCACACGACCGTAGACTAGGTTGAACCAAATCTGTCTTTTAGCCAGTCACCCCCATGCCATATTCCAAGCATGAATGTGGGATCTCATGAAAAAAAAACAATAAAAACCATTCATAGCTTCCAGAGGCCAAACCACCTCAACCCTCAACCAATCATTCCACCTCATGGTTGGACATCACTAATCATCACCAGATTGGTCTCTGCCTAAGTTGTCCAGGGCTCCAGAGCATTTTAGTTCCAACTCGACTTCCATGACTAGTAACTCAACCCATGACTCTTGTTGGGTGCCATAGCATTTGTACAACCAAGGCTCCTGTGAATCAGAGACTGCTGTGATGACAGTTTCAAGTTAGATACTGCGAATGATTGTTGTTCTGTTAAAATCTTAGTTTGTGGAGGAAGAATCTCCTGTTGAAATGGTTGTGACAGAACCATCCCCTCTCAGCTTAGGGGAATTGAGGCCTTTTAAGCGGGAATTGACTTGCGTTTGTAAAGCCAAGTTCAGTTTTTCTGTAAAGGTGTTCAGTCCCTTCCTATTGCGCTTATATACTTGCATTTCTGGCTTTTTTTAGGATGGGAATTTTCTTGTAATACTGTTGCTAGATTGTTGTAGCTCTCTCTGTTCCATGAAGTAACATATGATGCATTTCTAAAAAATAGAACTGACTGTGTGAGTTCAGTCTTAGCCAAGTCTTTTCCCTGAAATGATTTCTCATAAACCTGAGTAAAAAACCAATCTCCAGCATTCCTCTGATTTTATCATGGATATTGGAGAACTTGGTAATTTTTCCTTTCAAAGTTGTCTAGAAATGCTACAAATATGCTGGTATTACAAAATAATTAATAAAAAAAAATCGCTCTCAAACACAGAGGCTGTTGCTAAAACTAAGAAAATACTTGTCATTTTCTGCGAATTGCTTATGCCGCGAGTATGTTAAGTCTTATAATGTTTGTCCAATTTAAATCTACATTCTTGGGAGGGTGTGGGGCTTGATTTTTCCTACATTTCTTCACATTTACTGCCAACAGACACTGAATATAAGTGCAACCAGATTGTGGGGGTGGAACCGAGACCAACACGAGGAGGCTTGAAGCTACAGGGTTAATGTAGTTTGGGTTGGTCTAGGATATGTACACCAGATGATTGCACTATCCATTTCTTTTCATCAGCTGTGAAAGATCTTCATCCATTTACTCTCACCAGGAAATGATTAAGTATATGTATCAAATGTGTTATTCTCTCAATCTGAAATGTTTTGTATAAGTATTCTTGCCATATTTATCGAATTTAAAAATATATTCTTTTGGCATTCACCCTTTTTGCAGTACATGATCCAACTGCACTCCTACTTGGAGGAGTTTCTGGACATAATGGCCTATTTTCCACAGTAAAAGATGTCTGCAGGGTATTAAGTATTGATCCTTACCTCCATCGTTGTTTGATGCTTATGCAAACATTCAATAGATTTTCATGGGATTTTTGGATAATGACTACATGTATTCTAGCATTACAGGATCAAACAGATTTGCAAAATAGAAGAAAATTGGTTTGTTGAAATTTATAAATGTGATTGACCTGCTTGATTTCTCGATGTCTTAAGCCTTTCATTGCAGTCTATTTTTCGACTACTTGTAGAATATTGCACCTTCTTCTTGACAAATAGAATATTCAGCAGAGTTGGAGTTATCAATTCGTATAGGTTGCTTGGCACATCTTTCACATGTATCTGGTAAGCGAAATTAGCTGTTGACTTGTCTCTTCTAGCGAGTCAGACATGCACTGAAAAGTACCCATGAAGCACTTTGCAAATGAAATCTTCAAAGGTTGTTTGTATGCTCGGGGAGAAGGGGGAGAAGATTTTTATAGCCATGACAATTTCGAAAATACCTATGCACATGACAACAAGCTCTATAAAAATAAGAAATCCCTATCCAAGCTTTAACATACTATTGATCTCCATCATCTAAGTTCTATAAGTAACTCATCATACATAGGTACAAGCCATCTATGCATATGGACCATGGTGGTTCTCACTATGGGTTCCGCGATGAACCTTATTGGATATCTCATGATTTGGCTCTCTGTCACTGGCAGGGTTGCAATGCCTTCCATGTGGCAGATGTACATGTATCAATGCATCGGAGGAAGCTCCATGACATTCGTGAATACTGGAATAATTGTGACTTGTGTCAAGAATTTCCCTAGAGGCAGAGGGTTAGTCATAGAGCTGCTACTCTCCCCACTTCTGCAGTGCTCACTGCTCCTACTGATGCCGAATCCCGATCATTAGACTTATGGAGGCTCCGAAAGAGAAGAACGAGACTAAGAATTTTTATATTTTCCTTGTCATGGCCCTCCTGTTGGCTAGTTTGCTTATGGTTTTTATTTTGCTGGAAAACTTGCTGGTTCTTTCACAGATTGTGATTCAGTTGTTTGCTGCAGTAACAATTCTGATCATCTTCTTGCCATTGCTGATAGTCATACGAAATGGGAAGCTCAATGAACAGTGTTGATGCCATATTTTGGCTTCCCTAGATCCAACAAGACCAGAGCAGCAAGATAGTCATACGAAATGGGAAGCTCAATGAACAGTGTTGATGCCATATTTTGGCTTCCCTAGATCCAACAAGACTAGAGCAAAAAGTCAAGGTTGTTGCAGAAGCAACGATAGCACTAATCGGAGCATATCTGGTGAACCGAAGATGATTCAGGTTGATGCTCAGGAGACTTAAAAGGAGTTGGCTCCTGAGAAGCAATATGAGAGAACTCGGGTTGAGTTGGAGGATTCGGATCTATGCAGGGTTACCTTTGTGGGACCACTCCTTCCTGTATCGAGTGATCAAATAGCTGGGTTGACTGTTGGGAGTGGCTATGCCAGCATTTGCAAAAATGACAGGTTATATGTATGTATAATTTTGTACCTAGTAGAGTAGTGCATTGAAACTGCTGGACTGCAAATTATCAATGTCAATGCTGCTGTCACCTGCATGGGAATGGTCTGAGATCTCTCTTATGGCAAATAAGAAACAATCCTAGTCTACTTACTTTACCTTTACCACTCATGGCAGGGACTTGCTGCCATGCAGCTTCTCTTGTTTATATATAAACTTCACTATCAACCTCGAAATATATGTACTGTTATTTATATTTATATAAACTTCACCATTAACCCTCTTATATATATACTTCACTATCAACCCAAAAACAAATATATGAAATAACAATATCTAAGAAATCTGAAATAACAATACCTAAAAAATCAACCTACATGAGGCAGCCTTATTGGTAATTGCTTTGATAGTGAAAACTTTGGTCCTGAAGTTCCCGTTCAAGCGTAGTGGGTAGAAAAAAGAAAAAAGAAAAACCCTCGTGCATAAATTAAATTTAACATGATTAATAGTATTATTTTAAAAAATAGCGATCTCAATATTATTTATTTATCCTATTCCTAATAATAACCTACCACAGTTCAAAAGATCAGTAACAAATTACAATATAAATTGAAAATAATTCCATTTTAACACGCAGTAAGATTAGCCTAAATTCGCCATTGCTGGACATGTTAACCTAAATTTCGGCAAATCGGTCAACAAAGCACATTTTTGCTGGCATTGCTGCAGAATCCCAAAACTCAAAACTTAGATAACAAAAATATCAACATCTACCTGAAGGGATTCAGCGCCTCCGCCGTATCTGCTATACTGAATTGCTTTCATGGATTTACCTTCCATTTTCAGCTGCAATTGGATAAATTATACACCAAATGTAGCCCGAATACTAGCCGATAGTTGGATAAATTAAATTTCAGCATGCCTTTTCAGGTTCTTCTGCATGGTAACCGACAGTTTAATTAAAGTATTAGAAACCATTTTTGGTAGCTACAAATTGGGCTTGATTTTGAGCTCAAGGCTTGCCCCAAAGGCCACAACCTCCAGACCCCCAATGAGAGGACTAGGCACAACTTTCGAGGAGCATACAGGACATGAGACTCTTTATTAACAAATGACGACCCTCCTCCACTAGGTGATCAAAGAAAAATATAAGGACCTCAATGAGATTACCAATTAAAAACATGAAATACTACATTGTGAAAAATATAAAACATAGAATGCCTTAGTCCCATCGAAGCAATTGCTATGGTGCATCTCATAAGGTATCTAAAAATAATTGAGCAAATGGGAGTAGGTAGATGGCCTAAAGTTATCTTCAATGAAGGTATGAGTGAAAGAAAGAAATCATGGATGAGACAAAACAACAAATGGATGAAAAAAATGGAATATTTACCTCGATGAATGTCCCACAAATAGTAAAGAGTTAAATAATTTTGTTATAGAGAAGTTATGCAAGCGTATATGGGAAAAAGAGTTGGGTAGAAAGAAGAAGTGCTATGTTCAGGAATTCGACCCCAGTTGTGATCTCCAACAAAAAGAGTACATTGGAGCTATCATTCCATGCAGAGAAAAGATTCTTATTGCTCAATTAAGAACTAAGTCGCATCAACTTCGATGCAAAACAGGTCGATGGAAAAGACCTAAAGAAGCTTGGGAAGAACAGGTGTGTACTTTTGCACTTCTTGGGTAGTGGAATCAGAAAAACATTTCATTTTGGAATGTGATGCTTTTAGAGACATCAAAGATAGTTACGAGAGTATGTTAACATCGGTTCCCTGGCATTGTCTTTTCAATGAGGTGATTGTTAGAAGGTTGGGTCAGCTCATCATTAATTTGAGTACGAAAAGGATTGAATTATAAAAGGCGAAAAACAGGGAAGTTGGTGCTCCCATAGACTAGTTTTAGTCTCATGGACATTAAAATTTCATTCATTCATTCATTCTAATATACCCTAGAGGATGTGAGGATCAACAAACAAAGATATAATCAACCTTGATAGAGCTTAGAGGGGAATCAAGTAATGGGCCTAGGCTAGGACCGGGTGAGACAACAACCACAAAGGGAGCGATATCAAGGAGAAGCCCCAGGTGGTAAGTGAATACTGAACAAACAAGAACAACCTCAAAGTTTCAAATGCCACCTAATAATGTACTCTAACTCATCCAGGGATGCACCATGTGTCCTCCAACAGAATTTGGGTTGCATTTCCTATTACAAGGATGTCTCCAATTCCTTGTTATAGAGCATCAACCCAACCTATGTAATAGATAGATCCTTGCTGCACGATTTTCCATGCATTTGATTTATAATGGGTGTCCACATCCTTGTTTTCAACAATTTAGGCGTTTGGTGAAATGTATGAGATACATCGGCCTTGTGCATATTTCAAAATTGTTACACCCTCATCTGCACCTGGCACCATCGATAATTATTTATTTCAAAATTGTTACAACCTCATCCGCACCTAACACCTGGCACTATTGATAATTATTTAACATTTTATATAGGTCAATGTTTCGGACTAAAAACATAACTTATGTTCACTAAATTTCTTTGAAGTGTTTTTTTGGTACTCAAAAAGAGCATTTGCTGTGTTGGATCTAGTCAAATTATAACCTGAATTTAACATTGACAAGTAATCAACACCAACATAGTGCAATTTGAAATGCCCAGATTCCAATAGAAAACTTTCTTTTAGCCAGGGTGGAAATAATAAAGATCCCCTTTGTTGCCAAAAAGATTTTGAATTTCCAAATTTTATTTAGTTAAAGGTCACTCTCACTAACACTTGGAACGATCAATGTGTCCATGAATTAACTAAAACCTGAACACATCAAGCTAGGCATTAACTTTCATAATCCACATTTAGTTACTCTGCCAACATTAATTTAGGAGTAACTTAGTCAAATTGCAGTTTCGTCTAGGGATCTGAACTGTCAAATAGATTGAGAGGGAGGTTACTTGAATTTTAACGGTGGCTATGGAATTTGTGTTATTAATTTGATTCTTTTGAGACTCTCAATCTCTCCTCATTCAAATTGAGTTGTTGCTAGAGCATTGTAGAAATCCTTAACACGCAAAACATAAACACCTACGCCCATTCCAATCTTTGAACAAGTTAGAAAAACTAACTCATCCTTCAAATTATCGAGAACCTCACTATTAGTCCTATGTGTTTATATATATATATATATATATATATATATATATATATATATATATATATAAACTAAAACCTTTCGAGTATATTCCAAGTAGTTGGGAAGATTTAATTATAACCTCCACACCTAGGTTCAAGTCTCATTGATATGACTATGTATAATTATCCTGAAACATGTAGTTTATCCAAAAATAGTATACTATGCACCTCTTCCATAGATTAAGCAGTGTTATCTCATTTCGTTTCATAGTTATAAATTCAACATTGTAATTTTTTATTATTTGAAATTTTATAGGGCATTGACAGTTGCATTGACAACATTAATTGTAAAATGTTGAATAAAGGCACTGACAGATAGATTATCAATGCCAATTTTTTAATTTGTTGAATAAAAAGCGCTGATAGTTGGAGTATCAACACCAATTGTAAAATTTAATTTTTTTAATGTCAAAATCAAAGCGTTGACAGATTCCATGTCAGCGAAGGACCAAGCGAGCTCTGAGAAATTAATTGTTAGCGTGACACTCTATTTTACTCTATTCTTGTAGAACTTAATGTGTATATTCAATACTGCTCATGAAATTTACTAACTCACAAGACTTGAAGCTAATCCACTCTTCTACAAAAGTTAATTCACCATCTAAAACAAGAATCATTGACACGCAAAAGGAAACATCACTCATGCATAAACATTTATCTAGGGGAAAGCAACTGCTCAAAACCCCTTATTATATGTATTGCATTAATCAGAGAATAGAGAACAAATACAATGCTTGCTCAAGCTTGAGCACACACTGCAAGTGTATAGTCTATCCCTTTACCTGACTAACTGAACCTGGCCCAACACTTAGCCAATTTCAATCCTTCCCGAGCTCCTATTTCCTTTTGTTGTTCCCTTAGGAAATTGCCCCTATTTTTTAGGAATTCAACGCCAAGGAATTACGCAATAGCCTTAGGTCAATCTCTGACTGCATGCACCACCTGTACACATGGGAATGTGCTACAACTGATAGTACACTACCTTGGAATCTCCATCTCAATTGGGTAACTCGAATTCTTTTCATGTAACAATTATTTTGGGTTGATTGATCAATTAACTGGTTGATCACTGAGTGTGGATGAAGTTACACATCCACAAATTGACCTCCATTAGTTCTTCTGACAGTTTGAAATAGTTAAAATGACAATAACTCAAATTAAATGAAAAAGATTGCTACAAATTAGTAATCAATCATGTAAAATTGAACTCAAGAGTCTCCAACTCGAATTTACTGAGTTAACTGAGTGACAAGAGCCATGTCACCTCAGTTAACTACCTCCAAGTATTTTGTTGAAATAGAAATTTTAATTTTAATCTAATTTGACCAAGGTTAAGTCAAAACTAGATTTTTTTGCATTTTCAACATTCCCTCTTAGCAAGAAAGGGATTATCAGATGTTTCTATGGAACTCGAATTTTCCTCTTGACAAAGCCTCTGTCAAAATATATGCATCTTGTTCCTCTTTCATAATGCACTGCATCAACATAGTCTGCTTCTACACACAATCTCGTAGATGGTGATACGAGATGTCGATATGCTTGGATCGATCATGAAATACAGGATTCTCAGAGATTTTGATACATCTCGTAGATGGTGATACGAGATGTCGATATGCTTGGATCAATCATGAAATACAGAATTCTCAGAGATTTTGATACAATTCTGATTATCACATTAAATCACAGTAGGATCCATCTTCTGACTAAATAACCCAACAATAATCTTTCTCATCCAAATAACCTCACATGTTGCTTGACTTGTAGCTTTGTACTCTACTTCTGCTGAGCTGAGTACCATAGATATCTACTTCCTGATGTACCAAGAAACTATTGTTGACCCAACACTGAAAATTCCTCCTAAAGTGCTCTTCCTGTATGATGGACTCCCCGCCCAATCTGCATTTGTGAATACTTGCAACGTCACTCCCTATGTCTATCTATACCAAACATCAAACTGAGTAGTGCCTCTAAAGTATCTCAACACGTGCTTTGTTGCCTTCTAATATAGTTTGTGTAACACCCTCCTCCCACATTTACCCAAGTAACCAACCAATCAGGGTAAACATGTGATGAAGAGTTACTATGATATGATTCAACTCCCCATGTGTCAGTTAAGGAAGTGGAATCGACAAAACACACTACACAGACCTTCCAGAGATATTGCATAACCTCAAGGAGCCAACCAAACCTTCTAGGTGACCAAAAGGTTAGACAAACTAACCTTTTATTGCATTAATCCCCTAGTCACTCCCATGACATGGGCATGAGTGTGACTGGTACCCTCCACTCACTCCCACAACATGGGTATGTCTATGACCAAGTACTTTCCCAAGCAGTTCTGTGCCTACAACTCTGAATTTTATGCCATTTTTCAGGCCCATGGCTCAAGTCACTACCCGAAACTCCATGACACTTCCAAAAATGAAAGATAATAGAAGAAAAATGATACAAATGCAATTACTTAACAAGCACTTGACTGGACCCCTACTAGCCATGACTGGCATTTTGTCAAACATGTCACAAAGATGCAATATATAGGTCCTAACAACAGATCTGAGCATAGGGGTCTCATACTTATCTGAGAATCGTCAAGAAGGATTGATGCCTTCTCAAATTAGCTGCATTATCATCGATTAGGTCATATATTCTTTGTACATTCAGTGATTAACCAAAACATGATGAGAGCCATGCATTTCCACTGTTTTAAAACTCATTCATAACTAACATATAACCAATAGAAATATCAAGGATATAATATCCATATAAACCACATATGAAAAAGTATATTTACAAATAAAATACCAAGGAGAAAGACAAATCTTATTGATGATTGCATAGGCCGACCAGGTATGTGACTTCCACAAACCACCCGACCGTAGACTAGGTTGAACCAAATTTTCCTTTTAGCCAGTCACCCCCATGCCATATTCCAAGCATGAATGTGGGATCTCATAAATGAATGTGGGATCTCATAAAAAAATCAATCAAAATCATTCAGAGCTTCCAGAGGCCAAACCACCTCAACTCTCAACCAATCATTCCACCTCACAGTTGGACATCACTAACCATCACCAGATTGGTCTCTGCCTAAGTTGTCTAGGGCTCCAGAGCATTTTAGTTCCAACTCGACTTCCATGACTAGTAACTCAACCCATGACTCTTGTTGGGCACCATAGCGTTTTTCAAACCAAGGCTCCAGGACTAATAACACAACCGATAGTTGTTGTTGGGCTTCAAAGTGTTTGTCCAACCAAGGCTCCAGGACTAGTAACTCAACCCAAGATGTTATAGTGCTCCAGAGTGTTTGTCCAACCAAGGCTCCAAGACTAATAACTCAACCCAAGTTGTTACGGGGCTCCAAAGTGTTTGTCCAACCAAGGCTCCAGAAAGTAATAACTCAACTCACAATCAAAGGAGCATCAGCACCAACCAGAAAACAAAAGTAAAACCCACAACACCATGGCTATCCGGGAAATGGAAAGGCTAGGAAAATCCACTGTCAATCCAGGCAATCCTCCATGCCATTGAAAACTCATAACGAAGAAACCACATGCATGTGCTATGCATGCCAAAACTATCAAGGAAACCACACATGCAACTCGACACCTGCAAATAAATGTAGAAATTCCTTGTAGATTCAAACTGCTAATTGTAATTTTCTAAAACAATAGACTTGAATCTACTCTACCCATCAATGGAAACAATTAAACGATCGTGAAATCATGAAGAATACAAGAGAAAGAATTCAATCAACACATAAACATAGTGATTTCCTAGGGAAAGACACAACTAAAAACCCCTACTATCTGTATATTCATTAGTCAAAGAATTTGGATGAATACAATATAATTTTCTTAACCTTGAGCTCAACTTGCACAAGTATTTTCTATCCTCTACCTGACTGAATGCTTTTGGCTAATACTTAGCCAAATTTCCAAGCCTCCAAGCTCCTAATTCCTTATGATGTTTCTCAAGGAATTAGCCCCTATTTAATGGGGAAACTCCTCAATTATGAATTGTGTAACCCTCATAGGCATTCCTTTCACTGCATGCACCATCAGTTTAATTTAGATGATTTTACAACTGATAGTACACTGTCCCTGAACTCTAATCTCAACTGGGTCTTTCTTTGATCTGACATGCATGAGTTAATTATGAGTGAATCTTCAATTTACTAGTTGATCATTGCATGTTACACGCCACTATTGCAGGTTACAACCCACTATTGTAGGTTACACCACATTACCGCAGGTTACACCCCACTACAGTGGGTTACACCCCACTATAGTAAGTTACACCCTACTATTGTAGGTGACACCCCAATACTGCAGGTTACACCCTACTATTGGACCTCCCACTAATTCCTCCATTAGTTCGAACTAGTTTAACTGAGTTTAACTTAATTAGTCTGAATTAAATAATTACAGCTCAAAATAAACTCAATTAGTGCTCCTAATTGTAGGAGACACTCTACATGACTCTAGTTAGATCCTGAACTTGAATTAACTGAGCTAACTAAGTCAAGTTAACTTAGTTAACTATTAGAAGTTGTCATGAGATGTGGAAATACAACTTAATTCCCAATTTAATTCAAAGAAATATTAAATTAGGTTTTTTTTCTTGATGTTATTTTTAACATTTCTTGTTGTTATTTTCAACACTCCCTCTCAACAAGAAGGGAATCCAAATCTATCTCGATCCAGTACCTTTGGAATTTTCTGCCTGTAACTCTTGTCACTGTTGTTGCTGCTACTGCAACATTTGCAACCCAGAAAAAGCATCCAAACAAAATAAATTGAATCAACTGTGTGTGTAGCTATCTACTGGGAAAACTATGTTGCTGCTAGATGTGCTACCGAGCCTCCTACTCTATTGTCAAATGCTATACACTCCTCAATATTTGATTGATATTGATCCTCTTGCTACTGAGTATTATGGACCCCTATGGCAAGGGTGATGATCCATGAGACAAAAAAATGCCTCAATGGATCCTGCCCAAATTTCTGAAACTCTTGGACTAAGGTTTCATATCACCCAACCTCGCATCTAGAGGTATGGCTACATGTGCTCCCTCAACCCACTTAGCTCAAAATCCCGCACTACTGGAGGTCTCTTCTTGAGTGGATGTCTCCACTCAGCCTCCTCTCTGTTTCTCCAATTGTGGCTACTCCACAACTTGTTGAGGCTGCTTCTGAGGCTATTTCTGAGGCTGCATCTGAGGCTACATGTTGAGAGGTAATTCATGCTCCCTCTCAACCACTAATTCTCTAAACTTTGCATTTCTCCTCAAGGATTTGCATGCATCTTGTACCTCAAGTGCATGTAGGTTCTTGACTCATACACTGATCTCTTTAACTTGTCTCGTGACGATGTGTCTAAGGAAAACCTTTCCTTTGCTAAAAATCACATCATAGCCATGGTCTTCCAATACCGCAATGGAAACAAGATTCTTCTTTAGTCCTGGAACATACATCATACATGTGAGTCTGAGAGGGTAGCCAAACGTCCTCTAAAAAGTAACTGTACCAATACTGGTCGAACTATACCTTCCATCATCTCCAAACTCTATGTTCTGTTTGAGGTCTTTCTCCTCCAAGCCACTGAAGATATCTCTATTGCCCTTCATATGGAATGAGGCATCGTTGTTGAGATACCACATGTTTCCCATTACAGTGCTTCCCATGCATGCAATGAGGGTGAAACTAAGTTCAAATTGTGAAGCGAAAACTTCACCTACTACTTCTACTGCAGACTCCTTTTTGTCTACTTTCTTTTGTGGGCATTTCGTGGCATAGTGCCCAAACTCATGACAGTGAAAACACTAGATGTTCGACAAGTCTTTCTTTTTTCCACCCTCCTCACCTTGGGACTGCTTTCCCTTGGCTTTCTTTTCTTTGTTGACTAATGCAAAGTCGTCTTCCACTTCTTTGGATGAGGTCCCATCTCTGATGTTCCGCCAAATCTCTTCTTGTACCAAGTCAGACCACAACTGCTCCCACTTTGGTAGCTTCTCCCTCCCATTAACTGATTCATGGTAGCTATGCCAGCTCTTGGGAAGGCATAGAAGTGATAGGCTCACTATATCATCTTCAATAACTATAACACTGACACTTCCAAGCTCATCCTAACATTAGGTGAACTTGGTCAAGTACATCTCTATAGTTTCGCCCTTCTCCATCTTGATATTTCTTAGCTTTTCCTTCAGTGCCAGCTTCCTGTGGTCACTGGTATTTTGAAACAGGTCTATCAGGGCCTTCCACATTGCAAATGGAGTCTCCTTACCATGGAGGTTCGAGACAATATGATCTCGAACTCCTTCTAGGATAATCCTTCTTGCCTTTACCACACACTTTCTCCACTCTGCCAGATCCTGAGCATAAATTGGCTTAGGAATATATATTTCTATGAATTCCTTAAGCTCGTTGTCTTCCAACACTACCTCCATCCTATCATTCCAAGCAATATCATTTGAACTACCCTCAAGGGCATACTCGAGTCTCAATCTGGAGAACGACATCTTGTTGGCTCTGAAGTATGAGACTGCAAATTTGATTTCTCCTGGAAAAGACAAACTCATATTCTCCTCTTCTATAGTGATTTAAGCTCTGATACCATGTAGAAATTTCTACAAATCCAGCTCTGATACCATAGAAATTTCTAGAAATCTATCTTTGATACCATGTAGAAATTTCTACAAATCTAACTTTGATACCATGTAGAAATTTCAATTGTGAATTAAGCTCTGATACCATGTAGGAATTTCTACAAAAATAGCTCTGATACCATGCAGAAATATCTAAAAATATAACTATGATACCATGTATAAATTCCTTGTAAATTCAAATTGTTGATTGTAATTTGCTAAAACAATAGACTTGTACCTACTCTACTCACCAGCGGAAACAATTAAACGATTATGAAATCACGAAGCATACAAGAAAAATAATCCAGTCAACACATTAACATAATGATTTCCAGGGGAAATCCACAGCTAAAAACCCCTGCTATTTGTATCTTGCATTAGTCAAAGAATCTAGATGAATACAATATGTTTTGCTCAACCTGCACAAGTATTTTCTATCCTCTGCCTGACTAACTACCTTTGGCCAATACTTAGCCAAATTTCCAAGCCTCCAAGCTCCTAATTCCTTGCGTTGTTCCTCAAGGAATTAGCCCCTATTTAATGGGGAAATTCCTCAATTATGAATTGTGCAATCCTCATAGGTCTTCCTCTGACTGCATGCACCATCAGTTTAATTTAGATGATTTTACAACTAATAGTACACTGTCCCTGAACTCCAATTTCAACTGGGTATTTATCTGATCTAACATGCATGAGTTAATTATGACTGAATCTTTAGTTTACTGGTTGATCACTGCAAGTTACACCCCACTACTATAAGTTACACCCCATTACCACAGGTTACACCCCACCACAGTAGGTTACACCCCACTACCACAGGTTACACGCCACTATAGTAGGTTACACCCCACTAAAGTAAGTTACACCCCACTACTACAAGGTACACCTCACTACAGGTTACACCTCACTACTAGACCTCCCACTAATTCCTCCATAAGTTGGAACTAGTTTAACTAAATTTAACTTAGTTAGACTGAATTAAATAATTACAACTCAAAATAAACTCAACTAATGCTCCTAATTGTAGGAGACATTCTACATTACTCTAGTTAGACCCTCAACTCAAATTAATTGATCTAAATAAGTCAAATTAACTTAGTTAGCTATTACAAGTTGTCATGAGATGTGGAATTACAATTTAATTCAAGGACAAATTAAATTAGGATTTTTTTCTTGATGTTATTTTTAACATTTCTTATTGATATTTTCAATAGGCTAATCCATTGGAGTCGCTGATCCTAATGTCCTCTTGCGCTTTCCTACTTTTCCTTTGCCTTGTTGCTCCAAATTCCAGGTATGTCACACTCCTCCAAGAGTGCTCCAAGAAACTCTAAGTGTCCAAGAGTATGAGAGAGAGAGAATAGAATGAGAGCTCCAAAATTGAACTAACAAAAGTCTAATACTCGCCAAAGCTTGCCAACTGATCCTCAGAAGCCTTTTTATTAATGAGGCCTCTAATTTCTTCAATTTTCCATTATTTTCCTTCATTTTCCTCCTCACATGCAACCTGTGAACTTTCACCTTCCTTTTCTCCTACTTTTCCATTATTTTCATAAATAAAATGCCAATTAGTGCCTCGTGTCTTTCCAAATCCTTTTCCATTTCCTTTGTGTTACACGTCATTTTGTCGCATTAAGAAAATGACCATCGGTTTGGATCTTTCGCTATCCACAAATTTGTCCCAAAGCATTCCTCTACACATTTAGAATCCAATTTATCCCAAAGAAAGTGGAATTCCTAGATCCCATGGTAAAAAACCTTGTTTTTGGCTTCTTGCATAGTTCCCTAGTCAATTTATGCGCATACGTAGAGGATTCCATTAGGAACTATGCATAATTATGCATTGTCTTACACCGTGACCTGCAAACATGACTTAACACATAAAATAAAAAGTAAAGACTATAAGAATTGTTGGTAGCATCGATCCCAACCAACAAGCTTCGAGTGGTTTCCAATTCAGTCTCGATATCTCCATCATGGAGAAACTCCCTCTCTTTGTGGAATCCCTATCTGACCATTAATGGATCTCATCCCTTGGAAAATGGATCCCAAACTTCCCACTCTTGGCCTATAAAGCTAACCCAGGCCCAAGGATTGAGAAGGACTATTGGAAGTAGGCTTATGCTGCAAGAATAAGGTTGGAAGGCTATTCATTCAAGGAGAGGGTTGGAGATTGTGGGAAGGGTCTTGCAAGATAAAGGCTACATGGTTGTAAGGCTATTCTCCATTTTATTAATATAAAGGCAATTGTTCTTTCTCAATTACATCTTAGTTGATATAATTTGTAGGATTCCTTGATCACCTACATAGATTGTGATTGCATATTGATCAGTTTATGATACATGGTTGAGTTATTTAGTCCATTTATCTCTTTTGTTATATATTAGATGTTTTGATCTCTTGTTTGTTTTTGTCTATGCAAATCTTCTTTAGGACATCATGGAGAAGTTGTGGGGAGCGACAAGAAGATCCTAAAGCATCGAGGAGAAGATGGTCAAAATATTTGAAGGGGACTTCATCAATCATTTCTTTAAACGGTAAATGGCCTCTATCATAGTATTTGTTTTAGTCAATCATAGTCTAGCGTCCTGTGCACATCGAGGGTGAATTTCATTTTTAAAACCCTCCCCAAAAAATTCAAATCTACGATTAAATGATAAATAAACACATGAAAATTAAGATCTTAGAGAGATGATCTACCTGAAAAAGACGGCTCGCAATTTCATCCAACGGTTTTCTCGGAATCCGCCTTTGAAGTTTATGGTAAAAATGACCTCTATCACTCTCAAAAGGTTAAAAACACAAATGGTAAAAACTTTTTTACCTTTTGGGGTTTTATAAGTTTTTTAGGCAAATTAAAATATTATAATTTTCCTATTAACCCTTAAAATCCAAATTTATAAAAAAAAATTCACTTTATTTTTGTGTAGAGATAATTATTTTGAGTTTAAGTGTGTAGATCACAAGTTATTTACAGAAAATGAATCATTTTGGTATTGAGTATATTTTTATCACTTTTTCGAACTCGTTAACACTTACAAAAAAGTGAAACCCATGAGTTCTCTTTACGCCCTTTTCAAATTCCTTAAAAACAAAAATATCGTTGAGTACTTGATTATTCGAACTAGTAAAAGTAAATGAACAACCGTCTATTCTGTATAAGTTTACCCCTTTTACGGACTGAACAGACTATTTACGAAAAAGGTATATGCTCACTAATCATGGTCAATAGAGTTCTCTCTTGCATTATTTTACCCTTTTTCGAGCTTGAGGGACACAATTTACGAAAAATGACACTATGGAGTTTACTTATGTTTTTCTCTTGACTCCTTAAAACTGAAAAACATCGAGCTTTACTTTCTCTGAGCTTGTTAAAGTTTACGTTGAAAGAACTGAACGAGTTTTCTTTTAGTGTATTTTCAAACTCTTTAAACATGAAAATGACATCAAGTTATCCATTCACTGGAATCATAAAATATAAACAGTGCAAGACTTGTTAAGAATTACAAGACCGAACTACTCCTTCTTAGGGTTCGTTAAAAATACTTCGGAGGACTCATTCAAAGGATGAGATTACAGGACAAGCATATGTTATCCTCCTCAAGCTTGTAATAAATAGAGAGGTACTTGCTAGTAATCGTGGGGGAAAGTGAGAAAGAATCTTTGTTTTGTATTTGTAAAAGGCAATATGTCACTCTTGAACATGACACTCCATCACTTTTTGTGCTTGGGTTGGGAAATCCATTTGTCTCATAATTGATCATACCTCATTGACAGTCTTCAGTTAGTTTTGGGTATTCTTTTTTGAGTCAAATGTTATTAAGTCATCATGACGTGTCTCTGATTTGTTCAAGAGAAGTCCAACCTTTGTCAAATTACTTTGCGAGTCACGCCCTTCAGTTGCATCGATGATCCATGAGTTAGTCTTGGATTACTCCAAACTGTTGTTCTTCAAAACTTGACATGAGTTTTGTGTCGTAGGCCTTCTTGCGAAGGTCACTTCCTATCGACTTCTACTCATTATCTAGGAAGTTTATCTAGAAACCTTCAGTACCTTGAGGCTTGCATGCCTTAATGGCAGTTTTCTCGCCTTTGATGACACATTCTCATCATTGACTTCCGATTGAATGATTCTATGAGTGTTCAACATCATCACATCTATTCACACCTCATAAATTGTACTAGAAGTACCTTGAGAGACATTGTCAGTATTGGTGGTTTCTCTCGCACTTGTTAACGGTTCACATCATTGACCGATAATTAAGTGGTTTCTACCATGTTCGAGTACGAGACATTCACTAGCATGGATAGATTTGTACAACGGATCGAGAGATGGAGATCAAGACCTTGGATATATTTTCATCGCCCCAGGCTGCATGGAGTTATTATATATTCATGATTGTAAACATACATATATTTATGGCTACGTCCATACTATGTCGTCTATGGACATGGATCTTCATATGTATTTCCATACTAGTTATTTGAGACATTTATACTTTGAGTATGGGAATGCCTACCTGAGTGATGATTATATATTGCGTTGTAATGTTTGTTTGATTGTTTTAGGTCTCCAACTATAGTATCTAACCCAAACCTTGGCATGAAAAAGTGCTCCAGTCATCAAATATATCTTCTGAATATGCACTTTAGCAAGAAATCTGTTACATGTCATTTTGTCGCATTAGGAAAATGTTAGGCCCCTATACTACTAGTGTAACCCCTTATTGTTATTAGTACAACCCACTTATTATATTGATGTACTCATGTAGTACCCATATTGTTACTATTGTGCCACATAGAAGCCCACTATTGTTATTATTGTGCCCTTACATTATTATTGTTATGTCGGTTCTGATTATGTTATGACCCCTTAGACTCTTATATAGAATGGAGGTCTTTTCATTTGTATCATCCAAGAATTGTTCATTTATGTAATGTAAAGGAGGTTTCCCCCTCAAAGAGGCTAAATTCTAAGGCGTTGATCTATCTTTTTTATCTTTTCTTGAGTTGGTTTCATAACATTTGGTATCAGAGCTTTGGATTCTAGGGTTTCGCTGCTCCAAACAGGTCATCGTGGAATTTTCGCTATAAATTTTTTTCTGCGATGTTTCAGAAGTTGCAAAAAAAACCCATTTGAGAAGAAATCGCGCTGAACCTCGGGTCCAAATTTCAGAGCTTTTCGCGCTATATTTGCGGAGATATGATCTGAGGAAGTTGGTCTTTTTGCAGACTCCTGAATTACATTCCAAACAGGTGACCTGGGGAAAATCGTCATAACTTTCTCTCTGAGGATCAGATTGAAATTTTGTAAGAAGGTACAGAAAGAGGACGAATTTTAGTTTCTTGTATGCATTTTTCAGATCCAAAGGTTGAAACGGTGACTCGTGGCACATCATACAAGTTCGCTCTACTGAACTATTCTATAATCAAGTCACTGTGGGAGATTTCGCATAACTCTTCCTTGGAGAATCCAATTTGGGTCAGACTTGTGGCATTGGAAAGAGCACACAGAGGGATACTACAACTTGCAATTTCAGAACTTAAAGATCCAAAAGTACAGAGTTACAGTTGTTTCAAGATCGAGCTCCTAAAATCAAGAAAAAGCAAGATGAGGAAGTTTGATGGCAAGGATCCGGTAAATTGGATACTTCAGATGGAGCAATATTTTGACCTACATGGTGTATCACTGTTACAAAAGGTATGTATTGCATCTTCATATTTAGAACCGGATCAATTTTTATAGTATGAAGGGCTTTTTTCTCGTAAAAAACTTGTTACGTGGTCAATTTTCATGGAGGAAATGATAGCACATTATGATGATACAAAGAGCAACACCTTCTTTAGAGCAACACCACAACAATTGGAAAGAGTAAAAGGGCTTTGTGACATAGTGGAAAGAAAAATTATGGAAACCAAGAAGCATACCCCTCACAACTATAAAGGTGGAAGTGTTGTTTCTCCTAGCCTTCCACAACCTACAAGGGTTACACCACAACAATTGGAAGAAAAGAGAGAAAAAGGGCTTTGTTACAATTGTGATAGAAAATGCACTAAAGGTCATAAGTGTGCTGAGAGGAAATTATTTTACATAGAATATGAAAAGGAGGAAGAAAAGGATTAAGAAACATCAAAGAAGAAGATATATGCCAGGACCCCACCCCAAAGAAAGAAGAAATGAATCAGACCATATCTTGTAAGGCATTGGCAAGAATTACCATTCCTCAAACTCTCAAGATAGAAGGACATATCAAGAAGAAAAAGGTGCAAGAAGTGAAAGATCACATTGAGAAAGAAGAAACGAACCCAACCATATCTTGTAATTCATTGGTCGAAAGTACCACTCCTCAAACTATCAAGATAGAAGGACATATCAAGAAGAAAAAGGTGAAAGAAGTGAAAGATAACATCGAGAAAGAAGAAATGAATCCCACCATATCTTGTAATTCATTGGTCGAAATTACCACTCCTCAAACTATCAAGATAGAAGGACATATCAAGAAGAAAAATGTTCAAGAAGTGAAAGATCACATTGAGCATCAAGAAATGAATTCAACCATATCTTGTAAAGGATTGGAAGAAATTACCACTCTAAATCTAGAGATAGAAGGATATATCAAGAAGAAAAAGGTTCAAGTAGAGAAAGATCACATCGATCATCAACAACAAGTTCTCCAACTTTTAAAGGATAACGCCACTTCAGTGCAAAATCAAACGAAACAACAGGTAGATCAACATCGTAGTGAAAAATGTTTTGATGTAGGTGATTGGGTATTTTTACTGCTACATCTCAAGCAAGCTATTTATGAGAAGGAAATGTTGGCAATACTACATGCACTTAAAAAATGGCGACCTTACCGAATGGGAAGACTCTTCAAGGATGAGGATGTGGAAGCATTGTTTTGTGCTATTTCTATTATCCAACCAGATTGGATAAATGAAGCGAGGGATGAATGGAAGAAGGATGAAGAAGTATGGCCATTTATTCAAAAGTTGCAAAAGATCCCAATTCAAACAATATTTCCAAAAATTGAAGAAGAAGGAAAAATCATATTGGAACTTGGAGCAGTCATAGAAACAAGAACCCGACAGCTACGAAATCGATCAATTTCAGAGTATCTCATCAAGTGGAAGAACTTACCCGCTGAAGATTCCACATGGGAGGACAAAAATTTTATACAGAAGCATCAAGAACTACTCAAGCGTTGAGGACAACACTTTTTGAAGGAGAGGGGCATGTTAGGCCCCTACACTACTAGTGTAACCCCTTATTGTTATTAGTACAACCCACTTATTATATTGATGTACCCATGTAGTGCCCATATTGTTACTATTGTGCCACATAGAAGCCCACTATTGTTATTATTGTGCCCTTACATTATTATTGTTATGTCGGTTCTGATTATGTTATGACCCCTTAGAATCCTATATATAGAAAGGAGGTCTTTTCATTTGTATCATCCAAGAATTGTTCATTTATGTAATGTAAAGGAGGTTGCCCCCTCGAAGAGGCTAAATTCTAAGGCGTTGATCTATCTTTTCTATCTTTTCTTGAGTTGGTTTCATAACAGAAAATGACCATCGGTCTGGATCTTTCACTATCCACAAATGTGTCCCAAAGCATTCCCCTGCAAAGTTAGAATACAAATTATCCCAAATAAAGTGGAATTCCTGGATCCCATGGTACAAAACCCTGTTTTTGGCTTCCTATGCAGTTCCCTAGTCAATTTTTGCACATACGCAGAGGAGTCCATTAGGAACTACGCATAATTACACACTATCATACACTGTGACATACAAACATGACGTAACACATGTAAAAATAAAAAGTAAGTCTAGAATCATTTTTGGTAGCATCTATCCCAACCAACGAGCTTCAAATGGTTTCCTATTCAGTCCTAATCCCTCCCATCATGGAGAAACTCCCTCTCTTTGTGGAATCCCTATCCCACCATTAGTGGATCTCATCCCTTGGAAAATGGATCCCAAAATTCCCACTCTTGGCCTATAAAGCTAACCCAAGCCTAAGGATTGAGGAGGACTGTTGGAATTAAGCTTATGCTGCATGAATAAGGTTGGAAGGCTATTCATTCAAGGAGAGGGTTGGATTTTGTGGGAAGGGACTTGCAACATCAAGGCTACATGGTTGTAAGGCTATTCTCCATTTTATTAATATAAAGGCAATTGTTCTTTCTCAATACATCTTAGTTGGTATAATTTGTAGTATTCTTTGATCACCTACATAGATTGTGATTGCATATTGATCAGTTTATGATACACGGTTGAGTTAATTAGTCCATTTATCTCTTATGTTATATATTGGATGCTTTGATCTCTTGTTTGTTTCTATCTATACAAATCTACTTCAGGACATCATGGAGAAGCTATGGGGAGTGGTGGGAGGATCTCTAAAGCATCGAGGAGCAGATGGTCAAAATCTTTGAAGGGGACTTCATCAATCATTTCATTAAATGGTAAGTCACCTTTATCATAGTATTTGTTTCAGTCAATCATATTATAGAAAAAGGTAGTAGTTCCTGGTTGTTTGTTACTATATTTCTTTGGATTTTGGGGAGATCGCTCTTGTCCGCAAGAGATATAAGTCCACATAACACTTTGCTAATTTCCTTAGCCATTAATAAACTAAATGAACACCCACTATGATGTTTTTCCCAACATTCAGCTTGGAATACATGTCCCATGACCATGGCCTTATATTTTTTTACATGGATTTTTAACCAGGGTTGTTACAGAAACCCCCCCGGCTTAGGGGAACATCATCCTTGGTGTTCAATGACACCTATAAACTAGCAAGCCACTGAAAACAAAACATACTGCCCATGGAGCTTTATAACACAACTCGTTGTAGTATTTATAATGACATCTTGCTGAAAATGTAACAACATACTGCTTACTGGAGCTTTATAACACAACTCATTACGGTCTTTAAAATAAAAACCACATATACTCATGCACATTTGCTTCAACCATCAAGTAACTGTATTGTATATGGAGCTTTATAAATCCAACTCAATACAATATTTACAATAATATACACATATGCACACTTTATCAACCAACAAATAAAGGATACGATGTTTGCATCATCAACATGGGAATCCAGAGGCTCACACCTCTACCCTCAAAGTAGTACCAAGATTCACCTCCTTCCAGGAAGTCCATAATCCACTACCAAAGTCAAAGTTTCCATCCAATGTCCAGCGTTACAATCCTGTGCTACCATACCCTTGGTGAATATTTACTGGCTCATTGTTCCAAGGCACACTCCCAATGTGCATCTGATTCCATCTTGCAATGCTAATGAAAAAAAGATCCATCTCCAACCTTCGCTTCTCTGCTACACAGTCCCTCGGGCAATCTAATCACCCCCTTCCTGTTGGCATTATGTTTCTGGTATGGCTATATGTTACAAATGTTGTACTTGATGGCAACTCCCGTGGCAAGGCTCTCAATATGTTGAAAATTAAGAAGTACGCAGGAAATCAGCTCTGAAGGTGCGTACCCGCAGGTACACCATGCAGGGACCGCGTCCAGATACGCAGGCCAGCCGTTCAGGAGGTGCGTACCCCCAGTGCACACATTTCAAGGCAGAGAAAAGCACACGTGGGGTTTCTTATGTTTTACTCTTGGTATTTAGCCGACGGTATTTGTGTTATTACGGTTTTGGCTCGTGGTATTGTTCCATGATTTTAGGAGGAGCTTGCCTATATAAAGCAAAGAAGATCACTTGGCTAAGCATCTTTTGCAATTGAATATCTTTAGATCTGAAATATTGGGTTATGGTCTTAAAAGCTTGATCTATATGAAAGGGAAGTTGAAGGCGAATCTGTGAAGGGTGATCTCTCGAGCGCATGATAAGATCTTAGCAACTGTGCCACTCTGGTGAACTGCCTATTCGGCCCTAATCAGAAGTACGCAGGTGTTTAACAGAAGAGCTGCGTGGGTACGCAGAGCAGAAACAAGAGATCTGCGTGGGTACGCAGAGCAGAAACAGGAGACCTGCGTGGGTACGCAGAGCAGAAACAGGAGACCTGCGTGGGTATGCAGAGCAGAAGAAGGAGAGCTGCGTGGGTACGCAGAGCGACTAAGGTTCAGGTGCGTACGCATAGTAAAAGTACGCGGCGCGATAGTATTTCTGGGTGCGTACCTGCAGTAACAGTACGCGACGCGATAATGTCTCTGGGTGCGTACCTGCAGTAATAGTACGCAGTGCGGTTGAAGGAACAGTGCGTGGGCACGTAGTGCGGCAGAAGGATTTCTGCGGGTATACGCAGGAAAGCAGAGGGTGAACTGCGTAGCGACGCAGGCCACAGAAGAGAAAACTGCGTATCTGTCTTAAGATGTTCTGTTGATTGAATTTTTCTGTTGATAAGGTGTTCTGGGTTAGTTCTGTTATTGCTGATCTGATAACTGTAGTGGACTGTAACTTTTATGTACTTGATGATCATTTGATGCTTTATGAAAAGAAGTAGGGGGTTGTAGCTCCCTTCCAGGAGAGACTGGAAAACGAGAGAGAGAGAGTTGTAGCTCTCTGCAGGTTGCAGCCTGCGTACTGGTAAAGGACTGCACCAGTACAATTGTAAAAGAAGTTTCTAATTTGAAAGAAGATAGAGACATATTGCAGCAGGTGGTTTTCACCCACATTGGGTTTCCACCTTACATCTTGTGTTCTTTGGTGTGACTATCTGTTTTCTTTGTTCATGCTCATTATTTTATGGTACTGACATGCAAAAATAATTCAAAGAACAAATAAGGAAGATTTATTAAAAGAATTAGATAATACTGATTCACCCCCCCTCTCAGTATTATTTTCAACAATTGGTATCAGAGCAGGTCCTTCAGAGAAGCTTGATCGCTTGAAGGTAGATCGTTCATCATGAGCAACTACGAGAGAGAAGCATCAATCAGGCCACCGGTTTTTGATGGGACAAACTTCAATTATTGGAAGGTAAGAGTTACTGCCTATCTTCAATCTCTTGGTACAGAAGTTTGGGACATCGTAGAGACAGGCTATGCTTTTCCTTCAGCTACTCCTACAGATGCAGCCGAGAAAAAGAAGTATGAAACAAATGCGAAAGCAGTCAGTACTCTATTAGGATGTATATCTCAATCAGAATTCATGAAGGTAATGCACTATAAATCCGCAAAAGAGATATGGGACAAAATTGTCACGAGCTATGAAGGAGACGAACAGGTAAAGCGTGCTAAACTTCAAACTCTCAGAATTCAGTATGAGACTCTCAAAATGTATAATGATGAAAGTGTGGCTAACTATTTTCTTCGGGTAGATGAGGTTGTTAATTGTATGAAGAATTTGGGTGAAGAAATAAAAGAGGCTATTGTGGTTGAAAAGGTCCTAAGATCATTGTCCCCCAAGTTTGAATCTAAAGCATCTGCAATAGAAGAAAAGGAAAATCTTCGAATTCTTACTATGTCTCAGCTACATGGAATTCTAACTGCTTATGAAATGAGAAAGGGAGGTCCATCAGACAGAAGAGAAGCTGCTTTCAAAGCATCAGGCAAAGGAGATTATTATGAAGCAAGCCACGTCCCGGAAGAAGAGGAAGAAGAATCAAATTTTGTCAGAAATCTTCAAAGGGGTTCTGGAAGGTTTAGAGGTAAGTTACCTTTTAAATGCTTTGCTTGTGGAAGAGTAGGTCATTATGCTGCAAAATGTCCTTATAAGGATAAAGGAAAGGAACCTGCTAGATGGAACAAGAAACAGAACGCAAATAAGAAAAGCTACTACACTCATGAAGATAGTGATGGTCTATCAAACAGTGATGAAGATGAACAAGGTAATGAATATAAGTTGTTAATGGCATTTGAAGATGATGATTATATGGATGCTATAGATGTGGATAAACTTTATGATGAAATTACTAGACTCAAGAGATGTATAGAAGAAAAGAACATGATCATTGATACTCTACAATTTCAAATTGATGAAAAGGAAAAACATCTTGAAAAATTAGAAGGTGAAATTGTTGGTCTTAGAAAAGAGATTGAGAAAACAAAAGCTATTAATCTCAAGTTTGTCAAAGGATCTGAAACTTTGGATGAGATTATCAATGTGCAGCGGTCTCCACTAAACAAGACAGGTCTGGGCTATAATGGAGAAACTTCTCAAGCATCCACCTCAAAAAGTTATCTTGATGCAGCAAGAAGAAATGAGCAAAAGAACAATGAAGATCATCAGGTAAAGCAGGGACGAATTACAAACAGAAACTATCAGGGGCAATCCATCTTAAGGGTGAACAAAAGCTACAACCAACCACAGGTAAAATCTTCTCAATTTGGTTCAAGAATAGATGAAAATAGAAATTACAATCAGTTGGCTGGTAGATTCGATAACCGCAGAAGTTTCTTCAATGGACAATGCTTTTCTTGTCATAACTTTGGTCACAAAGCAGCTCAATGTGTTGCATATAAAACGATCATGACTAGGGAAGCTCAAAAACAAAGAAGTATGACAGGGATTACAAAAAGGACCTATAACAACTTTTCGGTTCTTGAAAATGAAGCTGAATGTTCTATTTGCAATAACTTTGGTCATGAAGACTCTGAATGCAGGAGCAGGTTTCAGCAGAAAAAGGAACAAGCCTCAAGCACCAAAACATGGAGAATAAAGGAACCTCAAACAGAAAGATGTGGGATAGCATTTTATGCAGAAGGACAGGAAAATCTATGGTACATTGACAGTGGATGTTCGAAGCATATGACAGGTGATAAAGAAAAACTTGAGTCTTATTCTGCTCTAGAAAAGGGAAAGAAAGTCTCTTTTGGAAATGATACTCCTGCAACTATAAAAGGAAAGGGCATTGCTCAGTTAAAAGAAAAGGTCAAGGCTGGAAATGTTTTGTATGTTGATGGATTGAAGCATAATCTTCTAAGTTTTAGCCAGATGTGTGATCAAAGAACCGAGGTTATATTCAGATCAAATGGATGTCTTGTTCGTGATCTTGATACAGGTAAAACAATGATCAAAGGCAAAAGAACTCCAAATAATCTGTACATATTTGAAGAAGGACAACAACAATGCTATCTGAGCAAGGATGATGAGCATTGGCTATGGCATCGGAGGTTGGGGCATCTAAGCTTTTCACAAATAAGGAAAGCATGTAAATATCAGGCAGTTCGCGATCTTCCAGATATCAAAATTCCTGACAACACCATATGCAAATCATGTCAGTTTGGAAAACAAACCAGAACTAACTTTCCAGAGAAGGAAGGATCAGCTAGCATGCCTCTTGAGCTAGTACATACAGATACATGCGGTCCATTCAGGAAAAGAACACCTAGAGGAGAAGAATACTTGATATTATTCATTGACGATTTCTCCAGGTTTGTCTGGCTAGGACTTATGAAGCACAAAGATGAAGCATTCGAAAAATTCAAATCCTTCAAAGCTTTGGTTGAAAATGAATTAGGTCACAAAATTAAGTGCCTCAGATCCGACAGAGGTGGGGAGTTTACCTCAAATGAATTTTTCGATTTCTGTGAAGAACATGGGATAAGAAGAGAATTCTCTACAGCTAGAACTCCTCAGCAAAATGGAGTTGTGGAAAGAATGAACAGAACAGTCCAACAAATGGCTCGTGCTATGCTTGATGAATCAGGAACTCCCGCAACTTTCTGGGGTGAAGCTGCACATGCTGCGGTTGTTATTCTCAACAAAACAAATGTCAGGGTGAACAGCACTCAAACTCCTCATGAGCTCTGGAGTGGTAAGACTCCTTCGGTAAAGCACTTCAAAATCTTTGGGAGCAAATGCTATATTAAGAATACTGATGAGCAGCTTGGCAAACTTGAACCTAGAGCAGATGAAGGCATTCTTCTTGGTTACTCTCCACACAGCAAAGCATACAAATGCTACAATAAAAGACTTGGCAGGATTGTTGACAGCATTGATGTAGTGGTTGATGAGAAGGGATACATTCCTAGGCAAGTTCATCATGAAGACATCGGAGAAGATGAAGGCTACCCTCAAAGACAGAATGATGAAGAAGAAGAACCTCAAGAAGAACCAGAGGAGCAGACAAGAATAGAAGAGAAAACCCCATCCAGATATGTTCAGAAGAATCATCCAGAATCTCAGATTGTGGGGCAGAAAGAAGCAGGTGTACAAACAAGAAGAACAGTTGCAGAAGCCTCAAGCTATTTGGCATTACTCTCCTCCATTGAACCACAAAATGTGAAAGAGGCATGCAAAGATGAATGTTGGATGAAAGCAATGGATGAAGAACTTGAGCAAATCGAAAAGAACAACACTTGGGAGCTGGTTCCTAGACCAAAGGATAAGAATGTTATCGGAACAAAATGGGTCTTCAAAAACAAATTGAATGAAAATGGAGAAGTAATTAGAAATAAGGCCAGACTTGTTTGTAAAGGGTATGCGCAGCAAGAAGGAATAGACTTTGAAGAAACCTTTGCTCCTGTTGCAAGACTCGAGGCCATCCGAATGTTCCTTGCTCTCTCAAGTTTTCAAAACTTCAAAGTATTTCAAATGGACGTGAAATCAGCTTTTCTAAATGGAGACTTGGAAGAAGAAGTATACATTGAACAGCCAGATGGGTTCATTCTTGGAAATGATCCAAATCTTGTATGCAGATTAAAAAAGGCTCTCTATGGTCTCAACAAGCTCCAAGGGCTTGGTACTACCGTTTGGACAAATATCTTCATCAACAAGGTTTTTCAAAAGGATTAGCAGATAGCAATCTTTATATAAAAGTTGAAAATGACAAATTGCTAATACTTGTTGTGTATGTAGATGACATTATTTTTGGGAGCAATGAAGAAGCTATGAGTCAAAACTTTGCCTCGGTCATGCAGAAAGAATTTGAAATGTCCTTGCTAGGAGAACTGACATATTTCCTTGGTTTGCAAATCCAACAAAAGGAAGGAGGAATCTTTTTATCTCAAACCAAGTATCTCAAACAGATTTTGAAGAAATATGGTATGGAAGATGCAAAACCAGTATGTACACCCATGGTCACAGGATGTAGCCTCAGTGCAAATGATGAATCTGCAGCAGTACATCAACCAACCTACAGATCTATGATTGGAAGTTTACTTTATTTGACAGGTACCCGACCGGACATCATGCATGCAATTGGAATAGTTGGAAGATTTCAGGCAAATCCGAAGGAGACTCATCTTCAGGCAGTGAAGATAATTTTCAAATATCTTCAAGGGACTCAAAATTATGGCTTATGGTATCCTAGAGATACAGATCTTACACTTCATGCTTATACAGATGCAGATTGGGCCGGAAGCGTGGATGACAGGAAAAGCACAAGTGGTGGTGCGTTCTTTATGGGTTCCAGACTGGTATCCTGGTTCAGCAAGAAATAGAGTTCGATTGCCTTGTCTACAGCTGAAGCGGAATATGTCGCTGCTGCATCTTGTTGCACCCTTTGGATGATGCAGACTTTGCAGGATTTTCAAATCACTTGTACACCACCAATCCCCATCTTATGTGATAACACAAGTGCAATTAGCATCTCAAAGAATCCTGTTATGCATTCAAAAACCAAGCACATACCAATCAAGTATCATTTTCTCCGGGAACAAGTACTTGAACAGAAGGTCAAGTTGGAGTATGTTCCTTCTAAGGAACAAGTTGCTGATATTCCCACCAAACCATTGCCCAGGGACACTTTTGAATACCTCAGGCAAAAGCTGGGGGTTGTTGATGCATCATCTTATTGTTGAATCTTTTCTGATTGATGGTACAGTTTCAGGGGGAGCATATAATGCATTGTTGGCATTATGGAGGATGGTCGGAAGGAGATCTTGGAAATAGCTGCAATATGTCTCTATCTCTTTCATGGTGGATTATGGTTCTTTGTTGCAGATCTGGTTCATATTCAGAGGGAGCATGTTCTTAGGGGGAGCATACCCCTTTGCCCTTGATGTCAAAGGGGGAGAATGAAGCTGAAGATTGTGAGGTTGCCATCAAGTCCAAAGGGGGAGATTGTTGGCATTATGTTTCTGGTATGGCTATATGTTACAAATGTTGTACTTGATGGCA
Organism: Pinus tabuliformis; assembly: GCA_031772625.1. NCBI lineage: Eukaryota > Viridiplantae > Streptophyta > Pinopsida > Pinales > Pinaceae > Pinus > Pinus tabuliformis. The sequence goes on from CM062818.1 coordinate 1,704,516,735, forward strand.
ACTCCCGTGGCAAGGCTCTCAATATGTTGAAAATTAAGAAGTACGCAGGAAATCAGCTCTGAAGGTGCATACCCGCAGGTACACCATGCAGGGACCACGTCCAGATACGCAGGCCAGCCGTTCAGGAGGTACGTACCCCCAGTGCACACATTTCAAGGCAGAGAAAAGCACATGTGGGGTTTCTTATGTTTTACTCTTGGTATTTAGCCGACGGTATTTGTGTTAATACGGTTTTGGCTCGTGGTATTGTTCCATGATTTTAGGAGGAGCTTGCCTATATAAAGCAAAGAAGATCACTTGGCTAAGCATCTTTTGCAATTGAATATCTTTAGATCTGAAATATTGGGTTATGGTCTTAAAAGCTTGATCTATATGAAAGGGAAGTTGAAGGCGAATCTGTGAAGGGTGATCTCTCGAGCGCATGATCAGATCTGAGCAACTGTGCCACTCTGGTGAACTGCCTATTCGGCCCTAATCAGAAGTACGCAGGTGTTTAACAGAAGAGCTGCGTGGGTATGCAGAGCAGAAACAAGAGATCTGCGTGGGTACGCAGAGCAGAAACAGGAGACCTGTGTGGGTACGCAGAGCAGAAACAGGAGACCTGCGTGGGTACGCAGAGCAGAAGAAGGAGAGCTGCGTGGGTACGCAGAGCGACTAAGGTTCAGGTGCGTACGCATAGTAAAAGTATGCGGCGCGATAGTATTTCTGGGTGCGTACCTGCAGTAATAGTACGCGACATGATAATGTCTCTGGGTGCATACCTGCAGTAATAGTACGCAGTGCGGTTGAAGGAACAGTGCGTGGGCACGCAGTGCGGCAGAAGGATTTCTGCGGGTATACGTAGGAAAGCAGAAGGTGAACTGCGTAGTGACGCAGGCCACAGAAGAGAAAACTGCGTATCTGTCTTAAGATGTTCTGTTGATAAGGTGTTCTGGGTTAGTTCTGTTATTGCTGATCTGATAACTGTAGTGGACTGTAACTTTTATGTACTTGATGATCATTTGATGATTTATGAAAAGAAGTAGGGGGTTGTAGCTCCCTTCCAGGAGAGACTGGAAAACGAGAGAGAGAGAGTTGTAGCTCTCTGCAGGTTGCAGCCTGCGTACTGGTAAAGGACTGCACCAGTACAATTGTAAAAGAAGTTTCTAATTTGAAAGAAGATAGAGACATATTGCAGCAGGTGGTTTTCACCCACATTGGGTTTCCACCTTACATCTTGTGTTCTTTGGTGTGACTATCTGTTTTCTTTGTTCATGCTCATTATTTTATGGTACTGACATGCAAAAATAATTCAAAGAACAAATAAGGAAGATTTATTAAAAGAATTAGATAATACTGATTCACCCCCCCTCTCAGTATTATTTTCAACACTTCCGTGCAGTCACACACCTTCCAAGTTTCGCTAGCACCCCATCCTAGGCAGTCCATCCCTTGGAAAGGTTTCCTCGCATCAGATGTCCAAAAACCAAGGCATATCCCTACCTCAAAATCATGATATCGGTCATAGTATGATCATGGAAATTAGTGGAAACTATTGGGTACAAATTTCCCACAATGGCCCTACTCCTGAAGTGCTTTACTAGCATATTTTTGCATGTTATGATTCCTTTTGTTGTTGTTTCCAATTCTGATAGTCAGTTTCAATCATTCAACGGGGCATTTCCATGCTTTCCTGTACCAAGCACATAACTTCCATTATATTCAAAATAAATTGAAATAAATCCAAATCATGCCTCATTGGTAGCTTGTCAACGAGGTACACTAGCAATTTTGTTTACTTCCCATCACAACATGTCAAACTAGTTGTTTGATCAAATCATCATGTATAAACATATCACATCTTTGTTAATTCAAACTCAAACATATGTACATAGCACCGCATATCCAACATGCGCACAACACCATATGCACATTGTTATACCTTAAAAGACAACATCAGGCTGAGTAGAGGCTAGTGCCCAAGACATTTATTCAAAATGATGAATTTATCAATTTGTTGTTCCATTGTCAAACTCAAGAAGTAGTTGTTTTACAGGGAAAACTATAAATTCTTCTTGGAATATAAAACCCTTTCAAAGTGGCCTTTTGATGATGAATATGATTTAAGTTGTAGTATAATGGATGAAAGAGATTTAAGGACAGTTTTAAACAACATGCTACTTGTGTAGAATCTCTTGTTTTAAACTTTAGCATAATTATGAAAGAAAGATGAAATGAAATACAGAAAATAGGAGCGCATAATAAGGTTATTTAACTTTAACTTATAGATACCATAATTTCAGTGAAACTGTAATATTAAAGACCAACAACTTCATTACTCTCTTCTATAGAAGAAAAACATTCAATTAATAGATATGAGGAAACACATGACACATTCAACGTCAGTTTAGAATCACTTCAAAAGTTTTATTGAAAGGCACCAAGAAGATGAAAAGATTACACACAAAAGTTTTTTTCTTCTTAAGTCCAAAACCTCAGAACCCTTCCTCATTCCTCAAAATTTCCTTATGTATGATGATTACAATGAGGACATTTATGAAACTGTCAACTGTCAAAACTGCTAACTACTTAAACTGTTTCAAACTGTTTGGTCCTTCAAAGGACTACATTCATGATAAATTTAAAACATAATTACATCATTTTACAAAAACATTTTGAAAAATTCTGATGAAGTAATAGGTGGCTTCTTCTCATTGAGTAATCTGAGATTTTGGTGCAGTAGAAGGTCCAACTTCTATTGTTGTTGTTGTGGGAAACATCCACTCTCTGCATTTCTTCCAGACTGTTATATCTGAGCTCTATATTTTCACAAACCTTGTGTGAGCCATTATGAGATTGGTGATCCTGCTATAAGTCAGCTTCTCAGCAAAAAGAGTTCTAATTAACCATAACAATTGAAAGTCCCTGTGTAAATAATTTATAATTGTTCCCCCTTTCAGAACTATTGTTTTTCATGAGAAGTGCCAAATATTACTTTTGGCTTCTACCAGTAAGGTTTCATAAGTCTCCTATGGAATCAAATTTCCCTATTGCTCCCAACATGAAGGCAATCCTGGTCTGGTTCTCTTATCAAAGTTGGTGTTAAACTTTAAAACATACTCTTTGATCTTTGCCAACTTTGTCTCAGTTGTCTTCTTGTACAATTTTTTCAAAACCATTTTGTTTATCTCCAACACCAATTCTATTATGTCTTCAATCTGTATCTCTATTAGCTCTTGTGATGAATTAGAGTTAAGGAAGTTGATCATCTTTTTGGAAAATTGTGCATGTTGCTGGATATTTTGTTTACTAGCATTAATTATAATTTCCAGGTCTCTAACAATGGCTTTCTCCTCTGCTACAATTGACAAAAATTCCCAAACATTCTTCACTGTATGAATAATATCATTTCAAATAATCTCTCTAGCTTGAATGAGTGACACGTTTCCTTTCACCTTCTCCTTCAGTTCTTTAATTTCACGAGAAGCAATCTAATAATCATTTTGATATTTTGAGGATGTGTCTTTAGCCATGGCTAATTCCCTCTCTATTATTTTCAGGATCTGCTTTGTATCATCTAGATTTCTTTGCATCTTCTTCATCTCATCCTCTGATATTTTTAATTATGTCATTACTCTAGTCAGCTTCTCTACAGGATCATCAAAATCAGGCTATACTAAAATAATACAAATATGTGTATCCAGTTTTTGCTACAAACTACAATTCATCCACCATGACCACTTTAGAATTTCCATAGACATCCATGGGTACTATGGACATCCACCTAGACTAGGAGCCCCCAAAGAGCGATAATCTCTTCTCTATTGTTTGATCCAAACCCATTGTTCCAACATAGATGATATGATGAACCTAGCTCTAAAACAATATATGCACCACTTGTAAATTTCCACGATTGCAATAACTGTAATTTAATCTCCAAACTAAATATTATTTGTCTTCAAAATTTTTAATTTGGAAAATTACGATTAAATCACTACTGCAATATTCACAAATAAAAACACTATAGAAAATAAAAATACTAGAAACGAGAAATATGTGAACACACAATAATTTTGACATTGTTATTTTTGGACAAATATCCCTAGAAAAACCCTGAAGAGAAAACTAGTGCAACAAATGAGGGTTTTATTATTGTCTTCAGCAAAATAGAGAATTACAAATGCTTTCCTTACTGGAAAAGCTCCAACAATTTTATCACTGGAAAATATACTGGGAAAACCATTTTCCCTCCAACAAATCGATTTGGCCTCCTCTAAGCCACTCACACTCTGTGGCACTTGCACTGTCGCCTATAAATGTGCACTACAACCTCTAGGAAATTTGCACAGCCTTTGGAGCTTCTCCCTACAAGTTGTTCTACCTCCCTCTACCTTTTGAAGTAACTCAAACTTCCTTCTGAAAATTCCCCTGACAATTGGAAGTGTTTTACTGCTCCTACAAGACTGGGGAACTAGATACTCGCACTAGCTAAATATGACTTCCCTGCTGGAAAAATCGACTTCCTTTCTTGAATCTAGAACACTGGAATCCTCCTTAGAATTTCTCTAGAAATTTTCATTGTTGAAACCCCTGCTACTAACTCTCTCCCTAGCTTCAACTGAGCCCTTGTTGAATCACTGTAACTTGGTAGTCGAACAACTCTCTCAATAAATTATGTCTTCTGCAACCCCATCGACCCCACTCTTATAATATTTTGTTGGGCAACCAATGGACATGACCACATCTTAGTCGATGGCTATGATCATCTTGACTCTGTCAATTAATTTTTTTGGAAGTCTCTAGAGAAAAATCAACCTCCCTCAATTAATTTGATTTAATTGACCATTTTTCCTAAGTTAGACTTAGGAAATATTTAATTATTGGTCAATTAATCTAATTGAGGTATTTCTAAGGATTTTCTGACAAAACCTCTTATGGGTTTTGGAGCTCTCGTGTCCCTTATCCTCTTAGACACCATAGAGACTAGAACACTTGTCTGTTTCTACCAAAGAAAACTAACACTCCCTCTTAGTGAGGAAGGTGTTCTCCACTACTCCCATCTGCTCTATGAAGTAGAAAAACTTTGCCCTACCCAAGGCCTTTGTGAGTATATCTGCTACCTATTGATCTCTGGGAACACGACGTAGCTAAACTGATCCATGCTGCTAGTGTCTAACATTTGTGATACAACTGGTAGGCATAAATTAGCACCTATGGTAAATTAATTCCTTCATTTCTGCTAGCTGATATGACCTCCTGGAAGCTTTTCGACCCTTCCAAACCAATTAGGCCTCCTCTAGAAATCAAACCATCAAACGAGAACTACTTCTCCTCTAGAAATCTAACTGATTTGGAAAAGTTCCTCTTTTCCCCGACAAATCCCTATGCCTCAGTAAACTCTCACTACTAGAGATACTGCATCCTCCCTAACATAAAAAAAAATGATCTCCCTCTGTCATTGAGAACCTAGAAATATCCATGAAGAAAATCCTCGAATAGTCACTATCCAACATGTTATCACTGCACTACTCTGATTCACCTATGCCATATTGTAGCCAAATCAATCTATGCTTCCACTACACTACTTTGACCTCACGTTTCTTATGCCCCCACATTGCCTCTACACTGTTTCTATCACTGCAAACATGTGTGCGATCTTATAACTACTATAATACTTTGGGTTCCTTAAGCAAAGGTAATGGTCACCCTGAGGAATTAGCTACTTAGAAACTGGATCTAATCTACTGATCAAGCCCTCCTTGGCTAGATTTAGATCTCCTTATTGCTTCTTCCTTAGACCCTACCCAATCTAGCATACTAGAGTATCATACTCCTCCTCCTCCTCCTAGAGGTACTATTTCTATTAGTGTGAATTGAACCTCCACTCTGGAAGACAAATAACCGACCTCTGCCAAAGTTGTTATCTGTTTCTCTTTCTTTTCCTTCTTCCCCTTAGGACATTGGACAAAGTAGTGACCAAGTTCACCATAGCCAAAGCACTTGACCTTTGACAAATATTTATTCTTCTTTTCTCCTTTTGAATCTTATCCCTGGTTGGGACCCTTCTTTTCTTTTCCCTTCCCTACAAGGGCAATGCTATCTTCCTCCTTCACCTTCATTTTCATGCTACTACTACAGGTAGTGCCCTCAACTAAACTGAGCCTCAACTCCTCGTAAGTGGAATCACTCCATAAGAGTTCCTAATCTAGAAGCTTGTCACATCCAAAGACCACCTCGATGAACGCACACCATTCCTTGGAAAACCCATTGAGTGCTTTGCGCACTAGATCATATTTTGTTGGCTTCTCTGCTACTACAGCGAGTTCATCTCTGTCACCCTAAATCCTGGTGAGATAGGTGGTCACATCCTCACCCTTGTTCATATTTACCATTCTCAATTTCTCTGAGGATCATTTTCTGATTCTATGACAGATCCTGGTACAACTTGACTATGGCATCCCACATCTCCTTCATTGTAGTTTGTTCTGCAATATGCAGAATTATATGATCTCATACATTGTCAAGGATCATCCTCTTTGCCTTGGCATTATCCCTCCTATAGTCATGATACTTGATGGAATCTATTGGTACAACTATTACTGTTGTAGCAAACTCCCTTAGACCGTGCTCATACAATAGAAATAACATCCTAGCCTTCTAGATACCAAAGTTGGAGGCTCCATCAAACCTATCATAATCTCTCAATCCTACTGCGACCATCTCTAGAAAATCCATGAAATCAATAAACTGGAGAAATAAATAAATTGGGTCTTGAAACCCTTGTGTGCTTTCTCTTCCAGGCCCTATGCTGATATGCTACTGCAAAACCCTTTCGCTGGAAACCCTCTGTGCTATATTTGTTTCGTGAAATATGATTTGCCTCTAGAAACCCTTTTCCGGTAACATCACTACCTGCTACTGCTCATTGAGACAACTTGCACTTCCTTCGGACCACCTCCATGGATTAGAAATCGAACTATCGCCTCTGTAATTCGCACTACCAAGTTGGCTTACACAAATCTGGTTTTTAGTGCTTCAAATCTTCCTCTGAACTGCACCAACCTTGCTCTAGAGCTTCTTCGACCTATTCTGCTCTGATACCATGTGAAATTTCCACAATTGCAATAACTATAATTTAATCTTCTATCTATTGGAGATTATTTGTCTTCAGAAACTTTAATTCGACAAATAACGATTAAATCACTATTGCAATCTTCACAAATAAAAACACCGCGGAAAATAAAAACACTGGAACTGAGAAATATGCACACACATAAAAATTTTAACACCATTATTTTTGGACAAATGTCTTTGGAAAAACCTTGAAGGGAAAACTAGTGCAACAAATGAGGGTTTTATTATTATCTTTAGCGAAATAGAGAAACACGATTGCATGCCTTATTGGCAAAGCTCTTGTATTTTTCTCACTTGAAAATAGATTGGGAAAACCATTTTCCCTTCAAATCAATATGGCTTCCTCTAAAACACTCACACTCCTTTGTGGCACTCGTACTGCTACCCAAAAATGCACACTGTAACCTCTAGGAAATTCACATGGCCTCCGGGACTCTTCCTTGCAAGTCATCCTGCCTCCCTCCGCCTTCTGAAGCTACTCAAATCTCCTTCCAAAAATTCTCTTGACAACTAGAAGTGTTTTACTGCTCTTGTAATTTGCACTCGATGAATACAACCTCCTTGTTGGAAAACTCAGCCTCCTTTCTTGATTCTCGAAATTGAAAACCTCCTTAAAATTTCTCTGGAAATTTTAACTATTGAAACCCCTACGACTGACTCTCTCCCTAGCTTCAACTATGCCCTTGCTAAATCATTGCAATTGGGTAGTTGAACTGCTCTCCCAATAAATTGTGTCTTCTCTAACCCCATAATCCCTACTCTTATAATCTTCTATTGGGCAATGAGCGACCATGAACATCCCAATCAATGGCTATAATCATCTTGACTTTGTCAATTAACTTTTCTGAAAGCCTCTATAGTAAAATCGACCTCCCTCAATTAATATGATATAATTTACTAATTTTCCTTAGTTAGACTTAGGACGTAACAACCTTGGTGAAAATTCCATGTAATAAAAGTTAATAAAGGAAAAATTATAACCACAGATGATGGGACACTTATTCCAAGCTTAATGTTGGGCAAGACATCCTAGTGTGGGTGTTCATTGGTTTATTATGGCTAAGGAAATTGGCAAAGGCAATGGCTAAGGCTTTGGAAAGTAAAAATGGCATTTTATTTATGAAAATAATGGAAACTAGGAGAAAAGGAAGGTGAAAGGTCACAGGTTGCATGTGAGGAGGAAAATGAAGGAAAATAATGGAAGTTGAAGAAAATAGAGGCGTAATTGATAAAAAGGCTTATGAAGATCAATTTGTAACCTTTTTTCACTTTGGTTTTGGAGTTGTCTCATTATTCTCTCTCGCTTTCTCTCACTCTTGGACACAGAGTTTTCTTGGAGAACTTTGGCATTGGATCAAGACAAGAAAAGGAGGCAAGAGGAAGGAAGGAGAAAGCAAGGAAGAGTGGGATCAAGTAGCTACAACATGATCCTTTGCAGGTATCAATTTGCATGTGTGTTTTCCCTTCTAGATTTGGCATGCATGGTATTGCATGTGGTTCTTAGCTGTTATGGAATGGGTTTTTCCAGGTGTGACAATGTTTTCAGCCTAGCCTTGCTATTATGGAATGGGTTTTTCTAGGTGTGACAATGTTCTCATGCTCTGGTTGAGAAGGATTTCTGGATGGATTCGAAGCTGAGTGAGGTGGATCTCTGAATAATAGAATAGATGACCTAGTAACCCCTGAACCAGACTGTGGGTTGCGGTAAAGCCAGATTTTGTGTTGACTCGATGGGCCTAGGAATCCTCGACTGGTGAATGGTGGGATATATGGTAAAGCCTAGAGATGGGTGCTCTCCATCAGGCCTAGTAATCCCAGAATGGGATGTGCGGTAAATCTTGGAGAGTGGGTCTCGATTTAGGGCCTAGTGATCAGGTGTGGATTGTGGTAAACCCTGAGAGACTAGGAGATAGGAAAATTCCTCAGGGTGTAGGTGGAGAAATCTGGTGGCATCAATGCTTGTTTTGACCTAGTGATTTGGTGGAGATCATGGTAAAGCCTCTTACTCCATGTTTATTGTTTGGCCTAGTGATCCAGGATGGATTACAGTAAAGCTTGGTTTTCTATTGATGAGGGTGAGGTGGTTTAGCCTCGGGATGCCCTCGTCGGTTCTTTTGGTTTGAGTCTCACATTCATGCTTGGAATATGGCACGGGGGTGAATGACTAAAGAGATAATTACCCTAGCCATTCTATGGTCGGGTGGAACGTGGTAGTCCCATCCCGGTTTGGATTTTGCATTCATTAAAAAAGAGGTTCTTTCCTTGACATCTTATGTGTAAATGTACTGGTTTATATGTGTATTCTATGGTTGATGTATCCTTGGTATTTCTGTTGTTATTATGCTAGTTATAAACATGTATTATGACAGTGATGATGTATGGATCTCCTCATGTTTTTATTTGTAAATGAATGAATAATGTATCTATTACCTAATAGATGATAATGCAACGAAAGATAGAAGGGAACAATGCTTCTTAGCAATTCAAAGATAAGTATGACACCCCTATGATTAGTTCTGTTGTTTAGACCTATAGATTACATATTTGTGACATGTTTGACGAAATGCCTATCATGGCTAGTAGGGGTCTAGTCTAGACCTTGTCATTGTTTTTCCAAATGCATCATTATTATGTTGTGTAAATTCATTTCCGAAAGTGTCATTGAGTTCTAGGCAGTGACCTGGGCTCTGGGCCTGAAAAAGTGGCACAAATCTTGGAGTCGCAGGCACAGGTCCGAGGAGAAAATACCCCAGACGCATGCATACCTATGTTGTGGGAGCGTTTGGAGCCTCCTAGATGCATGCTTGTCCATATCAAGGGAGAATATGGGGGTTTAATGGTCTAAAACTTTAGTTGGTCTCAGGGGCTGGTTACCTGAGTGGTTGGGTTGGCTCCTGGGAGTTTTGTTGCTGATGTGGAAGGTTTTTGTGATGTGTTTCCATCGATTCTGCTTCCTTAAGGTCACCTAGGAGGTTGAATCCCATTATAGTGGCCTCTCGTTGCATATTTACCTCGATTGGATGGTTACTCGGGTAGATGTGGGGTGAGGGTGTTACATAGTGGTATCAAAGCGGGTTGTGCTCTCTTTGGTTCATATCTGATACCACAGAGTGGTATCAGAGCATGGTTCACCCCTCAAATTGGATGGGCGGTGTGTGTTGGTCATGCATTCATGTCAGTTTCATGTGTGTTAATCATCATGTGGTTTATATGCTTGTTTCATATGCATGGTGTCGGTCATGGTTGTAGTGATGTTGCCATGTGAAAGAGGAAGTTGTTGTTGTGAAGTGTGTCGTCATGAGTATATGATTGGTTACATGTTCTTTATGCTTGCATATTGTCAGTGTACATTGGTATGCTTGTTGTTGTTATGCATGAGGTCATGGTATGTGTGGTTGATATGGTCATGCATTGATGACTAGACTCTAGCTAGAATGATGGTTATATGCATATGTATTATATGTATATATGTTTTCATGATTATTTTATATATGTATGTTGCTGATTTGGATGATCTCGCAGATGATATATCCTCCCCAAATTTTTCTAAGTTACGTGGGTTTATTGTTATTTGGTTTAGCTGACATAGTATGCTTTATAGGAAAGAGATCACAAATGACTATTAATATGGTAGACTACTGAGATTCTCCTTATGAATCAGATGAGTAGCGTGGTGTTCAACACTCTTCTGACTTAGCAGACACATTGAGAAGCTTGAAGGAAGAAATAAGGAGTTGTAAGGCAGACAATGACAAAATCATGGAGGCACAAGAGAAACAAGCAGAGGTTAATGCAATAATCCTTCAAAGTTTTTTAGAATTGCAATGACAGGGGCCACTTCGGATCAGCCATGGGCAGGAGGAAAAAAATAATGGGGAATATGGTAGTAGGTCTCATGGCGGTCACAGGTCATATAAAGATGACATGCTTAGAGATGGAAGATTATTGGATACTCCAGATAGGAGAGGTGATGGACACATGTACTACTCTAGTTCTGGTTCTGATAGGCATTACGATCACCATCATTATCATCCTTACATGAAGAGTGATAGGGTATACTTGCCAGATGAATTTAAAAAAGAAAAGCCACCTACTTTTGATGGAGACTTGAAGAGGCCGGAAGATGTAGAGGCTTGGATACTTGGGATGAAGAAGTTCTTTGAGTTGCATAATTACACGGATAATATGAAGGTCAAAGTAGCTATCTTCAACCTGGGAGGTAAAGCATATATCTAGTGGGAGGATGTGAAGCAGGTCAGAGACATCAGGACAAAAGAATTGAGTTGGCATGAGTTCAAGAGGATTTTCAGGAAGAAGTACTTGTCAGAAAGGTACTATGACGGTAAGGCCAAAGAATTCTATGAGCTAAAGATGGAATCAATGACAGATGAAGAATACACGACCAAATTCCTGGAGCTATTTAGGTATGTATTGTATCTTAAAGATGAGAAAGCTAAAGTTTAACGATTTGTCAGTGGTTTTCCATTAGCATTTAGAGATCAAATTGAGTATGATGATCCTCAGTCACTTGAGGAAGTTATTTGGAAATTGAAGCATTTCTATGAGCAGTTGAAACGTAAGAATGAATCTCAGTAAGGATGGAAAGGGAAAGATAAAGGTAAACGTAAATGGCAGCCGAAAAGAACAAGGCCTCAGAATGCAAAGGAGAAAGAAAATGTGGCACCACAAAAGAAGTTCAATGCAGCTAGACAGGGACATGGATCACAGCGGCAACATAGTGGTGATGGTGCTGGACAGTTGGAGTGTTGGACATGCGGTAAGGAACACCTTAAGAGATATTGTCCACAAAATCAGGGTGTTAGGCCTAAGATATATAGTGCACAGGAGGCGCAAAATGTTGGGGATGTTGGTCAGAGCATTCCTCGTATCTATGCAACACTAGTTAACAGCCAGGCAGACCATCATGCATCTATCATTGAGATGGACGTAAGCTTTGTGATGAAGTTATTTCTATTTTGATCGACCCCAGATCTAATTTTATGTTAGTCTTGACTTGGTGGATAAGTGTGGTTTGAATAAAGAAGTGCATGTAGAATATTTGTTAGTGCAGTTGGATGTAGGTACAAAGAAGCGAGTTCATCATTGGGTAAGATCTTGTGCATTTGATTTGAATGGTATGCCTACCACACCACATTTTAATGTATTACCGTTGGGATCATACAATATTTTGTTGGGCATGGATTGGTTGTACCTTCATAGGACCCAGGTGGATTGTTATGACAAAGCCATTGAGTACTTGGATGGCAATGGGGACCCAAGAGTCTTATAGGGAAAGAAGAAAGCCACATTAGTTAGGATGGTGACAGCTATGCAGGCAAAGCACAGTCGCAAAAAAGGGTGTGTTTTATTTGCAGTGCATATTTGCAGCGACAAAGGTAAGGAAGTTGAGGATGCATATGTTTTGAGCAGGTGCCAAGTTCTACAGCAGCTTCAAGATGTGTTTCATGCAGAAATTTTAGAGTTACCACCTCATAGGGAAGTAGACTTCTCTATTTAGTTAGTGCCACAGGAAACTCCAACATCAAAAGAACCATACAAGGTGAGAACACCCAAGTTGATCAGGTTAAAGTTGGAGCTGAAAGAGATGCTTGACAAGGGATACATTAGGCCAAGTGTATCACCTTGGGTCGAACCAGTGTTGTTTGTAAAGAAGAAGGATGGTACTATTAGATTGTGCATTAACTACAGGCAGTTGAAAAAAGTGACCATCGAAACAGGTATTCGTTGTTGAGGAATGATGACTTGTTTGATCAGCTGAAGGGAGAAATAGTGTTCTCAAAGATTGATTTGAGATCAGGATACCATCAAGTACGCATCAAAGAGGAGGAAATTTGCAAGATAAATTTTTGGCCCAGGTATGGGCATTATGAGTTTGTTATAGTTCCATTCGGTTTGACTAACGCCCTAACTACATTTATGTGTTTGATGAATAATGTTTTGTGTCCCTATTTGGATAAGTTTATTATTGTGTTCATTGATGACATATTGGTATATTCTAAAAAAGAAGAAGAGAATTCCTGTTAGGATATTCCGACACATAGGATATAGTTAAGTTCAACTTGGTCTAGTGTAGAGTTAGGTAAAGTGTGTTTCTTTACCGTTGTACATTTTGTAACTTACAATCCGACGGTCACGATATGTAGTGATCCGACGGTTCATTCTCTCCTCGGTATTACCGACACTTGATCCGTGGCTTGACACCCGATTGGTCCATGAGTTCTATTTAAAGCGCATGGAGGGTCATTGTTCGGGTAATCCGTGCATGAGAGAAGCTTATGTAAATTTTCATTCTTTGATTAATAAATTGCCTGTAGTACCCACGTTGGGACAAGCCGTGGACTGTTTCCCTCTTTGAGGGTTTTAACCACGTCAAAAATACTGGCATATTGATCTGTGATCTGGTTGTGAGCGGTGTCCTTTTGGTATTCTTTCTGAGGAACTTACCCTGTAAATTCCTACATGGTATCGGAGCTTGGACCCAGGTTCGATTCCCCCAAGTTGCGTTTGAGGGGGGGTGTTGGAAGAATCACCACACCTCTATAGAATCCGTAATTTCCACCCCGGGGATCCTAGTTACTGGCTTGTAATGTTTACCAACACCTGCGGGTTTTGGTGTAACGGCAAACCTCCACATGGTATCGGAGCGGAAGCGTGGTGGGCTCATAACCATAGGCTCTAGTGCCTCCTTCCTTCTCCTATTGTGTCATATTTGTAAATCCTTCAATCCATTTCCTTTAAGGTGCGATTTTTCCTTTCAGCTACACCATTTTGTTGTGGAGTGTATGGAACAGTATGTTGCATTTGAATTCCATTTTCGGTGCAAAAGTTGATGAATGTGTTTTTAACATATTCTCCACCATTATCAGTTCTTAGCTTAAGAATTTGATGTCCAGATTGTTTTTCAACAAAGGCTTTGAAGGCCAAAAATGTGTTAAATACTTCGCTCTTGAGTTTTAAGAAGTATACCCAAGTGCGTCTGGAGAAATCATCAATGAAAGTTAAGAAGTACTTGCAGCCAGAGAATGAAGCAACAGGAAGAGGACCACATAAATCACTGTGCACAAGCTGTAAAGGGGCTGAGGCATGCCAAGAGGCACGTTTGTCAAAATTGTCCCGATGATGTTTTCCGAGTACACATCCGGAACAAACACCATCTCTGCAAGATACCATAGGAAGACCTTGTCGTGGCGGAAAAAGTCGTTTGTGCGGACACAACTGACCTCCCTAGGAGTCTAAACTCTCTAGCGACAAACAAGACAAAATGGAGCAATCTTTCTCTAAATACATCTTTTAAAATATGAAAACTACAAGTGTTTAGGCTTACCTTATTCCAAAACGCTGTTGTTGTAGTCCGTCCTTGCCGATCCGGATGAGCTCCTCCTTCACATCAATTCCTGCAATCACAAACAATCAAACAATTACCAAGCACTTGCATCTCATATAATAAAACATATATTCAACATGCAGACCAAGGAACACATGAAATAACTCATTAACACAAGCTATTGAGAAAAATGAACCAGTTTGTATTAATAACGAAACAAAGAAACTCTTACAACCTGGCCTTGGTGTTGTGCAAGTTCCTCCCAGGGTCCATCAAGGGTTTTCCTCTACTTTGACAAAGCTCACCCACTTCCAAGTAGAATCAAGCAAAGACAATCTCTCCTCACAAGGTTCTAAATGGGAGTCCTAATTCCTGCAGCATTTACCCAAAGAAAATGTATAGCTTCAACCTCTCCTCCCTCTGGCTCAATGCCTTTATTTATAGTGCTGTAAAGAGGTTATTCAGGTCCACCATCAATGGGATAATCCCCCTCTTTGGGTGGGATAGCCCCCTTATTGATGGGATAAGTTCCTCCTTAATAGGGATACATGAACCAACTGGAGGCACATCCATTTCATCAAACCGACCTCTAGAAAGTTCTAGAAGTAACCACAAGTAACTTTTTTAAGATGAAACTTGCGCATTTTGCCTTTTACAGAAGGACGCACCTGTCCCTTAATATACAGAGCGTCCAAAGACGCAGTCTTTGTGAACATTGTGAGCGTCCCCGCAGCTAAGGTTTGAGAGAACCTGCGTCCCCAGAGATAAACACATTTTTTACAAGACTTTCTCTCTTCTTTGAGTTTGAGATGGATAGCAGAGGCATAAGACTTGCCTAAGAGGGTAGCATGACTGTTGATTGAGCCATACTAACTGTAAATAGTCATGGTGACATTTTTTAGTGTAACAGACCTGTCACCATATTTTCTTTACATAGATGCTGAAGGGAGCGATAGTTTAAGTGACCAAATCGCTCATGCCAAAGTTTGCTCACTTCATCATTATGAGCAACAAATACTGAGGGAAGATTTGATGACCCAAAGTTGTGAAACTTATACAACCTTGTGGAATCATCAGCAAGACCAGTAGCTAGAATCTGTTTAGGATCTTTTAGATCCTTGATTACAACATCATGAGGTGAAAATTCAACAATTTTACCTTCACCTGAATGAGTTATCTGATAGACAGATAGAAGGTTGCAGGATAAGGTTGGAACACATAATACATCATTAAACTGACCATTGTCTAGATGAACAGTTCCAGTCCCTACAACATTAAGAGATCTATCATCACCAACATATATATTTTTGGTGTTACAATCATTTAAAGAAGAAAACATGGCTTGGTTTTTGGCCATGTGATAAGAGGCTCCAGAATCAATGAGCCACTCATGAGAATGAGAAGAAGAAGAAGATACATTTAATGCATAACCAGACTGAGATGAGTGACAACGACATGCAGAAAGTGCCATTCCGGAAGTTGAAGTTGAAGTAGGCTCCACATGGATGTTATGTTTCTTCTTTGCGGCTTCCAAGGCTTCCATCTTCTTAAAGCATTTAGATTCTAAGTGGCCATCTCGATTACAAAAGTTACAATGTCTATCAGTCTTCTTCCATTTGTTTTTATTGGTCTTATCATTTTGCTGAAATGATCTTTCATTTTGAGGCTGAGTTGGTTTAGGACCATTCTTTTGAGGATATGACTTCTTAGGATTCTTTGAATTTGGTTGCTGTTGGGCGGCTAACGCTTTCGTGGAAGAGTTTCCAAGATTAAGAAGACCAAGGTGTAAGAGTTTTTCTTGTTCTCTTATTAAGGAATCACAAAAGGAGTCAAAGGAAGGGGCCTTGTAGTCTTTTCCTTGACAAATGAAAGCTTCCCTTGTAGAATGGAAAGTGGAAACAAATACAGAGTAGGCTGGTCCCAACTTAGTAAGGATGGAATAAATAAGGTTACCATCTTCTTTCTTAACTTTAACACCTTCCAAGAGATATCTAAGGGTCTTGAATTTGGACAAGAAATCTTCAATGCAAGAAAAATTATTAGGATCCAAAGTAAGTAACTCATTTTCAAGTTGATGGGCTCTAATTTCATTTTTAATCCCAAAAACTTTAGCGAGTTTTTCTAATGCTTCATGAGGAGTCTCAAGTTCTGCAATGTGGAATCTAAGGTCAGGAGAAATAGACATCCCTATCAAACCACATGCTTGATCTTGTCTATTTTCCCATTTTGCAGCGTTGTCTTCATCTTTTGGTTTCTTCTCTTGGTCTATGGCTATTCTGAAGAGACCTTTACTTCTAAGTAAATCTTCCATGTAGGCTACCCATTGGAAGTAGTTAGTGCTGTCAAGAATGACTTGGCATGGACTTTCCATTTTTTTAAAAAAAACTGAAGCTGAAGATTCTGAAAGTAAGTGTTCCAATGGATAGATCTCGAAAAAATAGGCGGTTTTAAAAAAAACGGCTCTGAAAAAGGCTTCCGGATGAAGAAGTTATGGCTTTTTGAAAAACAATTGTTGACGTCAAATTCTTAAGCTAAGAACTGATAATGGTGGAGAATATGTTAAAAACACATTCATCAACTTTTGCACCGAAAATGGAATTCAAATGCAACATACTGTTCCATACACTCCACAACAAAATGGTGTAGCTGAAAGGAAAAATCGCACCTTAAAGGAAATGGCTAATTGTATGCTGCAATCTAAAGGACTCAGTCTTAGTTTTTGGGCCGAAGCAATTAATTGTGCAAATTATATAATCAATCGCACTCCTACTAAGGTTCTAGAGAATATCACTCCAGAAGTAGCTTGGAGTTCCATTAAACCAGATGTAAGTCACTTTCGTGTGTTTGGCAGTGAAGCATGGGCCCATATTCCAGATGAAAAGCATAAAGCTTTAGAACCTAAGAGGGAGAAATGTACTTTTGTTGGATATTCTGAAGATGTAAAAGGTTATAGACTTATTCCATTTAAGTCCAAAAATGTTATCATTAGAAGAGATGTAAAATTTGATGAAAATAAATCGGCCTGCGAGCCTAGTCCGGCGGATGTGCCACCTCTTCCTATCTCTTCTACTATTGAAAACATTTCTTCTTCAGATGATGAAAGCGAGGATGATAATCCTCCACCACCTTCTCAGGATCCTCAACTTCCAAGATGGGTCCGTGCTACTCGGGATGCAGCAGGTGATCTTGCCGGTGATCCTACAGATCAGCGACGTACACGTTCTCAGTTTGAAAGAGCCTCTTCTTTACTGGCTCAAGCTCCAGTAAATCATGATCCTGACACTTTTGCAGAAGCTTCAGGCCATCCACATTGGGAAGCAGCTATGAATGAAGAATATCATTCATTGATGACAAATGATACATGGGATCTTGTTCCTCTACCAAAGGGACACAAACTTGTTAGATGTAAATGGGTTTACAGAACCAAGTATGGACCAGATGGGAAAGTTGATAAACATAAAGCTTGTCTCGTTGCTAAGGGCTTTTCACAGGTTGAAGGCATTGACTACACTGAAACCTTCTCCCCTGTTGCCAAAATGAACTCTATCCGCCTTGTTCTTTCCCTTGCTGCCTCTTTAAAATGGGAAGTCCATCAGATGGACGTTAAATCTGCCTTCTTGCATGGGGACTTGCAGGAAGAAATCTATATGGAACAACCCATTGGCTTCATACAAATAGACTCCAGCCTTGTTTGTCGACTTAAGAAATCCCTTTATGGCCTCAAGCAAGCTCCTCGGGCTTGGTATGCCAAAATGGATAGCTTTCTTTTAGAATCTGGCTTTTCTAGGTGTCATTCTGACAATACTGTCTACACCAAGAAAGTGGGCAACTCTCTTATCATCCTTGTTCTTTATGTTGATGATCTTATTCTTACTGGTAGTGATCCCAACCTTATAAACCATGTGAAGTCCAGCCTTAAAAAGAAATTTGAAATGACAGACTTAGGACACTTACACTATTTTCTCGGTCTTCAAGTCTTGCAATCCAAGGAGGGTATTTTCCTTTCCCAGTCCAAGTATGCTTGTGATATTCTTCGTCATTTTCACATGGAAGACTGTAAGCCAGCCCCTTCTCCCTTTCAGTCTGGAGTCAAACTTTCAGTCTCTTGTACTTCTCCTGAAGTTGATGCTACCTTATACTGTCAACTTGTAGGAAAACTCTTGTATTTAACCCATACTCGTCCTGATCTTTCCTTTGCTGTTGGCCTTGTTGCTCGGTTTATGCAAAACCCCCGTGAAAGTCATTGGAAAGCAGCTAAAAGAATACTTCGTTATGTTTGAGGTACAGTACAGTTTGGGATTCATTACAGTGCCAAAGCAGCTCCTCTGTTAGTTGGTTTCACTGATTCTGATTGGGCTGGTGACCCTGATGATCGGAAGTCTACTGCCGGTTATGTCTTCACTCTTGGTTCAGGACCTATTACATGGGCTTGTAAGAAACAGGCTGCCATTTCTCTTTCGTCAGCAGAAGCAGAGTATCGTGGTGCCGTGGAAGCTAGTAAGGAAGCCTTGTGGCTTCGTCAGATCCTATCAGAGTTTGGCTTTGAGCAGCAGCATCCAACCACACTTTGGTGTGATAATCAAAGTGCCATTCAGCTATGCAAAGATCCAGTCCAGCATCAGCGCAACAAACACATTGAACTACACATGCACTTCATCAGAGAGCTCATTCATGACCATGTTCTTGAAGTGAAATATTGTCCATTAGATGATCAGGTTGCAGACATATTCACAAAGGCTCTCACAGAGGCGAAGTTCACTAAACTTCGATATATGCTTGGAGTTCAGGAAGTTGTCACTAAGGGGGGATAGGCTCTAGTGCCTCCTTCCTTCTCCTATTGTGTCATATTTGTAAATCCTTCAATCCTATCCCAAGTTGTTCTTAAGGGGGGATGTTAGGATATTCCGACACATAGGATATAGTTAAGTTCAACTTGGTCTAGTGTAGAGTTAGGTATAGAGTTAGGTAAAGTGTGTTTCTTTACCGTTGTACATTTTGTAACTTACAATCCGATGGTCACGATATGTAGTGATCCGACGGTTCATTCTCTCCTCGGTATTACCGACACTTGATCCGTGGCTTGACACCCGATTGGTCCATGAGTTCTATTTAAAGCGCATGGAGGGTCATTGTTCGGGTAATCCGTGCATGAGAGAAGCTTATGTAAATTTTCATTCTTTGATTAATAAATTGCCTGTAGTACCCACGTTGGGACAGGCCGTGGACTGTTTCCCTCTTTGAGGGTTTTAACCACGTCAAAAATACTGGCGTATTGATCTGTGATCTGGTTGTGAGCGGTGTCCTTTTGGTATTCTTTCTGAGGAACTTACCCTGTAAATTCCTACAATTCCAAGCATTTGGAAGCAGTGTTGAGGTTGTTAAGAGAACATCAGTTGTATGCTAAGCTCAACAAGTGCAGTTTCTTTCAAACTGAGGTACATTACTTGGGACATGTTGTCTCCAAGGAGGGCATAACAATGGATCTAGAAAAGGTAAGAGCTATCATGGAGTGGGAAGATCCCAGGAATGTGGATGAGGTGAGATCTTTCATGGGGTTAGCATGTTACTACAAGAAGTTCATTAGGAAATTCTCACAAATTTCTTATCATATTACATCATTGCAGAGGAAAGGTAAGAAGTTTGAATGGACAGAGGAGTGTGAGGGCAGTTTTGAGTTGCTTAAGCAGTTGTTGACACATGCTCCAGTGTTAAGGATCATAAATCCGGATAAAGAGTTTGTAGTATGTGCATATGCTTGCAAGAGAGGACTTGGTGGAGTCCTTATGTGGGAAGGATAGGTAGTGTGTTATGAGTCACAGAAGTTGAATGAGCATGGACATAACTATCTGATGCATGATCTTGAGCTAGCAGTGATCATACAGGCATTGAAGATGTGGAGGCATTGTCTTCTTGGCAAGAGGTTTGTATTGATGAGTGATCACTGTAGATTGAGGTATCTATTTGACTAGTTGAATCTGAAAGCCACACAATCTATATGGTTGGCAATGATCAATGAGTTTTATTTTGAGATCACATACATCAAAGGAAATGAGAACAGGGTCGCATATGCTCTTAGTGGGCGAATACTTGTAAATCATATAACAACTATGAGTTCCTATGGGACAGATTTACAGGATAGGATCCTGCAGACAGGTCAGCAGGATGTCAGGTATATGGATATTGTGCACATGTTGCAGTAGAGTACAAGTACAGGTACAGGTAGTGGTATAGTTACATGTACTTGTACATGTACATGTAGAGGTATAGGTACAGGTGTAGGTATAGGTGCACAAGATTTGGACTATTGTCTCACTACAGATGGATTGGTTAGACTTAGTGTTGGTGAGGTAAATCCCCTCTGCGGACAGAGGCGATCCCACTAGCCCAAAATGGGTCTAGCAACAATCAATCAACGCTACCATGCAAGTTCCTAGTTGCAAATTGAAAGATGATTATGAGAACCAACCTGAAGTCCAACGCTAGTGTTGTGGAAGAGTTGATACTCCCATTCCCTTGCTCCAGCAGGTCACGATCCTCACGATCTCCGTGAATGGATACCTGCACATGCAAAGAACGAAGCGAATACAAGCATAAACATTATCATAAAATCCACTAAATACAACCATATATCGGTCAAAAAAGATATAGATCAAACATTATCATAATGAATAATAAGATCAGAACCATAATGATAGTCGTTTATTAATGGTAGTCGACAGAGAAAAGTACAACCAAGGTTCTGACGTTGAATCCCTCCTCTGGCTGGGCGAACAGCTACATATGTCTTGCAACAAGCCTTTCTCTCTCTTTGATTATGAATGCAAAGCTCAGACTTCTGACAGTATAATCTCCCTATGCTCCAAAACTCTTACTATCACTCAAAAACTAGCACTATCACTAGCTTGTCAAATGCATGAGGACAGGCTTTTATAGATGGAGGAGGGGAAGAAGATACAATGAATCAAGACACCCATTATGGATTGGCATTATCCCCAAAAAGCCATTGTGGATAGATGTAAGGGATAGATGATGAATCTCGACATCCAAGAGATTAGCATTATCCTCAAAAACTTCATGATTTGAAGGGAAAAAACATCCGGGCGCGCGTTTGTTAAAAATCTTTTCCAAACTCGGTTGGCGCGGGTGTAACTCTAAGACAGAGCGCCAACTGGCGCGCCCTCTTTTGAGGATTTCCTTCATTGGCGCGGGTAGTACATTGTGGACCCGCGCTAATGGAAAAAGGGCACTTTTCAGGGATATTTTGCAGGAGATGTCTTCAAGGCACATGAAGTCCATACTTAGGGGAACATAATGCAAGTGTTTTTAAGTTATGTCACTACTCACAGGTCCCGGAATGAGTCCTCCAAAGTGCGGGAAAGGGGTAACGGGGACGGTGACCAATGGTGACAAATTACTGTGTAACAGATGCCCCCTAAAGCATAAGGCCTGAGAGAGAGAGAGGGGTGAAATGCTTTACAAGAACACATGCAGCTGCCATCGGAGAATCTGCATAGAGAGATACAACTGATAACTCAAGTACATGATATATGTGGTATGGTCGCAGCCATCCATAACAGAGTACATAATAATCTAGATCCATGGTATGGGCACAACCATCCAGTTAGGATTGATGAATAGACTCATGTATGGTCGCAGCCATCCAGTGAATGAGTCATGTAACAAGAATCCACAAAATCACAGCCTGGATTCCAACAGACAAAATCCAGGGTCTTGCGCTCCATCTCGACCCGAACAAAATTACAAGTTCAAGCATGCGAATACATGAGCTGAAGTCGAACATGCATGAACATCGTCTGATTACCAGTCAATAATGAAAACTGTTAACAGACGCGAGAGGTACCACCAATAATGACAATGGCCCTCAAGGTACTATAGGTACAATCTATGGCGTGCGAATTAGTGAGCTGGCGTCGAACACCCGTAGAATCATTCGATCGGAGGCCAATATGAAAATCTCACGTCGAACATGAAGAACCTGCCATTGAGGCATGCAGGCTCCAAGGCACTGGAAGGGAGTCTCTAGATCAGCTTCCTGGATAATAAGTTGAAGTCGACAGGAAGTGACCTTGATCGAAGGTGGGCCATAGTGTTTCCCACATCATCGACACGAGACAGAGAAAAAATATTGTGGTGGATCAAAATTGTGTGAGCTATCAGAAATAGGTTGTTACTCTGCAGAGGTCAACTTCTCTTGAACATATCGGCGGCACGACAGTGAAATTGGCAGTATTTGACATCAATGGATCAGAGGTCATGGTGACGAGGCAATGAGTAGATGAGAGGTCAAACAGGATTACCCAAATCCATGTTGAAATTTGGTACCGGAGGACAGGTGGTTCCCTTAGGCTTTGATCTTTGGCCTAGGGAAAAGTGTCCAAAAGAATTTAATTTTTCTCCTAAAGTAACTTTATAATTTTATAAAGTTAAATCTAATTTAAAAGTGACTTTAAGTGATAAAGTTATTAAGTCTAATTTTAAAGTGACTTTTATAAAGTCAATGAAAAATTAGAAAGGAAAAGTGACTTTGGAAATAAATGACTAAGTGGGTCTTTATTAAAGTGGGGTGAATTAAAAAATAGAAAGTGAGATTTAAATGAGCATTTAATCTCAACCATTGATCTAAATCTATTTCAGCCATTGGATTTAGAGATCACCCAAAAGTCACTTGGATCACCCAAAAGTCACTTGGAGTTATATTAAAGGAGGAAAAGGAGGAAAATGTCATTCATTCTTTCATGAGCAGATTGGGAGAAGGAGAGCAAGAGAGCAAGAGAGATTTCTGAGCAGGAAGGAGAAGGAGACAGCAGCTTGGCACACATTCCAAGGCAGCAGTTGAGCAGATTTGTACAGCTGATTCAGCACATAGTGAAAGACAGATTTTTGCACAAAAATCGAGGAGCAGTTTGCTGATTTTTCTGCACACAAAACGGAGGTCGTACAGCATTTATTGTTGTCCTGTTTGCTGTAATTTCCAGATTGCTGTGAGGCACGGGAAAGGAGATAAGTTGTAAATTTGCTTGCTGATTTTTTGCTGAATAATTCTCACTGTAAAAAGACAATTTTCAGAAATAAAGAAGAGCTCTCAAACTGGTTTTCCCCAAGAGTTGTAGGGGGTTTTTCCAGGGTCAAGTTGACCAAAAATATCAGTGTTTTAATGTGTTTTAATGGCTGTTTTTAATTGCTGATTTTTAATTCTGCAATTTCCAGCATTCTGAAAAATTTCCAGAATTTGTGTTTTCAGCAATATTTATTTTTTTCAGTCTGTTAAATGTATGGTTATGGGAATGGGCATTTAACTACATGGGAGAAATAAGGAGAAACTGAAAACTGGGGTGGGAAAACATAAATTTTTTACATGGTATCAGAGCTTGAGTGCTGAAGGGCAGTTTGGGACAGCAAAAGGAAAAATTACAGTTGCTGATTTTTCACTCAGAAAATTCCAGCAAGCTGATTTTTTCATAAACAGCAGTTTTATCTTTACTACAACAGTGTTATTTTTCAGTTTTAGGACAGCAGGATGTCATTGGGATTGAGGGTGGAGGATAGGCTGGATGGGCATATAAATTACAGCGTTTGGAAGGAGAGAATGCAGAGTATCTTTGAGGAGGCAGAAGTCTGGGATATCATGGTGCATACCGCGCAGAACCCTGTTGTTGTGTCCACTGATGTTACTCAGTTGGCTGAGTATAAAAAGAAGAACAATAAGGGTAAGAGGCTGATTCTAGACGGAATCAAAGACCATTGCATTCCTCATGTGAGAGGAAAGAGCAATGCCCATGAGATGTGGACAGCATTGTCCAATCTCTACCAGAGTACCAATGAGAACCGGAAGATGGTCCTGAAGGAGAAGCTGAAGAACATTAAGATGGGGAATGATAGTGCAGCTGGATATCTCACAAAGATTACCAATGTGAGAGATGAGTTGGCAGCGATTGGAGAGGCCATTCCACCCACTGAGTTGGTGCGGATTGCAGTGAATGGCCTCCCCCGTTCATGGTTGAACTTTGCTGATGGGGTTTGTGCACGTGAGACCCTTCCCACATGGGAGAGGTTTTGGGATGATTGCATTCAGACAGAGATCAGGAAAGGACAGCTTGGGGCAGCCAAGCCAGTTGAGCAGGATGAGGACGTAGCATTGGTGGCAGGAGGCAAGAAAGGCAAAGGGAAGAAGCAGGCTTCCACAAGCAGTGGTGGGGGCAAAGGCAAAGGTAAAGGTAAACAGGGGAACACACAGAAGGACTATTCCAAGGTGAAGTGTTGGAATTGTCAGAAGATGGGACACTATGCAGTTGTGTGTCCGGAGAAGAAGAAGAAGAAGGGGAAGAACCAGGACGTGGCAGCTTCAGCAGAGATTGAGGACTTTGCAGGTCGTTTTGACCGGGAGTTTGCGTTCACTATGTGTGAGTCCTCTAGTGCAGGATCACCTGCCACACAGGTTCAGAGGGAGCATGCTTTTTCCTCGATTAGCGGAGCATCTTCAGGTATCTGGTATGTGGACAGTGGGGCTTCACGTCATATGACAGGAGTCTGTGAGTACTTCTCAGAGCTTTCAGAGAGTGGCACTGATATTGAGGTAGTACTTGGTGATGACAGAGTTGTTAGAGCAGTCGGGGTGGGGACAGTGACATTTCAGAGGGAGTCCAAACCTCCCTTGAAGGTGTCAGAGGTTCTTTATGTGCTAGGGATGAGGAAGAACCTCATAGCCGTCTCAGCTTTGGAGGACAGAGGATATGAGGTACTGTTCAAGGGAGGACAGGTGTTGATGTATCCCAGGGGCACTCCAGCTGATTCAGCTAGAGTGATAGGTGTACGCCATGCAAAGGTGTACAAGTTTGCATTTCAACCCCTTTTGGCATTGAGCAGTAGTACCGACAGCAGAGCTAGCAGTTCTGAGCTGTGTGAGATTTGGCACCGCATGATGGGACATATGTATCATGGAGCCTTGAGGACATTGCGGGAGATCACTACAGGTGTGCCAGATTTCAGTACTGATCACTTTGATACTTGCAGAGGTTGTGCGATGGGCAAGTTTGCCAAATCCCCTTTTCCCAGCAATGACAGCAGAGCGACGGGGATACTTGATTTGATTCATTCCGATGTGAGCGGTCGAATGTCTCATGTTTCCTTGAGTGGATATGAGTACTATGTTTTATTCATTGATGATCACTCCAGGAGGACCTGGATTTATTTTTTGAAGACCAAGAGTGAGGTCTTCAAGCGGTTTCAGGAGTTCAGAGCTCTTGTGGAGACTCAGACAGGTCGAAAGATCAAGTCCTTGAGGTCGGACAATGGAGGAGAGTACACCCTTGGAGAGTTTGTTGATTATTGTGCGGAGGCAGGCATTAGGAGGGAGTTCACTGTTCCTTACAACCCCCAGCAGAACGGGGTTGCGAAGAGGAAGAACAGATCCATCATAGGGGCTGCCAAAGCCATGATACATGATCAGGGGTTGCCATTGTTCTTGTGGGCAGAGGCCTGCAACACAGCTGTTTACTTGCAGAACAAGAGTCCGCATCGTGCTTTGGGGCACATGACTCCGGAGGAGGCTTTCTCTGGGAAGAAGCCTGATATTGGTCATCTTCACATCTTTGGATGCATTACATACTCCTATATACCCAAAGAGAAGAGGACCAAACTAGAGCCCACCGCAGAGAAGGGTATCTTTGTGGGCTACAGTGAGACCTCAAAGGCCTTTCGGATTTACATTCCTGCACAGAGGAGAGTTGTTGTCAGACGGGATGTGAAGTTCGAGGAGGACAGGGCCTTTAGGAGGTCACGGGAGTTAGAGTATCTGGATCAGCCAGACCCTCAGCAGCAGTTGAGTCAGTCGCAAGGATCCAGTGGGCAGGGATCAGGAGGATCCGGAGGTACATCTATGAGGATGTCAGGTCCATCAGTGAGCAGTGGCTCGCCGAGCCAGAGGGGTGGTGCTCCGGGCATCATGCAGAGCATTTCACAGAGCAGTTCACTAGGGAGTCCACTGATGGACAGTTCACACGGTACCTCAGCTTCTACAGGTTCAGGTGCAGGCAGGAGGACAGCAGACAAACAGTCAGGAGTTCAGGCTACTGATGGTGATGAGGAGGAGGAGTTTCATTCTCCTATGGGAGAAGCATGCTTAGGGAAGAGGAAGCCCAAGTGGCTTCAGGACACCTTGAGAGATGCCACATCTGTTGCTGAGTCGAAGAGGCCGGTCAGAGAGAGTAGACCACCTGAGAGGTTTTGTAGTTATATGGCGATGGTTACCAGCATCCTTGACTCTGAGCCTTCTAGCTATGAGGAGGCAGCTAGCCAGCAGGTCTGGAGAGAGGCCATGCAGGAGGAGTATTCTTCTATCATGAAGAATGATGTTTGGGAGGTGGTGCCGAGGCCTGAGGGCAAATCCGTGGTTACTTCCAGATGGCTTTACAAGGTAAAGCATGCTGCAGATGGCAGCATTGAGAAATTCAAAGCGAGGTTTGTGGCTAGAGGGTTCTCCCAGGTAGAGGGAGTTGATTATGAGGAGACCTTCGCTCCCGTGGCTCGATATACTTCGATCCGCTCCATTATATCGATAGCAGCAGAGATGGGTTGGAAGATCCACCAGATGGATGTGAAGACCGCATTTCTCAATGGCTTCATACAGGAGGAGGTGTACATTGAGCAGCCACAGGGCTTTGAGGTGCATGGGAAGGAGTCCCATGTGTGCAGATTGAAGAAGGCCCTTTATGGCCTGAAGCAAGCTCCCAGAGCTTGGTACTCCAGGATAGATGCATACTTGCAGGGGATGGGTTTCACAAAGAGTGAGGCAGATCCGAACCTTTACTTTATTGTGATTGGTGAGGAGCCTCTCATTCTGGTGCTGTATGTGGATGACTTGATCATTACAGGTGCAGAGAGACTCATAGAGCACTGCAAGAGAGATCTTGCGGCGGAGTTTGAGATGAAGGACATCGGCTTGATGCATTACTTTTTGGGTTTGGAGGTGTGGCAGGAGGAGGGGCATTTCTTCCTGGGGCAGGGGAAGTATATTGTGGACATCCTTAGCAGATTCCACATGGAGGATTGTAGACCCATGTCGACACCGATGATCACCAACTGGAAGAAGCTTCATGCTTCGGATTCCGAGTTGGTGGATCCCACATTGTACAGGCAGCTGATTGGTTCCTTGATGTATTTGGTCAACACTAGACCAGATATCTGTTTTGCAGTCAACACGATGAGTCAGTTTATGTGTGAGCCTAGGAAGGTTCACTGGGTGGCTGCAAAACACATTTTGCGGTACTTGCAGGGGACAGTGGATTATGGTCTGGACTACAGGCAGGGAGATGGAGTGAGATTGGCAGGATACACTGATTCTGATTGGGCAGGTTGTGCTTCTGATAGGAAGAGCACTTCAGGGTGTTGTTTTGGGTTGGGTTCAGCAGTAGTGTCATGGTTCAGCCGGAAGCAGCAGTCAGTAGCACTGAGTTCAGCGGAAGCAGAGTATATGGCAGCCAGTCTAGCTAGTTGTGAGGCTATCTGGCTTCGCAAGATGTTGTTTGGCTTATTTGGTCAGCCGTTGAGACCTTCAGTGATTTACTGTGATAATCAGAGTTGCATTAAACTCACGGAGAATCCAGTATTTCATGATAAGTCAAAGCATATCGGGATCAGATATCATTTCATCAGAGACTATGTTCAGAAGGGAGCTGTGAAGCTTGAGTATATTTCCACTGATGAGCAGGTTGCAGATATCCTTACCAAAGCCTTACCACGGGGCAAGCATGTCTACTTCAGAGACAAGATGGGTGTGGTGAGGAACACCTTCCTCGGTAAGAGGGAGTGTTGAAATTTGGTACCGGAGGACAGGTGGTTCCCTTAGGCTTTGATCTTTGGCCTAGGGAAAAGTGTCCAAAAGAATTTAATTTTTCTCCTAAAGTGACTTTATAATTTTATAAAGTTAAATCTAATTTAAAAGTGACTTTAAGTGATAAAGTTATTAAGTCTAATTTTAAAGTGACTTTTATAAAGTCAATGAAAAATTAGAAAGGAAAAGTGACTTTGGAAATAAATGACTAAGTGGGTCTTTATTAAAGTGGGGTGAATTAAAAAATAGAAAGTGAGATTTAAATGAGCATTTAATCTCAACCATTGATCTAAATCTATTTCAGCCATTGGATTTAGAGATCACCCAAAAGTCACTTGGATCACCCAAAAGTCACTTGGAGTTATATTAAAGGAGGAAAAGGAGGAAAAGGTCATTCATTCTTTCATGAGCAGATTGGGAGAAGGAGAGCAAGAGAGCAAGAGAGATTTCTGAGCAGGAAGGAGAAGGAGACAGCAGCTTGGCACACATTCCAAGGCAGCAGTTGAGCAGATTTGTACAGCTGATTCAGCACATAGTGAAAGACAGATTTTTGCACAAAAATCGAGGAGCAGTTTGCTGATTTTTTTGCACACAAAACGGAGGTCGTACAGCATTTATTGCTGTCCTGTTTGCTGTAATTTCCAGATTGCTGTGAGGCACGGGAAAGGAGATAAGTTGTAAATTTGCTTGCTGATTTTTTGCTGAATAATTCTCACTGTAAAAAGACAATTTTCAGAAATAAAGAAGAGCTCTCAAACTGGTTTTCCCCAAGAGTTGTAGGGGGTTTTTCCAGGGTCAAGTTGACCAAAAATATCAGTGTTTTAATGTGTTTTAATCGCTGTTTTTAATTGCTGATTTTTAATTCTGCAATTTCCAGCATTCTGAAAAATTTCCAGAATTTGTGTTTTCAGCAATATTTATTTTTTTCAGTCTGTTAAATGTATGGTTATGGGAATGGGCATTTAACTACATGGGAGAAATAAGGAGAAACTGAAAACCGGGGTGGGAAAACAGAAATTTTTTACAATCCACGGAGGCAAGTGAAAAATGAGATGAGATATCCCCACCCAGACACGAAAGCAGACAAGTGCCATGTTCAAGAGCGACATATTGCCGACACGACAATAATTATGGTTCCATTTTCCCCTACCATTTCTGGCGAGTACACCAATTATTTTTATTTACAAGCTTGATGGGGATAGCATATGCTTGTAACGTCATCTTGACAGACTCCGATGTCATTAAGTTTTAACGAGTCTGACAAAGGAAAAACTCGGCGTCTTTTCATGTTTAGAGAGTTTGAAAAGACTGCGGAAAATAAAACTCCAAAGGTGTCCTTTTTCGTAAAGTTGTGTCTTTCAAGCCCGAAAAAGTATAAAACAATGCTTGAAAGAACCGCCCGACCATTACGATCGAGGAGTACTTTTGATAAGTAGTGATTTCAACCTGAAAAAGTAAAAAAGCGATCGAAACCATGTCGTTTCAAAACTATTAACGAACCTGAAACGACAAAGGTCCGACGATCTTTTCGTTTTTACACAGTCAGAAAAGAGTTTAAAGACGGCCGCCTCTTATTTACGTTTAACGAGTCAAGAGGGATAACTCGGCGATCTTTTCATGTTTAGCGAGTCAGAAAAGAGCTGAAAGATGACTCCATAGTGACTTTTTTGTGTATTTACCGAGTCCGAAAAAGTATAAAATATAACTCGTTTCACCATCGAAGTTGCGTAAAAGACCTGTCACTGCACAAGAAGCAATCTTAAAATCCATTTTCGACCACAAATATATTAAAATATTCAAAAAATAACTTTTTAAACCTAAAAATGAGTCAAAAAGTCTATAAATATGGTGAAAATGTAAAAATAGAATTACTTTTTACTTTTTACCTCTTGAATAGTAGTGGTGGTCCGTTTGGGGGGCAAACTTCAGGCGGTGATTACAGCCAATCCGTGCAACCATTCGAGATTTCGTCGGTTCCAAGTAAGAGGTGCTTCCTTTGGATTTATTTCCATTCCTTTTTTATGCATTTTGTCCCCTGATTGAGCCTCTGTAAGGAGGAATTTGAAATTTAGGGCCGCGCCCCATTGGCGCGGGTATCTGGCACGGGTCCGCGCCAATGGGGTGATTTACCCAAAGGTGCCGCGCCAACCGCGCGACCTAATTTTTACCTTGAATTTCATCATTATTTTTGAAATTTGTTCGGTTTGTAAGCTTACCAGTGTTCCAATAATGACTTATTCATCCTTGTGGGTGCAGGAAACAAGCAAAAATGGTGGTGGAATGGAAAGAATGGGAACATGATGCTGTAGATGCCTTGGCCATCGAGGATGAGGGATGTATGAACGCTTTGAGGGACTGTGGTCTCAAGAAGTTCTTCCTCACATCTTATCTGTGAGCTCAGCCTGAGTTATTGCAGTTCATAGTGGATGCTTGGGATGTTGATGACCAAGTATTTCGCTTACGGGACCAAACCTTAGAGCTGGACGTGTCTGATGTGTATTTCATTACTGGGCTATCACGGAGAGGGGCGAGCCCTATTTTGACCGGAAGCAGACCTTCCGGAGAGAAGATAGGTGAAGTGAAGGCTCGAGTGTGTCCAGAGGCACAATTTGGGAGAAACAGTGCCAAGGTGGATATCTCCACCATTCAGGATTTGGTTCTTAAGGTGATATTGTTCACCATCACGCGTGCAGCTAGGGTACAGGCGCCCCATGAGGCGAGCAAGAATCATCTGTTACTAGCGACAGAATGCCTCAGCCCCACCATCTTTGACTGGGCTACAGCGGTGACTACCAACATCAAAAGGCAGCTTACAAAGTGTAAGCGCGGAGAAGTGAAACAGTTCGGGTATGGCTCAATTGTGGTGTCGTTCTTCTTGGAACGATTACCCCTCTTTCAGATGCAGGGAGCTGTAGTGGCTGATCCATTGCCACGAGAGCCTAGGATGACACGCTGGGCAGCATTGATGCCCAGAGGAGGAGGGGGCCAGCAGATGTCTTGGCGGCCCGAGTTCTTTATATGGCTCCGTCGTCAGCTGATCGTAGTGGAGGATTGGCCATACGCGGGGACTAATTTCATGGGGGATCCAGACCTCCCACTGCTAGAGGAAGAGGAATGGGACGAGGAGCTGGGTATGATTTCTTCATTTTTTGATGTTTTATGTATTTTTTTTTTTGTTAATACATGCATGTTCTGATAACAGTCATATGTACATGCAGATGTAGGCCCAGAGCGACCAGCCGGCTTGTCTCCTATAGCGCGGAGGGGCCAACCCGCAACCGACCCTCAGGCAAGGGGTGTCGTGGGGGAGGAGCTGGTGCAGAATCTCGAGGGACTCACCCAAGGGATTCCGGGTTACGCTAGATTGGCGGACGTGCCCTTTGCATACCAGAGGCACACAGTGGGAGTGCCAACTCGTATCCATCGTTTGTTGAGACGATTGGTGCGTGCGGTGACGTGCTATCATGAGCACCACCACGACTAGACTTCTAGGCTTCTTTCATGCATATTTTTGGGGGACATGTCGTCCCAGGATGTATCAGGATGAACATGTATTGTTTTTTGGACTATGTAACGCACGCGGTGCAAACATTATGACACACACATATATATACATATGCCTATGGTTTATTATTGTGCTTTTATGTGCTTGCTTGTATAATATTTTGATTATAAATTACACAAATGTCTATGTAATACATGATTAGCCAATGCATCAGATAATGTGTTTAATCGTCGTGGAATATGCTGATATGTAATAAAATCAAAGTTCCTTTCTAACAATCTCACACGTAAATACAACCTTAGAATGCGATGGTCTCTGACGGAATATCGCTTGTTGAGCTGGTGGACGACAAGTTGAGAGTCTAGGTTCACTACCAATGCACGAATGCCGAGATTAATTGCTTCAGTAAGTAGCTCAATTACAGCACAATATTCGGCGACATTGTTAGTGGTACGATCCAAACACACACCTTGAAAATCAATCAACTCGCCATGAGGATCATAGATCACCCGCGCCGCAGAGGACAAGTTGCGAGTACTGCGGCAGGCACCATCAACGAAACCAACATAAGGTGCGTCAGACATCTGCACAAGAAGCAAAAGACACAATAAGCGGCAGTCACGCCTTTAAAACTAACACACATACACACAACACACCTGCTAAAGTACATGTATGTACAAAATAAAGTGTACAAGCATCATGCATAGTACTTTTTCAAGTACAGCCCGTTTCGGGGCTTCCCGAGAGGGTTCCCTTCATAATCAATTAGCTCGTAGGCCCCTTTTTGCAAAAATTTCTTGACAATGTAAGGGCCTAGCCACATAGGCTCGAGTTTTCCTACTCCCAGCTTATCGTTTGCCTGATCGTATAGCAGGACTAAATCTCCCTCAACAAAAGAACGTGGATGGACAGTCTGATCGAAGTGAGTCTTGACTCGCTTCTTTTGTGTTTCGATGGCCAAAGAGGCTAATCGACGGGTCTCATCTAGCCGTTCCAGGTAAAGAAGGCGTTCTTCTAACGGAGTAGTGTTGGGAAGTAGCTCGACAACCAATTTTAATGAAGGGATTTCGCACTCGATTGGAAGGGTAGCCTCTAGTCCATAAACTAGTTGAAATGGAGTGAAACCGGTGGCATCCTTCACAGAGGTTCGGTAGGCCCACAAGGCAGGGAACAACATCAAATGCCAGTTAGACTTATGCATGCCAACGGTACGCTGAAGCATTGTAACCAAAATCTTATTGATAGCTTCAACTTGGCCATTGGACTGAGGGTAGTATGGAGTCGAACTATCGTGCTGTAAGCCTAGCTGGGTTGTTAGTTCCATCATCATATGATTACGGAAATGCTTCCCGTGATCAGTGACGATGGCTTGAGGGACGCCGAATCGCGAGATAACATGGTTGAATAAGAATTGCGCCGCTGTGTGACCGTCTTCAGTTAATGTAGGCATCGCCTCGGCCCATTTAGTAAAGTAATCGACAGCAACGATAATAAACCCATGCCCCCCGGCCGAGCGAGGGTTACAGGTCGTATAATCAATGCCCCATTTTTCAAAAGGGCCGACGGTGACAACAGGGTGCAATGGAGCGGGAGGCGCTCGCATCTTCCGCTGGTATATCTGGCACTCATGACAAGAGCGGACGACAAGAATGCAATCCTTAAAGATAGAGGGCCAAAAGTAGCCAGCACGAAGGATTTTTTGGGCAGTAGCATATCCGGACATGTGACCACCACAGGCACCAGAGTGGCAGTCATTCAAGACACGCTCAGCTTCCTCGAGAGTTAGACATCGGCGGAGAACATAGTCGGCGCCGAGGCGATAAAGTGTGTCCCCAATGATACGGTATGGTTGAGACTGATGATGAATCCTTCACCGAGCGTCTTTGGACACGCCAGGGCGAAAGGAGGACGTTTGTAGATATATAATGATATCCCCGTACCAGGGATCGAGGGTGCTAATGAGAAATAAAGTCTCATCCGGAATATGATCCTATGAGTGAGAGGGCGGGGAAGAAGATGGCAAAGAGCAAAGTAACTCAGCAAATAAAATGGATTTCTTGGACTTGGCAGTGGTAAATTCCAAGTCGAACTCTTGGAGGATGAAAATCCACTTTGAGTACTTGCCCCCCAGCAACTGGCGTGACAAAATATACGTCATGGGGTTGCAATCAGAAATCACGATGGTAGTGCGCAGCAGAATATAGTGACGGAAGCGTTGGACAGCACAAACGACGGCCAAAGCCAACTTCTCGACATAAGCATATCGAGTTTCCATGTCTAAAAGATTGCGGCTGAGATAATATACAACATGCTCAGTGTCATCATCGTCAGTTTGAACGAGAACCATGCCGATAGTGGTGTCGGCGGCAGCCAAATACAGAGTGTAGTCACGATGATAGTTCGGAGGACAGAGCAATGGAGCAGAAACAAGGAGACCCTTGAGACGCTCAAAATATTCCTGAGCGATGGTATCCCAATGAAAAGGGACATCTCGCTTTAGCAACCGTGTGAAACCTTTAGCCACCTCGGCATAGTTTGGAACGAATCGTCTTAGAAAATTTGCTTTACCCTGCAAGCTTTGCAATTGTTGTAAAGAAGCAGGGGGAGGAAGATTTACTATAGCCTCGACTTTAAGGGGATCCAAACGGATGCCCTCTCGGGAGACGACAAACCCAAGAAGTCGGCCGGATTCGACGCAGAAGACACATTTGTGAGGATTGAGTCTGATTCGGTAGTGTCGACAGCGAAGAAAGATATTGCGAAGGTGAGTAGGGTGGTCCTGACGTTTGGCTGAATGAGCTGGGAGATCATCCAGGTATGGCTGTACAATGTGTCGAATGTCATGAAAATCATAGGACATTGCACGTTGGAAGGTAGAACCAACATTTTTGAGACCGAAAGGGAGCTTCTTATAGGCAAAAGTGCCCCATGGACAGATAAAAGCGGTCATGTGTTGATCAGCGGGAGCAATATTAATCTGGTTATATCCAGAAAAACCGTCCATAAAAGAGTACATTTCGCTTCCGGCACACTCGTCAATAATTTGATCAATGAATGGTGTGGGGAAATTATCCTTAGGAGAGGTTCGATTAATATCACGATAATCGACACAAACACGGATGGTACCCTGTTTTTATTCACAGGTACGATATTGGAGACCCAATCTGTGAGTGGGATAGGATAAATAAAACTGGCTTTAAGAAGCTTCTCTACTTCCGCCTTAATAGCTGCAGCCTTTCGGGGGTGTACAGGGCGTAAACGTTGACGAACAGGCTTAGCACCCGGGTATGTGATTATCTCATGCACCACTATGCTAGGATCAATGCCGGGCATTTCTTCGTAGGACCATGCAAAGACGTCACGAAATTCACGAAAAAGATTGGTATAAAGTCGAATCTCCTCCGGAGTACAAGTGACTCCAATGTGAAGATGTTCGACAATCCCTGGTTTCACAGAGATGTCGATGGGCTGGGTTTGCGTAATGTTTGCCATATTTCCTTCAGAGGACACTTGATAAACTTGGATAGGTGTTTGAAGGATTTGAAATGGGAGACAAGGAGCAAACCGCTCGAGACAAGTAAGCATATCCTGATGGGCAGGGAGAAACGAGGAACGATGGTGAGAATCATGCCAAGGAGGTTCCTCGAGAGACATAGTCTCAATAAAGGCTTCATTGGAAGGGAATGTTTCTTTTAAAGGGTCCAAAGAAGTCTCATCTACAAGCCATGAAGATGGAGCAAACGAGTCGAGAATCTTACTCGAAGGAGCAAGTTCAGAAGAGGGAGTCGATGCAGCAATGATTTCGACATAGTTGAGCTCGGTAGGACTCAACGGCATCTGGTCACCCCAAGAATCTACTTGGTCGGTGGGAGGGAGGATCCACGGATCAAAACAAGTAGTAATCATATTGACGGAAGCGACGTTAGGAGGTGGGAGCGGAAAAACACCCATGAGGGCGGGATCTTTGAAAAGCCCGGCTCCCAGACTCTCAGATGATTTGGAGGCATGCTCCACAAAAGGGATGTTGCCTTCAGAAGAGGAAGCGAAGAATGACAGCTGGTCTACGGTAACAATCTTCCCTTGATGAGGGAAACGGATGATACGAAACAAAGATGAAGCTACAGCTTGCATCGCGTATATCCAGCTACGTCCAAGAAGGAGGTTGTAGGTAAGACTAGCATCAACAACTTCAACTTCCATTTCGACCGTCTTCCCTTCCAAAGAGATGGGCAAACGTTGGAGTATACCATAAGGCCGGGATGCTCTTCCATCAAAATATTCCAAGGTTGTAGGAGACTGGCTCAGCGTCGGAGATCCAATAGCTTTCCAACAGGCAACAGACATGATGCAAGTTGAAGCACCTTCATCAATGACTGTACAATGAATTGTTTTGGAATTAATAATAACCTGTATGAGGAATGCGATTTGGGGAGGCAGTCTCTGCGTATGGCATTCTAAGTCAAAAGTAATCAAATCTGAGTCGGCCGGGTCTATGCCACCGATAGTGGATAGCAAGGACTTCCTCTGAGAAGGGCAACTCTGGAGAACTTCTAAAGCGGACATAGCCGATGGAGTCTGAGCTAAGTCCTCAACGATATTGTAGTGTTGTGCAGCACGAGCATTTGGGTTGTAAGAAGATTTTCGGAGTACTCCTTTTGGAGGGGGTTGACTAGGCGTCTCAGTACTAGGTCTCTCGATGTGGAGCGGACCTGAACTGAACGAAGGAGCACTAGAGGGGACCTCAGGCTCTTTCCCGGCAGATGACGGATAATCTTTTGTTCGAGTACTGATGTGGACAGGTATCGTTCCAGCCATAAATACTTGAGAATAAAGGAAGAGGGAGGTTGAGAGGGGTCAGCCACCATTTGAGTTTGTTGCGAGGGAAAGGGTTCTTTGAGCACCGCAGGAGTCCCGGGAGTGCCTTTCAACAAACGACTAACTTCGGACCGCCTAGGGCAGTCTTTGGTATAGTGATCTTCATCATAGATAAGACAAGGATACTTGAATTTGCGCTTGGAACCTTCCTCGGGCGGAGGTTTAGGGGAGTCCTGTTTAGGTTGATCTGGCTTATTTTTCGCTTTCCCTTTCTTCTTTCCTTTCAAGGCTTTGTCTGCCGTGGTGGACTGGACGACATTGACCTCGGAAGTAATATTCGAAGTGGGTGTTACCTGAGAAGTGTGTTCATTCGAAGCATTTGATTTTTGCTTCCCAGGGTTCGCGGAATTTTTCTTCGAGGACGAATTAACAGAACCAATAATACCGTCAACAGTTGGTGTTGGCGGGGCTTTGGATGTTCCTGGTCTCGGGGCATCAGGCAGATAATCATACAATGTACCAGACTGAGAATAAACCAAGTCAAGGTACTGAGCGCGCGCGATAGCTTGCTCTTCAGTGACACACGCCCCCATGGCAATGTCCCGAGCTATTGGAGGAACGAACGAAGTCGTAAACCAATTGGTAAGAAGTTGGTCAGGAATCCAAAATTTGATCATACGTCTACGCCGTCTCCATTCATGGATATGATCAGAGATATGCGTAGCCGTTGTTTGTCTTAAGGATGTCAGGAGGTGTGTACCCGTTTCATATCGAATGGGCAACTGAAATGAGTAAGGAATGCCATAGCCAACGAGTTGAAATCCTGAAAGGATCCGCGAGTGAGCTTAATATACCACTTAGCTGCAGAGCCAGTGGGAGTCCTTTGAAAAAGGCGAAGCCGAATCGAATCATCAAGCCACGAATTGGATGAACACCACAAGTGATAGGTCATGACATGAGCTTGTGGATCTTCATTAGCTTTACCATCGAATTTTGGACAGTCACCGGGAATTTTCGTTGGAACCGGAGGCCAATACGGATTATGGAGAATAGGATCATTGGTCAGTTTGGACACATCCGGTAATTCTAAAGTCGCTAAGAAAGGTAACTGAGGATTGAAGGACATCTGGGGCTGCTGGTAGGATGGAGCACCAGGGTTCCAACCAATTGGCGGTTGCCCCCATGGGCTTGGTCCGGACGGATTTGGCCCCATAGGGTTTTGTCCATAGGGATTTTTGTTCTGCCCCCCAACGTTCCATGGATTACCAAACTGTCCTGCAGGAGCACCATACGGTTGCGGATAATTCTGATAAGGATTCGCCTGCAGTTGTTGATAATTTTGATATGGGGCAAACGAAGGTTTCCCTTGAGGTTGCTGGTAACCATACGGTGGCTGGACTCCAAACTGAGTTTGAGAAACAGGCTGAGTTTGGGATTTAATTCCAACTTGCATTTGAAGACCAGATGGGGCCTGGGGTCCAGCTTAGGGAAAAAAACCGGGTTGAGCAGCGCCAGAAGGATGTCCTGTAGGTTGGGCTATCTGGCCGGAAGGATGACCTTGTTGATATTGAGGTTGGCCCACCTGCCCAGAAGGTTGTACTTGCTGGGGGTGGAGTTGTTGTTGCACAACTGAGGGTTGTCCTAACGGACCAGATGGCCAAGTAGGCTGGGCAGTTGGTTGCCCTGATTGGATTTGAGGCTGGCCGACTTGCCCAGAAGGTTGACTATACTGGATGATGGGCTGACCATGTGGTTGAGCAGCTTGTCCAGATATTGGACCATATTGGACATTAGGTTGGTTTGGGTGAACATATGTTTGACCAATTTGTCCAGTAGGATAACCTTGCTGGATACCAGGTTGGGCTTGTTGAACAGAAGATTGACCTGAGTTACCAGAAGGTTGAGCATAAGAGGTGAAAGACGGACCACCAGAGGCGAAAGGTTGTCCCTGGAAGGGTTGTCCTTGTTGGTCTTGATGAGGTGGTCTTTGGGATTGCGCAGACGATACTTGGCCACCATGATAAGAGGTGGGGCCCCAATCAATTGACAGCGGAACTGAAATCTCAATAGTCGGTTGAGACGACAAAGGCCTACCAAGACGTGGTAAATACTGATCGTATGGCCCCTCTGCTGGGATGTTTGATGTAGGATCAAAGACTCCGAATAAAGAGGCCGAAGGACGACTGAAAATAGGAGTCGAAGAAGCTACACATACCGTGGGAACGGTTGGGATTGAGGTAACAGACGTACTGCGACTTTGTGGAGTAAAAGGCTCCGTGGTGGGAAAAGCGAGTTGTGACCAAATAGAACTCGTGAAGGGAGTTCCAGAGGACATAACATCCTTTAATGCTTTATAGCTGGGAGGTAGTCTCCCAGTAGTAGGGGTACTACTAACGAGTATAGGTTCCGTTGCGGTGGGAATTTCACCGCTTGTCGCAACGGATTCTTCAGTCAAAGTAGGGGATACGTCCTCCATGTCGGAAGAAAATAGTGGGGCTAAAACACGAGGGGAAGTGTATTCCCAAAAAGGGATACCGTCCTCAGAAGGTTCCCAAATGGGGTTCAAATGAAATTCGTAAGTCTCGTCGCCTGGAGCACGAGAATTAATCGGTTGTATACTCGGAATAACAGGAAGAGTTTCACTCACAACCGGTATCTCGGCAAAGGAAGAAGATGAAATTGGTAATTCCGCCAGGATGAAAACTTCACAAAATCCTAGGGAATCTAACGAGACAGGACCCTACTCAAACTAATGCAGACAAGATCTAACTGGGTAAATGTGAATCGTGGCCGAATAAATTTTAAGACAAAGGAATTAAACTTGACCTTTTCATGTTTTAAGAGTCGAGAAAAGGACAAAAAGATGATTCTAGTCTCCTTCGAATATTTAGTGAGCCCGAAGTGAAAAATGCTCAGGTGAACCTTTTCTTTTAGGGAGTCCGAAAAGGGTCAAAAGTGACTACTATGGAGAACTAGGCAAAAGGTTTACCAAACAATCCGTAAAACTACTTATACACCTTGGCAATTAGATGAAAACCAAGGACTTCCCGTACGGCAGTCAATCTTCCCGAATGCTGTGTTCAGTGCATTACAGCTTGTAAGGCGGCAGACACGGCTTCCTGTGGATAAAGGATGATAACCTAGTGGGGTCTCCACATATACTCGACGGTACGTGGGAGCACAAGTCCGTGCTAGACCACTATCGAGTCACAAAAGGAGGAATCACCCAACCATAATGTGAAACAACAGTGACTAGGTTTAACGACGCCGGAACACGTCTCTAGCCTAGACCTCTAGAATGTATGCGTTAAGTTCCAATGCGTTTTTAGATTCATTCAGTTCATTTTACAGTTGATCTTTGATTAGGTTTCAGTTTTCAGGTCCTACCGTATGTGATCTCTCACAATTTCCTAAATGCAAGCTATATGCCAAAATGTATCATTCCATTCGATGAATGCTAACTACAGAAGAGTTGAGATCTTTCAAACAAACAAAATGATCATCAAACAATCAACAAAGATTCTAATGCAGCTAATGGCAATAAACGAAACTTTTTCTTTTCTTTTTTTTTAAAAGTGACTAATTGCTAATCACAGTGAAGAATGCTAACTTCTATTGACTAATGCAATGCAAAAAGATCGTTTGTTTTTTTTTTAATGGCATAATGCACTTAAACAAATTTTGAGAGATGATAACAAAGAGTAAACAGACAAATTTCACTCAATGAAAATAGAATCAAGTCTGAAACACCAAGACAATCTGTCAAGCCAAGAAG
The DNA here is from genome assembly GCA_031772625.1 of Pinus tabuliformis. NCBI lineage: Eukaryota > Viridiplantae > Streptophyta > Pinopsida > Pinales > Pinaceae > Pinus > Pinus tabuliformis. The sequence continues at coordinate 1,704,557,137 of CM062818.1, forward strand.
AATCACAAAGACCTCAATGAGCTATGTGATCTAAGCCCAAACGAAGCCAAGTGAAATCCAAACGAACAAGAGGTGGATTGCTCGAAGCACACAATAAAAAGTTTTGACAACCACTAGACAAGTGCAAAAACAGCCAAGAAACTGCCACGGAAGGCTCGATGTACAAAGCCATTAGATGCTCTAGGGCTGGGATATGAGACCGATGGAAAGAGGCAAACACCCGAAGGATGAAGGTCAAAAACCAGTCAAACAGAGCTCTGACACACTCCAGTAGCTGAAAAAGATGTGAAAAGACAGAAATCTGAGTTTAGAAGGCTTCCAAACAAGCAAACTGGCAAAGTTCACAGGACTGGTGCGACTGTCAGTCTATAACTCGCGCTATTAAGGGATTAGCACGAGTTTCTTTTGTGCAACCTGCGCCCACTGGCGCGACTGTCAGGTAGAAAAACACACTAATAAAGTTTGCTGGCTTAAAAATAAATCAAGCAGTCCAGGGTCTGATCGACAGTATCCAGACAGATCAAGCAGCAAGAAACAACTTAAAAATCCAACCCAGAAAGCTTATCTAAGCAAGCAAACAAGAGAAAACCAAAGTGCAAGGCAAATTGAAAGTGGATTATGAGAACCAACCTGAAGTCCAACGCTAGTGTTGTGGAAGAGTTGATACTCCCATTCCCTTGCTCCAGCAGGTCACAATCCTCACGATCTCCGCGAATGGATACCTGCACATGCAAAGAACGAAGCGAATACAAGCATAAACATTATCATAAAATCCACTAAATACAACCATATATCGATAAGAAAAGATATAGATCAAACATTATCATAATGAACAATAAGATCAGAACCATAATGATAGTCGTTTATTAATGGTAATCAACAGAGAAAAGTACAACCAAGGTTCTGACGTTGAATCCCTCCTCTGGCTGGGGGAACAGCTACATATGTCTTGCAACAAGCCTTTCTCTCTCTTTGATTATGAATGCAAAGTTTAGACTTCTAAAAGTATAATCTCCCTATGCTCCAAAACTCTTACTATCACTCAAAAACTAGCACTATCACTAGCTTGTCAAATGCATGAGGACAGGCTTTTATAGATGGAGGAGGGGAAGAAGATACAATGAATCAAGACACCCATTATGGATTGGCATTATCCCCAAAAAGCCATTGTGGATAGATGTAAGGGATAGATGATGAATCTCGACATCCAAGAGATTAGCATTATCCTCAAAAACTTCATGATTTGAAGGGAAAAAACATCCAGGCGCGCGTTTGTTAAAAATCTTTTCCAAACTCGGTTGGTGCGGGTGTAACTCTAAGACAGAGCGCCAACTGGTGCGGGTAGTACATTGTGGACCCGCGCTAATGGAAAAAGGGCACTTTTTAGGGATATTTTGCAGGAGATGTCTTCAAGGCACATGAAGTCCATACTTAGGGGAACATAATGCAAGTGTTTTTAAGTTATGTCACTGCTCACAGGTCCCGGAATGAGTCCTCCAAAGTGCGGGAAAGGGGTAACGGGGACGGTGACCAATGGTGACAAATTACTGTGTAACACTTAGGAACAAGATATATGTGCCAGACATCAGTGAGATCAAGAAGGTGACCTTGAGGGAGTTTCATGCAAAACCATATTCAGATCACCCAGGCTATCAGAAGACATTGACTGCAGTGAAGAAGTTTTATTATTGGTCGAATCTGAAGAAGGATGTAGCAGAGTTTGTGGCTAGATGTTTGGATTGTCAGCAAGTAAAGGCATAGTGTAGGCATCTAGGTGGATTTCTACAGCCAATTGCGATTCCAGAATGGAAATAGGAGGTCATTTCTGTGGACTTTATCACAGATTTGCCGAGGATAGTAAGGCAATATGATTCCATCATGGTTGTTGTGGACAGATTGGCAAAGGTTGCACACTTCATTCCATTGAAGACTACATATTCAACTAGTGATGTGGCATAGGTGTTCATCAGAGATGTGGTCAGATTTCATGGTGTTCCAAAGATGGTTGTGTCAGATAGGGATGAAAAGTTCACTTCCAAGTTTTGGAAGGAGTTGTTTGGGGGTCTGGGCACAAAGTTGGCCTTCAGTACAACTTATCATCCACAAAAAGATGGACAGAGAGAGGGTCAACATGATATTGGAGGACATGTTGAGGATGTATGTGATGCATCAACAATGAAAGTGGAAGAGTATCTTCCACTGGTAGAGTTCGCTTACAACAATGGGTATCATGAATCTTTGAAGATGAGTCCATTTGAGGCATTGTATGGGCAGAGTTGCAATATTCCCATTAGTTGGAGTGATATGGTTAACAGGGTGTTGATTGGACCAGACATGTTGGCTGAAATGGAACAGGAAATGCATGTAATCAAGAAGAATATGAAAGCAACACATGATAGGAAGAAGAGCTATGCATATCAGAATAGGTTTGTCAAGGAGTTCCAGGTTGGGGAACAGGTGTACTTATGCATCAAACCAAAGAAGAGCTTCTTTTGGATTGGATCCTGTGCCAAGATGACACCACAGTTTTATGGAACTTTCAAGATTATTAAGAGGATTGGGCTAGTAGCCTATCGAATTGCACTGCCTCCGACAGTGAAAGTCCATGATGTTTTCCATGTGTCATTGCTTAAGAAATACGTTAAATATGTTGATAATATGATTGACTAGTTTATTTTGCAGGTGGAGCCAGACGGAGAATTCCAGCTGGAACCTTAGTGTATATTGCAGAGAACAATGCTCATGCTTCGGAACCGAGCAATCGAGCAGGTTAAAGTGTAGTGGAGGCACTTTGGGCCCAATGAAGCTACATGGGAGATGGCGAATTAGATGCGGGCTAAGTATCCTTCATTGTTTTTCGGTTGAGGCAAAACAATTTGGTATGATGGTTGGTATATGTTTTGGTGTGATGTTTTGATATATGTACATATGTATATTGATGTAAATACCACCATGAGCTATGTTATAAATCTCTAATAAGCGGTACAAGTGTCATGTTGTTATGTTTCCATGTTGGTTTTCTTTTCAGCAAGGTGGGCATTATAAATATTGCATTGAGTTATGTTATAAAGCTCCATGGGTAGTATGTTTTCTTTTCAGTGGTTTTGCTGAGGTATAGGCATGGTTGAACATCGAGGACAGTGTCCTCTAAGGGAGAGGGTTCTGTAACAGCCCTGGTGAAAATTCCATGTAATAAAAGTTAATAAAGGAAAAAATAATAACCACGGTTGATGGGACACTTATTCCAAGCTGAATGTTGGGCAAGACATCCTAGTGTCGGTGTTAATTGGTTTATTATGGCTAAGGAAATTGGCAAAGGAAATGGCTAAGGCTTTGGAAAGGAAAAATGGAAATTTATTTATGAAAATAATGGAAATTAGGAGAAAAGGAAGGTGAAAGGTCTTAAGTTGCATGTGAGGAGGAAAATGAAGAAAATAGAGGCCTAATTGATAAAAAGGCTTATGAGAATCACTTTGTAACTTTTTGACAATTTAATTTTGGAGCTCTCTCATTATTCTTTCTCTCTCTCTCTCTCTCTCTCTCTCTCTCTCTCACTATAGAAAACATGTATGTAGGTTAACTCGATAATGCAATATAAATCAAAGCAGTATACTATAACCTACTTCTATTATCAATTTGCGGAACCTTAAAGATCGAGCTGAACAATATAACCAGAAGAAGAAGAATCAATGCACAATACACATGAAAATACTTTGGGGAAAGCCTCAGCTAAAAACCCCACTATCTGTATTATCATACAAGGTGGAAATACATAGGAATTATACAAAGCCTTAGCTCTCACAACTAACCATCTCTCAGTACAATCCTCATAGATGGTCACAGGAAATCTTGGCTTCTCTCAAGCCTTCCTCTCTTCCCTCCAAGCTCCTATTTCCTTGTGTTGTTCCTCTGGGATGATTCTCCTTCAACCAAGTGGAACACTCTGATCTCACACACTGTCAAAACTGCGCAATCCTCAAGGAATGATTACTTGACTGCATGCATGAGTTTTCTTTATAAGAAAACACATGAAACTGATAGTACACCGTCCTTGTCTTTAATCTCAACTGGGTCTTTCTCGGAATAGACATGCATGAATTTATGATGAGGGAATCTTCAGTTAACTGGATTAGCACTAGTTGAGTGCATGCTTGCATCAACTGACTGTTAACTCAGCATTAGTTCCTCAAACAGTTTGGAACTAATTAACTAGACTTAACTTAGTAAACTAAGTTAACTAATTACAACTCAAATATAACTCAATATTATCTCCTTAATTTAAGGGATAACTCTTGCATGACTTCAAAAAGACTTCTAACTTGAATTTCTCCCACTAATTAATTCAAAATGAATTAATTAATTATTTCCAAGTAGCTGTGAAGACTAAATTTGATTTTAATTCACAATTTAATTCAAGGACAAATTAAATTGGAATATTCTTATTGCCACATTTCAACACTCCCTCTCAACAACGAAGGGATTATCTTCCACCTCGATCCTGTCTCTATGGAACTCGAATTTACACTTTGACAATGCCTTTGTCAAAATGCCAGCATCTTGCTCCTCTGTCGAAATATATTGCAGCAACATGATCCTCCCATCATCAGCAACTTGCTTTACCTTGTAAAGCCAATGGGAACTCACAACTGACTTGTTCTCCAGTCTCGGAACCACGTCCCAAACACTGTTACGAACTATGGAGTCATACTCCTCCACCATAGCATCAACCCAAATCGGCTGCTGCACTGCTTCCTCAAAGGAAGATGGCTTGGTCTCAACACATTCCCCAACAAGGGCCATGTATCCAGTGTACCTGTCAAGTGATCTCCTCTGTCCGCATTGAGAAGATGGTGCTCCCACATTCTCTCTTGCATCCTCCAACGATTTGTCAGCTTCTCTTGTGCGCTTCTATCCATCTCTGGAAGAATCTGCTTGAGTGGATGTATCCACTTCTGGATCCTCTGCATGTTACTGCTCCGCATCATTCTGAGGCTCCTCCTCCTTAGGAACCAACAGCTCCTCCATAGCCTGTAGTTGGAGCTCCCTCTCAAGGGAAAATCGCATGGCCTTCTACTCATCAAACTTGAGATCTTTGTGAATCACTGTCCTCCGACTGGCAGGTAAGTACACCCGATAGTTGTGAGGTGTATCAGTGTACCCCACAAGTATCCCTGACTCTGTTTTCAGCTCAAGCTTCTTCCGTGCATCCTTTGTCACATGGAAATATACCGATGAGCCAAAGATGCTGAAGTGACCCACATCTGGTCTCTTACCGGAGAAAGATTCCTCTGGTGTCTTCATCCTAAGTATGCGATGCAAGTTTCTATTCTGAAAATAGACCATTGTGTTGCATGCCTCAGCCCGCAAGTGAAGTGGTAGGCCTTGGTCATGTAGCATTGCCTGTGCTGCCCCTACAATAGTTCTATTCTTCCTCTCGGCCACCCCATTCTGCTATGGGTTATGAGTTGCTGTCAACTCTCGTTTAATTCCTTTCGTTGCACAAAAGTCCTTAAACTCTTGGGAGACATATTCTCCACCGTTGTCACTTCTCAAGGCCTCGATCTTCTTCCCTGACTCTTTCTCGACCAAAGCTTTGAACTCACAAAACTTTGTGAAGGTTTTATCCTTCTTCTGCATGAAATAAATCCAACATTTACGAGAAAAATCATCGATGAAAATCACATAATACCTTTGCTTTGTTGTGGATTCTGTCAAGAATGGTCCACACACATCAATATGAACTCACTGTAAGATAGCTTCTGCTCGACTGTCTTGATCATGAAAGGAAGACTTGGTGTACTTTCCCAAGGTACAACCTTTGCATGTGTCAACTTGCTTAAGTTTACCTTTGGGAAGTCCTGTAGATATCTATTGCATTATCTTCAAAGCCCCATGATGCAAATGGCCCAACCTCTTGTGCTTCATCTTGCTAATGTCTTGGCTTTGCACCAATTCTACTTTCATACTCAATGTTGTAGAATCATCTACCTCCAGTTTATATAGATTCTTCACCCGAATCCCTATCCTCTTAGTCTGACCCGTGGCTATGTGTCTTAGGAACACCTTTCCCTTATTGAAGCCAACATCGTAGCCTTTGTCCTCCAACATCATGACCGATACCAAATTCTTCTTCAGTTCAGGCACATACTTCACATCTGTCAAGGTGAGAGGAGGTCCATGCTCCCTCTGAAAAGCAACTGTGCCTACTCCTAAAACACTATACCTTCCATCATCACCCATCTCTATGTGCATATTGAGGTCTTTCTCCTCCAAGGCACTGAATAAATTTTTATCACCGGTCATGTGGTATGAGGCTCCACTGTCAAGATACCAGACACAACCCATCATTGATAACACCATGCATGCGATGAGGATAAAGTCCATTTCGAATTGAGAGGCTAATGCCTCACCTTTCGATCCTTTCGAGGATCCCTTCTTGGACTTCTTCGATGGGAAATTAGTCGCATAATGTCCCATCTTGTGACAATTAAAGCATCTCACTTTAGACATGTCACCCTTCTTCCCTCCATGAGAAGAATTAGATATGGAATGGGAAGCCTTCCCCTTCCCTTTCCTTTCCTTACTTGCTAAGGCCATATTTTCTTCATCATCATTCTTGGATGAAGAACCATCTTGTGTGCTCCTCCTGATCTCCTCCTACATGAGATCCAACCACAGTCATTCCCAATCCGACAGTTTCTCCCTTCCATTCACAAAGTCCTGGTAGCTATTCCAACTCTTTGGAAGGCCAAGGAGAGCGAGGCTCACCATATCATCATCGACAATAGTTATTCCCACACTGCTAAGCTCATCTCTGCAGGTGGTGAGCTTTTTCAGATATGTGGAAATAGTATCACCCTTCTCCATCTTGATTCTTCGAAGCTTATCCTTGAGTGCCAATTTCCTCTGGTTGCTACTGTTCTGGTAGAGGTCCTTCAATGTATTCCACATTGAAAATGGAGTATCCTTCCCATGGAGACTTGAGACAATATGGTCTCGAACTCCCTCAAGGATGAAGTTGGCTTTGGGATTTCTTGATCAATGAATTCCTTCAAACCATTGTCTTCTAACACAGCTTCCATTCTATCTTTCCATGCTATGTAATTCGAGCTACCTTCCAAGGAATACTCGAGTCTCAAGCCATAGAATGCCATTGGCCAACCTTGAAGTATGATATGAATTTGATTTGCACCTGCAACCCCGAATTTCAAACTTCGAATTCTCTTCTCAGTATACTATTCATAGCTCCGATACCATGTAGAAAAATTTCTACAAATCCAGCTATAAATCTAGCTCTGATACCATGTAGAAAATCTGGTGCAGGTTAACCCAATAATGGAATATAAATCAAAGCACTGTACTATAACCTACTTCTACTATCAATTTGCGGAAGCTTAAAGATCAAGATGAACAATATAACCAGAAGAAGAAGAATTAATGCACAATACACATGAAAATATTTTGGGGAAAGCCTCGGCTAAAAACCCCACTATCTGTATTATCATACAAGGTGAAAATTCATAGGAATTATACAAAGCCTTAGCTCTCACAACTAGCCAGCTCTCAGTACAATCCTCACAGATGCTCACATGCAATCCTGGCTTCTCTCAAGCCTTCCTCTCTGCCCTCCAAGCTCATATTTCTTTGCGCTGTTCCTTTGGGATGATTCTCCTTCAACCAAGTGGAATACTCTGATCTCACACATTGTCAGAACTACGCAATCCTCAAGGAATGATTAATTGACTGTATGCATGAGTTTTCTTTATAAAAAAACACATGCAACTGATAGTACATTGTCCTTGTCTTTAAGCTCAACTGGGTCTTTATCAGAATAGACATGCATGAGTTTCTGATGAGGGAATCTTCAGTTAACTAGACTAGCACTAGTTGAGTGCATGCATGCATCAACTGACTGATAACTCACCATTAGTTCCTCAAACAGTTTGGAACTAATTTAACTGGACTTAACTCAGTAAACTGAGTTAACTAATTACAACTCAAATATAACTCAATATTATCTCCTTAATTTAAGGGATAACTCTTGCATAACTTCATAAAGACTTCTAACTTGAAATTTTCCAACTAACTAATTCAAAATGAATTAGTTAATTATTTCCAAGTAGCTGTTAAGACTAAATTCGATTTTAATTCATAATTTAATTCAAGGACAAATTAAATTGGAATATTATTGTTGCCACATTTCAACACTCACTCTTGGACACTTAGAGTTTTCTTGGAGCACTTTGGCATTAGATTAAGAAAGAAAAAGAAGGAAAGAGGAAGGAAGGAGCAAGCAAGGAAGAGCAAAATCAAGCATCTACAACAAGATTGTTTGCAGGTATCGATTTATATGTGTGTTTTCCTTGCTAGATTTTGAATGCATGGTATTTCATGTGGTTCTTTGTTGTTATGGCATGGGTTTTTCCAGGTGTGACAGTGTTTTCAGCCTAGCCTTGCCATTTTTGGATAGCCATGGTGTGATGGGGTTCTCATGTTTTGGTTGAGTTGGATTACTAGATGGATTCGAAGCTGAGTGAGGTGGATCTCTGAATAATAGAACACATGGCCTAGCAACCCCTGAATCAGACTATGGTTTGTCATAAAGTCGTATTTTGTGTTGCCTTGGTGGGCCTAGGAATCCTCGACCGATGAATGGAAGGATATACAGTAAAGCTTAGAGGTGGGTGCTCTCCATCAGGTCCAGTAATCTTGAGATGGGATATGTAGTAAATCCTGGAGAGTGGGTCTCGGTTTAGGGCCTAGTGATCAGGTGTGGATTGCGGTAAAGCTTTAGAGACTAGGAGACATGAAAATTCCTCACGGTGTATGTGGAGAAATATGGTGGAATCCATGCTTGTTTTGGCCTAGTGATCTAGTGGAGATCATGGTAAAGCCTGTTATTACATGTTTATTGTTTGGCCTAGTGATCCAGGATGGATTACAATAAAGCCTGGTTTTCTATTGATAAGGGTGAGGTGGTTTAGCCTCGGGATGCCTTGGTCGGTTCTTTTGGTTTGAGTCCCACATTCATGCTTGGAATATGACATGAGGGTGAATGGATGAAGAGATAATTGGCTCAACAATTCTATTGTTAGGTGGAACATGGTAGTCCCATCCCGAGTTGGATTTTGCATTCATTAATAAGAGGTTCTTTCCTTGACATCTTATGTGTAAATGAATTGGTTTATATGTGTATTCTATGGATGATGTATCATTGTTATTTATGTTATTATTATGCTGGTTATAAGCATGTATTATGATAGTGATGATGTATATCTCTCCTCATGTTTTGACTTGTAAATGAATGAACAATGTATCTATGACCTAATAGATTAAAGCAACTAATGATATAAGGGAACAATGATTCTTAGCGATTCTCAGATAAGTATGAGACCCCTATGCTCAACTCTATTGTTTAGACCTGTAGATTACATATTTGTGACATGTTTGACGAAATTCCTGTCATAGCTAGTAGGGGTCTAGTCTAGACCTTGTCATTGTTTTTGCAAATGCATCATTGTTATGTTGTGTAGATTCATTTCCGAATGTGTCATTGAGTTCTGGGCAGTGACTTGGGCTTTGGGTCTGAAATAGTGGCACAAATCTCAAAGTCGCAAACATAGGTCTAAGGAGAAAAGTCCCCAAGCACATGCATACCCATGTTGTGGGAGTGTTTGGAGCCTCCTAGACACATGCTTGTCCATATCAAGGGAGTGTTTGGGGGTTTAATGGTCTAAAACTTCAGTTGGTCTCAGGGGCTAGTTACCTAAGTGGTTGGGTTGGCTCCTGGGAGTTCTGTTGTTGATGTGCAAGGCTTATGTGGTGTGTTTCCGTCGATTCCACTTCCTTAAGGTCACCTAGGAGGTTGAATCCCATTATAGTGGCCTCTTGTCACATATTTACCCCGGTTGGACGATTACTTAGGTAGATGTGGGGTGAGGGTGTTACATAGGAAATATTTAATTATTGGTCAATTAATCTAATTGAGGCAGTTCCAAGTATTTTATGATGAAACCTTTTCTAGGTTTTGGATATCTCGAGTTCCCTAACCTTTTAGACACCATAGAGACTAAAACACGTATCCACTGATACCCCAAAAGAACTAACACCACTTCCACATGCATAGTTACATGACGCCCCATTAAAGAAACCTGCAAGATATCTGGACCAAATATCTACTGGAAGAATATGCCTTGTAGAAACCTTATTGGGAATAGGTCTAGTTTCATTAAAATAGGTAGCTATCTTCAAACTAGTGAACTAAATGTTTATAAGAACATCATCAAATATTAGAGCATTCCCGCATCTCCAAATGCCATAAAGGACATAAAACAGAAGTGTATGATATTCCATATATGTTGTGTCCATTCCAATAGACATGCCTCAATTGAATTATGATTCCAATCAACAAATATATGTAAAATGTTCATAACAACAATCCAGATAGAGGTCGCAAATGGATAGGATAGAAAAAGATGTTCCACACTTTCTAGCCCTGATTTCACATGATGCATCTCCCAGGATCATTGAAGCCTCTTTTGCATAAATTATCCCATGTAAGGATCCTATTCCGCCATGACAACCATACAAAGTATTTGAGCTTATTGGGAAGTTTCACATCCATATTTTTTTATACCAACTTCAATTTTCTATAGAACAACACGCAGGAGATATGAAGATATATGCCTCCTTTATCGAGATCTCGCCTTAGAAATTCTTACCATTCCATGAGAAGACATCATTGGAATCTTAAAGTGAGATGCCCGCCATATGTAAATTTTGGATATACTTCTCCCACTCGTTAACCAAAACTCTAGATATGCCAACCTCCCTTGCTCGAACCCAAGATAATGTCAATGTATCTTGCGAAACATATATATGATATAAATAATAGAGCCCTTTGCTATGAACATGATTGATAAGTGCCTCAAACAAGTGTGATCCTTGAAGAATTCTTTTATGGGATCTAAACTGATCTACACTTTTGGGCCAAAACCTATCTCCCAAATTAGGTTTCTTATCACCCAATGGTTGATTTTCATCATGCTTTTCTAGATATATGAAACTGAAAGAGGACACCAAGCCCCTTCCTTTAACCACATTATTGACTTGTTCTTAGGTATTTTTCTCTGATGTTCATTTTCCAAATACCTACACCATTTTTAATCCCCCAACCCCCTTCTTCTTTCTGCATAGAAATTTCTTCAAGCCTTGCAAGATGTATCGTTTTATCTTCGCCTATACTTGTTTATAAAAATTTAGAAATATATTCATTAATCCTTTTGATGATACTTTTTGGAATCATGTATAGATGCATCCAGCAAATAAATATTCCCTGTAGGACTGATTGTATCAAAACCATTTTACCTCCTATTGAGAGCCATCTGTGTGACCACATCAATAACTTCTACTTAAATTTGACAATCATCCAATCCTAATCCCTAGGGCAATATTTGTTAGGTTTTAAATTAGAACCGATATAAGTGAAACCACGGTCCATATCAATAGTCACAACTTTAAAAAAATTTGCAATCTCCATTATTAATAATTTTGTAGGGTACCTAACAATCAGAGTAGATTTTGCCTTATTCATGTGAAGGCCCAATGCATCTCCAAAGGAGGAAATAATGTGGAATAAAACCTCCCACTCCTTGACAGAAAGCTTCCCTAAAACAAGTACATCATCCCCAAATACGATATGAGTAATGTAAATGATTTGGTGATCCTGCATCTGGAGATTAAGCCACCAGAGCGAAAATATGAAAGCTCCCTACTCAAACCATTAATGACCAACAAGAATAAGAGTGAGGAAAAATATCAACCTTGTCTTAAGCCTCTTATGGCTTTGAAAAAGCAAGTTGGAATCCATTAACTCTGACAATAAAATTACTAACGTGATGCACACCATTATCTAGTCCACAACGTGAACTAATAGGCCAATCTTATGCAATATCATCCTAAGAAATTCCCAATCTACACAATCATAAGCTTTAATCAAATCAATTTTCATAAGACACGCTTCATTTTTCTTAACCTTGATGGAATGTAAACATTCTTGGGTTATAGCCACTACGTCTTGTATTTGCTAATGGGCCAGAAACCCAAATTTTTTCGGCGAAATGAATTTGGATAGGGTTACTTTTATCCAAGTAGCAATGATCTTTCAAATCATTTTATACATAGTATTGCATGGTGAGATAGGCCTGTAGTAAGAGAAAGAAGAAGATTTAGAAGGTTAAGGGATAAGAACGATAAATGTAGTGTTTAAGGGACTCCTCTGCCATAACAAGAAGATCTTGTCCCATGATGTCCTGGAAGCATTCTAATATAGTTTTAATATCATTATAATTATAATTATAATTTAAATTATTATTATATGTGTGTGGATACGTGTTAATTTTTAGTTATTTCTTTTAAAACCTTGTATCAAATAGTAAATTTTTAGTAGATGATGTTTTTATTTGATAAATTGCTATTAGATTAGTAGAAAATATTTTTTTGATCAATTATATGTGTGTATGTGTGTGTTTATTATTTTTATATTTTAATAATTAAAAAAAATACATGTATTAAAATAGACTGACTTGATAATTTTTTAATAGATTTTATTTAATAATTTGTTATTAGATTGATAGAAAAATGCCTTTTTTATTATTCAATATTTTGTAACAATAATATATATATATATATATATATATATATATATAGATATCTATATATATATCTAAGTATTAAGCATTAAAATAATTAAAGTAAAATGGATTTTTTTGCTTTATTTTAATTTGAATTACTTTTTTCTCTTTTGTTAATTTTATATTTAATAACATTTACAATGAAAATGAAAAAAATGAAGAAAATGATTATTTTCAATAGAAGTATCATTGTTAATTTTACACTTCAATAGTTAATCTTGCATTTCAATAATATTTACAATAAAAAATCCCTGATGGGGTGGAGGAATGCATAAGGGGGAGAGGGGTGTTGAGAAATCAAGATGCTTGTAGATTAGGCTAGATTTCTCTTAACTTGATAATTACTTGTGAATGTTTGTTGACTTCTTATTAAATTTATATTATCTTCATCAAGCAATTACCAAAAATGTACAAAACATGAAGATCACAAGAGACAAAGAACACAATAAATTAGGCTCCAAGCCAAGGCAAAACCCCACAAGGGGGAAACCCATGAAAATCCTCTTCTTATAGAATTTGATCAAAGTGAGATATCCAAGACCCAAGACCAAGACCAAGGCTGCCATAAAGACCCAAGTCAATCCTCCTCCAAGTCTCCTCCAATCAAATCACGGTCAATGCTGGTCAACCTTATGAAATTTGGTCAACTCCTAAAATTTCGAGCCTACAAGACCTCAGAAATATTCACACATGTGAGCATAACTAGGGCAGACAATTCTTCCTCTCTCCTTTGACCTTCCTCTCTCTCCTTTGACTTCAATTGTCTTCTTCTTCTTGATTAGGCGCATAAATGATGTGATGTGTGTGAATGAATTGATCTCCAAAGTGGTCGAGTTGAATCTATATACACATGTCCTGGAGGGTTGAATAGTTGCCCCTAGGGCCAAGTTGGTCTTGTGAAGACACTTTGACTTCAAAAATAAAATTTCTTTTCTTTTCTTACAAAAAGTCCAAAGGAAACTTAACTCAATTATATTTCTTTTGACTCATAAAATAATTTTTTTGACTCAATTGACCCTATAAGCATGAAGAACATGCTTTGACTAAAAATAAAATAATAATAATAAATGAATATAATAAATACATCAATGATACATTTGAATCACATTATGTGTTGGACATTAGATAAACCAACACTCCATGTGTGTTTCGTGACATGGACTAACCACCTCTGATGGATCCTTATCTCTGATGATATTATCATTGACTAACACCTCTGGGTTTTGGTCTAATGGAAATCGTAATTCCCAACAAGTGGTATCAGAGTGTAGGTCACGAGTTCGATACACACCCGACTCGCATTGGGGTGCGGGGAGATTGTTGGAAATTAGATAAACCAATGCTCCTCGTGTGTTTCACGACATGGACTAATCACCTCTCATGGATCCTTATCTCTAGCGATGTGATCGTTGACTAACACCCGTGAGTTTTGGTCTAATGACAATTGTGATTCCCAACATGTTAAAATTGGCAACTAGGGCCAAACTCCATGTAGGTCATCTTATTAATGGAAGCTGATATTTTTCTTGGATCCCTCTCATTGAGAGGTGTAGGATTGATCTAAATATCATCCGATTTCGATAAGTATTCATGGAGATATGAATTTATTTATGTTATGGGACAATTCGTCAAGGTCGGCCAACAACCAAATAAACCCCACTTGTGCTCAACGTTTTAGTATAAATAGACGTGGCCTTTAAGTCATTTAAACACACTTGGGATCTCTTCTTCTCTACTTGTCTTTGGGTTTTAGTAGGAGGAGAGATCCTAAGGGATAACGCTGCCCTGATCCAGAGGGCAGAAGCAGGAACTGCCGGGAATAGCCGAAATTGTTGGAACTGCCAAGAAAAGCCGAAACTGTCGGAACTATTGGGAATAGTCAGAATTGTCGGAACTGCTGAGAAATGTTGGAATTACAGAGAATAACCAGAATTGCTGAAACTACCAGAACTGTCGGGAAAAGCTGGAACTACTGAGAATTGCCGGAACTGCTAGGAAAAGCCAGAACTGCCGGGAAATGTCGGAATTGCCGAGAATAGCTAGAATTACCAGGAACTGCTGGAACTATCGGGAATCACTGAAATTGTCGGAACTTCTGGGAATAGTCGGAACTGCTGAGAACAGCCGGAATTGCCGGAACAGTCGGGAAAGCTGATGCAGAGAGTAGAAGCCAGAATTGCTGGAACTGTTGGGAAAAGTCGGAACTGCTGGAACTGTCGGGAATAGCCGAAATTGCCGAAACTGTTGGAACTGCCGGGAAAAACCGAAATTGCTGAAACTGCCAGAACAACCAGAGCATCTGTCTCCGAAGGAGAGCAACATGCAAGGGACAACTAATTAACATTGGGACAATTGTATGGTACTTCGTAGCAAATACACCAAGCATGCAATGTTACAGCTAGCATGCAAGGGACAACTAACATGCAACAACAAGCATGCAAAGGACAACAAGCATGCTAGGGACAACAAGCAAGCAAGATGCAGCCAGCACATAGGTCAATATGGAAACATGGTGCAACAATGGCACATAATGCAGTACAGTGATGGGTACAGTCATGATTAATGAAGCATGATGAGATGAAACATAGTGACGATGGGTGCAGCATAGTGCAACACAATGAGGTGCAGCATGATGACAAAATGCAGCACAATGATAGGTGAAGGAGTCACCTTGGAGAATCAGTTGAAGCAGCATGTCTTCAACTGATCTCATGTATCATCTTCTTAGAGATGATCTATGCTCTTATCTAGATAAGTCAAAGTGTTGACTTCTGTTGTAAACATACTATCTCTCTCTCTCTGCTGAACTATTGAAGAACATATAAGAAGAATTGATCAAGGGTTTCCCCACATTGGGGTTTGTCCCTGGCTAGCACCACATCTTGTGTACTCTTGTCTTGGCTTGTCTTCTGGGATTTATGTTTATGTTCTATCTGCAGTTTACTTTAATGCTGATGTGATTGCTAATCTGGAAAAGATATTGAGCTAGATGTGAAAACTGAAATAAATTGCTCTAAGCATAGAACGTACCTAAAATTAATATGGTATCAGAGTTGAGGTGAAGACAATGCCCAAGCAAGAGTGAAAGAGCAATCATTGAAGACAGTTGGGAAAGGACAAAAGGATCAGTGGATTCCCCATCCCTCTTCAAACTCACCAAGGGTGAAGTCGAAGCAGAGGATATTATCAGAATGGCGCAGCAGAAGTTTCTGATGGCCTACCTAAAGATCACTTCAATGGGAAGTTTGGATCTAAGGGTGGAAGGAAAGGCAGGTGCCTTGGTTGTAATAAGTTCGGCCATTATGCGAAGGAGTGTCCGAGTGGTAGAGACACATCTCTTGATGAAGATAACAATCATTCTAGGGACATGTTCAATGATCAAAGGAATGCCAGGTAATGTAGGTCATCAAGGAAATGGTTGACTCTTCAAAGAAAGCAAGGAACCCCAGGTATGAAGAATCAAATGTCGTTTTTGATAAGATAAAGAAGCGTTATCTAGTATTAGCCCTCTCCTTCAGATTATTTGGGAATCTAGCTTATTGATTGTAGTGCTTCAAGGCACTTCATCGGATAGAAGGGTGCACTCTGTAATTTGGTAGAGATGGAAACAATCGTGGGATTATACTTGGAGCCGTTGCCACCTATCTCGAAAAGGGTGTAGGGAATGTTACCCCTCAATCGAATGAGGGTAACTCGATTCATTTACATAATCTCTTTTATGTACTTGATCAGAAGAAGAACCTGGTGTCCATTTCAACAATGGAAGTCAAAGGTTACGAGGTGGCACACATCGATAGAAAGGTATGTGTTTGAAAATAGAATTTTCAAAAATGTTTTTGAGTTCAGGGTTGTATCAAGTTGCAGGAAGTCCACTGGGAACCATGTCCATTGATAACTAGCACCGAAGGTCTGTGAGTCAAATGGTGACAAGGATGCATGAATTTAAAAAGAGCATGAAAGTACATGTCTGAGATGTACCGATGGAAAATCTTAAAAGGGGACCATTCTCCTCATGTAGCAGGTCTACAGGTTTGGAACAACCCGAGGGGTTTGAGATTGATGATCAGGAATCTCACATATGCAGGTGGAAGAAAGCCCTCTATGGCTTGAAACAAAACTCCTCGGGTGTAGTATGAGAGGATTGATAGCTATCAGATGAAGCTGAGATTCACTAAGAGTGAAGCCGATCCAAACCATTGTTTGAAGGTTGTGGATGATAGACCTCTCATACCAGCACCTTATGAGGACGACCTATTTTTGACAGGTGCAAACCCTCTCATTTGCAGAAGTAAGAGGGAATTGGATTCCAGATGTAGAATGATAAACTGCAAGCCTGTGACTACCTTGAGGATCTTAACATTCAGAAGTTATATGGTAGTGATGTTGGACCAGATTTGGGAAATGACTCTGAGTTTAATAAACTCATTCGCGTTGATGTTCTTCGTGAACTTCCATCCATACATATGTTTTGCAGTTAGCATGGTGAGCTCATATTTGGTTGAGCCTCACTGGATTGGTTCGAAGAATCTTCTGAGATATCTTCGGGGCACAATCTCTCATGTATTGAGATACACTGTCGGAAATATGAAACTGCATGATTATTCGAATGCTCACTGGGCAGGCAGTGTGGAGGATCATTAGAGCACTTCTCAGTGCTGGTTCTCTTTGGATTCTGCTTCGATATAATGGATGAGCAGGAAGCAGAAGTCGGTTGCTATAAGCACCACCGAGACTGAATACATAGCTACGAGTATGATCTCGTGTGAAGCTGCATGGTTGTAGAAGCTCTTAAGTGAGCTGTTTGTACACGTGATGAATACCACTGTGATTCTCTATGACAACTAGAGGGGGGATTCAATTATTCAGGAATCCCGTATTCGATGATTGCTCCAACAGATAGACATCAGATACTGCCTTATCTGGGATATGGTAAGTCGATGAGCGAGGAGGCTACATTGCATTGAGACTGATGTATATGTCACAGACATTTTTTCACAGCCCTGAGGAAAGGTTAAATCTGTGACTTTCCCGAATGACTTGGAGTCGTTGAGAGACCTTCTTATAAGGGTCCTGCATGTTGCATGCATTGAGCTCTGGGAGCTTTAGGGGGTTTGGGGTACTTACTAGAGTAACATACGACCGCAGGGTGACTCACCCTCCCCTGGTGGTGCACTATGTACAAGATGACAAGTTCAACCTTCCCCTGTGATACCCTATGGCGACTGTGGAACAGGATGATTAGTTCCCCTGTGGGCCAGGATGATTAGTTCTCCCGTGGCAACTGTGGAACATGATGATTAGTTCTCCCGGGGGCCGGGATGATTAGTTCTCCCGTGGCAACTATTGAACAAGATGATTAGTTCTCCTATGGGCCGGGATGATTAGTTCTCCCGTGGCAAATGTGGAACAGGATGATTAGTTCTCCTGTGGGCCAGGATGATTAGTTCTCCCATGGCAACAGTGGAACAGGATGATTAGTTATCCTGTGGTCCGGGATGATTAGTTCTCCCGTGCCAACTGTGGAACAGGATGATTAGTTCTCCTGTGGGTCGGGATGATTGGTTCTCCCGTGGGAACTATGAAATAGGATGATTAGTTCTCCTATGGGCCGGGATGATTAGTTCTACCATGGCGACTGTGGGGCAGGACAATTCGTTCTCTTGTGGACAGGATGATTAGTTCTCCCGTCGAGGCATCTTACCCATGCAGTCTGGGACTCATGGGAAGTACCTCTCATTTGATCAATTAGCAGGGAAATGGGTTTAAGGACCATAGTAGTATTATCGATGGACGCATCGATGTATCTATCGTACTCCCTATGCTAAGATGACCTCCATTGATCTAGGATTAATGAAACTGATCTGAGATCAGTATGTGTGGTTTGAGACACTCTCTTGTGATATTGATCTTGGATCAATAAAACTGACTTCGGGCCAATAAGAGTGATGTGACACACTCTCTTCATATGAAATTGACTTCGGGTCAGTAGAGAATGGTATGAGACATTCTCAATCAATTCTTCTTCTTCATGGTTCAGCAAAGTAGAGCACAATAGAGCAGAGCAAAGCAGAGCTCAGCAGCGCAGAGCAGTGCAGTACACTAATGGCAAAGATAGTACAGTCGGACATAACGATCAGTGGATGGAGTTTTCCCTAGTTGAGAGGGAGTGTTAAAATTGGCAACTAGGGCCAAACTCCATGTGGGTCATCTTATTAATGGAAGCTGATATTTTTCTTGGATCCCTCTCATCGAGAGGTGTAGGATTGATCTAAAGATCATCCGATTTTGATAAGTATTCATGGAGATATGAATTTATTTATGTTATGGGACAATTCGTCAAGGTCAGCCAGCAACCAAATAAACCCCACTTGTGCTCAACGTTTTAGTATAAATAGAGGTGACCTTGAAGTCATTTCAACACACTTGGGATCTCTTCCTCTCTACTTGTCTTTGGGTTTTAGTAGGAGGAGAGATCCTAAGGGATAATGCTGCCTTGATCCAGAGGGTAGAAGCAGGAACTACCGGGAATAGCTGGAATTGCCGAAACTGTCGGGAAAAGCCGGAACTGTCAGGAATAGACGGAATTGCCAGAACTGCTGGCACTAACAGGAATAAATTTAATTGCCGGAACTCTCGGAACTGCTGGGAAAAGCCGAAACTACAGGGAACTACCGGGAAAAGCGGGAATTGCTGGGAACTTCCGGAATTGCTGGGAAAAGCCAGAACTGCCAGAACTGTTGGGAATAGCTAGAATTGTCGGAATTATCGGAACTGCTAGAACTACCGGGAATAGTCGGAATTGTCGGAAATGTCGGAACTGCTAGGAATAGTCGGAACTGCCAGGAACAGTCGGAACTGCCGGAACAGTCAGGAAAGCTGACGCAGAGGGTAGAAGCCAAAACTGTCGGGAACTGCCGCGAAAAGCCAGAACTATCGGAATTGTTGGGAACTGCTGGAATTGCCGGAACAATCAAAGCATTTACCTCTGAAGGAGAGCAACATGCAAGGGAAAACTAACTAACATTGGGATAGTTGTATGGTACTTAGCAGCAAATACACCAAGCATACAATGTTACAGCTAGCATGCAACAACAAGCATGCAAAGGAAAACAAGCATGCTAGGGACAACATGCAAGCTAGGGACAAAAAGCAAGCAAGATGCAGCCAGCACATAGGTCAGTATGGCAACATGGTGCAGCAATGGCACATAATGTAGTATAGTGATGGGTACAATCATGATTAATGAAGCATGATGAGATGCAACATAGTGATGATGGGTGCAGCATGGTGCAGCACAGTGAGGTGCAGCATGATGATGAAATGTAGCACAACGATAGGTGAAGGGGTCACCTTGGAGAATCAGTTGAAGTAGCATGTCTTCAACTGATCTCATGTATCATCTTCTTAGAGATGATCTATGCTCTTATCTAGATAAGTCAAAGTGTTGACTTCTGTTGTAAACGTACTATCTCTCTCTCTCTCTCTCTGCTGAACTATTGAAGAACATATCAGAAGAATTGATCAAGGGTTTCCCCACATTGGGTTTTGTCCTTGGCTAGCGCCACATCTTGTGTCCTCTTGTCTTGGCTTATCTTCTGGGATTTATGTTTATGTTCTATCTGCAGTTTACTTTAATGCTGATGCGATTGCTAATCTGGAAAAGATATTGAGCTAATTGTGAAAATCGAAATAAATTGCTCTAAGCATAGAACATACCTAAAATTAACACAACATTATGAAGATTGACACTAGTTACATTTTCAACACTCCCTTTTAACTAGGAAAGTATTCATAATGAAAAAATAGGATACTCTCAAATTGAAATATTCTCATAAGGGATCAGATTGATAAGCATCATCATAACCAACACTGTAAAAAATAACAAGGCCTTGACTATCAGTCTCTATGTCTCCACTAGATCATAACACAATGTCGGGAGGCATAAATTTGGACAACACCGCCTCTCTAGGCACATACCCCATCCAGATGTTCACCAGATATGTCCTCGCAGAACTACTCTTATCTTGGATACCCATCCTTAGAATATCAGTCCTCGAGACTATTCTTATCTCGGATACAAATCCTCAAAGAATATCGGTCCTAGATGCTTATCCAATCCATGATTTTCCTTACTAGTGCCTTCACTAGGCTTACGATTATTAGTCCTGGCCATAGCGCATGACACATGGAGAATACAGTGTCCACCATCACTCCCTCTCAACCAGGGAGGAGATCCTCACTCCCTCTAAAACAGGGAGAAATAACCACAAGCATAAGCTTATAAAAAATACTCATCAATGTATTGACTATCTGTTCTTTTGTGGAGATATTGTTGTAGTTTTTCAACTTTTCTCTGCATCATACTGTTGAATCATAAAGCACTTCAATCTTCCTAGTTCTCTGACAATATTTATGCATATTTGAATCCAACATATCGACAAGTAGTTTATTAAACACTTTATGGAGCCAAACTTCTTCATAGTTGATTGCATAAGCCTCCGCATCTTATTTCTTCATTCTGCTTCATGATCTTCCAAGAAATCATATCAAATCACAATCATTAGTAGTATTTATTTTGACATTAGTATTGTTAACCCAATCAATGTATTCCTTAATCGAACCAATCAAATGTCCATACAATCATCATAGCTCTTCAACTTCTTTCATAGATCTATCAACTTGACTTTTTTATCATAAGCTTCTCTAGTTTATGCCAAACTTCAAGATCTAACAACTCCCTCTTTCTATCTGAGGTAAGTAAACTTCTTCTTTTATGCTACCATTTAATTGACTTCTTCCTCCTTAATCTTCATGCTTTGCCATGTTCTTCCAATTCTTCCATTCGTTAATCAAGCTTAGATAGATCTTGTCTTGCATGCAAGCTTTATTAGAAAACCATGAAAGAACAAAAGGAAAAGTACAAAGACAATAGCTTTAGTGGTAATCAAGGAGATGTAGAGTACTTATCTTTTGAGGAAGATCAACTCCCTCTTAATCTTGGACCTGTTCACCAACCTTGTCTTCACATTAGCATGGTGTCATTTATGTTATCATTAAGGGTTGGATCTACTTCTTACAATGGAAACGATTAGATAGGGTTTTGTTCCTAGGGTTCTCTTATCTCAAAACTTAACGAGGGTTTACAAACCCTAGATTTTCGAAAGTCATCAAGATTTGCCATTCAAGACTTGAAAATTCTACCAGCATACTAGAGAGTTCTTTGCAAAACCCTAGAGCAATATTGACAAGCCTTCTATACACGAGATTTCATTCCTTGACCATAAAAGCCTAGTCCTTATATGCAAGGAAATTCTTCAAATATTATATCAACAAACTCTAGTATATATACTCACTTTCAAAAGAGAATAAGATCATTATCTTGTTCCTCATGTGAGTTCAACATTGACTAGAAAACTTGACATTGTATGCATAATAGTTTGCAAGACAAATTTTGAAATGAATAAGAACTATACATACCACTTTTGACCTTACCTTGTCCCTTCTTGCAAAGGTCGGTCCTTTGATTGTTCTTCAATTGACATGTATTTTTTTCTTCCATCAGACATCTACCATGCTTCAAATAGGTCGGCTTTGTGGATGCAATTCGTCATGTATAAGAGGAAAGTCTTGGTAATATGACTGCTTTATGAGCTTCATAAAAACTTCATATCTTTGTCCACAAAGTTCACAATGTCTCGTTCTTTAATTTTGGTCTCCTCCTTCCAATGAACGAATCCATAATGTCATAGATTTGTCTCAGTAGCCATAGAATGATATCCCTCAGGTCCTTGAATAAAGTTCCACATAGATGATCTTTGCATGTCTTTTGGATATCTTATCATACTTCTTTCACAAAGTTTTGGTTTTAAATTTCCCGAGTATATTTATAGATCTCTCGATTCCTTCCAGATTCCATAGAACTTTGATTCTTGAAATTGTCCTAGAAATCTTTGAGTTGCTTGCAATGCTACAATTACTGAGGTAACATGACTTGAATGAGCTTCAGGGCTTCTTTCTTTTTAGATTATTTTATAAATTGATTGCTACTTCGTATCATATGTCACTGATTTGCATGGTTCGAATATTTCAGAGGATGCCTTGGATCTGTCACGAAGTTACCTTTCATGCTTGGTCTAATTATTCTTCTACAAAATTGGATGTCACAATAATGAGGCTTGACATAGTGTTAGGCTTCAAATGTTTCTGATCATAGTTCTTCTACTTAGTTCTTTTAACTTCACATCACAATGCATTTGCCACATAGATGATGAGCCTAGGATTTTGACAAACTTTAGAATTATGTCCTTCAATAGTCTTTCAACTTCATTATTGTTCTTTGTCTTGGATATTAGTCTCAGAGGAGTGCCACAGTAAGCTTTTGGATGTAATTGCAATAATGCTACAATAAAGTTTGAATTCACCATAGGTTCACGCCATTTTTTTGTAAACGTGTCTACTTAATCTTTAGGAAATTTGTATGCCTTGGATGATTCAACCTTTAAGAATTGAGGTAACTTGGACTTATTCATAGTTTCTCGGATTGGCAATAAGTTTGGATGCCTTGTGTTGACCACTACGTGTCAACGACCCATAGCAGTACACCCCATTTTTTGCAAAAGGGATAGCGCCTGATCGATGTATTCGTGCCATACAACTATCATCATCAACTTGACTTCCAGGATGTTATGTAAACCCTTTCTGCATGTGTATAATGTAAATAATCTAAGCAGATCTGTGCCATGTATATAACGACCTAGGTAAACCTACTTTTCTTGTGACGATCTCCATTCTGGGAGGTTTTTTGTCTCACTGATCCATTCTCGGATGGTCGACAGAGTTTTCCTCCACCCTTACCCCAAAGCTGTAATGGATTTTGTCTCTAGGATCTTAGGGGAGTCCCAATGTTCTAGATTGAGTCTATGTAAAAGTGTTTTGGGAATAATTATAACTATTTGGTTAGGTTATTTTATTACAAATTGTTTGGTCTGTTGGATTATATTTGTGTCGCAGAAATGGGTGGTCTGCGAGGGTCTATTACAAATGGGTTTTCCTCCTTATGATGTAAAAAAATATGAAAATCACGATGTAAAGTGTCTTGAAGGTTGGAAAAATAATTTATCCACTCATAGGTTAATTAATTAGATTTTCTGGCCAAGAATTAATTAAAATCATAGGCTAGAAATTTAATTAATTCTAGGTCCTAGGTAAATTTAAATTCTCCAAAGGAAAAATTCATCGGTCCTTAAAAATTAAATTTTAAAATGTCCCACGACTAAGGTAAATTAATTATTTTGCTAAATTTTAAACCTTTGATCCCTGGGGGTTAAGTCAAGTCAAATTTTTGGGGAAATTAACTCAAAATTTTAATTTTTTAGTTAATTAAAATGCATTTAATTGAAAAAATTGAAATTTCCTCAAGAATTAAATATTTCGATGGATGAGATTAAAAGGAATTTTAATCTTCATCAACGGTCGAGATTGCTTTGACAAGGATCACTCGAACTAGCCGTTGGAAGATTTATCTTTAAATAGGAAGGTCATTTGTCAGTAGATCTATTCGACCTTTGAGTCGTGTGCTTAGCAAGAAGCTCTTGTGTAATATTTTTCTAGATAATAAAGAAAGACTTTGGGGCTAAATTCCGTTGGTGTTATTCTTCATGGGAACACTGTAAGATGTGTTGTTTTCATGCATAACTTTTTCTAAAGTCATTGGTGATAGCTTCTAAAGAGTGATTTGAATACAAGTATCTTGCTTAGTCAATGGGGTTTGAATAATAATTTAAATTTTGAACGTAATAGCAGATATCTCTATTTGTCTAAATTTTATAATATTTTTTCGCTCTATTTTGATGGTTGGATTGAGTTTTGCGGGGAAATCTTGCTTTTTTAGATCCTCAGGCGTTAGGGGAAGTTTTCAGTTGAACCAGCCAACTCCCGATCTATGTTTTCTGAAGAGCCTAGCTAATTTAGCTCTGGGCTTATCATAAGATTTATTTTTGTTGGTGATGCACGAAGGCTTTTGAGTTAGCACCTCCTTTAAAAGTTTAAAAATTTAATTTTTTTTGTGCAGCTTAATGATAGATCTGGCTGATTAGAGCATGCAGTTTGTAAATTTTGTAATTATTTTCCAATGTGGGCTTTTTTGGGGTTTAGTTTTTATCATTGTATATATCGTTTGGGTGTTTTCTTGTTGTCGTACAACTACAGACCTGAGGAAAAAATCTATGTAGAGTCCATATCTAGGACCTGAAGGGTAAGATCTGGATCTCTGGGGTTTATCAACATAATTTTCCAGGGATATTATTCAGATTTTTTGCAGTCCAAGGGTTTGAAATTTTTTAAATTTGGAAATTTTTATAAGGGTTCCAAGGATAAATTTGAAGCAAAGGATTCAACATTTTAATCAAAGTTCTTGGAAATGTTGTAAAGAGTTTTTGGGCTACCATTTCTTTGCTGATTGGTTTCTTCGGTTTGTTGCCTGGGTTTTTGGGTTGCTGCAAAATTTGATTTTTTTTTAAATCCCTTCACAACTCCATTGCTGCCAATCTGTTGTTCCTCATCCTCGAAACCCCATCAAAATCACAGCTCCTTCTATCCCTGCATCCAAGCTGCTCCATTATCTCTGCAATGTTCTCTCCATCACTCCCCATTGAAACCCTCAACTTCTTCCCTCAGCCATCCACATTCCTCCTATGCTCCTCCCTTTCTTCTTGCGTACTACCAAATCGAAACTCCAAATGCTGCACCGTTGAACTGCATTTTTTGTCATTGTCTAAACCCTCTCAACTATATCCGCAACCCATTTCTGTTGCTCCATTCCTTGCGCTGTCCCTTATCCTCCTGCTATTGCCTTCAAAACCTGCGTATCACCTAGCCCATAGCCTTTCCAGCTCTGTCGAGCCCTTTCCCCTTGCTGCTGCTACCTGCGTGCAACTCCTCCAACACACAACCTTCTTCCCTCCTGTCACCGTCATCCAATTTTCTGCAACCTCCATCTCCTACGACCTGCACAAACACAACAAAGCATTCACCTTTTTTTATTTATTTGTATATGCGTTAGGGGTTAGGGTTAGTATATTTTTCATTTTCATTTTCATTTGATTTTTATATTTTTTTTGTTTTTCACATTTTCTTGTTTTGATTTTTCTTATGATTTTTTTATTTTTTTTTATTATTATTATTATTATTATTATTATTATTTTTTTTTTTTTAATTTTTTATTTTTTTAACTTACGATTTTGATTTTTTGATTTTCATTTATAAAACATTTAAAAATCTAAAACATTTAAAAAAAATCTAAAAATAAAAAATTTTCATTTATGTGACTTTAAAATCCCTAAAAGAATTAAATCAAAAGAGGATTTGCGCTTTCACATTAAATTTTACTGTGGCCTATGGCCCATTAAAATTCAATTTATTAACCCTTTTTTATTTGTTTTACTTTGGTCACATTAAAAATTTAATCTCTTCATTTTTACCACGTTAAATTAACTACCTAAGGAATAACTAAATTGTTAATCTAAAGTTCCTTAGTGTCCTTTTGTGGTATTGATTTACCTATTGGCAAGGTGTTTTGAAAATTATATTGGCTATAGGAGAAAGATAACTAATTCTAGATATGGGTTCTTGAAGAAAATCATTTTTAATCTAGAATCATTGCTTAGCATTTAATTTTCATAATTCTTCATGGGATTTAATTGCTAAAATATATTGCAATTTTGGGTGTTCACATTTAATCGTTCATGATCGTCATATTCATCACATTTATAAACTGCTCTGGATAACTTGTTTCTGTTTAGTCTATGGTTAATTAAATATAAAAGGCACTGGTTTGTAATCATTTCTATCTTGTGGTTGTGTCTAGGTCATATTAGTGTTTGATCTATTTATCTCAGTTAACCAGGACTCATTTACATTCATCAAGTTGTCCATTTTTCAGTCTCCTAGAGCTTGTGTTTCACAGGCTATCCTCATTCATTCACCCCAGGGGCTACCCCCCTTGACTTGTCTAGGAGAGAGTCTAAACAGAGTGAGTAAGGATTAGAGTGACAACCCTTACTCTGAGTGTTATCGCGGTGCCTAGACACTTTCTGTGACAACACCTTGTATAGTTGATGCCTTCTTCTATGCTCAATCTAGTAATTTTTCACAAATTCAAGTGCCATACACGATCTTTAATCTTCACACTAATCTCATAGACTTATCTTTCTATTTCTTTAGAAAATTTGGATGTCGCTCTCTGATTTGACACAAAGATACAAATTCAAATGTTATTTTTGTAGAGATGGTATGGTCTAGAATTCGTACTACATTTTTTTAATTCATGTAATCCTTTCAAGTGTTTGATCTTTGATATCATGATGTATATTGCCATAGGTGGCTAGTTAGGCTTGCTTTAATTAGCAAAGATATAAAGCTACAAGAACATATTGCCAAATCGACTCTTCATCATCAATTGTTCACATGAAATTTTATTTAGACTTGTCCATAAGAAATCATAGAAGAGGCCATATAATGTAGAGGTACAATGTCATAGTCTTATTCTGAAATTATATTAGTATAGCCACAAAGATTATGTCACATAAATTCATTTTGTTCTTTGATATTTTTCTAGCTTGAGCGAAGTCATAAATCTTCTTCTTATCCTTTATTTCGACCTTGAAACAAGTTTCAAATGGTAAGAGTGCAATTTTTTTTGAAGTAGCCTTAACTTCGATCTTCTCTTGGACATATGCTACAGATCTTCGGATCAAACTTCTTAGATTACTGATTCATGAGTATCTTCAAATTGCCTTCCTTTCACCTTAACTATGACACCATGTTGAGAAATCAAGATGCTTGTACATTAGGCTATATTTCTCTTAACTCGATAATTACTTATGAATGTTTGTTGGCTTCTTATTAAATTTATATTCTCTTCATCAAGCAATTACCAAAAATGTACAAAACATGAAGATTACAAGAGACAAAGAACGTAAGAAATTAGGCTCCAAGCCAAGGCAAAACCCCACAAGGAGGAAAACCCAAGAAAATCCTCTTCTTATAGAATCATATAAAAGTGAGATATCCAAGACCAAAGATCAATATGAAGATTGCCACAAAGACCCACGTCAACCCTCCTCCAAGTCTCCTCTAATAAAATCAAGGTCAACATTGGTCAACCTTCTAGAATCTAGTCAAATCCTAAGTTTTTAGCCTCCTATAATTCTACACTTCAAATTTCAAGCCTGGAAGACCTCGAAAA
Source organism: Pinus tabuliformis (assembly GCA_031772625.1). NCBI lineage: Eukaryota > Viridiplantae > Streptophyta > Pinopsida > Pinales > Pinaceae > Pinus > Pinus tabuliformis. The sequence goes on from CM062818.1 coordinate 1,704,585,073, forward strand.
AAATTGCATGTGTGAGCAGAATTAATGTAGAAAATTCTTCTTCCTCTCCTTTGACCTTCCTCTCTCTCCTTTGACGTTGGTTGTCTTCTTCTTGATTGGGCACATAAATGATGTGATGTGTGAGTGAATGAATTGATCTCCAAAGAGGTTGAGTTGAATCTATATATACATGTCGAGGAGGGTCAAATAACTGTCCCTAGGGCCGACTTGGTCTTGTGAAGACACTTTGACTTCAAAAATAAATTTTCTTTTCTTTTCTTACAAAAAGTCCAAATGGGACTTGACTCAATTATATTTCTTTTGACTCATAAAATATTCTTTTTGACTCAATGACCCTATAAACATGAAGAACATGCTTTGACTAAAAATAAAATAATAATAATAAATGAATATAATAAATACATCAAGGATACATTTGAATTACATTATGAAGACCAACACAAGTTACATTTTGAACAGGGGGGAGGATGGGGGGAGGGCAGGTACCAACCATCCCACTAACTCCCAAGACCATTAAGGAGGGTGGTGGTGTGGCATGCCCCCTCCATGCAATATATGTGTGAAGGCCATCACCTCTCTTAATGACACTCAGGATGTTTGTATACTATTTCTTGATTCTTTGATTGTTTGGAAAATTAATGTATGTGGAGAATGGTGAGCAAGGGCCGTAGGAGAGCTCTTTTGGCATCTCTACGAGCTTGGATTATGGAATTGTTGAGGATAATTGCTTGGATGTGAGGGAGTTTGCAATGGAAAATACATAGTTGAGAAGGTTTACTAAGTTTTATCCGATAATTCTCCCTCTCAAAAGCAAAATCTTACTGTTTCAAGCAACACAAGGAAATGGTTCTTGCTCGGAGTTAGCTCATCAAAAAGAGAATTTTGGTCTAAAGCACACCTATCTCAATTGCATAGATTTTGACTTTGTTTGGAGGGCTAGAATGACACAGAATTTCAAAGCTAGTCTGCGGCTAAATGTCTTCATTTACTCTTGGTCCCTTGCAAAGGTAACATTGTGTTCCTGGTTTTGTGTGTCATGTTATCTCGTTATTGATAGTTTATGCGTGGTATTGGTTCCTTTTACCATATCTTTGGTTAATTCAATGGATAAGTTGGTTGAATCGATATCTAAGGATCCTTTTCATCTAAATTCTACTTCTTTTCCTAATCTACAAGCCTTCCGCCATCTTTACTTGTTCACTCTTCTTTCATGACTTTGGTTCTGGTGTGCTAGTATTGCCTTGGAATTTTTTTATTCTCTTGCAGGGGATACAAATGTCTTATCTATCATATGACATTAAGGAAGAGAGGAGAGTCTAGATCCTTACATGCGCTGGAATTCTTTGTCTGCAATTCAAAAGAGTAATTGTTGTAGGTTTTTGGGGAAGTGCATTTGTTTCCTTCTTAGGGCTAGCAAGGTTTTGTGGTTTATTTGGTTTATCATGCCTCATTAAAAGGACCATAGCCAACGAGGTGTTAGGGAGTGTGGCTAGACTAGCAAGTCTTGTTCTGAGGCTCAAGCCCACGAGGCGGATTTGTTTACAAGGCTGCGATACCTCCAAGCACTCAAATTGATATTTTATAGCTTGAAAGGAATGTTCGTAGGGACAAACATACCATCTCAGAGTCTAAGCTTCTAGAAGAAGTTTCTCAATGGCTCCCAGGCCCTGGGCACATTGGCGGTAGGGGAAATTTGTATATGCATTTAGTTACTCTTCACTACTAGTTGAAAACATTACTGAGGCAAGTTCTCAAGGAAAAGCATGATGACAAAAATGAAATTATCTCCTTCCTTAATGACATATAACAGAACCAATGGAAAATGAAGAACAACCTCGATGGACTAGAAGCTCATATGAGCCATATGGAGAAGCATATACAGTGCGAATTCAAGCTTCCAATACCCTCAAGCACTAGACCGAACAACCATGCTCTTGTGACATCTTCTAATTCATAAATGGTTGTATGTTTTGCTTTGTCTATGGTGTTTTTTTGGTTCTCTAGATATATGGTGTTGGGTTGTGCAGTCTATGATAATGGATGTAAAACTCTAACATACAGTGTACCAACCAAAAAATCTAATCAAAGTTAGGCTGGTATAATTTTGTGAAAATTGAAATCAGCAATGTAATTTTTTTCTTAAGAAATAACCCCTCTATATATATATATTTAAAAAAATGATTATAATAATATCTTTTCTTTATTCAAAAGAGAAATACATATAAAATACAATCCCAAAATAATTGGTTAAATATGAATGACTTAATTATTTAAAAAAAAGAAAGATAATCAATAACATCTCAAATCTATGAAAAAGAGTAAAATCCAAATATTCATACGAAGAAATGCTCATATCACTTTCCTGGGCAACAAAATTGGTTCTCATTAATGCAATAATCATTTTTACACCATAAAATAATGAACTCAGAATCTTCATATACCTACCTATATTACTACCCAAAAGGAGTAAAATCCAAATACTCGTACAAAGAAAAGCTCACATCACCTTCATAAGCAACAAAATTGGTTCTCATTATGGCAATAGTCAGTTTTACACCATAAAATAATAAATTCATATGCAGGGTTCGAGGAAGTACCAATCCCTATATCTTTCAAATGAAGTTAAAATTCGAAAAAAGAATAGAGCATTACATACTTAAGAGTTCTAAAGCTATAAATGAGGTTTACAAAGTTCTACAGCTATATGAACTGAGTGTCAGTAACGTACAGACTACTCTTTAAATGTTTACTATAACCTTTCCGGTAGCATGTCCATCCATGATCTTTGCCCATGCACCTTCTGCCTTTGCCAAAGGGTACATTGAATCAACAACGATTTTCAGCTTCTGCTCCTTGACCAAATCAACTAACAGTGCAAGGTTCTCACCCCTTGGTATCATCAGCAATGGCACAAGTTGCTTCTTGGAAAAGGTATTTTTCTTTGCCACTGATGCTAAAAATGATTTGAAAGTCGGAGTAATATCAATCACTTTCCCGAAGGTGCCCAGATTGGGCTCGAATGTTGACCATGTTATATCTGAAGCACAGTGAATCACAACATCATATTTACGGCCTGATGGACTAGTCTAGCACTTCATCAGCTCCCATCTTCTTGACAAGCTCAATGTTGCGTCCGCCACAAGTAGCAGCAACTTGAGCATTGCCAAGTTTTGCCAACTGAAAACATAAAACGTTCAATCAGATCCAAGTTGTACCAAGCAGAGTCCCATTGACCCTTCTTTGCTCATCAGTGGGCATTAATATTTCATTTCTATCCCATTAATCCAAAAACAAGATAAAATAGGCATGTGGTTCTAGACAAGGGATCATACTTGCACAGCAAAATGTCCAACCCCTCCTGAGGCAGCTGTGATAAGTAGATTAACTCCTTTGCTACTTCCGTCAAGCTTAATACCTGCAACATCCCGAACCGCCTGCAATGCAGTAAGTCCAGCTATTGGCAAGCCTGCAGCCTGTGGAAGAACCTCTGGAGGCCTCTTTACAGCTAGGCCCCTTTCTATCAAAATATATCAATTGATCAAATCCCTCGATGTGCTTCTATATCTATTAAAGTGAAAGGATCATAATTTTAAGAAGATTCAAGCTTGCAATTCATTGAAAATGAAATAGAAATTCGTAAAAGTGATTTCTGTTGCTTTCAAAGCAAATGAGATGGGAAACAAATGATTTCTGTTGTTTGTCCATCACGATACAATGAAGGGTGGTAAATATACCATACACCAAATGGCACATGAAGCACCTTTAAACATAGTTTAACATATGATTTCTGTTGTTTGTTCATCACAATATAACCAAGGGTGATCAATATACATACACCCCACGCCACATTAAACCCCTCCGATCATAATTTAACATTTTTGAAATGACCTCAAATGCTAACAAGGTTAGGAGAACAATAAAATGCGTAAAACCCACTTTCACAATGATCTTTAGATATTCCATTAAAACCTTGCATGCAAGTTATAATTCAGAGATATCTACATTGCTGTACATTTCTGTTTTGGATGAATATAATATAACTATATAGCTTTTTTTTCGTGCTGAAAAAGTTATAATTCAGAGATAAGGGTTAAGCATTATGGTAGACATAGAATAAAAGCATGGAGCCATCAAAACCAGAAACACCAAAATGAACAAGGGCAAAGGCATAGTCAGTTACCTCACTAGAGTCATACTTGTCAAGGATGAACTAGCAGCTGTTGGGGAAAAGATAGAAGATGACGAGCTCATGTGAACAGCCTTGAACGGGGTCTCAAAGAAGTGGGATGTGTTTGTCCAAGTGATCAAGGGACAACAATGTTGATTTTTCCAGATTTCTTAGACTGATAATTACTTCCAATGATATTATTAATTATTTATCTTGTGCCACTTTATCATTAAGCAATTATACATAGGAAATCTTCAACATTAAACAATAATAACAATAGAAGCATGAAGAGAGAGCCAAACACAAGCGACACAAAAATTACCTTGGGAAAACCCCAAACCAAGGGAAAAACTTAACAACCATTTCTTAGAAAATTTGTCCATTTCAACAAGAGATACAATCTGATTTCCCAGTAAAAAACAAAGTCAAACTGACTAGTAACCAAACCCAGGTCAAACCTAGTCAAACAAAAACAAATTCAGACTCCTGAAATTTTAGTCTCCTTCAGATTCATCCTTCTAGTTCTGCCTCAGATTCGTTCTCATGTACTGTCTCAGGCTCTGATGAGCCTGAAATTTTGCCTCATAAGATACATTTATGTGATCCGAATTTTGCTCAATGGAGGCCGAATGGCCTTTATATAGTGATCAAAGAAGCTCGAATGGACACATCCCTTGGGCTGGGCTGACTTGAACATATTGGGGCCGACTTTACATTTTCAAAGGTAAAATTCACAATTTGAAAATTCAAATTTACTTTTTTTGGAGCCAACTTGGAGTCCACAATTTTATTAATTATTTCACAATTATGAAGACCGACCAAAGTTTCAAATATTCAACAGACAAGACCTACCTAACTGGGATCGTTTGTGGAGCGATTTCACTCTAGAGGAGTTTAAGTTGAGTCTTGTCAATGGCAACAACAATTGACAAAAGGGTGAGGGAGAACAAGAGAATGTGGTTCTTTCATGAAAGAACAAAGCGAAGAAGGGATCCAACAAAGGGTCCAACTCTAAGGGGGATAAGAAGAAGGACCTTTCAAAGGTCAAGTGTTACAGTTGTCACGAGTTTGGCCACTATGTCAACAATTGGCCGCAGAGGAAGAAAGGTGATAAGAAGAGCAACAAGCAAACGACAACTTCAACAAGTGCAGACGAGCTTTCCAATAAAATGGAACAAGAGTTTGCACTCATAGCTTTCTTGACTAGCTCGACCTCTAGGTTGTTTGGTATATCAGTGTTATCAGAACCGGAGCAGAACCAGGCTGGAACCAGTTGAACTGGCTGGTTTGGCTGTTTTTGGCCCAAAACCAGTCTAAAACTAGCCTCCGAACCGAAATAGGTCGAACCGGCCGATTCAGAACTGGTTCTGTGCAATGTGTACCTATGCAAGCCAACATAAAAAAAATTGCCTTATTTATTTATTTTTTTAATTTTTTCAATTGGTTGACCCACTTCTAATTCTCCCCTAGGCTAGCCTAATATTCAAGCATATGGCTTTCAACCTAATAATCAAGCATATGGCCCTAGTATTGTTATGCAATTCATGCAAGTAAAAGTGACATTCTCCTTTATCTTTCATTTTCATCCTTTTACTTAAATTTTTAACATTACCATGAAATGACTCAAGATGTTTGAGAGTGGTTCCAACCTCAATGGATTTCATACGGAGAAAGTAGAATTTTAGATTTCACTCAAAATCTAACAAACTTAATAGTTTTTCAGGATTTCAGGATTGGGGGAATTGCAACGTTTCCATTGGATTTTGTCATATACGAGGGTATGGAACTAGTATTTAATAAAGAGCACTAAGCCCTCTATGTACTTTGATGTTAGTGGCATTGGTTGTTGAACTCCTCTATCATGAGTCTACTAAACAATGTACCCATCACTCAAATAAAATCTTGACATGACATGCTACGTTTTTTCTATCTTATTTTAATGCCTAAATGGTTATATTGATGATGAAGACAACAATATAGGCAATGATTTTGATGATATGTAGGCGTTTGTTATAGCATGATCTTTTTTGGATGCTAGAGGCCATCTAGAGCCTAATTGTTGATGTATTTTCGGTTCAGAGATGGATTGCACTCAATGTTATTTTGGTTATGTGCACCCTTACATGCTATGTAAATGAGAACTTTTGCATATTTGTGTATAAATGGTTTGGATTCATATGGTTGCACATAATATATATGTTTTTCTATAAAATATGAATATTTTGTGTTTTTGGTAAACCGTTTTTTTTCCCAGTTTTTTACCGGTTTTGGTCTAGTTCCAACTGATTCTTGGTCCACAAGGTTTTTCGGTTCGATCACCGGTTTGGTTCTGATAACATTGTGGTATATAGACAGTGGGGCGTCATTTCATATGACAGGAGTTAGGGAGTACTTCTCCAATTACTAGGAGGAGGACACTAGATTCCAAATCGAGATGGTGAACAAGTCCAAGTGCATCCCAGTTGGGAGAGAGATTGTTCTATTTCAGAGGGAGTCTGGCAAGTCGATTCCCATCCATGATGTGTTGCATGTGCCAAGAATGGGGATGAATTTGATTTCCATATCTATTATGTAAATTTTCTTTATTTTATTAATAAATTTCCTGAAGTGCCTGTGTTGGTTCAGGCCGTGGACTGTTTCCCTCTTTGAGGGTTTTAACCACGTCAAGAATACTAGTGTATTGATCTGTGATCTGTTTGTGAGCAGTGTCCTTTGGTGTTCTATCTGAGGAACTTACCCTGTAGATTCCTACAAATAACGATGCCACTTGTGTGTTTGTTTTCTTTCAGCTGATGATCTATAGATGTTGTGACTGTATTGTGTTTATTTCAGTATTTAAATGTTTTAAATAACTTGTTCATAATTTACAAGTAGAAGAAATAAACCAACAAAATATATATTTATTTTCTAACAGATAGACTTAGAAAATTCAACAATTGGGAAAGATGACACTGGAGGAAGCATTTACGCAAAGAAGCCAAACGTCAGCCACTTTAGGATATTTGGCAACTTAGCATATTGTCACATTCCAAGGGATACACATTCTAAGTTGGATCAGATTGCAGAGAGGGGGTACTTTGTTTTGGAGAATCTAGTAGGGCAGTTATTTAAACAATTATCCTTATCCTTGATAAAAGCTTGTGAACTTATGTTAGCTTCTTATTATTCTTAGGTAGATTTCTTTCATCAAACAATTATCAAGAGCATAAACCATGAAGTTCATAGAAGACAATGGACACAAAATGTAAGCTCCAAGCCAGGGAAAAACCCCTCCAAGGGGAAAACCCAAAAGGAATCTCTTCTCTTACAGAAGAATCAAATCAAATGAGAAATCCAAGACCCAAAGACCAAAGCCAAGACCTCCTCCAAGCATCAAGTCAGCCCTCCAACAATTCCTTCTTGAAATAAGCTCAAGTCAACAAGGTCAACAGAGGTCAAACTTCAAAATTCCTGGTCAAAGCAGAGTTTTGGCTCTTTTTTACACTTGCAATTTGGACCTACAATTCTCGGCGTCCTTGCAGCTGTAGAAACCCTAGTTTTGCACGTGTGAGAGAAATCAAGCCCAAAAATCAAATTTTCCTTCCTGCTTTTGACTTCTTTTTGTCTTCTTGTCCTTGGCTCTACTTGCTTTAGATCGAACTTCTAAAGTGTGTGCAAATGAGTCGTGTTGACCACATGTGTCAAACAACCCAGGATGAAAAGTACATATCAGTGGATAATTTTTTTTCAAAGTCATCATCGTCATGCAACTTCCAAATTTATCATTGTAATCCCAAATTTTGTAACCTTGTGGGCCTTCATTGTAAAAATGATTCTAGTATGACTGTGAAGCCATGTAAAAACATCTAAGTAAGCCTTTGATTCTTAGCAAAGAGTTTCACTCTAGGGAGATTTTTACCCTCGCCAATTGTTATCGTTTCTTGACCCTTATAATTGGCAGAGTTTTTCTCCCACACATACCCCAAAGCTAGAGTGGGGCTCGATGGAAAGGTCTCATGTGTAGTCCTACTGTTATCGAGTCTATGTATTTTTATCATACTGGATCATCTGTCTTGTGTCACAGAATTTGGTTGAGTCTAAGAGGTCATGCATTAATTGTAGAATTCCCCTTCTAATGGGATGTCTATGTACTATCCTGATGTAAAAAGTGTTGTCTAGGAATATTTTTGGTGGATGATTACTCATAATTATACATCATTGCCAAAATATTTTTTAGACCCACTTTAAGGGTGGAAAATATGTGTAATCCCTCTTGAGTCATTTATTTTATTTTCCAGTAAAAATGTCAAAATAACTAAACTGGAAACTTGTCAAAAAATTAAAATGAGAGAAAATTAAATTCTCTCCAAGTGGAAAATTTATCAAAAATTTATCGAGGTCCTTTTTTAAAATAAAAAATTAGAAAGGTCATTTCCAAGGTAAAAAGTCTCAGTTCAAAAATTCATTGGGCCAAAAAGAATAATTTCTCAAGAAAATCGAATTTTTGGGTCAAGGTGGTTACTTAATGAGAGAATTACGATAATTCTATTTTTCGAAGATTCTCCAATGGTCTAAACCCACCTAGAAGTCAAAATTTGGTCCATCAAGGTCAACAATCAAGGAGGTCAAAACTTTTTGGAGATCTGTGGACCAGTTATCAAGGGATCAAATTAATTTGATAAGGATCAAGCCATGGATCAGAGGAACTAGCGATTATTTCCACTTGGGGGGTTTGACACCCTCATGTTGTATATAAGGAAGTTATTTTCCTCTTCGTTGTATCATGAAATCATCAAAAAATCTTGATCAAGCTATGAGTCAAGCTCTGCTGGTTGTAATCTTTTTTTCTGGAATAATAAAGAAAAAGTCTTTGCGGATTTATTTGTGATGGTGTTCCTCTTCTGCTTCTTGGTAACATTTTTCTGAATTATGTTCTTAAAGCTGTACTAACATAAAAATTTTAAGTTATTATTTCATTTGCTAGTGTTGGATTAACTACTTGCACAACTATTTTGCATTAGTTACTAGGCTTAGAGCAACACATTAAATTTGATTAATCTAGCAAGTTTCTCTAGATTGAGGGTTTATTGTGTGATCTAGCTTCTTTTGATCTAATAACTTGATCTTAAGTGTGTAGAGACCTCGTTAATATTTAGATCTTAGGCGTGAGGGGAAGTCTTTGGTTGGATCAACCAACTCCCAAGACAAGAAGCTCAAGAGCCCGTGTTAAATTTCCAGGACTTATCTAATGATTGTTTTGCAAAGATCTTGGCTTTGACTCAAATACAAAAATCCTATTTTATTCATTTATATCCAATTTAATTATGCAATAAAAGAATATATCTGCTAATTAGAGCTATAAAATTATTGTGAATATTGTAGATAAAATTGTAAATTTTCTAACCCTTGTATCTATTTGTCGTTTGTACATATAACCAATTGGGGTTTTATTTTTTTATTCTTGTGGATCCAAGGTGAACTGCTAGGGCTTCTATTTAAATTCGTTTTGCAAGCATATTCACCTTGAATATCAAATAAATCTGAATTTGTGAGGGAACTAGCCATCACCTAGCCTAGAGGGCTAGGGTTAGGGCAACGTTGCATTCTTTCGGAAGCCGTCTTGCAAAATTACCAAGGCTGCAAAGGATTTGAGCCCTGATCTAGCCTTTCAGGGGTTCGATCCATCCAATTTGAGCCTCTTTCCTTCAACGCAACTTCATTTTTGGGAGGCTGTAAGCCCTAAAGGGCTAATCTCATTGCAAAACCAGGATTTCTTTAAGAGTTTGCTACATAAAAAAATTTGCAAATAATTTCAATAATCATTTTATATGTTCTCTCATCAAGTCTAACTTTGGATGATTATTGCAGGTTTATTGACAAATTTTTTAGGGCTAAAAACTAATCATAGGGCTGATCTCGATGACTGCTAGGGTTATTGACAAAATTTTGCTTGGTCGTAGGCCTAGATAGGCCTAATCTCCATAGTCGTGGCCTTAAAAGGCTTGTAAATTCATTGTACTCGATTTAGAGACTAACCCTCATTTGTTGTAGGCCTATACATATCATTGGCAAGGATTTTGGCAATTGTTTGGTTTGCAGGCTTGTTATTATACTTGATCCATTGGAGCTCCCGTTTAGGCCTAGAGGCCATATTTGACTTAGCTTCATAATATTTTAAAGTCTAATCCATATCCTTGTTGATTGAAAAGGCTAACTCTTGTCATTGTAGGGGTAACATTGCATTTTTGGAAGGCTTATAACACTAATCTTTGGTGAAGACGTTGGCATTTGGACTTTGCAATTGACACATTAGTCATTGGAGGAAGGGCACTAGGCCTAGAAGCCTTGTTTCCCTTAGCCAAGAGCCACTTGCAGAACATAGCGTGCTATAGGTTTGAAGCATCACATTCAAAGGCTAATCATATAGTAAATTTGATAATAAAAAGCCCTAAAACAATCATAATTGATCACATTAACACATGATGGTTTAATGAGCATTCTTGGTCATTGATCTTGCTTGATCGTGGGCCATTTCTGGATTGGTAGGGTTTCATAAGGTCTGGTGCAAGTTATTGATCATTGGAGTATCCTATCTCGTGCCTTTCTCTTTGGTATTTGGTAGAATTGTTCATATTCTTGTGGTATTGGAGGAGCTTCTTCTTCTTCCTCTTGGAATACTAACCTTGCCTATTTGCTCTCATTGATTAGATAGGATTTCATTGATATCATTATTAGATCTAGTCTTTGTTTGCATTTATCATTTAATTCACTCTTAACAATCTCATATGTCATTAGTTTCTTGTGTTGGCATCATTAAATTTTCACTTGTTCCTAATTGCTATCTCATCTAAGTGAAAGTTATCATAACTAAGGCACTTGAAATTGTTGACTAATAGTTTCATTAAGTAATCCTAAGGTGCTTCATTGGCTATCTTGTAGCCTTGTATTCAAAGTGATATTTCATAAGCTTGGTTATAAGTTTTTTATATCTCTCCCATTGAAGCATATTGTCATCATTGTAACTCTTTGAAGCTATCTAATCTCATCATTCACATCATCATTCTAGTCTAGTTATGCATTTCCTAAAACTTACCTCCAAGCATTAGCTTGGTTGATAGAAAGTTAGGACCACCTTCTTCATCCAATTTGCGAAGCTTGACCCTTGCTCAACGGTTAAAACAGGTGACCTTGCAGTTCTCTTGTGAGCAATCCCTTGTAGGAATGGAGGCAAATGGGTTGTTAGAACTCTAGGCTAGGTATCGTTAATGAGGCCTTAGCCTCCTTCCCTTGGACTTCTTTCTACAGCCTCGTGTGAGACTTGTTTCAAAATAATTGAGGAGAAGGCTCTCACTTACACTAGGCATCTTAATTAAAACCAATCAAGATCTTGCATTTCACATTAGATAGATCTTGCATCTCATCCATCATTGGTAATTAGAATTGTGAGCTAATCTATAATGTCAAGCTTTCATTATTGATCTTGTCATTTCAAAGTTCATTGTCCGAACATGTTTATGTTCCTTGCAATTGTTCTCTCAAAGTTTATCACTCATATTTCTAATTATCTTACTAACATTTATTTGCAGCACTACTTATCTTGTAATTTGAAATATCTCGTGCAAGTTCTTTAATTTATTTGGCCATTGTTATCAAGGCACTGGTCTCTTGTTGTTTCATCTTAAGTGTCGTATCAATTAAATTGAATCCATCTATCTTACATTGCTCAATATAATAGCCACACTTGTTGTCTATCTTATTCAAGTCACTGAGAGAAGTGATTGCCTTGCCTCTTGATCTCTTGGACTTTTTGACTTCAACAAGTTTCCCCTTCGTTTTTTATCTTTTAGGGACTACCTCCCTTAGCTTGCTTAGGAGAGAGCTTAAAAAAAGAAAGTAGGGATCAGAGTGACAACCCCTACTCTGAGCGTTATGCCTCAAAGATGTACCTTGTGGAGTTGGGAACCTTTTCCCACACTTAGGTGTACACTTCGGGCGACAACAAGTCGAAGTATCTTCCTTTAAATACCCTTCTCATGAGATCGAATAGGCCTCTCCTAGGCCAACTTTTCACTGACAGGACCGACTTGGTTATGGAGGTCAAATTTGACTTTCTAGACACACAAATAATATCTTTTACATGTTACAACTTGTCCAGTTGGGTCTTATACAAATGATAATGACTCTCTTGACTCATGACAAATATTCTTTTGATATGACAAACCTTAGGAGCATGAAATGCATGCTTGACAAATCAAATGGAGCATGAAACCTATGCTTCAAAATAATATTTTTCTTTCTTCTTTTGTTTGTTACATAAGATATACATAATGACATGAGTACAATGACAATTATAAAGACTGAAACTAGTTAAATTTTCCAAAACTCCCTCTTAACTAGGGAGGTATTCATAATTGTACAACCTGTACAAGGATATTCTCAAACTTAAATATTCTCATAAGAGTCGGATTGATAAGCCATCTTTAAGCATCAACATCATAACCAACACTGTCAACATATTAAGGCTTTCACTGACAACCTCTATATTAGAACATAATGCTTGGAGGCTTTACATGAGACACCACACTATCTTGTAAGGCACATAACGCATCTGAGTGTTCACTAGGTATGTCCTTTTAGGACTATTCTTTTCTTGGATTTCCAATCCTTAAAGAATATCAGTCCACTTCGACCACTCTTGTCTTGGATACCCTATCCAATCCTCAAAGAGTCTCAGTCTACTTCCTATTTTGGATTTTCTGTCCTCAAGGAGTATCAATCTCAGATGCTTATCCAATCCTCCATTCTCCTTCCTAGTGCCTTCATTTAGATTTATGACTGTTAATCCTAGTCTAGTGCATGACACATGGAGAATATGATGTCTAATATCACTCCCTCTCAATTAGAGAGGAAATCCTCATTCCCTCTTGATTAGGGAATAGATCCTTGCTCTTTCTTAATCATTTAAGGAGACTTCTTACTCCCTCTTAAGCATAGAGGAGATTCCTTACTTCCTTTCAACGGGGAAGTTATTGCCATAATCTTTTTAGTGTGTCTTCATCAATACATCAACTACTAGTTCTTCATGGAGATCTTCAAGTAGTAGCTAGAAGGCTCTTCATTCCTTTTGCATCTCATCATATTGAGCTTTTGTAATGGAGCCAAAATTTCTTCATTCTGTGACAGGGTTCAGGCCATCAACCTTTCATATCACTTTCCTCTATTCATCATCAACAAAGGAATTATATTGAGCCAATCAAAGTAGAGCTAGTCATAGCTCCCTCAAATCATGAAAGTGATCTTCATTGTTATCGAAACATAAACATCAGGTTATCCTTTTGTACTACTACCTTTCAATCTCAAGATGATGTAGAGATCTTGACCACATAATTATTCAAGGATTACCAAAGCATCCACTCAATCCATGTATTCATTGAATTGAGTTCAAAACACACAGCTGTAGATACACTTGCCTCAATTGCCATTATGTATTTCTGCAACATTCTTCTAGGTAGCAAAACCATATACCAACTAGACAACCAATACCAAAACATCAATATCATAATCACCTTAACATGATGGCCTTTTGTCAAGATATCTTATGGAAGAATCTTGATCTTCAGTCATTCCAAAGCATACCAAACTTCTTCTAGGCATCAAATAATCATATGGAAGATCTTTCATGCTTATGTTACTAAGCACACTCTTATGACCAACTCTTTCTGCAAGATTCTTGAGGATATCAATTTTACCTTCTAGAGAAGAGTTACTAAAGACATGCATACCTTTTCTTTCATATAACCATCAAGCCATCCTTCCTTTGAATGAGCTTGATTCTCCTTATAGAAGATAAGTTTCCCTTCAAAACAGGAGAAATACATCAATTCTACCTTTCAAACTGCAACTTGACCATCATCATCCCTTCATCCTTCAAGATCATTGATTTCATACTAAATGGAATATAGTTAAGTCATAATGCTTCTTCCAAATATCAAAGAAACTCCCCTAAATGATGGTTCTTATTGGAGGATCCTGGTGATCCTTTTTGCAAGATGACTACCTCTAACATTATGTTAGAAAATGCTTGGATGAACTATGATATGCAAAATGGTCCCAATTTTCTCATTCTTTCCAGCTAGATGACTTCTTCCAAAGCAATTTGATCATGTGGACTCTAAGTCTACTATCATATGCTTCCTTCTATGATGCCATGCTTCATAAGAGCAAAGCCTCTCATAGAAAATGCAATGATGCATGTTTACTCTAACTGCTACTTTCTAATTAGAGAAAGACAAATTGCAAATAAACTTGATAGAGATGGAACTTCTTTCAATAGTAGATCCTTGGGATCTTCACCTTTCGACTTCTTCTCAGGTTCTTCCTTTTCTTCATCTATGTGAGCTCCACTTCTTTCCTTCCTTTTGATGTTTTTCTTGTTTGGACAATCCCTCTTAAAATGTCCATACTCATTACATTCAAAGCATTGTATCTTGGACATATCTAGTTTTCCTTTGGTCTTTCCAAACTTCCCTTTCTTCTTCTTGGATTTTACAACAAAGGCTTGAGACTTTTCATTTGATTTGGTGTCATCCTTTGCCTTTATCCTTGTTTCTTCGAAGATACATTGAGCCCATAGTTCATCAAAGGTAGTAACCTTTCATGAGTAGACACTAGTTGCAAAACTGCTCCATTCAGGTGGCAAAGCATCTAGTACACAAGTAGTCATCTCTGAATCAGAAATGACTTCCCTAAGCCCTTGCATCTGGTCCCTCAATTGTGATATTTTCATAAGATATGTGGACATATATTCATTCTTTGACATTCTTGTTTTATATAGTTGATTTCTCAAGGATATTTTCGAACCTGATGTACTTATATAGTACAATTTCACCAGCTTATCATAGATTGCTTTAGATGAACTCAAATCAACAACAAAGGGAATGAGATGATCGTTTATGGATTCAATAAGAATCCTTTGTGTCCTCACCTCTCCCTTCTTGTATCTTGCTAATTCTTGAGTCTTCTCTTTGTCTGGTTGAGTAATTTCTCCAAGAACATATTCCATGACTTCATTTTCTGTAAGCACCAAATCAATCCTCTTCTTCCATGCTAGGAAGTTTGTTGATCCAACAAGCTTGTTGTTTTCATTGCAAAATGAAGTGATTTTATTTGTAGATTGAGACATGGAGAACAATATGGTACTTGCTTGTCAAACAAGTGTCCTTCTTGATGATGCCTTCAACTATCTTGATGCTTTCGAGATTCTTCAAGAAACTTCAAAGATGTCCTTTAATAACAAAGATCCTTCAAAAGAGAGAAAGATAGTAAACTTCCTTCCATCAATGAGAGCTTGATCCTTCTTAAGATGATGAGTTCTTCTTCCTTGTGTCCTTAGAAATTGATTCCCTTTGACAAGCAACCTCCTCTTATGCCAACAAGATGATCTTCAAGCTGCCTTCTCTTCACCTTAGCTCTGAAACCATGTTGGAGAATCTAGTAGGGCAACTATTTAAACAATTCTCCTTATCCTTGATAAAAGCTTGTGAACTTATGTTAGCTTCTTAATATTCTTAGTTAGATTCTTTTCATCAAACAATTATCAATATCATAAACCATGAAGATCATAGAAGACAATGGGCACAAAATGTAGGCTCCAAGCCAGGGCAAAGCCCCTCCAAGGGGAAAACCAAGAAAGAATCTTTTCTCTTCTTATAGAATTAGATCAAATGAGAAATCCAAGACCTAAAGACCAAAGCCAAGATCTCCTCCAAGCACCAAGTCAGCTCAAGTCAACAATGTCAACGGAAGTCAAACTTCAAAATTCCTAGTCAAAGCAGAGTTTTGAACCTCTATTTCAGACCTACAATTCTCGGCCTCCTAGCAGCTGCAAAAACCCTAGTTTTGCATGTGTGTGAGAAATCAAGCCCAAAAATCAAATTTTCCTTCTTGCTTTTGACTTCTTGTCCTTCACTCTTCTTGCTTCCTTTTCTTGCTTTAGATCGAACTTCTGAAGTGGGCAAATGAGTCAAACTCTCTTCCTTTAAATATTCTTCTCATGAGGTCGAATAGGCCTCTCCTAGGCTAAATTTTCACTGGCAGGGTCGACTTGGTCTTGGAGGTCAAATTTGACTTTCTAGACACAAAAATAGTATCTTTTACATGTTGCAACTTGCCTAGACAGATCTTATACAAATAATAATGACCCTTGACTCATGATAAATATTCTTTTGACATGACAAACTCTAGGATCATGAAATGCATGCTTGACCTAATTAACCAATTAAATAGAGCATGAAACCCATGGTTGAAAATAATATTTTTCTTTCTTCTTTTGTTTGTTACATAAGATATACATAATGACATGAGTATAATGACAATTATGAAGACTACAACTAGTTACATTTTCCAACACTTTGTTGGGTACAGTGAGACCTCAAAGGCATATACGATTTTTATTCCAGGGACCGGGAGGATTATTGTTAGAAGAGATGTTAGATTCATGCAAGGCAAGGCATATTGGAGTTCTAGAGATTTGCCAACATCAATTGATCAGAGTGACCAACTAGCAAAAACTCCAAGGGTAGAATTGATCCAAGTGGATATCAGTGGCCACTCGCCTATTCCACTTGGACCCCCACAACTGTTTCTTTCATTTTTCAGTTTCCTTAATTGTAGCATAGTTTACTTTTTTTGGCAGTCTTTTGGGTCCTAAACTTCCAGAGTCGTTTTGAGGCCCTATGTGACGATTTTTTGGAAAACAGGCAAACATGAGTCTTCAAATGATGTTTGCAAGAGAAATTTGTAGTCCTCGGATAAATCTTTCTAGAGAGGTATTGTGCGTGTCAAACAAAGATCTCAAATCGTATGCCAAAGTTAAGACCCCGGGAAGTTGATGTACCAATTTACCTAAACGGGTCCCACAATTTTGACGATTCATCTCCTAGGGTTAGTTTTTTGGATGTTTAGAGTTTTCCATTGTTTCTCAATAATAAATAGGCCTTTGAGCCTCATTGTAACATAGTTCAGAGGCATGTAGCCACCACATATCTTCTCAGAGATAAGCTACCATCACCCGAGCTAGTTTATTTCCATTATGTATCTAAACACATTCAATTCTTTGAAATTAATGAAATGAAGTATTATTTCTGCTACAACTCTGTATTTATGGTTATATCTATATTTTGTTGCATTATTGTTTAAGATCAGACCAACGGTATTAGAGCGGTTTGTTCTTTCTTTGTTTTTCTTTGCATGTCCCCAACAAGGTCATGGTATAAGGAGTTAGGGCTCAAACTAGTTGAACCTTTGCAAGACCAGCCTTGCAAACCTCAATGGCCTGCCATGGCGGAAGAAAAGAAAGATGAGGGGGCTAGAGATTCTTTCAAAATATTGCTCAAAGAAGCCCTTGAGTGGCAGAGGAACACGATGATGGACAACTTTGCCCAGATCCTTCGGCGGCTACCCACAGGCGACGTATATCCTTCCAGCAGCCACTCTGGAAGTGCCACACCCTTTAAGGTACAAGCTAACTTTGATATCCCCATATTTGTAGGTCAGATAGATGCGGATGTCGTAGATAAATGGTTAAATAAGCTAGAAGGATATTTTTCGGTTCATGATTTTTCCAACCGGGAAAAGATTACTTTCGCACTCCACAAAGCCGCCCCCCACGTCAAGGACTAGTGGAAAGCCTACTGTGAGAAGAGGGATGAGAGTACACCCTCACTATTTTCAGCCGCACTCACTTGGAATTCTTTCCGGGATGCCATCAAGGAGTGCTATTACCCTATCGGGAGCTACGAGGATAAATACATAACGTGGACCACGCTGCGGCATGGAAGGGACCAAGATGTGCTAGAGTTCACAAATATTTTTCATACCATTCGTACGGAGTTGGGTATCAATGTTAAATTTTGGTATGTTCTATGCTAGAGCAATTTATTTAGATTTTCATAGTTAGCAGACACATCAGCATTAAAGTAAATTGCAAGATAGAACATAAATATAAATCGTAGAAGACAAGCAGAGACAAGAGGACACAAGATGTGGTGCTAGCCAAGGACAAACCCCAATGTGGGGAAACCCTTGATCAATTCTTCTTTTATGTTCTTCAAAGTTCAACAGAGAGAGAGATAGTACATTTACAACAGAAGTCAACACTTTGACTTATCTTGAGCATAGATCATCTCCTATAACGATGATACTTCAGATCAGTTGAAGACATTTTGCTTCAACTGATTCTCCAAGGTGACGGCTTCACCTATCGTCCATTTGCTGCACCTTACTGTGTAGCACCATACTGTACCATCACAGTGTTGGACCTTGATGACTGAGATACTCTCATCTGCTCTCATCATCATGTTGCCCATTATGCTGCATCTTCCATCATCATACAGTCTCATTACAGACCATGCTGCCCTTTACATTATCATGTAGTCTTACTGATCATGCTGCCCTTTTCATCATTACTCATCATGCTGCCCATGCCCATCATGCTGCAACATTATTACACTGCCATATGTATATCAGCCTTAGCTACTTTCTATGGCTTGCAGCCTAGAAAAACAACTAGGCTATGTTCCAAATTCCTTCAAGCATACAAGACTCAAAGAATATGTTGATTTAGGGCATCTAAGACCAACATATAATGGCCTCCTAGAACAATGAATAAGGGATGCGTAATAAGTAGATACACTCGCTTGTTTAACTACGGCCAGATCTTTGCATGACTAGACTAAGTGCTATCATATACATATATACGCTGAGGCTGCTAGGATACACGGTGATACATTCGTAAAGCACCCGAGTTTATGACTACTATAGCGAGGTGCAGTCAAACCCTTGACTGCGGTTCCATTTTATTACTGCGACCAACTGTGCTTCTATGCCTGCGGCTCTTACGTGCTTCATTACGTTATCACTACGGCTTCCATGCTTCTATGCCTGTGGCTCTATCTCACTACGGCTACATGACCTTGACTGTGTCTTCATGCCTTGGTCCAATACATGACTGTGGCTTCATACATTGATAGCGGCTTCATGTCTTGACTACGTTGTCATGCTTGCTTCTGAAATCTGAACATGACTGCAACTAATACCCTAGCCGAGGTGCAGTCATATCTTAATACGAACCTGCTCCTTCATGCATAAGTTTCCATGCGAGTTCTTGTGCTGCGTGAACAGGTCTCCTTGCTGCGTATTAGGTGTCTTCATTTGCCAGCAAATAGATGTCTTCATGACATGCGTTGAATTAGGGCATCATTTGCAACTAGGGCATCAACGTACTCTTTAGTGCCTTTCCTTCTCCAAAAACCCAAGACGTGGAGAGGAGATTATGTGAAGAGTGTGTCTTCAATGACTTCAAGTCCTCACTTATTTATACTAAAGCGTAGATGACGAATAGACATGACTATTAGGCTTCCGAGCCTACACAAGTCGTTGGCCGACTTGACAATTGTCTTATAATATAAATAAATTCATAACTCCATGAATACTTGACAGAATTAGATGATCTTTAGATCAATCCTACACCTCTTGATGAGAGGGATTCAATAAAATATCAGCTGCCATAAATAAGATGACCCACATGGAGTTTGGCCCTAGTTGCCAATTTTAACAATCAAGGATTATGAGCGACATTTGGTACTCAAGTACTGTGGTTGTCTACATAAGTACATCCAAGACGAGATGGAGTTCCTAGACATCTCCTTGCCCGACACGACCTATCGATACACTGTCAAGATCGAGCAAAAATTTAAACAAAAGAAGCGAGACATTGGATCTGCGAATTTGAAGCAAGGGAAAGGCACCCCAAACTACAGAGAAAATGCCAAATTTTCACCTCCAGGATGCACTGTTATGCCACCTGGGACACTTCTGTGTTCCTTCAAATGAGCGTGACAAGATGATTTGGGAGGCGCACTACAGTCGGATCGCTGGACATTTTAGAGTAGAGGAAACAATGGAAATGTTGCAGAAGTATTTTTATTGGCCAAACCTTCGACAGGATGTTGGGAAGTACATCGGATCCTGCACTACCTACGCCATTGCCAAACTAAACATCAAGAAGCAAGGCCTATATACTCCTCTTCCACTGCTAATCGACCTTGGGAATCCATCTCCATGGATTACATGTCGGCCTTCATTCTACTAAGCATGGCAACGACTGGTTTTCGTGTTCGTCGATAGATTCTCTAAGATGGCCATTCTGGCGGCCTGCAAGAAGAGTATCACAACAGAACTCACTGCTAAGCTCTTCTTTGAATGAGTTTGGATACATTTTGGGATCCCACAATCCATTATCTCAGATCGGGACAACATGTTCCTAAGTACATTTTGGTCAAGTCTCTGGTCGATGTTGGATACCAAGATCACTAAGTCCACGACTTTCCACCCCCAAACTGATGGCCAAACAGAGGTTGTCAACAAGATGATCATGCACATCCTGTGCATGTACAACTTGAAGCATCCACACACATGGTATGAAAGCCTCCCCTGTGTCTAGCACAATTACAATAGGGCTCTCCATAACTCAACTTGCCACAACCCCTTTTTAGTGGGGTTGGGATTCCAGCCACTATGTCCCATTGATGTGGCCATACCATTTGCAACTACTCAGGCAGATTCGTCTCATGTCCAGCCCAAAGCCGACAGGGTTAATAGCTTCATTGATCACATTCAGCACATCCACCAGTAGGTCCATGACATATTGGACAAAAACAATGCTAAGTACAAGCAATGTCATGATCAACATCAGGTGCCACACAAGTTCCAGGTGGGCGACAAAGTTTGGTTAAATTTGCAGAAGGAGCGTCTCGCTAGGCCCCATCGCAAGCTTCACCCGCTCCGATATGGGACTTACACCATCACTAAGGCTGTAGGGGACAATTTTTTCGAGTTCAACATTCCACCATTCCTTGGCCTGCACCCAGCATTCAATGTGGACCGCCTTCGACCATAATTTCCACCATTCCTTGGCTTGCACCCAGTGTTCAATGTGGACTGCCTTCGACCATACTTTCCACCATTATTAGACACATTAGACATTGCAAAACAACTCACACCAATAGAGTTAAACCCAGACTGCATGGAACAAGCCACAACTGATCGGATCATGGACACACAGATCAAGAACACTCGCCAATAGAAGATCCAATTGTATCGAGTTGTCAAAGCTAGCCAACTCCTGCACCAAGGCAAGTGGCTCACCAAGGACCAAGTTCAACAAAAGTTTCCCCATCTCATGGAGGCACTCAACGCAATGGGGACCATCACTTCCTAAGTGAGGAGGACTAATCCATGTGGATATTGGTGGCCACCTGCCTATTCCACTTGGACCCCCATCACTGTTTCTTTCAGTTTTTCAATTTCCTTAATGGTAGCACAGTTTACTATTTTTGTAAGTTTTTCGAGTCCTAAACTTTCGGAGCCTTTTTGAGGCCCTCAACAACGTTTTCTTGGAAAACAGCCTAACATGAGGCCTCGACTAATGTTTGCAGTTGAAAGTTGTAGTCCTTAGATAAATCTTTTTGATGAGGTATTGTGCGCGTCAAATAGAGATCGTATGCCAAAGTTACGACCCCGAGAAGTTGATGTACCAATTTACTCAAACGGGGCCCATAATTTTGGTGTTTCATCTCGTAGGGTTAGGTTTTTGGATGTTTAGGGTTTTCCATTATTTCTCAATAATAAATAAGCCTTTGAGCCTCATTGTAACACAGTTCAAAGGCATGTAGTCGCCACATCTTTTCTCAGAGATAAGCTACCATCCCCTAAGCTAGTTTATTTCTATTTTGTATGTAAGCATACTCAGTTCTTTGATATTAATGAAATGAAGTGTTATTTATATTGCAACTCTGTATTTATGGTTATATCTGTATTTTGTTGTGTTCCTATTTAAGTTTGGATCAGTGGTATCAGAGCGGTCTGCTCTTTCTCTGTTTTTCTTTGTATGTCCCCAACGAAGTCAGGGTGGAAGAAGTTAGGGTTCGAACTGGTTGAACCTTTGCAAAATTAGCCTCGCAAACCCCGATGACCTCCTATGACAGAAGAAAAGAAAGACGGGGGGCAGGAGATCCTTTCAAAATATTGCTCGAAGAAGCCCTTGAGCGACAGAGGAACGTGATGATGGACAACTTTGCCCAAATCCTTCAATAGCTACCCACAGGCAACACATCTCCTTCCAACATCCATTCTGGAAGTGGCACACCCTTTAAGGTACAAGTTAACTTTGATATCCCCATATTTGAAGGTTAGATAGATGTGGATGCCATAGATAATGGTTAAATCTGCTAGAAGGATATTTTTTGGTTCATGATTTTTCCAATTGGGAAAAGATTACTTTTGCACTCCTCAATAGAACATAAATATAAATCGCAGAAGACAAGCCAAGACAAGAGGACACAAGATGTGGCGCTAGCCAGGGACAAACCCCAATGTGGGGAAACCCTTGATCAATTCTTCTTTTATGTTCTTCAAAGTTCAGCAGAGAGAGAGATAGTAATTTACAACAAAAGTCAACACTTTGACTTATCTTGAGCATAGATCATCTCCTATAACGATGATACATGAGATCAGTTGAAGACATTTTGCTTCAACTGATTCTCCAAGGTGATGGCTTCACCTATCATCCATTTGCCGCACCTTACTGTGTAGCACCATGTTGTACCATCATAATGCTGGACCTTGATGACTGAGTTGCTCTCATCATCATGCTGCCCATTATGCTGCATCTTCCATCATCATACAATCTCATTACAGATCATGCTGCCCTTTACATTATCATGTAGTCTTACTGATCATGCTACCCTTTTCATCATTACTCATCATGCTACCCATGCCCATCATGCTGCAACACTATTACACTGCCATATGTATATCAGCCTTAGCTGCTTGCTATGGCTTGCAGCCTAGCAAAGCAGCTAGGCTATGTTACAAATTCCTTCAAGCATACAAGACTCAAAGGATATGCTGATTTAGGGCATCTAAGACCAACGTATAATGGCCTCCTAGAGCAATGAATAAGGGTTGCGTAATAAGTAGATACACTCACTTGTTTAACTGCGGCCAGATCTTTGCATGACTAGACTGAGTGCTATCATATACATATATACGCTGACGCTGCTAGGATACACGGTGATACATTCATAAAGCACCCGAGTTTATGACTGTTATAGCGAGGTGCAGCCAAACCCTTGACTGTGGTTCCATTTTATGATTGCGGCCAACTATGCTTCTATGTCTGTGGCTCTTACGTGCTTCATTATGTTATCACTGCGGCTTCCATGCTTCTATTCCTGCGGCTCTATCTCACTACAGCTACATGACCTTGACTGCGTCTTCATGCCTTGGTCCAATACATGACTGCAACTTCATACCTTGATAACGACTTCATGTCTTGACTGCATCATCATGCCCGCTTCTGAAATCTGAACATGACTGCACCTAATACCCTAGCCGAGGTGCAGTCATATCTTAATACGAACCTACTCCTTCATGCATGAGTTTCCATGCGAGTTCTTGTGTTGCGTGAACAGGTCTCCTTGTTGCGTATTAGGTGTCTTCATTTGCCAGCAGATAGATGTCTTCATGACCTGCGTTGGATTAGGGCATCATTTGCAGCTAGGGCATCAACGTACTCTTTAGTGCCTTTCCTTCCCCAAAAACCCAAGATGTGGAGAGGAGATTACGTGAAGAGTGTGTCTTCAATGACTTCAAGTCCTCACTTATTTATACTAAAACATAGATGACAAATAGACATGACTATTGGGCTTCCGAGCCTACACAAGTTGTTGGTTGACTTGACAATTTGTCTTATACGAAAATAAATTCATAACTCCATGAATACTTGACGGAATCGGATGATTTTTAGATCAATCCTACACCTCTCGATGAGAGCGATTCAATAAAAATATTAGCTGCCATAAATAAGATGACCCACATGGAGTTTAACCCTAGTTGCCAATTTTAACACTCCCTCTCAACTAGGGAGAACTCCATCTGCTGATCCATATGTCCGACTGTACTATTTCTGCCATGAGTGCCCTGCACTGCTCTACTCAGGTCTGCTCTATTCAGCTCAGCTCAGCTCTGCTGGCTCTGCTTTGCTCAGTTCTACTTTGTTTAGCTCTGCTGCTTTGCTCAGCTCAGCTCTGCTCTGCTGAACCATGAAGAAGAAGAATTGATCAAGAACATGTCATACCATTCTTCACTGACCCAAAGTTAGTCTCAGAGTGTGTACCACTAGTTCCAGACCAGTCCTCAACCGACTTGAAGTCAGTGTCATAGTAGGTACAACTCCTACCATTGGTCCCAGACCAGTATTCTACTGACTCGAAGTCAGTCTCAGAGTATGTACCATTGGTCCCAGACTAGTCCTTTACTGACCTGAAGTCAGTGTCATCGTGGGTACAACTCCTACCACTGGTCCCATACATTCATTGATCCCAGATCAATTAAGGTCATCCTAGCATAGGGAGTATGGTAGATACAACGATGCGTCCATCGGTACTACTATCCTCATTTCCCTTCTCATTGATCAAATGAAAGGTACTTCCCATGAGTCTGAGACTGCATGGGTAGGATGCCTCGATAGGAGAGCTAATCATCCTTTCCACAGGAGAGCAAATCATCCTGTCTAGTGGATGCCACAGAGAGCTAATCATCCTGGCCCACAGGAGAGCAAATCATCCTGTTCCACAATCGCGATGGAGAACACATCATCTAGGCCTCATAGGAGAACTAATCATCCTGCTACACAATCGTCATGAAGAACACATCATCTAGACCTCACAGGAGAACTAATCATCCTGCTACATAGTCGTCATGGAGAACACATCATCCAAACATCTGAGGAGAGCTAATCATCCTGCTACACAATCGTCATGGAGAACACATCATCCAAACCTCACAGGAGAACTAATCATCCTGCTACATAGTCGTCATGGAGAACACATCATCCAGACCTCTCAGGAGAACTAATCATCCTGCTACATAATCATCATGGAGAACACATCATCCAGACCTCACAAGAGAACTAATCATCTTGTTACATAGTCGCCACAGGGTGTCACAGGGAAAGTTTTGATTCTTTTACCCTGTACACGTACACCATCAGGGGATGGTGAGTCACCCTATGGTCATATGTCACTCCAGTAAGAACCGCAAACCCCCAGAGCTCCCAGAGTTCGATGTATGCACCATGCAGGACCCTTTTACAAGGGTCTCTTGACGACTTCGAGTCGTTTGGGAAGATCACATATTTGATCTTTCCCCAGGGCTTTGATAAAATGACGGTGACTTGTACATCAGTCTCAATGTGATGGAGCCTCCTTGCTCATCAACTTACCATATCCCAGATAAGGCAGTATCTGATGTCTATTTGCTGGAGCAATCATTGAATACAGGATTCCTCTATAATCAAATCCCTCCTCTAGTTGTCACAGAGAATCACAGTGGTATTCATCATGTGTACAATCAACTCACTTAAGAGCTACTTCAACCATGCAGCTTCACACGAGATCATACTCGTAGCTATGTATTTGATATCGGCGGTGCTTATAACAACCGACTTCTGCTTCCTTCTCATCCATGATATCGAAGCAGAATCCAAAGAGAACCAGCACTGAGAAGTGCTCTAGTGATCCTCCACACTGCTACCCATTCATCATTCGAATAATCATGCAGTTTCATATTTCTGGCAGTGTATCTCAATCCATGAGAGATTGTGCCCTGAAGACATCTCAGAAGATTCTAGGCACCAATCGAGTGAAGCTCAACCAAATATGAGCTCACCATGCTAACTTTAAAACATATGTTTGGACGGAGGTTCACCAAGCGAATGAGTTTATGAAACTCAGAGGCATTTCCCAAATCTGGTTCGACATCACTATCATATAACTTCTAAAAGTTAAGATCCTCGAGGTAGTCATAGGATTGCAGTTTATCTTTCCACATTCGGAATCCTACTCCCTCTGTCTTCTACAAATGAGAGGGTTTGCACTTGTCAGACATAGGTGTCGGTATGAGAGGTCTATCATCCACAACCTTCGGGTAATGGTTTGGATCAGTTTCACTCCTAGTGAATCTAACCTTCATCCGACAGCTATCAATCCTCTCATACTACGCCCGGGGTGTTTTGCTTCAAGCCATAGAAGGCTTTCTTCCACTTGCATACGTGAGATTCCTAATCATCAATCTCAAACTCCTTGGGTTGTTCCAAGCCTATGGACCTGCTTTTCATCGATGAGTACCACCTCGTAACCTTAGACTTCCATTGTTGAAATGGACATCAGGTTCTTCTTGCAATCAGGTACATAAAAGAGATTCTGTAAACGAATTGAGTTACCCCCATTCAGTTGAGGGATAACATTCCCAACATCCTTTCCGGGATAGGTGGCATCGGCTCCAAGTATAATCCCACGATTGTTTCCATCTCTACCAAATTAGAGAGTGTACCCATCTATCGGATGGAGTGCCTTGAAGCACTATAATCAATAAGCCAGTTTCCCAAAGAATTTGAAGGAGAGTGCCAATACAAGATAACGCTTCTTTATCTTGTCAAAAACAACATTTGATTCTTCATACCTGGGGTTCCTTGCTTTCTCTGAAGAGTCGGTTGTGTCCTTGATGACCTGCATTACTTATCATTCCTTTGATCATTGAAGATGTCCCTGGAATGATTATTATCTTCATCAAGAGATGTGTCTCTACCATTCGGACACTCCTTCGCATAATGGCCGAACTTATTGCAACCAAGGCACCCGCCTTTACTTCCACCCTTAGATCTGAACTTCCCAATGAAGTGATCTTTAGGTAGGCCATCAGAAACTTCTGTTGCGCCATTCTGATAATATTTCTACTTCGACTTCACCCTTGGTGAATTAGAAGAGGGATGAGGAACCCATTGATCCTTTTGTCCTGTCCCAACTGTCTTCAATGATTGCTCTTTCACTCTTGCTTGGGCATTGTCTTCACCCCAGCTCCGATACCATGTTAAATTTTGGTATGTTCTATGCTAGAGCAATTTATTTAAATTTTCACAGTTAGCAAACACATTAGCATTAAAGTAAACTGCAGATAGAACATAAATATAAATCACAGAAGACAAGCCAAGATAAGAGGACACAAGATGTGGCGCTAGCCAGGGACAAGCCCCAATGTGTGGAAACCCTTGATCAATTCTTCTTTTATGTTCTTCAAAGTTCAGCAGAGAGAGATAGTACATTTACAATAGAAGTCCACACTTTGACTTATCTTGAGCATAGATCATCTCCTATAACGATGATGCATGAGATCATGTGAAGACATTTTGCTTCAACTGATTCTTCAAGGTGACAGCTTCACCTATCGTCCATTTGCTGCACCTTACTGTGTAGCACCATGCTATACCATCACAGTGTTGGACCTTGATGACTTATCTGCTCTCATCTGCTCTCATCATCATGTTGCCCATTATGCTGCATCTTCCATCATCATACAGTCTCATTACAGATCATGCTGCCCTTTACATTATCATGTAGTCTTACTGATCATGCTGCCCTTTTCATCATTACTCATCATGCTACCCATGCCCATCATGTTGCAACACTATTACACTGCCATATGTATATCAGCCTTAGCTTCTTGCTATGGCTTGCAGCCTTAGCTGCTTGCTATGGCTTGCAGCCTAGCAAAGTAGCTAGGCTATGTTCCAGATTCCTTCAAGCATGCAAGACTCAAAGGATATGCTGATTTAGGGAATCTAAGACCAACGTATAATGGCCTCCTAGAGCAATGAATAAGGGCTGCGTAATAAGTAGATACACTCGCTTGTTTAACTGCGGTCAAATATTTGCATGAATAGACTGAGTGTTATCATATACATATATATGTTGAGGCTGCTAGGATACACAGTGATACATTCGTAAATCACCCGAGTTTATGACTACTATAGCGAGGTGCAGTCAAACCCTTGACTGCGGTTCCATTTTATGATTGTGGCCAACTGTGCTTCTATGCTTGTGGCTCTTACATGCTTCATTATGTTATTACTGCAACTTCCATGCTTCTATGCCTGCGGCTCTATCTCACTACGGCTACATGACCTTGACTGCGTCTTCATGCCTTGGTCCAATACATGACTGCGGCTTCATACCTTGATAGCGGCTTCATGTCTTGACTGCGTCATCATGCCTGCTTCTGAAATTTGAACATGACTGCACCTAATACCCTAGCCGAGGTGCAGTCATATCTTAATACGAACCTGCTCCTTCATGCACGAGTTTCCATGCAAGTTCTTGTGCTGCGTGAACAGGTCTCCTTGCTGCGTATTAGGTGTCTTCATTTGCCAGCGGATAGATGTCTTCATGACCTGCGTTGGATTAGGGCATCATTTGCAGCTAGGGCATCAATGTACTCTTTAGTGTCTTTCCTTCTCCAAAAATCCAAGATGTGGAGAGGAGATTACGTGAAGAGCGTGTCTTCAATGACTTCAAGTCCTCAATTATTTATACTAAAACGTAGATGACGAATAGACATGACTATTGGGCTTCCAAGCCTACACAAGTTGCTGTCCGACTTGACAATTTGTCTTATAACATAAATAAATCCATAACTCCATGAATACTTGATGGAATCGGATGATCTTTAGATCACTCCTACACCTCTCGATGAGAGGGATTCAATAAAAATATCAGCTGCCATAAATAAGATGACCCACTTGGATTTTGGCCCTAGTTACCAATTTTAACAATCAAGGATTCTGGGCGACATTTGATACTCAAGTGCTGTGGTTGTCTACATAAGTACATCCAAGACGAAATGGAGTTCCTAAACATCTCCTCACCCAACACGATGTATCGATACACTGTCTCAAGATCGAGCAAAAATTTAAACAAAAGAAGCGAGACATTGGATCTGCGAATTTGAAGCAAGGGAAAGGCACCCCAAACTACAGAGAAAATGCCAAATTTTCACCTCCAGGATGCATTGTTATGCCACCTGGGACACTTCTGTGTTCCTTCGAATGAGCGTGACAAGACGATGACGAATCAATGGCCGAGATTAAGTCTCTAATCAATGGCTAAGATTAAAACAGACTTGATCCTCGTCTCTTAGAAGCTTCTCATCCTTATCTTTATTAATACCCATTAATATTTTTATTTTCCTAAGTTTAGACTTAGGAGCCCATTAAAATTTTTAATTATTTTAATAACTCCTCATCCGGATGGAATTTGATGGGGTGAAACTGCATCGAAACACATATCGGGAATTTTAAATTAAATAATCCTTTGTTTAATTAAATTATTAGACCCTGGCCTCTTTAGAGAACTCAAAACAATATAAATTCTCGTTTAAACCTTCAAATTTCGTTTTTCTGTTAAAATAGCCAAACTATTCAATTTACTCGGAATATGGCCAAAACTTCAATACCCACGGAACCAAAAAGAAATAAAACCCCAGTTTATGACTTTCTCGGGTCTGATTCTTGAATTAACTCGTGCACGTCTTCACCACGCGATCACCGTTGGATCGCATCCCTGTAGGAATTTACAGGGTAAGTTCCTCAGAAAGAATACCAAAAGGACACCGCTCACAACCAGATCTCAAATCAATACACCAGTATTTTTGACGTGGTTAAAACCCTCAGAGTGCAAGGAGGGAAACAGTCCACGGCCTGTCCCAACGTGGGTACAGACAATTTATTAATCAAAGAATGAAAATTTACATAAGCTTCTCTCATGCACGGATTACCCGAACAATGACCCTCCATGCGCTTTAAATAGAACTCATGGACCAATCGGGTGTCAAGCCACGGATCAAGTGTCGGTAATACCGAGGTGAGAGTGAACCATCGGATCACTACATATCATGACTGTCGGATTGTAAGTTACAAAATGTACAACGGTAAAGAAACACACTTTACCTAACTCTAACCTAACTCTATGCTAGACCAAGTTGAACTTAACTATATCCTATGTGTCGGAATATCCTAACATCCCCCCTTAAGAACAACTTGGGATAGGATTGAAGGATTTACAAATATGACACAATAGGAGAAGGAAGGAGGCACTAGAGCCTATCCCCCCTTAGTGACAACTTCCTGAACTCCAAGCATATATCGAAGTTTAGTGAACTTCGCCTCTGTGAGAGCCTTTGTGAAGATGTCTGCAACCTGATCATCCGTTGGACAATATTGCACTTCAAGAACATGGTCATGAATGAGCTTTCTGATGAAGTGCATGTGTAGTTCAATGTGTTTGCTGCGCTGATGCTGGACTGGATCTTTGCATAGCTGAATGGCACTTTGATTATCACACCAAAGTGTGGTTGGATGCTGCTGCTCAAAGCCAAATTCTGATAGGATCTGACGAAGCCACAAG
This sequence comes from Pinus tabuliformis, assembly GCA_031772625.1. NCBI lineage: Eukaryota > Viridiplantae > Streptophyta > Pinopsida > Pinales > Pinaceae > Pinus > Pinus tabuliformis. Next base: position 1,704,615,577 of record CM062818.1, read on the forward strand.
GCTTCCTTACTAGCTTCCATGGCACCACGATACTCTGCTTCTGCTGACGAAAGAGAAATGGCAGCCTGTTTCTTACAAGCCCATGTAATAGGTCCTGAACCAAGAGTGAAGACATAACCGGCAGTAGACTTCCGATCATCAAGGTCACCAGCCCAATCAGAATCAGTGAAACCAACTAACAGAGGAGCTGCTTTGGCACTGTAATGAATCCCAAACTGTACTGTACCTCGAACATAACGAAGTATTCTTTTAGCTGCTTTCCAATGACTTTCACGGGGGTTTTGCATAAAACGAGCAACAAGGCCAACAGCAAAGGAAAGATCAGGACGAGTATGGGTTAAATACAAGAGTTTTCCGACAAGTTGACGGTATAAGGTAGCATCAACTTCAGGAGAAGTACAAGAGACTGAAAGTTTGACTCCAGACTGAAAGGGAGAAGGGGCTGGCTTACAGTCTTCCATGTGAAAATGACGAAGAATATCACAAGCATACTTGGACTGGGAAAGGAAAATACCTTCTTGGGATTGCAAGACTTGAAGACCGAGAAAATAGTGTAAGTGTCCTAAGTCTGTCATTTCAAATTTCTTTTTAAGGCTGGACTTCACATGGTTTATAAGGTTGGGATCACTACCAGTAAGAATAAGATCATCAACATAAAGAACAAGGATGATAAGAGAGTTGCCCACTTTCTTGGTGTAGACAGTATTGTCAGAATGACACCTAGAAAAGCCAGATTCTAAAAGAAAGCTATCCATTTTGGCATACCAAGCCCGAGGAGCTTGCTTGAGGCCATAAAGGGATTTCTTAAGTCGACAAACGAGGCTGGAGTCTGTTTGTATGAAGCCAATGGGTTGTTCCATATAGATTTCTTCCTGCAAGTCCCCATGCAAGAAGGCAGATTTAACATCCATTTGATGGACTTCCCATTTTAAAGAGGCAGCAAGGGAAAGAACAAGGCGGATAGAGTTCATTTTGGCAACTGGAGAGAAGGTTTCAGTGTAGTCAATGCCTTCAACCTGTGAAAAGCCCTTAGCAACTAGACGAGCTTTATGTTTATCAACTTTCCCATCTGGTCCATACTTGGTTCTGTAAACCCATTTGCATCTAACAAGTTTGCGTCCCTTTGGTAGAGGAACAAGATCCCATGTATCATTTGTCATCAATGAATGATATTCTTCATTCATAGCTGCTTCCCAATGTGGATGGCCTGAAGCTTCTGCAAAAGTGTCAGGATCATGATTTACTGGAGCTTGAGCCAGTAAAGAAGAGGCTCTTTCAAACTGAGAACGTGTACGTCGCTGATCTGTAGGATCACCGGCAAGATCACCTGCTGCATCCCGAGTAGCACGGACCCATCTTGGAAGTTGAGGATCCTGAGAAGGTGGGGGAGGATTATCATCCTCGCTTTCATCATCAGAAGAAGAAATGTTTTCAAAGATAGAAGAGATAGGAAGAGGTGGCACATCCGCCGGACTAGGCTCGCAGGCCGATTTATTTTCATCAAATTTTACATCTCTTCTAATGATAACATTTTTGGACTTAAATGGAATAAGTCTATAACCTTTTACATCTTCAGAATATCCAACAAAAGTACATTTCTCACTCTTAGGTTCTAAAGCTTTATGCTTTTCATCTGGAATATGGGCCCATGCTTCACTTCCAAACACACGAAAGTGACTTACATCTGGTTTAATGGAACTCCAAGCTTCTTCTGGAGTGATATTCTCTAGAACCTTAGTAGGAGTGCGATTGATTATATAATTTGCACAATTAATTGCTTCGGCCCAAAAACTAAGACTGAGTCCTTTAGATTGCAGCATACAATTAGCCATTTCCTTTAAGGTGCGATTTTTCCTTTCAGCTACACCATTTTGTTGTGGAGTGTATGGAACAGTATGTTGCATTTGAATTCCATTTTCGGTGCAAAAGTTGATGAATGCGTTTTTAACATATTCTCCACCATTATCAGTTCTTAGCTTAAGAATTTGATGTCCAGATTGTTTTTCAACAAATGCTTTGAAGGCCAAAAAAGTGCTAAATACTTCGCTCTTGAGTTTTAAGAAGTATACCCAAGTGCGTCTAGAGAAATCATCAATGAAAGTTAAGAAGTACTTGCAGCCAGAGAATGAAGCAACAGGAAGAGGACCACATAAATCACTGTGCACAAGCTGTAAAGGGGCTGAGGCGTGCCAAGAGGCACGTTTGTCAAAACTGTCCCGATGATGTTTTCCGAGTACACATCCGGAACAAACACCATCTTTGCAAGATACCATAGGAAGACCTGTCACCATATTTTCTTTACATAGATGCTGAAGGGAGCGATAGTTTAAGTGACCAAACCGCTCATGCCAAAGTTTGCTCACTTCATCATTATGAGCAACAAATACTGAGGGAAGATGGGATGACCCAAAGTTGTGAAACTTATACAACCTTTTGGAATCATCAGCAAGACCAGTAGCTAGAATCTGTTTAGGATCTTTTAGATCCTTGATTACAACATCATGAGGTGAAAATTCAACAATTTTACCTTCACCTGAATGAGTTATCTGATAGACAGATAGAAGGTTGCAGGATAAGTTTGGAACACATAATACATCATTGAACTGACCATTGTCTAGATGAACAGTTCCAGTCCCTACAACATTAAGAGATCTATCATCACCAACATATATATTTTTGGTGTTACAATCATTTAAAGAAGAAAACATGGCTTGGTTTTTGGCCATGTGACAAGAGGCTCCAGAATCAATGAGCCACTCATGAGAATGAGAAGAAGAAGAAGATACATTTAATGCATAACCAGACTGAGATGATTGACGATGACATGCAGAAAGTGCCGTTCCGGAAGTTGAAGTTGAAGTAGGCTCCAGATGGATGTTATGTTTCTTCATTGCGGCTTCCAAGGCTTCCATCTTCTTAAAGCATTTAGATTCTAAGTGGCCATCTCGATTACAAAAGTTACAATGTCTGTCAGTCTTCTTCCATTTGTTTTTATTGGTCTTGTCATTTTGCTGAAATGATCTTTCATCTTGAGGCTGAGTTGGTTTAGGACCATTCCTTTGAGGATAAGACTTCTTAGGATTCTTTGAATTTGGTTGCTGCTGGGCGGCTAACGCTTTCGAGGAAGAGTTTCCAAGATTAAGAAGACCAAGGTGTAAGAGTTTTTCTTGTTCTCTTATTAAGGAATCACAAAAGGAGTCAAAGGAAGGGGGTTTGTAGTCTTTGCCTTGACAAATGAAAGCTTCCCTTGTAGAATGGAAAGTGGAAACAAATACAGAGTAGGCTGGTCCCAACTTAGTAAGGATGGAATAAATAAGGTTACCATCTTCTTTCTTAACTTTAACACCTTCCAAGAGATATCTAAGGGTCTTGAATTTGGACAAGAAATCTTCAATGCAAGAAAAATTATTAGGATCCAAAGTAAGCAACTCATTCTCAAGTTGATGGGCTCTAATTTCATTTTTAATCCCAAAAACTTTAGCAAGTTTTTCTAATGCTTCATGAGGAGTTTCAATTTCTGCAATGTGGAATCTAAGATCAGGAGAAACAGACATTCCTATCAAACCACGTGCTTGATCTTGTCTATTTTCCCATTTTTCGGCCTTGTCTTCATCTTTGGGTTTCTTCTCTTGGTCTGTGGCTATTCTGAAGAGACCTTTACTTCTAAGTAAATCTCCCATGTAGGCTACCCATTGGAAGTAGTTAGTGCTGTCAAGAATGACTTGGCATGGACTTTCCATTTTTTGAAAAAAACTGAAGCTGAAGATGCTGAAAGTAAGTGGTCCAATGGATAGATCTCGAAAAAATAGGCGGTTTTAAAAAAAACGGCTCTGAAAAAGGCTTCCGGATGAAGAAGTTATGGCTTTTTGAAAAAAAATTGTTGACGTTGCCGGCAAAGTGCGCGAATGTGCGGGAATGAAAAAATCCGCCCCCACAAAATGGAGACTTGAACCCAAGACCTCTACTCTCTTAAAAAGTCTTTGAACCAATTGATCTATACAAAATATTTGAGAGAGAGAGAGAGAGAGAGAGAGAGAGAGAGAGGGGGGGGGGGCCTCGATTTGCGTGCTTGCCTTGGGAAGGCTCTTTTTCCCTACAAAACACAAAACACAAAACCCAACACGAATATGCAAAGAAAAACGAACCTTACGGCTCAAAGTTAGCTTTAGCCAAAAAACTAGAATTTTTAAAAAAAATCTCAAAGTTAGCTTTTAACCGAAAAACTAAATATTTTTCTCAATGTTTCTGATTTTCCAAGATCACACTAAGGTGCAGGGAAAAGAGCATACGCATGAGAAAAATCCTTTCTTTCTGTTTCTGATTTGCCCAGATCGCACAGAGTCGCAGGGCAAAGAGCATACGCAGAAATGAAAGGTATAGATCCGGGAAAAAAAAGGCTAAATAAACCGAAACCGAAATAAGCAGAGAGAAAATGACAGTAAACTGCAAAAAAAAACACTGTATACCTCCCGATCTGAAAAATGACGCAGCTAGGGCTACCGGAAACCTTTTCGCGTGAAACGAAAGGGGTTCCTCACTGAAACAGATGCTCCGAACGCAACAGAGCAGTCCTCTCGGCCCGAAAGCAGTCAGAAACAGCAGATCTAGGAAACGACAGCCGCATGCAGTTCTACCGGCTTCAGATTTGGATCACCAACGGACGCGGCCCTCAAATAGCTCTGATACCATGTAGGAATTTACAGGGTAAGTTCCTCAGAAAGAATACCAAAAGGACACCGCTCACAACCAGATCTCAAATCAATACACCAGTATTTTTGACGTGGTTAAAACCCTCAGAGTGCAAGGAGGGAAACAGTCCACGGCCTGTCCCAACGTGGGTACAGACAATTTATTAATCAAAGAATGAAAATTTACATAAGCTTCTCTCATGCACGGATTGCCCGAACAATGACCCTCCATGCGCTTTAAATAGAACTCATGGACCAATCGGGTGTCAAGCCACGGATCAAGTGTCGGTAATACCGAGGTGAGAGTGAACCGTCGGATCACTACATATCGTGACCGTCGGATTGTAAGTTACAAAATGTACAACGGTAAAGAAACACACTTTACCTAACTCTAACCTAACTCTATGCTAGACCAAGTTGAACTTAACTATATCCTATGTGTCGGAATATCCTAACAATCCCTTCACAAGAAACGACTACGATCAACCCGGACTCCAACTGGATTAAACCACAGTCGATAACTCATCGGGTCCGAAATTTATATTAACCCGCGTGCATTTTTTGACGCGACTACCGTTGGATCTGACTCCTTTAAACGAACGATCCAGATTAACTGAGTTATTAACTCAGTTATATAAATGATCGCGTCTGATTTCAGAGTTAAACTTCAACGCTTGTTAGCGCACGATATTTGTTAGATCTATGGATTTGTTGATCAGACGGTTTCCGCTCTTCTTCGGTGTTTGTCCACGAATTTATCGACTAACTCGATCTTATAACGTTTTGGGTCCATTTCCTATGTTAAGCTGGGTGCGCATTCACCAGCAAACACTGTCGATCTTCTCGTAATAGATCATCATTGATCCATCTTGTGATCAATGATAACTCATTTCTTCATTCAATCTCTGTCTGCGTTCAATCGCCGATCAACAAAAACTAGTATTTAACAAAGGATTCAACCTATGATTAAAGGATCAATGAAAGCAAATCACATGATAAAAGATCACGCAGAAACATGTTTTAACACACAAACTCCTTCATTCATAGCAATATTTACATATATATTCAGAACATCTCGTGCTCTGATTTATTCTCACTACTACTTAGCTCACTCTAACACCTCTAAACTCTGTCTAACACTCTATTTTCCACTCTCCTCGCAGGCTTATATTTATAACATAATTACATAATTATGGATTATACTAAATCCATGATTTTCTCCATAATTCACTCAATTAATTCCTATTCGATGATCTCGTAATCCCTAAGATTTCTACGAGATTTACACACATTAATTATCCCTGATATTCTCACATAGTTGAGAATATTTCACAACTGAAAGCCTCACACATAGATTTCCACTCAATTTATATAAGATTCTTTAAAAATAACTAAAAACATCACCCCCCTAATTAACCAAATGAACAATAAATACTCTGAGCAGGATGCTCCTGCATCAGACTCCCAATGTAAAAAAAATTCATAGACTCCTATCTATGAGGTTTGTCACTTTTCTGTAGTAATGTGACAACTACAAGTCAGCTACAAGTTTGAATGACTTGCTACCTCCAGGATTCCAAACTCTATTTTGCTAATGGTCCTTCAGTCTTTCTTTTCCATGTTGTTGTGTTTTTGTTCCTATCATCCTTCTTTCTCTTGGTCTCCAAATCTTGAACGAGTCTCAAACTGGTTCACCATCTGCACCTATAGCTTTACTAGGTAACTTTGTCATGCTGAGATTAGTAAGAACTATACCTGAAAGTTCACCATTATCATCACTCGAACTGTCAACCAAATTCTGCATATTATGCTTTAAGAGTAATTCCCCTTTGTTAATCACATCAACACAGTTGATGTTCTCTATGGTGTCCTTTCCTTCTTTTGTCACAGTTTCTTTGGTTTCAACTTCTTTGGCTTCTGTCTCTTCAGCTACTGTTTCTTCCTCCAATTGAGCTGCAACCTCAACTTCATGGAATGAAAAGCAATCATCCCAATTTCCTTTAGGTTCACAAAAGACTTTTTTATCAGAACAATGGTCATTAGTTGTCTCCATAGCAACAAATTCCATACCTGCATTCACAGACAAACTATCAGTTTTAAAAATATCAGACCTTTTGGTCTCTTTTGATGCTTCAAGCACCAAATTCCCACCATGGAATTTCTGGTTTTTAGCAAATCCTCTTTGATGTGACTCAATTCCTATGAGTCTCTCCTTCTCCAACAAAGAAATATGTATTTGTTCCAGTTTGTTCATCAACTTAGCATTCCATCCTTGTTGCAATAGATTCCACTTGACCCGTTTCCTTATTCTCCATCCATATCTTCGGTTTTCATTCACTTTCTCTTGAAACCATTCTTGTAGTATATATAACTCTGCTTTCATCTCTGCAATACTTATCCTATGCTCTTCATCACTCATCTGACATTTATTTGAACCTTTCCTAAGTTTCTCCATGTTCATCTTCACTAATTCTTCAAACTCAAATCAATAAAAGAAAATACCTTTACCTCAATCAAATTCTAAAACTGACTCCTCTGCTTTTTCCTTTGCTTCCGCTACGCCTATGATTTTCCTTGTCATATGCTTTCTTTGTCTTACTAACAGCTTTAACTTGTGAGCTACAATCAGCCTCTGCAGTAACAAGTCTCCTTCTTGCTACACATGCTTCACCAAGCTTTTCTCCTCTAAGCTCAGTCTGTTAGCATCTCTCTGGTTATCTCTCCTTGGAACCATATGAGCACTCCTTGCTCTAGGCTGCTGCAAATCTTCTCACCTTATTTTGCTGTTACTCTACACAACAATTATAAAGACTGCAATATAATCATATTTCATGTAGAATCTTTTTCTACTCTGATACCAAAATGATGGGGTGAAATTGCATCGAGACACATATCGGGAATTTTAAATTAAATAAACCTTTGTTTAATTAAATTATCGGACCCCGACCTCTTTAGCGGAACTCAAAACAATATAAATTCTCGTTTAAACCTTCAAATTTCGTTCTTTTGTTAAAACAACCGAACTATTCAATTTACCCAGAATATGGCCAAAACTTCAATACCCACGGAACCGAAAAGAAATAAAACCCCAGTTTATAACTTTCTCGGGTCTGATTCTTGAATTAACTCACGCGCGTCTTCACCACGCGATCACTGTCGGATCGTGTCCCTTCACAACGAACGGCTACGATCAACCCGGACTCCAAGTGGATTAAACCACAGTCGATAACTCATTGGGTTCGAAATTTATATTAACCCGTGTGCATTTTTCGACGCGACTACCGTCGGATCTAACTCCTTTAAACGAACGACCTAGACTAATTGAGTTATTAACTCAGTTATATAAACGATCGCGTTAGATTTCAGAGTTAAACTTCAACACTTGTTAGCGCACGATATTCGTTAGATCTATGGATCTGTTGATTGGACGGTTTCCGCTCTTCTTTGATGTTTCTCCACGAATTTATCGACTAACTCGATCTTATAACGTTTTGGGTCCATTTCCTGTGTTACGCTGCATGCGCATTCACCAACGAACATCGTCAGTCTTCTTGTAATAGATCATCATTAATCCATCCTGTGATCAATGATAATTCATTTCTTCATTCAATCTCTGTCTGCGTTCAATCGGCAATCAACAAAAACTAGTATTTAACAGAGGTTTCAGCCTACGATTAAAGGACCAATGAAAGCAAATCACATGATAAAATATCACGCAAAAACACGTTTTAACACAAACTCCTTCATTCATAACAATATTTACATATATATTCAGAACATCTCGTGCTTTGATTTATTCTCACTACTACTTATCTCACTCTAACACCTCTAAACTCTGTCTAACACTCTGTTTTCCACTCTCCTCACAAGCTTACATTTATAGCATAACTACATAATTATGGATTATACTAAATCCATGATTTTCTCCATAATTCACTCAACTAATTCCTATTCGAGGATCTCGTAATCCCTAAGATTTCTACGAGATTTACACACATTAATTATCCTTGATATTCTCACATAGTTGAGAATATTTCACAACTGAAAGCCTCACACATAGATTTCCACTCAATTTATACAAGATTCTTTAAAAATAACTAAAAACATCACCCCCCTAATTAACCAAATGAACAATAAATACTCTGAGCAGGATGCTCCTGCATCAGAATTTCTCAAAACGATTTATGGGTCTTGGAAATCTTATGTGCCTTAGCCTCTTCACCAATTTTCATGGCTAGAGCACATCTGATGCTACCACAAATCAACAGGAAGTTAGGGTTTTGGTGTTGTGTGTGGAGCATGATTGTTCAGAGGTCTTTGTTTCAGCCGGATGTATACCCTAGGAAGTTTTGTACACCCCTCCATGTGGGGGGGTGCGGAGGGGACTTGTCCCCCCCGTGGGGGTGCGGGGGGGCCCATCCCCCCCAGCTGGGGGGTCCGGGGGCCAGCGGTCCCTCGGCGGGGGCTCAGGGGCAGCGCCCCTGAAGCCAAAAATAAATGTAAAATTGCCTTGTAAAAGTATAGTAATTTCTAGTCAATCTGGGCCGTTCATTAGGCGGATGATCTGACGGTAGAACTTATGTTTGTTTAGGGTTTTTTGCCCTAGAAGGCAACCCCTCTATTTGTATGAGGGTATTGTATTTGAGGCTGTGTGATAGATGTGTATTCTGTGTGAGCGAGAAACAGAGAGGTGAGACTGTGAGAGAAAACAGAGGATATTACAGCGGATTTGCTGTGGGTTGTGTCTCTTCATTTTGCTGGATAATAGAAAGGAAGGACTGGCTGTTCGGGGTGGACGTAGCCCAAACTGGGTGAACCACGTATATCTGTGTCTCTCTTGTTCTATGCGTTTTCTGTGTTTATATTTTTGTAATATTTTATGTGTTCCATTGCTCCATAATAGATAATTTTCTAACAACTGGTATCAGAGCCGAAGGTCTATTTGGCTGATAAACTCGCAGGAAAGAAGGGTTCCTGGTTCGAGTGGGAGCAATGGCGGAAGATGGTAAGTTTAGGGTCGAGAAATTTAACGGCCAAAACTTCTCGCTGTGGAAGATACAGATGGAAGATTATCTGTATCAGAAAGATCTATACCTACCATTGGGCGGAAAAACAAAGATGTCGACGGTTATGAAAGACGAAGAATGGAACCTTCTCGATAGAAAGGCACTCGGAACAATACGGTTGTGCCTTGCTGCGCCAGTCGCCTTCAACATTTCGAAGGAAACCACGACAGAGGGTTTGATGCAAGCGTTGTCGAAACTATATGAAAAACCCTCGGCCTCAAACAAGGTATTTCTTATGAAATGATTATTTAATATGAATACGTCGGAAGGTGGATCTATTGCAAACCATTTAAATGATTTTAATACAGTTACAAGTCAGTTAAGTTCTGTAGGGGTAAACTTTGATGATGAAGTTAGAGCTCTGTTATTCTTGTGCTCATTACCAGAAAGTTGGAATGGTTTGGTAATGGCCATTAGTAACTCCGTTTCTGGATCTAGTACTTTAAAGTTTGATGATGTTGTCGGTGCTATCCTTAGTGAGGAAATGCGACGGAAAATCTCCGGTGAGACATCGGGAAATGCTTTGAGTGCAGAGTCTAGAGGAAGAAAAATGGAAAGAGGAAAGAGCTCAGGATATCGCAGTAAATAAAGGAAAGGCAGATCCAAGTCCAGATCGGGAATAGTGTGCTGGAAATGTGGAAAGAAAGGACACCTAAAGAAAGACTGTAGATCTCGAAAGGGAAAAGAAGGAGATGCACAACAAGAAAACAATCATGAAGCAAATGTGACAGGTGAGGTGTTACAAGATGCTTTGATTCTTTCTTTCGAAAATATTATTGATTCCTCGGTGGTAGATTCAAGGGCTTCATTCCATGCCACACCTGATAAGAAATACTTTCATGACTATGTTCAAGGAGATTTTGGAAAAGTTCGTCTGGGTGATGATAAACCCTGTAAAATCGTTGGAATGGGTACGGTTCTTGTAAAACAACAGAATGGAAACCAATGGCTATTAAAGGAGGTAAGGCATGTTCCAGATCTAAAGAAAAATCTGATTTCAACAGGGCAGTTAGGCGGTGAAGGTTGTGTGACAACTTTCACAGATAAAGCTTGGAAGGTCACCAAAGGAGCCCAGGTAATAGCAAAAGGCGAAAAGGTTGGTACATTGTATTTATGCAATGGTATTTCTAACTTTGTTAATGCTTTAACTTCCAAAGGAGTAGATGCAGCATTATGGCATCATAGGCTCGGACACATGAGTGAAAAGGGGATGAAGATTCTTCACTCAAGGAATTTGTTGCCAGGTTTGAAGAATGTTGATTTGGACTTCTGTGAGAACTGTATTTATGGAAAACAGAAGAGAGTCAGATTTCTCAAAGTTGGGAAAGAAAAGAAGAACGAAAAATTAGAGCTTGTGCATACAGACGTATGGGGACCTGCTCAGGTATCATCTCTTGGTGGCTCTCGTTATTATGTTACCTTTATCGATAATGCAACTAGAAAAACTTGGATTTATTGTATTAAGAATAAATATGATGTATTTGATACTTTCAAGAAATGGAAAGCTTTGGTTGAGATTGAGACAGGAAAGAAATTGAAGTGTCTTAGATCAGACAATGGAGGTGAATATTGCAGCAAAGAGTTTGATAGGTGTTGTTCAGAACTTGGAATTCGCAAAGAGAAGACAGTTCCAAGAACACCACAAGAAAATGGTGTGTCAGAAAGGATGAACAAAAAAAATCATGGAGCGTGCAAGGTGCATGAGATTGCATGCAGGATTGCCTTTACAGTTTTGGGCAGATGCTGTAGATACTGCTGTTTATCTAATAAACAGAGGGCCTTCAAGTTCCTTGGATGGTGGTGTTCCGGAGAAAGCATGGATAGGTAAAAAGGTAAACTACTCTTTTTTAAAGCCTTTTGGTTGTGAGGCCTTTGTCCATATTGATAAAGAAAATAGAACAAAGCTTGAGGCAAAGTCAAAGAAATGTACCTTTATTGGATATGGTGTTAATGATTTTGGTTATCGCTTATATGATTATGAAAATCACAACATCATTAGGAGCAGAGATGTAGTATTCAATGAAAATGTCTTGTATAAGAATCAGTTGCAGGAAAAGAAGAAATAAAATGAAAACAAGGAATATGCGGTTCTTGATGACATCACTGAAAAGGTAAAGGTGCCTGAAAATAATAATAATCAACAACAGCAACCACCACGACAGCAACAGGCACCCCAAACACCTGAAAGTGGTGTTAGAAGATCTACCAGGATAAGTAGACCCCTTGAACGATACTCTCCTTCATTATATTATTTATTGTTGACTGATTCTGGTGAACCCGAATGTTATGAAGAAGCAGTGCAGGTAGAAACCAGGAAGAAGTGGGAGCAAGCCATGAAAGAAGAGATGGACTCCTTAGCACATAACCAGACTTGGGACTTAGTCAGGTTGCCTGCAGGTAAAACAACATTGCAGAATAAATGGGTTTACAGGCTGAAGGAAGAAGATGGAGGAAAACAGAGGTATAAAGCTAGACTTGTGGTGAAGGGGTTTGCAAAGAAGAAAGGTATTGATTTTGATGAAATATTTTCTCCTGTTGTTAAAATGACTTCAATCAGAACTATTTTAAGTCTTGTAGCAGCTGAAGATTTGCATCTTGAGCAGTTTGATGTAAAGACAGCCTTTCTCCATGGGGATTTGGAGGAAGAGATATATATGCAGCAGCCACAAGGATATGAGGTGAAAGGGAAGGAGAAACTAGTGTGCAGGTTGAAGAAGAGCTTGTATGGCTTAAAACAGGCTCCAAGGCAGTGGTATCTAAAATTTGACAAGTTTATGTCTGAACAAGGTTATACTAGATGTCACTCTGATCATTGTGTTTATTTGAAAAAGCAAAATGATGGCAGCTATATTATATTGTTATTGTATGTAGATGACATGCTTGTTGCAGGATCTAACATGCAGGAAATAAATGTGCTCAAAAGAAAATTGGCAAATTCATTTGCAATGAAGGATTTGGGAGCTGCAAAACAAATCCTTGGTATGAGAATAACTAGAGACAGGAAAAATCGTAAATTAACATTGTCTCAGAATGAGTACATACAAAAGGTGTTGAAAAGATTTAACATGCACAATGCAAAACCAGTTAGTACACCTTTTGCTAGCCATTTCAAACTTAGCAAGGAAATGTGCCCAAAGACCCAAGAAGACATGGATTATATGTCTAAAGTTCCATATGCATCAGCAGTTGGAAGCTTAATGTATGCAATGGTCTGCACAAGGCCTGATATTGCACATGCAGTGGGAGTTGTAAGAAGGTACATGAACAATCCAGGAAAGGAACATTGGATGGCAGTGAAATGGATTCTCAGATATTTGAAAGGTACCACAAACCAAGCATTATGATTTGGTGGTTCAAACATCTCCCTACAAGGATATGTTGATGCAGATATGGCAGGTGACAGAGATAACAGGAGGAGCACTACAGGATATGTATTTGCTGTTGGAGGAACAACTGTCAGTTGGGTTTCAAAAATTCAAAGTGTTGTTGCACTTTCAACAACAGAAGCAGAGTATGTTGCTGCTACAGAGGCTAGTAAAGAAATGATTTGGTTACAAAGGTTTATGGGTGAGTTGGGTAAGAAGCATGATATGGGCACGTTATACAGTGATAACCAAAGTGCCATTCATCTTGCAAAGAACTCAGCATTTCATTCCAGGACTAAACACATACAGCTCAAGTATCATTTCATACGATCAGTGTTGGAAGATGGAGAGTTGAAGCTGGAAAAGATACACACTAGCCAGAATCCTGTAGATATGCTAACAAAAGTTGTAACCAGGGAGAAACTGAGAACATGCTCAGTTTCAATTGGTCTTCAAGGATGACGATGAAGATGAGAAACAACCAGGTCCAAAGAGGAGCCATTGTCCAGCAAATGAAGCAGCGGTGGAGTTGCTACAATCATTCTCCAAGTGGGAGATTGTTGTGTGTGGAGCATGATTGTTCAGAGGTCTTTGTTTTAGCCGGATGTATACCCCAGGAAGTTTTGTACACCCCTCCACGCAGGGGGGTGCAGGGGGGACTTGTCCCCCTCGCGGGGGTCCAGGGGCCAGCGGGGGCTCAGGGGCAGCGCCCCCGAAGCCAAAAATAAATGTAAAATTGCCTTGTAAAAGTATAGTAATTTCTAGTCAATCTGGGCCGTTCATTAGGCGGATGATCTGACGGTAGAACTTATGTTTGTTTAGGGTTTTTTGCCCTAGAAGGCAACCCCTCTATTTGTATGAGGGTATTGTATTTGAGGCTGTGTGATAGATGTGTATTCTGTGTGAGCGAAAAACGGAGAGGTGAGACTGTGAGAGAAAACATAGGATATTATAGCGGATTTGTTGTGGGTTGTGTCTCTTCATTTTGCTGGATAATAGAAAGGAAGGACTGGCTATTCGGGGTGGACGCAGCCCAAACTGGGTGAACCATGTATAGCTGTGTCTCTCTTGTTCTGTACGTTTTCTGTGTTTATATTTCTGTAATATTTTATTGTTCCATTGCTCCGTAATAGATAATTTTCTAACATTTGGCAGGCTCCCGAATTACATCCCAAACACGTGACCTTAGGAAAATCGTCATAACTTTCTCTCTGAGCATCGGATTGAAATTTCGTAAGAAGTTATAGAAAGGGGACGGATTGTTATTTTCTGTGTATCGTTTTCATGTCCGAAGGTCGAAATAGTGACACGTGGCAAGTCATACAAATCCGCTTTACTGAACTAGTCTATAATCAGGTCATCGTGGGAGATTTGGCATATCTCTTTCTTGAAGAATCCAATATTGATCAGACTGGTCGGGTTAGAAAGAGGACTCAGAGGGCTACCATAAGACGCTATTTCAAACCTTGAAGATCTAAAATTACAGAGATACAACAGATTCAATATCGATCTCCTACAAAGTGAAAAAAGGTGTGTAGTTTTTTTTTTTTAATTTGCATAAGTTTGGTTTTAAAAATTAGTTTGAAGTGATTCAAAGGGCATAATGAGGTATAATTATCATTAATTGATGCCTCAAAGAAAGAAAATGGAAACACCTAGTAAGCAACCTGAAAGCTCTACCATGACTCATGAAGAAGAGGAAGAAATGCAACATGAGATATCAAAATTACGAGACCAAGTGTAACAATTTTCACTCTCACAAAAAGTAACAAAAGCTAAGATGGATGGTTTAAAGAAAGACATGGAAGCTAAGATGGATGGTATAGAAGCAAAATTTAAAGGCAACATGGAAGATTTGAAGATAGATTTGACAAAGTTGCTACAAGAATGCTTACTAATGGCGAAAGGGTAGTAAAGGAAACTCATGATGAGAACAAAAGAAATATTAATCATGATTTCATAGACTCTAATGTTGGATTGAAGACCCACCATGTTCCAAAGATCGATATGAGGAAGTTTGATGGCAAGGATCCCATAACATGGATACTACAGATGGAGCAATATTTCGATCTCAATAATGTGCAAAACACACAAAAGGTACGGATTGCAACTTTATATTTGGAACCAAATCAGTTTGTATGGTATAGATGGCTTTGTTCTCGTAAACAAATTGTCACTTGGGCATTTTTTACGGAAGAAATGATAGCACATTATGAGGATTCAAAAAGCAACACTTTTTCAAGCCAATTGATAAATCTCAAACAAAAGGGTTCAATGATGGAGCACATTGAGGACTTCCAAAAATTGAATGTAAGGGTAAAAGATATTCCAGAGGAGCATTGGATTGATGTGTTCACAGGGAATTTAAAGGATAACATCCAACACGAGGTTCGCCTTTGGGAACTTGATTCATTGGAGAAGGCATTCAGGTTGGCAAGAAAAATTGAAAGCAAAATTATGGCAACAAGGAAGCCTACCACTCACAACTGTAAAGATGGAAGTGTTGTTGCCCCTAGCCTTTCACAACCTACAAGGTTGACACCACAACAGTTGGAAGAAAAAAGAGCAAAAGGGGTTTGTTACAGTTGTGATAGCAAATACACTAAAGGTCATAAGTGTGCTGAGAATAAATTATTTTACATAGGTTGTGAAGATGAGGAAGAAAAAGAACAAGAAACATCAAAAGAAGAGGATATACACCAAGAACAAACCCTAGAGAAAGAAGAAATGAATCCGACCATATCTTGTAATGCATTGGTTGGAATTACCACTCCTCAAACTCTTAAGATAGAAGGACACATCAAGAAAAAAAAGGTAATAGTGTTGATTGATTCGAGAAGTACCCATAATTTTATTCATTATAAGATAGCCAAGGAATTGAATTGCTTCCTATTGTTGCACAAAGTGTCTAGGCACGGCGACAACGCTCAGAGTAAGGGCCGTCACTCTAATCCTTACTCACTCCGTTTAGACTCTCTCCTAGACAAGTCAAGGGGGGTGGTTCCTAAGGTGAATGAATGAGAAAGGCTTGTGGAACATAGGCTCTAGGAGACTTAAAGATGGACAACTTGACGAATGTAAATGAATCTCGATTAACTCAGATGAATAGATTAAACGCTAATGTAACTAAGACACGACCACAAGATAGAAATGATTATAGACCAGTGCCTTTAACTTGAATTAACCAAAGACTAAATAAATGAGAAGTCACCCAAAGCAATTTATATTGTGGCAAAGCAACGATCATGAACAATTAAACTTAAAATGCTCAAAACTTTAACATGCAAGTTAATCTAGCAAAATTATCTTTCTCCAACAGTCAATATGATTTAAAACATTTATCGCACCTTGACCATAGAAAAATCATGAGAATTGCATTTAATCACCAAATAACACCAAGGAACTTTAAATTAGAATTTTAATTATTCCTTAGGAAATTAGTTGAATGAAGAAATCAAAATATGGCAGTAAATCAAAAGGGTTAATAAATTGAAATTTTAATGGACCATAGGCCACATTAAAATTTTTAATGTGAAAGCGTAAATCCATTTTTAGTTTAATTCCTTAGTCACCAAAATGTTTATGATTTTTAGAATTTTTTAGATTTTTTTTAAACATTTTAGTTTTATAACATTCTTTAAATGTTTTAATTTTTAGGATTTTTTTAGATTTTAGAAAATTTTAGATTTTTAGAATTTTTTTAGATTTTTTGAAATGTTTTAGATTTTTTAATGTTTTTAATGAAAATAGAAGTAAAAAAATTTAAAATCACAAGTTAAAATAAAAAAGTAAAAAAAAAATCAAATCAAATCATAAAAAGAATCGAAAACGTTAAATGAAACTTGAAACTTGAAAAAGAAAAAAAATATGCCTAACCCTAACTCCTAACTAAAATACAAATGAAATAAAAAAAAAGAATCTAACTAAACTAACCTAATCACATACATAGAAAAAATCGAAGTGTTTATTTGTTGTCTATGCAGGTTTGAAACTTGACGATGGATGAGGAGACTGAGGGTATGGAGGGGAAGAATGCACGTAGGGAGATGGATGAAGGGTTGCAGACAGGTAGCGAGATCACACGCAGTAGGAGAGGAGGCAGTACGTGGGCAGCGTTTGAAGGAATGCGGGTAAGGCTGCGGATAGGTAGGTTAGCAATGAAATTATCGTAGTGATAGTCTTATCTAACTATAAATTTGAATTTAACAGTTGTCTCTTGTGGTGGATCAATCTATACATTTGGATCAATCTTGAGCTCACATTAATCTATTTTAAATTGTAGATCATTTATCTTTGTCTTACGTTCATCCGTAACTTCTTCTGAATTCAACATTCTACTGCGCAATTTGTAGGAGGAGCACTTTGCATGTAGGTGGAGCACTGTGCGTACATATCGAGACATTTCATGTTTGAGTTAGGATTGAAAGAAATGGGACCTTGGTAGAACTTACATACATTTTAAGTTTTTCCATTCATATGATAATTCGAAATAAATGGATGGATGTAAGGCACTTGAAATGATAATCTCCATCCATTTTAGGATTTGGTCTTACTCATTATATAGTTGCATTTAATTTGACATTATTTTAGTTTTCATCTGATTTTAATGTTGATTTTCTATCATGATAGAGATCAACCCACAGAGAAGAAGATTCAAACATTTCATTGGTTGGTCAATGCCACATATGAGCGCATTCAAGCTTACCATAAATTTCCTACTTATTTCTTTCACTATATTTTTTATTCACAAAGTAAACATTATATATTTAAATACCAAACTGTCAAAAGTTGTAACCTCATCCTTCCTTCAAGTATCATTGTTGAGCAATGCTACATGCATTTCCCCTTTGAAATCTGTGATTTCCATATTACAAGTTAGTTAAAGGCATGGTTGGTGAAAGCGATAATGAAAATTAGTGATAGCTAACTTATGACAATGAAATTTGGGTTTCAATTTTGGTGAACCAAAATTTGATGTTCTATCTAGATTTTGGGGATTCCACCAAAAAAACCTTGTATGTATTTTTTGGTGCAGATTATTGTTATATTGAGTGGATGGGCTATTGTAATTATGTCAATGTAATCCATATATGACATAAGGTTGGAATGACCATTTTGGCCATGCAAAACCTTAGTATATAAACATGCTCAAGTTGCAAAGTATATGTTAAGGCATGATTGCTAGAAATGAAATGATGGTTTTGGCAATACAAAAACTTAGTGTATAAACACACCCAAGTTGTAAAGCATATGCAAGGTATTAACAAAGGAAAACAATGTTATTATTTCTACCATTTTAATGATTGTATTGGGATTTGAGCAACAAATCTTTGTCTTTTATGGCACCACTTGACCATCACATACTAGGACATCAATATCCATTAATAGGGTAGACACATGCATATGATGTCTAGAATTTTTAACTAGATGTAACAAATTGTTGGTTTGACATTGCATTTTTGGTACCTTATACCTATGTTATAGTTATCCATTTAGACTAATTTGTTTTTGAATTTACCTCTACTTTTTTTTTTCTTTGAACTTTGTTTTTTCTCCCTTATGGTTTGAATTAGGCATCACCCATTTCATTATTTTTATGGGAAGGATTTGATTGGGCATATTTGTGATTCTAGTTTTCTTTATTGTTTTGACTATATTTTTATTATGGATGGAAGTTAAGGTGGATGACATATCTAATCTCTCTCACACAAGACATTAGAGGAAGCAATTGGTAGCACTATTCATGGGTTTTATGCTTTAAACTATAAGATAATTGATTTATTATTGTCTAGTTTTTCCTAGTAGAATTTTTCCAAGGTAAATCATGTATATTGTTGCTATCTATATAATTTGTTTTTTAATTATTTTCTTCTAGAATCAATTTAATTATTAACACAATAAAAGTCTAAGTGAAAAATGAAATAACCTTTTAGTTGGAATTTAATGATATAAATTTTAGTAATATTGTGATTTTTTCTTATTTAAAATGTATTTTTAGATCCATAAATAGATTTATTATCATGAAATAACCCCTATACCACTGGAGCTATGCAAAACAAACAACTTAAACTTATAATTGTTGTATTTTGAAAAAAGAAAAAAGAAAAAAAACCTAGAAAAAAAAATATGTATCTATTAATTAAACTATGCTTAAAATAAATTACTAAACTATAATGATTATCTTTCTCACTAGGATTTATTTTAATTTTAATTTTAAATTTTTATATAAAAATTATAATAAAATTAATTTTATAATAATGAAATCTATTTATTTAATAAATTTTATATGATTTACATAAATATAATTTTTAGCCTTTAAATGTCAAAATTAAACACAAATTATAATGCACCGGCCACCTTGTAATGATTAACCCATTATTTTAAAATAATAATAAAACACAAATTATGATGCACACCCAACTTGTAATGATTAGCCCATTATTTTAAAATAATAATAAATCTAGAGTATTATTTAAAAAAACAAAATGGAATACAAATATAATGAAAGGCTAGATTTCTAGGTCGGATTATGATCAAAAACTTATAAAATGCGCAGAAGAGCATGGATTCATCTTAAAAAGACAGGTATAAGCTCCCACTAGTTAAAAGATTTGGTATAAAGATAAAAAAGACAGGTATAAGTTCCCACTAGTTAAAAGATCTGGTATAAAGATAGATCGATTCATCTTAAAAAGTCAGGTATAAACTCCTACTAATTAAAAGATCTGGTATAAAGATAGATCTATGCTCGTAATCTTTTACTTGTACATTATGTGTCTGATCTTACCTGTTTTATCAATATAATAGCATTACACAACCACAAACATCTCTTGAAACTAGGCTGTATTGTTACACTAGTCCAAGGAAACCCAAAAAATTAAGATGAGATTTGACTTGCAATATTTTTGCAGAAGATTATTTTGCTACCACGCTAAGAAGAAATGGAAACTTCCTCATTTTCTCTACAAAGATATCACAAATATCATCACGTGGCTTCAAGAGAGCTAATGACAAATGTTAGAACCTTTATATAGAAAAATGGTACATTTGATAAGAGCGTATGGAAGGAAATGGTAAAGTGACATTTTATATTGGTGGTCTAATTAGCATACAGTTAGAGCACTCTGCTTAAGATAAAATATGTTTTGTCCTTGTGTAACTCCTTCGTTTTAGGTGGGGCGAACTACCATATGATTAGACCTCTAAACATGACCCAACACTCAAACAATCTTAATAGTAAACCAACAAAATCGCAATAAAACTGACATTCAAATTAGGAGTAGTCTATAATGCGACTTTTTGGAGATTCCGATCATCCAAAAAGTGCATTATTCCGGCCAACCACCCAACCTCGCACGCTGACTGGCTGTTTCAAATTCACCAACCCCGCCAACCCCGCGTACAAGCGTATCGCAATTGCGCCAACTCGATTTGAAAATTTCAGCCGAACCGGAGCATCCCCTGCTACCCCGCCCTTGCCAGAGCAGAACCACCGACTGAGCGAACCCCGTCTTTATTTCCTGTCTGCTGTCATCGACTAAGTCAGCTGTGAGTGCGTCTGGATGAAGTTTTCTTCTTCGGGGCTGCAATTTCTTGTGGAATCAGACACCCAATTTCCCTTACTGAAGAAGAAGCGTTCATAATCGCCGAGTAAATGGCTCTGAATTCTATCCAAGACACTCATTTCTGCGTACTATACTTCTTGTTTTACGCTGCTGGATGGCATCTCGTGAAAGGCGAATAAAACTCAAAGCTTATTGACCTCTTTGTAAAAAGTTCGTTTAGTCCTCAGTCTATAGACTACTCCGAATTTAGTTTCCATAAAGATGAAGTTTTGGGAAATTATTTGCTAGAGAAAGGAAGTCTAGAAGGCAATTCTACTACCAGGAGTTCTGGGAATGTTCTTAAAGACTAACTCCAAAACAGAAAATGACAACTTCAGAAATCAATTTTGTCTGAAAACTGCAAGCATGATCGACTTCTTGCATGGTCAGTATCTTGCATGGCCAAGAATGTTTGCGAGTTTGAAGGAACCACGTAAGATCACCCTCATAGAAAACCTACTGAGACCAAGAAGCTGCCATGATTCTGTTATTGGCCTTGTGTTTAATACTTGATTGATCGATCTTGAATCTTGGCCATATGATATGACAGTTAGTTAACAGAAGTGGGTGAGGGCTCTGGCGACGGGCTCCATGGAATGGCATGAAGTGGGTGAGGGCTCTGATGAGGGGCTGCATGGCATGGCACCTAAAAAGGGCTCATCACAATTCAGGGGAAACTTCATTTGTTGTCTGCTAGCGATGATATTCATTGTTATAGGGGTGCTGATTCTCTTCTTGACCGTGTTGAAGGCCACCTCCCCAGCAATTACTTTAACTGGAGTGCAGGTACAAAGCCTCTACATCTCAGACTATTCAGATTTGGAGCACAGCAGAATCAATATCACCATCTCAGTGTTTGTTGCAGTCAAGAACCCAAACATTGCAACCCTCAATTACACTCACAGAAGCAATATCGAGTTGTTTTACTATGGCAACCAGATTGCATCCATGTACATACCGCAAGGGCAAATTATGAGTGGGGAAACGCAACACTTGTCTGCAACTATTGTGGTTGGCCCATTTTCTCTCCTTCCCCGTAATTCAAATCCTAGTGATATTAACCCTCTTGAACCTGACTCCAGTATTCTTGTTGTACCAATAGGCTACAAAATACATGTCCAAGGTCGTATAAAGATTCTGAATGCTCTTGCTCACCGTGTTCAGGCGTCCATCGTTTGTCATATCGACATTAATGGTCACAATGGTGGATCTGTTTATAGCTTTCAGTGTTCACGAGTTGGATAATATTGGTTAATGAAATGTGTTGGATTCATTTGGAATTTAGACCCAGTTTATTGCACTTACCATTTGTCTGTTTTTTAGAACGAATTTATTGCTGTGTGTCCTGTTTTATACTTCTTTATGCTGGTTTTACAGAAGAAATAGAAAGGCTAGAATTATTCAATGAAAGGCATGTATGCCATAGTTGATGACCTAAATCGCAGTTCTTGTCTTTAAAAAAACCACCAGAGAAACCATTATGAGGTAATTTAGTTAGGAAATAACTAAATTACAGTGTGTTTTTTTCCTAAACATCTTTTCAAAAGAATGCACTGCTTTTTAAAATTTTATGCTGATTATGAATTCTATTCTATTTAGTTTAACAGTGAATTTTCTCTTAAGAAATCACAATTTCATTATGAATTCTATGTCATAACCTTAATTAAAGAAGGGAAAAGAATTTCAGGGTCTCGTAAGTTTGAATCTGGGTTGAATGACGTTCCGTTTCGACTCTCAACTACTAGGTTATTGAATTTTCGCTTGTGAATTACATAGCATTGGGCCAACTTATAATTCGGAGTCATCCAGGTTTGAATTGAGCCGTGACATTCAAACAGACAAAAAGGAATGCATTATTAACATTAACATTTTCTATTTTTTGTCATTACAAGTGCAGTATTTTCTTTTTTTTGGATCAATAAAAGGATTTACTAGTTTTTTGCTTGATTCAATACATGTTACATAAAAGGCTCCCTCTGCAAATTTGCCAAAATGATTCTTAGGATACTGTAGCCTACATCAAATTACTTCACATGTAGACAGCTACATTTTCCTGTCTAAGAGCTAGCTTGCAACACCATTGTTTTTAGGGTTCTTTTATTTGAAGAAACTTTTGGGTTATCCTTCTTTCAAAAATTAATGCTAAAATTCCCTTCAATTTCTTCATGTGAAAGGCCCTTTGTTTCAGGCATAGCACTCGGTACTCCCATGCTTTTCAAGGACTCTTAAAAAATTTGCACAGCTTCTTCAGAGAGGAAAGATGGTAGCAATTCAAACCGATGCCCTGGATATTCAGAGAGTCCGACAATGAATTCATTCAACAATAGAGCTACATAAACTTGCACAGGCAGTATTAACATTCTCAAAATATTACTGAGAACGCTTTCCATTTCAGAATACAATGGCAACACACAAACTAGAGGAGTAAGCGATGAACATGTTTTCTTTCTCCCTCTATTTGTACTAACAATGGCACCAGCTCACTGAGCTAGGATATGAATGATGTCATTGAATGATTTATTAAAAGAACAGATGTATCTGCATAAATAATGTTGGCAGCAAATGTAATTACAAAATTGGAAGGAATAATATGGCGGTTTTGGCTGGCAAACACATAATATATGATGTGGACTAGATAATGTAAAATTGACTGTTCATCAATTCAGTAACAGGGTCACAGAATATGGCTACAGCATGTTAAATGAAAGTCATGCCAGCATCTAATATGATAGCTGCAACCAAAGAATACCTATTATCTGCCTGAAAGAGATGTCCCTTCCCTGAAGTTCTTAAGGGTAATAAATAATGCACAGCAGCTTTCATCCTCTCTGCAGTGTAGTCGATCCACTAGCTTCCCACCAATAGCTTTGATCGGGAGATATCATTCACATTAGCTTGCTCCATCGATCCAGAAAAACTGGTGGTGTGTTCCAACAGAGAATGGCTGTCAAAGCTTTCCAAACTTGAACATTTGCAAGTGAAATAGAAGATGCAGCTCATCATGGCATCAATAAGCACCACAAAAGTATACATGATGATCAAAAGAGGACCCTCCCACATCCTGGAATACACATCACCATAATTCAAAAACTTCACTCTATATTCATAGAGGCTTTCCACAAAAGCAGTCCCAATAGCTATTCCCAGGATTATCATGAGACCCACTATTACAAGATACTTTTTTCTATGTGGTTCATTTGCCAAGTTTTATAAGTTTGAAACACAAAAGCCTCTTGTGAATTGCAGGTTCTCGCTTGTGAAGGGGGTTGTAATTTAATAGCAGAGACTGAATTCAATGTGTCCTCCTCCATATCTTTAACCATGGAATCCATTAACTTGTTCATGTTATTATTTTCTTTAGGCCCTGCAGCCCAGTCACTCATAAACTAACTCATCAAGTGGCCAATATAAAGTCTATGTCAACAGAAGACCATATATATATATATATATACACACACACAGCGAGATTCTTGCAGGAGTGACTGAATTTTAAGGAATATGCAGTGAATAGAGGATCAGGGAGACTATGAAAAGAAAGAAACTAACTACTTCTAAAATGACCAGGCAAACCTCTTAGAATATCACAATTCATAATGCTAAGCAAACTTCTTGGAACCATAATAGAAGTGGAAAAACCATAACCGTGTTCTTGAAAATTAGGAGCACATAATCAGACAACCATTAGTCAAGAAATTATCTATTAGACACTGTAAGTACCACCATCCAGCACAGAAATTGCTATCTGGAACCAACGGCTGAATCTAAACAAGATAAAACTTGTATTCTGAACCCATAATAAATTGCAGCAAAACAAAAATGCAGTTATAAACTCTTCCAAATAAAAATTGTGTATAGTTTGATCAAATATTCAACATCTGCATAATAGAGTTTTTTAAGACTGCAATTCTAATGCACTATAACCCATGACAGCTATAATGAAAGTTCAAAATAAGATCAAGTTATGGTATTCATGCTTTGGTAAAGACCTACCAGTCCTCTGATTATTTTAAACCCTTTATCAGATACTGTGCCCTCTAATGTTCCTTTCTATTGACTAAGGAGGTTAATCACTGAAAGCTCTAGTTTGTTAATATTGAATTTTCTAACACAGAGCATGCTAAGGAATCCCGTCACAAGTATTTACCATGTGTGAGATGAACTAGAACCAACTATTAGTGCATGGAAACCATTAATATGATTTATATATT
Source organism: Pinus tabuliformis (assembly GCA_031772625.1). Classification (NCBI taxonomy): domain Eukaryota; kingdom Viridiplantae; phylum Streptophyta; class Pinopsida; order Pinales; family Pinaceae; genus Pinus; species Pinus tabuliformis. Next base: position 1,704,640,508 of record CM062818.1, read on the forward strand.
AAGCAATGAGAGGTCATTGAAAAGACGTTAAAATATTTAAACAATTGAACGCACATGCTTTCCCTTTTATCAAATAACACCTAGAATGTTTTTTGTGCTAAACCAATTGCTTTGAGCTCAATTATTTAAGACAGGTTCTGCTTTGCAGAACACTTTCCAACAACTTGTTTTAGTATAGACACATGAATTTTATTTTAGAAAATACCAAAAAAAAACTACATCCTAAAGAAATATGACCACAGATATTATATGTTTATACGATTCTAGCCATTTTGATATTTTGTCAAAGTGTTGGTTTGCATACTGTTGTAGGTGACTGTTTGAGCTTTTATCTGCAAATAGGAAGGTACAATGAACATATATGCCAAAGAGACTTCAATATAACACAAATAACATAAAATCCATATGGTAGCAATATTTTTGAACATGCCAAGATCACTTTTATTAAAGATGAAAATACACATACCACTGATAACCCATGGGGCAGCCAACAATTGTGGGATAGATTGAGAAATATCAGCGAGCAAATAAGAGATATATGACTACATATAAGTGTTGCTTTAATTAAGATAAAATATCAATAGTATCAGCACCTTCCACATGGACAATGCATACATAGGAGTATGCATAATTCACCTTCAAATGTTTGAATCTGCCCAGAAATTATGTACAGGTCCAGCAACTCGTTTTAGTATAGACACGTGAATTTTATTTTAGAAAATACCACAGAAGAACTCCATTTTGAAGAAATATGAGCATGCACAGCAATAACCATTAACAAATGTATTGGTAAAGTTGATTTATTTTTAAACCAAAAATAAAAACAAGTGTTGTCAAAGAGACACATCTTCAAGTCTACATATACCATACATATCAGCTACTTCCCTTTTATATAAGAAGTGCTTCAGGTGCAAGAGGCATTGCAGTCTTTGTTGTATATAATGATTTATTGCATTCTGTCATGTGAAATTGTCATTATAAAAAAAAGTGTTGGAAATTACCCAATGAAGAAAGAGAAAACAAGCTCATAATCAAATATGCAAGTACTTGATTATTGGACCATTGAACACTTTATTTATATAGAAAAGATGAAGTACATTTACATACTTGCAACTTATCACAAGTTGGAACAATTTCAAACCCTAGCCAGTGAAACCAAGAAAACCCTAACAACCAACTCCTCATATATAAGAATCACACCTAACAAAAGCTAGTCACTACACCAAGAATCCTCAGCAACCTAGCATCATCAACTGCAATGACATTCATGACACGAATGCTGGTATATGGGAGATTAAAGAAGAAGAAGCTGGATTTTCTCTGACAACTTGTTGGAGAAGCCTACAAGTTGGTTAACCTTTATGTCTTTTCCTCAGCCCTGCTGGTTTATTCTATGTCCTGGGTCAATATGCAAACATTTAGACACCATATTAACAATGGCAACAACAACCACTACACAATTTAAGAGCAAACTAAGAGCATAAACATGGAAACAAACCTGGAAAATCACCATTTGGGTGTTGTCAATGAGCCAATCTTGTTCGGATGGAGGTTGATCCATTGAAGAAGTTTTTGTATCTGTAAGATAACAATGCAATTTCCATAAGACCAAATAATATCATGTGAATTAATACAGGGATCAAAATACAAACTATATCAATTAGGGATCCCATTAAATGCACCTTGACTCATGTGATCAATAGAGCGATGGTTCTTCTGTCTACATGCTTCAAGTGAAGGCACAATATGGGGATGGTGCACCCCTGCAAATATTCAAAAACTACATTAACAACATCAACAACAACCAGTGCACACAGATAAGAGAAAAGGCATAACAACAAACCTGGAAAATGACCAATTTGGGTGTTGTCAATGAGCCAATCATGTTCGGATGGAGGGAGATCCATTGAAGAAGCTATTGTATATGTAACATAACAATGTAATTTCCATCAGAGCAAATAATATGATGTTAATTTATAGAGGCATCAGAATACAAACTACATCAATTAGGTGTCTTGTCAAATGCACCTTGACTGATGTGATAAATAGAGGGATGATGCTTTTGTCTATGTGCTTCAAGTGAAGGTATATTATTGGGATGGTGCACCCCTACAAACATTCAAACACTGCATTAACAACATCAACAACAACCAATGCACACAGATAAGAGAAATGACATAGCAACAAACCTGGAAAATGACCAATTTGGGTGTTGTCAATGAGCCAATCATGTTTGGATGGAGGGCGATCCATTGAAGAAGATGTTGTATCTGTAAGATAACAATGTAATTTCCATCAAAGCAAATAATATGATGCTAATTTATAGAGGCATCAGAATATAGACTACATCATTAGGTGTCCCATCAAATTCACCTTGACTCATGTGATAAATAGAGTGATGGTTCTTCTGTCTACGTGCTTCAAGTGAAGGCACAATATTTGGATAGTGCACCCTTGCAAACATTCAAACACTACATTAACTACATCAACAACAACCAATGCACATAGTTAAGAGAAAACACATATCATAAATCTCTCTATAGAACTTACTTGGGACAGTAGAGGATGCATTGTTAGAGCGAGGACGACCACGCTTGTTAAGGTGTTGAAATTGAAATGGTTCATCTTCAGATGCAGGGACATTCAAATCAATATCCAAGCTGGCATTTTTTTTGCTTCTTTTATTTTTCTTCTTAGGACTAAGGAAACTCTTCTTCCTCTTTAAAGATGACTCATAAGCACCCAACCCAAGGGTGAAGTCATAATCCATAATATGAAGATCATTAACATCATCCACAAATTTTTTAGCCAAATCAATTAATTGTTTTGTCTTACTCACAGCAGAAGGAGGACTATTCCAAAACAGGTCTAGATAACCAAACAACTCCTTTCTCAACAAATTAAGGTCTTCAACATTTTCATCATCCAAAATAGTTGTGCTAGTATCTGCATCAAGGTTTGGTGCCTCAATACTTATCTCAGGAGGGGAATTCAATGTATTAGGTGTGGTATCAAGATCCAATAAAGGGTTTGAATCCATTAAGGAGGAATGTAACCAATCTACCTTTATGGCATGCTTGCAAATGTTTCCACGAATAGACCATGGGCAATCACAAGTGATAAAATTTGTGCGATGCCATATGATAAGATATTGCTTATTAGGTTTACTTTGACTCCTCACCCAATAAGCGTGAGATATGCTCTCATGAGGCCTACAATCACTGTCTGGAATTCTTCTAGCCTTTTCCATTGATGATTCAAGCTGCTTCTCTTTCTTTTGGTTGTTCAAATATCCTTCTTTTTTCAGAATTTCCTTGAATCGATAACATGGCTCAACATTTTTTATTAGAGTATAGAATAGCCAATCCATCCTACGAGAACATTTCTTTCGTCTATCACATAGAAAGGTTGTCTTGAGATAACCGTGGTATGACTCCACAGCGTTATTTGTCTCCTGATTTGAATGAGGAAAATCTCGGCAGCCTTTAACCCACATCCCTACATGTAAAATTTGAACTAGTAAATATATCTTGTCATTATAAAATAAAAAATGTATGAACTAAAAAAAATAGTATGCGAACTTACGCATCTTTTCACCAGCAACCCAATTCCTGTGGAAATAGTCCAAAAACTTCTCCTCGGTTGCAAATTTGGTGAAAAAACCATTGATTGCATTATCCACTTCATCATTAGAAACATTTTTCATGATATAACCAAGTTCATTGAACATCTCTTTTGCTTTTTCTAAACTGCTGGCCAACCGATTAACATTCTTTAGCCATGCCCTCCTTACATGCCAAATACACAAGATCACTTCACATCTGGTGATTCTCCTGCCAAACTTAATTCATTTTAAGTGAGAAATATTTAGAACAAATGCAACTTGCAATGTCAAATAAGAATATTGATGTTACCTCAAAGCAATGATTTCAGCCAATGCATCATCAACCATAAAGGCATTGACCTTCCAGTCAGGACGAAGCTGAAAACACCTATGCATGAGGTGCTCCAGCCATACCGCTATATCTTGTGATGTATTACGTGACATCACCACCCATGCGACTGGAACCCCACTTTGTTGCTCATCAAACACCGCAAGCGTGTACAACTGATACTGTCATATTAAAAAAAATGAAGTTAATTTTAAGTCAATAATCATATTGAATCATTATAACCAAGATGATTCATTAAGGCTATCATTGCAAATATACTCACTCCATATTTATTTGTACTGAATGTTGAGTCCATAGCTATCAAGCTATTATGGGATAACTTGACCATAGTTTCCAACATCCATTTTGTTTGTATTCCAGCGATAAAAGGGATCTCTCCACCATTGGGTTTCTGATAGAAGAAGAAATCATTATCGTGTTTTTCATACCAGAGATTCACACTCATTTCGTCTTTGCTATGCAGTTGGTAATTTTCTTTTGTCAGACGATTATAGATGTTTACAACATCTTTTCTGCGTAAGAAAAAATCCCTAACCTGAGCTGTGGGATGTATGTCAACATATTTCTTAATATGCATTTTACAAACAGAGTCAATTGGCACTTGAAGGAAAAAACAACTTTCTAAATAAGAAATCATGTCTCTTGAAAGTCTTGGCTTCCTCTGAGGACCATCATCACCAAAAGTGTCGTGTTTGCCATGACAAGGCCATCCTTGCCCATCTTCATGATCATACATGTTGTATGTTATTATTGCAACATCAGGATCTTGAACCACGATCTTTATAATAAAATGGCATTGGCAACCCCTCTTTTTGACAATTGAACGCCTTGGTTTGGTTTTCCATTCTTCTCTCTTGTCCTCTGGGCCATATGAGCAAGTATAAATACAAAATAAATTTTGAAATGTCAACACATATGACAAATGATAAAGCATTGTTAATATCAACATGTAAAGAAGGCTTTTCTAAAATACTTACAGTTCCCATAGTAAGGCAGCACTAGGCCTTGAGCTTGGAGTTTTGCTTTTTCGACGCTGGAAGGAACATGGAGCATCTGGATTCGATTCCTCTCCTTGAATAAAATCATTAATTCTTAGTTTAGGAATTTTTGCAACGCGGTCAATATTCATGTTCGTCTTGTATACTTCAGACCAAACTAAATCTTTACTAGAAAATATGATTTTCTCTTTAGGGTCTTGCACCTCAAGGCCCATAATAGTCTTCCATTTCTTTTCCATGTTGTCTCAATGTCTGCAAAAAAATGTGGACCAACCAATTGCCAACAATGGACCAACTAACATCATCAACTTGATGTCAGATTGGTACCTGATGCCCGCAGAATCTGATACCACGTGATTTTTATGGTCAACTTGATGTCAGATTGGTACCTGATGCCCGCAGAATCTGATACCATGGGATTTTTATGGTCACAACTTGCAGATACATTCATAGCGTGGAATGTGGGAACCACAGTAGCTTCAACGTTCAAGGAAATGTACTAGAAGCTAGCATTAACATGAGACATAGAACTTCGCATAATGCCTCTTGAATACGATAGCACTGGATTGTTATCCTGATAAGTTGTACCCTATTCACAATGTGGGAACCACATTAGCTTTGGCCTTAAAATAAATGTAGTGTAGGGTTAACATTTATGTGAGATACAGAACTTCAACTTTAACGTGGGTCCAATTGATGAGATCGTAGAACAAGTTGCAAAACTTCCCTGTTGCCGTAATTTTACTTTAATTTTACTTTATGGATATATATGTGTGGTCCATTCCCATTCCAATGAATTGAATAATAAGCCACCTTCAGCACATATTCGAGCAGTGGAAGTCGATCATGCTTGCAGTTTTCAGACAAAATTGATTTCTGAAGTTGTCATTTTCTGTTTTGGAGTCAGTCTTTAAGAACATTCCCTGAACTCCTGGTAGTAGAATTGCCTTCTAGACTTCCTTTCTCTAGCAAATAATTTCCCAAAACTTCATCTTTATGGAAACTAAATTCGGAGTAGTCTATAGGCTGAGGACTATAGACTACTTTAACTGGAGTGCAGTTACTTTAAGTGGAGTGCAGGTACAAAGCCTCTACATCTCAGACTATTCAGATTTGGAGCACAGTAGAATCAATATCACCATCTCAGTGTTTGTTGCAGTCAAGAACCCAAACATTGCAACCCTCAATTACACTCACAGAAGCAAATATCGAGTTGTTTTACTATGGCAACCAGATTGCATCCATGTACATACCGCAGGGGCAAATTATGAGTGGGGAAACGCAGCACTTGTCTGCAACTATTGTGGTTGGCCCATTTTCTCTCCTTCCCCGTAATTCAAATCCTAGTGATATTAACCCTCTTGAACCTGACTCCAGTATTCTTGTTGTACCAATAGGCTGCAAAATACATGTCCAAGGTCGTATAAAGATTCTGAATGCTCTTGCTCACTGTGTTCAGGCGTCCATCGTTTGTAATATCGACATTAATGGTCACAATGGTGGATCTGTTTATAGCTTTCAGTGTTCACGAGTTGGATAATATTGGTTAATGAAATGTGGTGGATTCATTTGGAATTTAGACCCAGTTTATTGCACGTTGAGTGTCTTGGATAGAATTCAGAGCCATTTACTCGGCGATTTTGAACGCTTCTTCTTCAGTACGGGAAATTGGGTGTCTGATTCCACAAGAAATTGCAGCCCCGAAGAAGAAAACTTCATCCAGACGCACTCACCGCTGACTCAGTCGATGACAGCAGACGGGAAATAAAGACGGGGTTCGCTCAGTTGGTGGTTCTGCTCTTGCAAGGGCGGGGTAGCAGGGGATGCTCCGGTTCGGCTGAAATTTTCAAATCGAGTTGGCGCAATTGCGATACGCTTGTACGCGGGGTTGGTGAATTTGAAACAGGCAGTGGGCATCCGAGGTGACGGTGACGGAGGTAACGGAGTTGACTTTCCAACGAGGTGACGGAGACGGAGAGGAAAAGGCCGGTTGGGTGGTTGGCGGAATAATGCACTTTTTGGATGATCGGAATCTCCAAAAAGTCGCATTATAGACCACTCCAAATTATAATAAAAAAAATTAAAATATTATAAAATTTTAAAAATAGAACAATTTTTGAATTATAAAAAAATTTATTTTAATTAAACATATTTAAGAATTTAATAGATTTTATGGGATTTACATAAATCTAATTTATTCCATTTAAATATCAAAATTAAAAGCAAATTATATTATGATTAAACCATTAATTTAAAATAATAAAATAAATTTGGAGTACCAAAAAAAAAGAAACTGAATGCAAATTTAATGATGTGGATGGTGAAGGTTTTCTATAAGTTGATTAAGATTAATGCACAATTACAAGAACTCATCCATGGGTTATGACAAACAGGCTTTGAAATTTTCTGACACATTTTCTGACACCCTTTTTTATCGCCGTTTAATTGTAACTGCATTCCAATCTAACGGTGCAGCGACGTTCTGAATTAAATGTAAGTGACACGTGTCAAAAATATACCGGTGTAATTTGGTCAAGTGGACATTGAGAAGTCGTGGAACATTGCCCAATGAACGGAGGTGAAAATCTTTTCTATGTAGCAAAGAGCGTTATTGGCGACTCAATCTGTTCAGTCCATTCGGCTCCAAGCTCTGTTTATCCAATGGAGTTTAGTTCCATGCCTTCGTCCGCAGTGTGAATTATGAGAAGTGCAGGTGGCTGAATGAATGACAATGATAATTTCTGTTGGTGTTCTTGTGATCGGACCCTAGCCATGGTTTGAACCTCAATTAATAATAAGAACATCGCACTGCAAATCGAGCTTGCCATGGCTTATTCTTTCGTTTGTAATTCGAAGCTCCGTGAGGTATACTTTGACATCCATTTTCACTTCACTATTTTTGTAATTTTTTTACATTATAGTATTGCTGGTGTAATCACGGAAATGGCCATTTAAATGCTCCGTGAGGCATACTTTGACATCCATTTTCACTTCACTATTTTTGTAATTTTTTTACCTTATAGTACTGCTGGTGTAATGACGGAAATGGCCATTTAAATTTTAGGGGAAATGCTGCAATGCACACGAAAATGAAAAGAATTCGGCAAAAAAGAAGCGTTGCAAATGCATCGGTTGCAATAAACAAATTACAATGGTTATCAACCGTATAAAGTATCTATGATCGTCGGTAAGCAAATCTGCCTTTATATTTTTGCTCGGCCATTTGTAGTTCGGACAGAGGAACTCCAGGCCGTCCAAAGAATTACAAATTACAACAAAAACTATAACAAAGACACAGGCAGAACCACCAGCAAAACGTGAGACAAAGCTCACACAACTTCATTGAAAAAATTTGCTCAATTACATCACACTTATATAGGAAACTCACAACTAATTCTGGCAACCAATTCCTAACCACTCACAACTAATTCTGTTCAACCAATTCACAACTAATTCTATTTCTGCATTATTCTCACATCCTCCCTTAATGGAGAAATGGATTTTCTACAATACCTAACTGACTTCTAAAAACTTCAAATTTGATTTTACAAAGGGGCTTAGTAAATATATCAGCCACATTATCCTTGGTGTTACAAAATATCAATCCAATTTCATTTGACTCAATTTTCTCACGTACAAAGTGGTACTGTAACTCAACGTGTTTTGTTCTAGCATGGTAAACTGGATTATGTGCTAATTTGATAGCACTCTGATTATCACAATTGATACATGTTGCACCACTTTGCGCTTCTTCAAGATCTGCAAGAATTCTCCGCAACCAAATAGCTTCACAGGTGGCATTGGTCAAAGCTTTGTACTCTGATTCTGTTGATGATAAAGAAACAGTTGGCTGTTTCTTACTACTCCAAGATACGACCCCTGATCCAATATGAAATGCATAGCCAGAGGTAGATCGTCTGTCATCTGGATTGCCTGCCCAATCTGAATCAGAAAAACCTGTCAGTGCAACATCAGATTCATCAGTATACATAATACCAAGATTCACTGTTCCCTTTAAGTATCGGAGAACTTTCTTTGCAGCATTCCAGTGATTGCCTGAAGGCTTAGCCATGAATTGACTAAGGATACTGACTGAGTATGCAATGTCTGGTCTAGTAGTGGTGAGATAGTTCAAACTTCCCACTAACTGACGATATAATGTTCCATCTGCCTCTTTCGATCCATCTTCTTTGTACAACTTTGCATTCTGTTCTAAGGGAGTTGACATAGCTTTGCAATCTGTCATATTGAACTTTTTAAGAATCTCCTTTGTATATTTGCTTTGAGTGATCAAAGTTTTACCAGATTCTCTCCATACCTCAATTCCTAAACAGTAATGCATTTCACCCAAATCTTTCATTTCAAATTCCTGTGACAACTGAACTTTAATTTCTTCAATTAACTTGTGAGCACTGCCTGTTATAATGAGATCATCCACATACAAAGATATTAAAGCAACATTTCCTTTTTCATCTTTCTTAACATACAAGTTAGGATCATTTTTTCTTTTTACAAATCCATTCTAAAGAAAGAAGGTATCAATCTTTACATACCATGATCTTGGTGCCTGTTTCAAACCATACAATGCCTTTCTTAACCTGCAAACCAGATGCTCCTGTCCCTGTTTGACAAACCCTTCAGGTTGAACCAAATAAACTTCTTCCTTTAAATCACCATTTAGAAAAGCAGATTTGACATCCAATTGATGTATATTCCAATTATGTTTTGTGGCTAAGGCAATCAGTAATCAAATTGTATTCAACTTAGCTACTGGTGCAAAAGTGTCTTCATAATCAATTCCCTCCTTTTGAGCATATCCTTTTGCTACTAATCTTGCCTTAAATTTATCAAGGGTACCATCTGCGTTAAATTTCGATTTGTACAACCATTTGCTTCCAATTGGAACTTTATTTTCAGGAAGTTCCACTAATTCCCATGTTTGATTTTTCATAAGAGAAGCATACTCATCATTCATAGCATTAATCCATGGTTCATGTTGTTTAGCCTGTTCATAATCAATTGGTTCTTCAACATTCATTATATTAGTCATTAAGGCATAGTCTCTATACCTTGCAGGAAGCTGAGTCTGTCGGGACGACCTTCTTGGTGCTTCAATACCTGTGGGTGTTCCATCCATGATTCGTCGGCTTTGAGGTGAATCACCCCCTTGTGATGACTCACTGCTGCTAGTTGTGCTCGTACTGCTGCTATCATCCTGATCCTGTACCTGTACCTGGACCGGTTCCTGTTCCTGCTCAATCAAAGTATCAAGCTTGATATGTGCATCATTAGATATATGCCATGTATCATTCTTTGTATTACTTTTATCAGTCTCCTCATGAAACAATACATCACGACTTGCAAATAGTTTATGGGAACTTGGATCAAACAATTTATAGGCTTTCTGATCCGTACAATATCCAATGAAAACACACTTGATGGACTTGGCATCAAGTTTTCTTCTGTTAGCCTTAGGAATATGAGCAAAAGCAGTACATCCAAAGACTTTGAAATGACTCACATCAGGTTTATAACCATGAAGAGCCTCAAAAGGAGTTTGAAAAACTAATTGCTTAGTGGGACATCGATTCTTCAGATAAACAGCAGTGTTAATGGCTTCTGCCCAGAAACCATTAGAGATGTTCTTACCTTGCAGCATACTACGAGCAGATTCCACCAAGGTTCTATTCCATCGCTCAGCAACCCCATTTTGCTGAGGGGTATGTGGCACTGTGAACTGTTGTTGAATTCCATTAGATTTACAATAGGTGTTAAATGCTTTTGATTTATATTCACCCCCTTGATCAGATCTGAGTATTTTAATGCACTTTCCTGTTTGTTTTTCAACCATATTTCGAAACTCTTTAAAATACTCAAATATGTCACTTTTCCTTCTAATGAAATAGACCCAGGTATACCTAGATCTATCATCAATAAAAATAACAAAGTATGAAGCACCACCAAGAGACCTAGTTTGCATAGGGCCACATACATCAGTGTGAATTAATTCAAGTATATCATATTTTCGTTTCTCAGTATGAACAGGAAACTCTTCTCTATGCTGCTTACCAAGTGCACAAGCTTCACATGGTAAATGTTCACACGTTATAACAGGAAGACCTCCAACCATTGATTTCCTTTGTAACAACGATAAATCATTGTAATTTAAGTGCCCATACCTGTGAAGCCATAATTCTGCTGTCGATGTCTCGTTGGATGTCAATGCAACATGGTGCTTCACTGTCACATCCAATCTGTATAATCCTCCAACCCTGGTACCTGTAGAAACAACCCTGTAGTGGTCCTGAACATCTTTCACTATACACCCCAATTTACCAAATTCTACTTTTAAATGATTATCAGTGATAGTGGAAACAGATAGCAAATTCTTTTTGAGAGCAGGTACATACATCACATTATGAATCTGTCGCATTTGTCCATTAGGTAAGTACACATTTATTATGCCATAGCCTTGAACTCTAAGTGACCTGTCATCTCCTAGGTAAATGTGTGTACCATCAGATTTCTCATAATATTTATCATACCATTCTTTATTACAAGTCATGTGTGCCGATGCACCAGAATCTATAAACCAAGCATTCTCATCATCAGTTTCAGCAGACAATGCAGCATCAGAAAGAAATAACTTAAGATTTTTAAATCCATCATTCACTGAGGTGTCTCTGTTTATGTAATTTCCATTATGCCTGCTATGTCTTTGATTTGATTATTATTCTTTCTCCTATAGCAATCTTCAGCCAGATGTCCAGGTTTTCCACAATAATCACATTCAATGTTCCTTTTAACATAAGAATCAGGAGGTGTCATACCTTTTTGCTTTGCTTGAAAACGGCCTCTGTTCCTGTCCCATGGTCTCCCTCGGAATGGTCTTTTGCCTCTTGCAGTCAAAGCCAAATCAGAACCATTTGACTCCAGTTCAAAAGTTTTCATGCGCTCTTCTTCTTGAAGAAGAATTCCAGCCAATTCTTCAAATGTAGGAGGTGTCGGTCTAGCTGAGAGAGCTGAAATAAAGACTTTATAGTCTGGGACTAACCCCTTTAAAGCAACAGTTACCAAGTCTGTACTAGAAACCTTTTCACCAATATCACCAAGCTTATCACTGAAATCTTTAATTCGGGAAAGAAAGTTACTAATGCTTTCATTGGCATCCATTTTGATAGATAGCAGCTTTGTTTTTAAAAATAAAATACGGTTTGCATTAGTAGTCTCATACAAACCTTTGAGAGTGTCCCATGTCGCCTTTGAAGTTTCACAGTCCCGAATGTGAGGAATAATATTGTCCTTCACTGACATGCGTAGCAGCACCCTTGCTTTCATTTCACGCTTCTCCCAATCTTGAGTGGCAGTAGGAGGTTGAGGTTTGGTCTCATCACATTTGACAATCGGCCAGAGATTGTATGCCTCCAGTACTGTTATGATCTTAAATTTCCAATTGACATAATTGTCTCCATCAAGTTTTGTAGACTCATTTAAATATGAATCTGCAAGGGGATTAGCCATTTCTCCAGGAAAACTGGTTAATACATAAAACGCTGCACACGATCTTAAAAATGCACCACAAAAACACCTTTAATAATATGTTGCCACCGTGTTAAACAAAAAAACTGTTTTCAAAACTCAGTTCAGCCGAGGACATACGAGAGCAAGAACAAGAAGTATCTTCTTGCTATTAAGATCAAGAAAGTAAAGATCAAGAAAGTATGCAGGGCTTACGATACAGTAGTTCTGCCGATTCCAATACCTTATTCACTCAGCCGATCCACACAACATATTGTCACTGCGCACACTCTAATGGCAGAGTCATTCACTGCCCGTGAAGAGGAGAGAGGCGCAGACAGAAGGATGGCTCTGATACCAAATTACAAATTACAACAAAAACTATAACAAAGACACAGGCAGAACCACCAGCAAAACGTGAGACAAAGCTCACACAACTTCATTGAAAAAATTTGCTCAATTACATCACACTTATATAGGAAACTCACAACTAATTCTGGCAACCAATTCCTAACCACTCACAACTAATTATGTTCAACCAATTCACAACTAATTCTATTTCTGCATTATTCTCACAAAGATGATCCATGTTGATGTCTGAAAACATTCAGCGTATTAAGCTTTTGCTGCTGCTCAGTTTGTCTGCCTTCGCTGTCGTTTTCTTCGAATGCGAGTGGAACAATCTGCTTCAATTTAGGTGATTTCTTCGAATGCTCCTCTTACCTTTGATTTCTTTATCAGCTGCTGCATCAATTCTTGACCGGCAGACTCATCTTTAGCATTTTCTTGCATTTCTGTGGTTTCAGCATGGCCGGCGCATGGAGGAGGGTTAATAGCGTTGCTGCTATCAAAGTTCTTTTCCTCCTTGTTGGATCTGGAACCCTTGCAGTGCAGGCGCTTCCTTCGGCGCATTAAGCTACTCTGGCCTCCTCTTGCCTCCTGCTTTTGCTGTTGCTCAGCTTGTCTGCATTCACCATCGTTTTCTTTCAATGTGAGTGGAACAATCTGCTTCGATTTAGGTGATTTCTACGAATGCTCCTCTCACTTTTGGTTCTTTATCCGCTGGTGCATCTAAGTCTTCACAGGCGGACTAACCTTCAGCATTTTCTTGCAGATCTGTGGTTTCAGCAGGGCATGCCCATGGAGGAGGAATAGTAGCTTTGCTGCTATCAAAGTTCTTTTCCTCCTTGCTGGATTTGAACCCTCGGGCCTTATGTAAATTCTTTAAATCCTATCTTTAAATTAGTTAAATTCTTTAATGCTGTGGTGCTTTAGACAAATTCTGATGTGGCGCATAGCGCTAATGCTCGCTATACTCATGAATTCTTTTATGTTTGTGTTCACACTTTTATGTTTAGGTTACACTCATAAAGAAACCGTATGACTTTTTTTTTTACAGAAATTATTATCTGTGTACTGCAAAACGTATTTAACTCTACAGTTTACGAGTATATTGAAATTTAAATATCTAGTTTCCGAATTTTTGTTGTTTGATTTTTTCTCACATGTATAAAAGGATTGCAGATTGTTTGATTTTTTCTCACATGTATAAAAGAATTGCAGATTGTTTGATTTTTTCTCACATGTATAAAAGAATTGCAGATTGTTTGATTTTTTTCTTAGATATAAAAGAATTGCAGAGGCTCTATTGCTTTTGACGGATCTAATTTAATATGTGGTAATTCCCTTCCTCTTATTGATTTTATTTAATTATATTTGGATGCATTTTCAATAGCATATCAATTTGTTCACTTAAATTTAAATTGAACTTTTGTTGTTAGAGATAGCAAAGAATTAGAGAGTTATTTAAATTTAAATTGAATATTTGTTGTTGCATAAATATTTTGAACAAAACCTCATAAATATGTAGAATTTATCAATATGCCATTAGAACTGGCATAACTGTAGCTACACTCGAGAATCCGACACCTTTTGATCTCCCTTCTCCACTTTTGTATCCCTGCCCCATTCCCTCACTTCATCGGAAACCACATTTAATTTTTATAAATAGAACATTCGAAAAACACTTTGATCTACTGATTGGCTATCAGTGGCCCAATAGTTCTAGTGAAACATTTGGATGAATATATCCCTCAACTGTAGATAGCAGTCTTATCGTGGGAGTAGCCAGCACCAATTTCATGGAAAATGCCACCAATCTCGAAATCAATCAATCGTGACAGAGCTGTATCGATCCTGTTTTAGGATAATGAAAAATGCCACCAATCTATTGGGATATAGGATCACAAATAAGACCAATCCGTGGTCATCTTATACTTATTAGTTCTTAGAGAGCCCATAGTCGCTCTTCTCCGATCGCCCGGGGGAATACCTACCTATCTAAAACGTTTTCTTATAAATTCGCTTGCTACACGTCTAGCTAGTTGCGAGACAGACACAACAAAATTTGTTAAATTATATAGGTAATAGATATGGCACAATGTTAGTCTGTTTCCAAGCGAGGGAAGGGAAATAAGCCGTTCAATGAGTTTCTCCTCGTCCATCATCTAGAAAATGAGTTTTGCCCCTCTCGATTATTAATTCCTATGATATACGGGGGCGAATTATTTGCGTCTAGAATGGTATGGATATCGAGGTTCACCAGAAGCTCCCAAACAACGCCTATTGATCTAGTTGTGTATGATCGTTTGCATCCCAGCCAGCAGGTGTTAATGCACAAAGCTTTCACGCTAGTGTTTGAGAGGCCCCACTTTATATACACAATTTTGCCGTGTTCCATGGCTAAAGGACCTCAAATCCCAACCCTCCATTTTTCGATTAATAAGGTAATGTGTAGTGCCTTAAGTAATAATAGTAGGGCTCGTCAGATCATACATGCAAAGGATTCGGGTTAACCAATTGATACAATTCGCCCTTTCATGCTGATCCCAAGAAGCATGGCGAAACATCCAATTCTATGTTTTATGGGAAATTTTTATAGGTAAGCATGGGCAAGGGAGGTTTGACTTCCCAAGAGATAGATGTCCAGTCAAATCATCCATGCACCCCCTTTTGGATTCCCGTCTTGTGGTATCATAGTACTGTTGTTGTTCCTTATGCAACATTTTTTTATTATATTCTGATATATTTCCTTTTTGTGAATGCTTTTACATAACATAAGCACATGATGGAAACATAACAACCACACCATAATCCTAGCCCATCATGGGGACTCATACACATTCACTAGTCAGGTTTTAGCCTTGACCTCCGCACTAGGAATATTTACAATGCATTTACATTATTGACACATATGGTCCTTTAACAAATCCCACATGGCTTGTATCCTATAACATAAACCACCTAATTCGAATAATACATGATTTCACATATTATATTCCAAGGGTCAAAACCGGGGTATTACAAGAACCTACCCAATTAGTAGAGTAGAAGATGTAGAAGTTTATATTGATAGGATAAAGACCGATTTTTGGGGTTAAAACCAAAAAGAAAGCTCTTCAGTCGCAACTTTAGCCTCACAGCTCTTCAGTGATAGTGGTTACCTTGTAAGTATTTCCTTCAAGAAAGAAAGCAAGATGAGAGTGAAAGCCACATTCAAGGTGCATGGAGGGTTTCGAGGCAGAAGGTGTGCAATGAGAATGAACTACAAGCTCGAAAGTGCTAGAGTTACTCACTTTAGGAGATAAGTGCAATAGTTATTCACAAGAAGAATTAGTCTCTTTTTAAAGCATCCAAGTCTATGGCTTTACGCTATGCATCCTTAGCAATACGTACCAACATCGAAGTCTATGGCTTTAAGCTATGCGTCCTTCGCAATATTGACAAGCTTCATGGTCCGATGGTTGCAGTAAGTCAAGACAACCCAGACAGTATGGCTCCTGGCTAACGCTCTACGGGTCTGGGCCCCACAGGGCAAACCAGTAAATCAAACCCTTCTTTGTTGTGCACCCTTCATCGGTCATGAGGCGGGTAACTCAACCAGATTAGAGAGTCATGAGGCGATTAACCCAACTTCAGGGCTAATAACTCAAATAGGATTGGTAAGTTGTACTGGTAGCGTCCCTAGTTCTTTTTTTCCTTCAAGGAAGTCTACATAATGGAATTTCAATAGCATTGAACCTTTCCTTCATGAATGAAAGACATAACTCCATCATCTAGGTCCTTCAAGCCATTATTTGGATAATGCTTGGATAGATTTCTGACCAGATTCCTACAATGTGCATTGATGGATTGGGAAGACCCATATTCCTACAATGGGGAGATGGTGTGGGAAGACTCTTATTCCTGCAATGTGGATGGACAGTTCTATAGCAATTCTCTAAGGGAGATTTGGTGGTAGATAGGTGTGGTAAGACCCAGTCCTTTCCTACAATCCCGGATTGGCTTAGGTACGATTGGAATTGGAAGATGATTAGCTACGGAAGATGAAATTTGGCTTCCTCTATAAACCCAGAATATGTCTCTGTCCTTTCAATCCAAAATAAGCCTCTTTCCTTTTGTTTCAACCTTGAATCTACTTCTATACCTTACCGGGAAATAGAACCTGACCTTACCGGGAAATAGAACATGACCTTAGTTGTTAGCTTCGTATAACACCTCTCGAGAAGCTAAATCGAAAAGCTAACTCGCCCATCATCTCCCAAGTTTAGAAAGCCAGAAGCAAAGGAAGCAAAGGAACCACCTAAGTGGGAAAAGTAGCTAGAATGGCATTCTATCGGATATTCTAATCAATAGTTGATTGAATCTCACTATATTCCATACTTAATAGCCTAAGTTGAACAACTAGCATCAGTCACATTTGAGCCAATCAAACAACCATAGTGAGACTTCCTTCCTAAAGGACCGTCCCCCTGATTCCCTTCCTCATCGACCAAAAATGACTTGTTCATAAAGGCCTTATCTCTGGTGTTAAAAGCCTTATCTAGGTTTATCTAGCCTCCTACTCGATAAAAACCCATTAGGCATCTATGGGACCTTCATCTAGGGGAGCATCCTCACACTTTGACCCCTTATTCCGTAGAGTACTTTCCTACTATAGCTCCGAAACTTCTTGATTCTTTTCACCTTAACATGAATATGCACATCTCCGTATAGTACTTTCCCTCTATCACTTTTCTCCTTGCTCTCCTAACGTCAAGCAAGCGAGATCCTTATAAACAAAAGTGCATCTCTGATCGAGTACTTTCGCTTGGTAACTTCGATACTTATCTATCCTTTGACTCTAGAGCTCTTAAGACTACAATCTATATGTAATGACATATATAATATATATCATTCCTCTTCCCTTTGGTCTCACTTGTGCAACCTCGCAGTTGTAGTAGCGGAAAAGAGAAAATCCACTACTAAATGCCATCGCAGTTGTATTCCCAGAAATGCCTTTAGTTACTTATTGGGTGGGGGGGTAACCAAGACCATCGCATCAACCATTGCAGTTGTATTACGAGAAAAGCTCAAATCCACTACTAAATGCCATCGCAGTTGACTGTCGCATTGATATCTGATCTCGACCTTAGCGACACTTCAATCATCTCGCCTTAGTGGTGACACAAGCAACTCGCCTTAGCGGAGGTTTGAGCCCTTCCATTTTTTAACCACCTATTTTTGAGGACGGAGTTTTATAGTGTTTTAGTAGTACAACTCCGTCTTCAAAAGCTCTAGGAAGATCTTAGCTAGTACCATTGAGCAGAACCAGTTGCATAGTACGAGTCATTCCCTCCAATCGTGATTAGTGCACTTGGTCAATCATCTAAATTAAAGTTTCGATACCGAGGGGAGCAACATATGGGGGTGGAAAAAAACTACTTGTATTTATCAGTTTAGGGTGGAGTCCTTTCATCCTTAGGAGCTTCGTAATCAGTTGATTATTTAGAGTAAGTCGCTTCTATTACTTAAAGTGGCTCTCTAAGAAAGGATGCCATGTATAAAGCCTTCGCTGACGGTGGTTCTTTAACTGGGTATACTCCAACTGGTCAGTCTCTATCTCGATCTCCGGCCCCACCAGAGCAAGGAACGAAACAACCTTAAAACCGGGGCAAGAACCCCTACCTATTTCATTTCGAAAGCCATTAACTCGCCTTGACAGGATTCCTTCCATTTATCAAGCCTATTACCGGGGCCAACATCCTCACCAGTTCCAGGTTATTGACTTGAATCCCTCCTTGTTCTCAAGCTAGTAGCCCCCAACCCGTCCTGTATCCAAATGTTGTTGCCCTAGTGCGTGCTGGGTGACCACCCAGTAGTAGCAATAGCACCAGCATCTGAGCTATATCCTGCACTTCCATAGTAAGCAACACCTGAGATGAAAAGATGAAAGTGGTCTCATTATAGAAGTGGTTTACCCTGTCCCTTGATAAGTCCGATAGAGTTGAAGAAAGTTTCAACCCTATATTATGAGGTTAGGTTTCCCCATTCTGTCTTCATCCAAAATTCAGTAAGTAGTGAAGGAGAAGTGGATATAGTAGTTGTTTCTCCTTGCCCTTGAGATAAGCAGAAAAAGTACCCTTGAAGTCAGAAGTGGATATAAGTGGTCTCATGACACATATATAGAGTATCAGTGTTAAGACTTGATATATTATTTGAATGGGATCATCAGGGAAATCCCTCGTGTCAGTCAAACTACGGGTCTATGCTACCCTTTTGGGGTCAGCTCGCCCTCTTGTTCTCTCACGGAGGTTTTCCCTTCTTCTCCCTCGTCCTCTTAAGAAGGAATATACCCATTCTATCCTTTAATTAGAGAGATAGGAGCCTTGAGAGAAGCTCAAATTTCCCTCCGGGGGAGCTCAGATCTAGCTCAGATTCCCCTATCCTATCCTAACAATAAGAGATATAGGAGAAAAGGAACATTAGGATCATGATTAGCGGTAAGTTCCCCTTAGCCTTGATTGATTTGATAGCATTGTTCCCCTCTTAATCCAATATAAGAGAAGCTCATGAAGTGGTTAAGAGAAGGTCATTAAGTCAGGTCCTTGAGAGAGGTTATATCCGTATAGAAGTACCCTAGCTAAGTCTGATAGAAGAAGTGGTATCCTGAAGAAGCCCTATCTTATTAGGTTTACCACCATATCTTCGTTTAGGCTTGTGGTGTCCTGCGGAGCCAACAACCATCATTAAGTCAGAAGCGGATAGAGTTGTTCCCCTTTGCATCCAATCAATAGAAAGGTAAGCAGTGAAGCAGTTATAGTAGTTGTTTCCCCTGTCTCTTCCTTAGAGTTTCAACCGATAAAGTGGTATCATGAAAGAAACGGTTTACCCTACCTTATATGTTCCAATCTTAATCCAACCAAAGGATAAGGAATAAGTAAGTCATTCAGTCAAGTAGCCTGAAGAGAGGAGAAGAGAGGCTCATTTAGTCAGGCACATCATATTTGGTTTCCCCTATCCCTTGATAAGTAAGTCTGATTAAAATAAGCTAAAAAAAAGACCCTTTATATTGTTGAATTGAAGTCATAGTCGGAAGTCAGTCTCCTTGATAGAAAGTATATTGACAAATCACCTAGAGATATAAGACATATTTGCTTAATAACTTCATCTAAAATACAACCTATATCTTGATATAAGGAATGCGTATATCAGCGGTATTCAGTCCTAACCTTGATATCTCCGTATAAAACACTTACTATCTTAAAGGACAATTACACTTTCCATCTCCTATAGCTTGATATTCGTATAAGGACAGATAAGCTGAGAAGTCCGTTAGCGAGGCTACTTGCCTTCTCGTCGAGCTCGCTTCGCTCAACATACTCCCCTCCTCGAAGCTTGAAGTGGTATCCCTTTCTCTTGTCTCTCTCTAGCCTAACACAAGCATGAGTTTCCTACTCTTAGCCTAAGATATCCAGAGCTCAGAACAAGCACGAGATAAGTAAGAAATAGGAGCTCATATATAGTATTTACCCTTCCATTAGCCTTAAGACTTGATATCCTTATTAGATATCCTTAAGTCAAACCTTGATAATTCCGATAGAAGTCATGGTAAGTTGGCCTGTCCCTTAAGATATTCTATATCTCACTTTACTCGATCTATATGTGCTAGATTTGATGAAGAACTTTATATGCATAGATAGCCTATATTTGTATATCAAGTATGTCGCTTATGAGATCTCATTCAGTTAGGTCATTAAGTTAGAAGAAGCGGTTAAGAGACACATATATAGAACGAGAAAACGGTATCATGAGGTCACCTGCGGAGCTTGTCCTGCAGAGCCCGTGCATTCCCTCCTGGGGTGTTCCCTCTTACCTATCCCCACCCCTTCCTTAACAATTAGATAAGAGAGAAACTCAGAATCCGAAGAGTCCGAAGAAGCGGTATCAAAGCCTTAAGAGCCTTAAGAAGCGGTCCTAAGAAGCAACAAATATGGTTGTTTACCCATGCTAAGTCCGATAGAAGCTCATTAAGTGGGTTAAGAGAAGCTCAGGAAGTCAGAAGCAGTAGTTATGTCCTTTTCTCTCCATCCCCTGTCTCTTAATCCAACCATTAGCCTTAAGAGTGGAGCTAACGACCTCTCTCTCTAGCCTAACTTAGATATAGGAGCCTTAAAAGCCTTAAGAAGCAGCATAAGAAGCGGTATTAAGTAGTTAGGTTTCCCCTGTCTCTTCTCTCTTTATCTGCCTTAAGAAGGATTGGGGAAAAGGCACATTAGGATAATGATTCTAGCCTAACTAGACACTCTTACCTTATTATAGGGCCTTGGCCTCTCTTTCCCCCTCTTACCTCGGCCTATACCCTTTGACCCTACCTGTCCCCCTACTCATACCCTCTAGCCTAGGGGACTGATATAAGGCAAGTGCATCTTGTCCTTATAGGGCCTTATCCCGTTCATATAGGGCAGGGGCTCTTTCCCTCTTACCTAAGGCCATGACCCTCCTACTCTTACTGCTACAAGAGCCTACTCTCCCCTTCTTATCCCCTCTTTCCCTACTCTTAGCCTAAGATCTAGGAGCTCATATATAGGTCAAATTCCTAACCACCTTGATATAACTCATTCAGTCCTATCCTTATTAGATTTTGTGAAGCTTGCTATTGAACTCATAAGCATTCCTCCTTGCCCTTGATAGACAGTATATTGGAAAGGAACCTATCCTTCAGATATAGAAAGCCCTATAAAGAATGACATATCAAATCAAGCCCTTATCTTGCTATGAAGAATGACATATATCAAATTTTCCCTTGATCTTATATATCCGTCTATAAGGAACTACCCTTCCTATATTCTTTGATTTACGTACTAATATTGCTCTCAAATCTCACACCATAATCACATAGGTAACATACTCGTATCGAACGCGACTCAAAGGGTACTGACAAAAGGCCTGGAGATAGAACGAGTGGATCTCTGACAGTGTGGGTATTGTTTCTCCCTGTCAGCAATGGTGGTATACTTCAATCGTACTGGAGGGGTATATGACTGAAGGAACCTACGGTTATAGAGCATTCATTAAGGATAGATACAAGGAGTTATCTACTCGAACCTCCTTACCCAAAGTAAGGGGCTTAGGGTTTCTCCTCATGACCTGCCTTATCTCTATAGCTAGAGGGTGGCAACACCTTGAATAGGTGGGTTTCAGGCACTATCTGGAAATAGAGAAACTAGGTTGAGCAGGCTATTTTAAGGGCAGGGACAGGGGCTGTATGAGATTGAGGTTTAGCGTAGCTTTCTTTCTTGAAGGAAGTACTTACAAGGTAACCACTATCACTGAAGAGCTGTGAGGCTAAAGTTGTGACTGAAGAGCTTTCTTTTTGGTTTTAACCCCAAAAATTGGTCTTTATCCTATCAATATAAACTTCTACATCTTCTACTCTACTAATTGGGTAGGTTCTTGTAATACCCCGGTTTTGACCCTTGGAATATAATATGTGAAATCATGTATTATTCGAATTAGGTGGTTTATGTTATAGGATACAAGCCATGTGGGCTTTGTTAAAGGACCATATGTGTCAATAATGTAAATGCATTGTAAATATTCCTAGTGCGGAGGTCAAGGCCAAGGCCTGACTAGTGAATGTGTATGAGTCCCCATGATGGGCTAGGATTATGGTGTGGTTGTTATGTTTCCATCGTGTGCTTATGTTATGTAAAATCATTCACAAAAAAGAAATATATCATAATATAATAAAAAAATGTTGCATAAGAAACAACAATAGTACTATGATACCACAAGACAGGAATCTAAAAGGGGGTGCATGGGTGATTTGACTTGACATCTATCTCTTGGGAATTCAAACCTCCCTTTCCCATGCTTACCTACAAAAATTTCCCATAAAACATAGAATTGGATGTTTCCCCATGCTTCTTGGGATCGGCATGAAAGGGCGAGTTGTATCGATTGGTTAGCCCGAATCCTTTGCATGTATGATCCGACGGGCCCTACTATTATTACTTAAGGCACTACACATTACCTTATTAATCGAAAAATGGAGGGTTGGGATTTGAGGTCCTTTAGCCATGGAACACGGCACAATTGTGTATATAAAGTGGGGCCTCTCAAACACTAGCATGAAAGCTTTGTGCATCAACACCTGCTGGCTGGGATGCAAACGATCATACACAGCTAGATCAATAGGCGTTGTTTGGGAGCTTCTGGTGAACCTCGATATCCATACCATTCTAGACGCAAATAATTCGCCCCCGTGTATTATAGGAATTAATAATCGAGAGGGGCAAAACTCATTTTCTAGATGATGGACGAGGAGAAACTCATTGAACGGCTTATTTCCCTTCCCTCGCTCGGAAACAGACTAGCATTGTGCCATATCTATTACGTATATAATTTAACAAATTTTGTTGTGTCTGTCTCGCAACTAGCTAGACGTGTAGCAAGCAAATTTATAAGAAAACGTTTTAGATAGGTAGGTATTCCCCCGGGCGATCGGAGAAGAGCGACTATGGGCTCTCTAAGAACTAATAAGAATAAGATGACCACGGATTGGTCTTATTTGTGATCCTATATCCCAATAGATTATGTTTTATGTTGGCTGGGGTGGGTATGAAAACAGGATCGATAGAGCTCTGTCACGATTGATTGATTTCGAGATTGGTTACTCCCACGATAAGACTGCTATCTACAGTTGAGGGATATATTCATCCAAATGTTTCACTAGAACTATTGGGCCACTGATAGCCAATCAGTAGATCAAAGTGTTTTTCGAATGTTCTATTTATAAAAATTGAATGTGGTTTCCGATGAAGTGAGGGAATGGGGCAGGGATACAAAAGTGGAGAAGGGAGATCAAAAGGTGTCGGATTCTCGAGTGTAGCTACAGTTATGCCAGTTCTAATGGCATATTGATAAACTCTACATATTTATGAGGTTCTGTTCGAAATATTTGTGCAACAACAAATATTCAATTTAAATTTAAATAACTCTGTAATTCTTTGCTATCTCTAACAACAAAAGTTCAATTTAAATTTAAGTGAACAAATTGATATGCTATTGAAAATGCATCCAAATATAATTAAATCAAATCAATAAGAGGAAGGGAATTACCACATATTAAATTAGATCCGTCAAAAGCATTCGAGCCTCTGCAATTCTTTTATATCTGAGAAAAAAATCAAACAATCTGCAATTCTTTTATACATGTGAGAAAAAATCAAACAACAAAAATTCGGAAACTAGATATTTAAATTTCAATGTACTCGTAAACTGTAGAGATAAAGATGTTTTGCAGTACATAGATAATATTTTCTGTAAAAAAAAAATAAAAAATCATACGGTTTCTTTATGAGTGTAACCGAGCATTAGCTCTATGCGCCACATCAGAATTAGCGTAAAGCACCACAGCATTAAAGAATTTAATTAATTTAAAGATAGGATTTAAAGAATTTACATAAGGCTATCGATTTGTTTGAACACATGGCTGCGACAGCGGCAGCCTGCACCCGAAGGTTCAAATCCAGCAAGGAGGAAAAGAACTTTGATAGCAGCAAAGCTATTATTCCTTCTCCATGGGCATGTCGTGCTGAAACCACAGATCTGCCAAAAAAAAATGCTAAAGGTGAGTCCGCCTGTGAAGACTTAGATGCACCAGCGGACAAAGAACCAAAAGTGAGAGGAGCATTCAAAAAAATCACTTAAATAGAAGCAGATTGCTCCACTTACATTGAAAGAAAACGACGGTGAAGGCAGAAAAGCTGAGCAACAGCAAAAGCAGGAGGCCAGGGAAGGCCAGAGTAGCTTAATGCGCCGAAGGAAGCGCCTGCACTGCAAGGGTTCCAGATCCAGCAAGGAGGAAAAGAACTTTGATAGCAGCAACGCTATTAACCCTCCTCCATGGGCCGGCCATGCTGAAACCACAGATATGCAAGAAAATGCTAAAGATGAGTCTGCCGGTCAAGAATTAGATGCAGCAACTGAGAAAGAAGTCAAAGGTGAGAGGAGCATTCGAAGAAATCACCTAAATTGAAGCAGATTGTTCCACTCGCATTCGAAGAAAATGACAGTGAAGGCAGAGAACCTGAGCAGCAGCAAAAGTTTAATGCGCTGGATGTTTTCAGACATCAACGTGGATCATCTTTGGACGGCCTGCAGTTCCTCTGTCCGAGTTACCAATGGCTGAGCAAAAATATAAATGCAGATTTGTTTACCCTCGATCATAAATACTTTATACGGTTGATAACCATTGTAATTTGTTTATTGCAATCGATGCATTTGCAACGCTTCTTCTTTGCCGAATTCTTTTCATTTTCGTGTGTATTGCAGCATTTCCCCTGAAATTTAAATGGCCATTTCAGTCATTACACCATCAGTACTATAATGTAAAAAAATTACAAAAATAGTGAAGTGAAAATGGATGTCAAAGTATACCTGAGCATTTAAATGGCCATTAAGTGAAGTGATAATGGATGTCAAAGTATACCTCACCTTCGAATTACAAACAAAAGAATAAGCCATGGCAAACTCGATTTGCAGTGGGATGTTCTTATTATTAATTGAAGTTCAAACCATGGCTATGGTCGGATCACAAGAACACCACCAGTCATTGTCATTCATCCAGCCACCTGCACTTCTCATAATTCACACTGCGGACGAAGGGATGAAGGAATGGAACTAAACTCCATAGGATAAACAGAGCTTGGAGCAGAATGGACGGAGTTGAATATAGTTCACAGAATCCCTAGATCAACAGGTCAGATGGAGTCGCCAATAAGCACTTTGCCGCATGGAAAGGTTTTCGCCTCAGTTCATTGGGCAATGTACTTCTCAATCTCCACTTGACCAAATTACACCAGTATATCTGCACCGTTGGATTGGAAGGCAGTTACAATTAAACGGCGATAAAAAAAGGGTGTCAGAAAAAAAACGGCGATAAAAAAGGGTGTCAGAATAAAAACGGCGATAAAAAAGGGTGTCGGAAGATTTCAATGCCTGTCCGTCATGAGCCATGGATGTCATTCTTGTAATTGTTCGTGTAATAGTGCATTAATCTTAATCAACTTATTGAAAACCTTGACCATCCAAAACATTAAATCTGTATTCAGCGGCGTCCCCATTTTTTATACTCCAAATTTATTTTATTATTTTAAATTAATGGTTTAATTATAACAGAATTTGTGTTTAATTTTGATATTTAAATGGAATAAATTAGATTTATGTAAATTCAATAAAACTTTATTATTTTAAATTAATGGTTTAATCATAACAGAATTTGAATTTAATTTTGATATTTAAATGGAATAAATTAGATTAGATAAATCCAATAAAACTTATTAAATTCTTATTAATGTTTAATTATTATTATTATTATTATTATTTTTTTAATTTAAAAAAATATTTTATTTTTAAATTTTTTTAATTATAATTAGAATGTTTGTTAGTTATTTTAAAATAATGAGTTAATCATTATGAGTGGGATTGCACCATTTGTGTTTAATTTTGACATTTAAATGAGAAAAATTATATTGGTGTAAATTATATAAAATTTATTAAATAAATAAATTTCATTATTATAAATACATTTTATTATAATTTTTATATAAAATTTTAAAATTAAAATTAAAATAAATTTTAGTAAGAAAGATAATCATTATAGTTTAGTAATTTATATTAAACAAAGTTTAATTAATAGATAAATATTTTTTTTTCTAGTTTTTTTTTTTCAAAATACAACAATTATAGGTTTAAGCTGTTTATTTTGCATAGTTCGAGTGGTATACGGGTTATTTTATTATAATAAATCTATTTATTATCTGCGACTGGGTTCTAGATATAATCTTCTCTGCGGCTGGGTTCTAGATCTAATCTTCTACGACTAGTTCTAGATCTAATCGTCTGCCTTATTTCTCTACGGCTGGGTCTCGGCTCCCATGTTGTCTTTCGACACTCTTCGCTATCTCACTCTGTGGGGTTATCAAAGGCAACAACCAATTTCATAGACAAGCCACCTGTTCAATCTTATGGGGCTAGATCTAGATCAAATCTATCTTCTGCGACTAGATCTAGATCTAATCTTCTACCTTATTTCTCTACAGCTGGGTTCTATGTGCAAGTAAGATATGGCTCCCAGCTTCACAAAATAGTTGTTGGCTCAGTTCCGTTCACTTCTGGAGGGCAAGCTCCTGCCCATATCGTCAGTGAAGCCCCAGCTCCCACTGTCCAGGTGGTCCAGGCCTCACTCGATGAGGCTTTGAAGTTTTCTGAAAGTCCCATAATCTGTCGGTTCAATGGTTTATGGCCACAGCTGACAACTCTCCACAATTGGATCTCGAAGGTATGGAAGCCTGTCATCTTTGACGAAATTAATATCTACCCCCATGCTAGGCTTTCTTTATAGTAGATTTTGAAAATCCTGAAAACAGACGATATATTCTAGATTCTAGCCCTTGGTTTTGGGAAAACTCGGGCCTATTCATGAAGCCATGGAACCCATCATTCGATCCCTCAACAACAGTCATAACCTCAACACCAGTTTGGGTGAGATTGCCAAACCTACCCTTACATCTCTGGAATCTCTCCTCACTAAAAGCCATTGGAAATGCAATTGGGAAATTTTACTGCAGGTGCCCAGAAACAGAGGAATATGCCAAAACCACCTATGCACACATTTGTGTGGAAATGGACTTCAGTGCCGGATTGCCAGCTGAAATAAACCTAACAAGTAAAGACTATGTGTGGAACCAGAAACTCGATTATGAAATTGTCCCCTTCCGATGTCGATCCTGCTTTGAGACATGCCATCTAGCCAAAAATTGTCCAAAAGCCTCCCAGAAAAATTCTGCTAGAAAAAACCACCACAGATCTACATGGTGGGAAGGAGCACAAAAAAAACACTACACTCTCATCAAAGAAAAATACTCTAGAGAAAACTCTAAATCACAAGAAATTGGGCAAGAAAGAAACAACTCTCAATACAAGCAGGGAGAAAGCCACGCCCAACAACAAAAAAGTGAACTCGACAACCCCTCAAGCATCAATAGTTATGAGGATACGAATACCGCACAAAATAAATCTTCTTTTAACAACAAAGCAAATCTCCTAGACCAAAATTCTTGTCCGACTATCTTCAAAAGAACAAATGCAATAGATCACGAAGCTAAGACACCAATGTCGCAAGAACCAGAAGAGATGAAGGAGATGCAAGATAAAAGAAGTTGGAAGACTCTAGAGAAAAAAAGAAAGCTACAACACCAATCTCGCCAAGAAAGAGGAGGAGCCGGACAATTAAAAACTAAGAAAATTATAGGTCCGATAGACCAATTTGGATTCAGTGGATGTTAACCATCATCATCATCGTTATGGATATAAAAGTGCATTTTAAATAAGGAAAAATCACAATATCACTAAAAATTATATCATTAAATTTCAACTAAAAGGTTATTTCATTTTTCACTTAGAATTTTATTGTGTTAATACTTAAATTGATATTAGAAGAAAATATTTTAAAAAACAAATTATATACATAGCAACAATATACATGATTTACCTCGGAAAATTTCTACTAGGAAAAACTAGACAATAATAAATCAATTATCTTATAGTTTAAAGCATAAAACCCATGAATAGTGCTACCAATTGCTTCCTCTAATATCTTGTGTGAGAGGGATTAGATATGTCATCCACCTTAACTTCCATCCATAATAAAATTATAGTCAAAACAATAAAGAAAACTAGAATCACAAATATGTCCAATCAAATCCTTCCCATAAAAATAATGAAATGGGTGATGCCTAATTCAAACCATAAGGGAGAAAAAACAGTTCAAAGGAAAAAAAATGTAGAGGTAAATTCAAAAACAAATTAGTCTAAATGGATAATTATAACATAGGTATAAGGTACCAAAAATGCAATGTCAAACCAACAATTTGTCACATGTAGTTAAAAATTCTAGACATCATATGCATGTGTCTACCCTATTAATGGATATTGATGTCCTAGTATGTGATGGTCAAGTGGTGCCATAAAAGACAAAGGTTTGTCGTCTCAAATCCCAGTACAATCATTAAAATGGTGGAAATCATAACATTGTTTTCCTTTGTTAATACCTTGCATATGCTTTACAACTTGGGTGTGTTTATACACTAAGCTTTCGTATTGCCAAAATCATCATTTCATTTCTAGCAATCACGCCTTAACATATACTTTGCAACTTGGGCATGTTTATATACTAAGGTTTTGGATGGCCAAAACTGTCATTCCAACCTTATGTCATAAATGTATTACATTGACATAATTACAATAGCCCATCCACTCGATATAACAATAATCTGCACCAAAAATACATACAAGGTTTTTTTTGGTGGAATCCCCAAAATCTAAACAGAACATCAAATTTTGGTTCACCAAAATCGAAACCCAAATTTCATTGTCATAAGTTAGCTATCACTAATTTTCATTCTCACTTTCGCTAACCATGTCTTTAACTAACTTGTAATATGAAAAGCACGAATTTCAAAGGGGAAATGCATGTAGCATTTCTCAACAATGATACTTGAATGAAGGATGAGGTTACAACTTTTGATGGTCTGTATTTAAATATATAATGTTTACTTTGTGAATAAAAAATATAGTGAGTGAAATAAGTAGGAAATTTATGGTAAGCTTGAATGTGCTCATATGTTGCATTGATCAACCAAATAAATGCTTCAATTTGGCATTGATCAACCAAAGAAATGTCTGAATCTTCTTCTCTGTGGATTGATCTCTATAATGATAGAAAATTAACATTAAAGTCACATGAAAACTAAAATAACGTCAAATTAAATGAAACTATTTAAAGAGTAAGACCAAATCCTAAAATGGATGGAGATTATCATTTCAAGTGTCTTCCATCCGTCCATTTATTTCGAATTATCATATGAATGGAAAAACTTAAAATGTATGTAAGTTCTACTAAAGTCCCATTTCTTTCAATCCTAACTCAAACATGAAATGCCTCTATATGTACGCACAGTGCTCTACCTACATGCAGAGTGCTCCTCCTAGAAATTGAGTAGTAGAATACTGAATTGAGAAGAAGTTGCGGATGAACATAAGACAAAGATAAGCGATCTACAATTTAAAATAGATTAATGTGAGCTCAAGATTGATCCAACTATATAGATTGATCCACCACAAGAGACAACTGTTAGATTCAAATTTATAATTAGATAAGACTATAATTACGATAATTTTAATGAGAAAGATAAATATGCAAATTTAACTATTATAGTTGCAATCCAATGGTCTTTAAAATATCTCAGAGACAAACGTGGTAGACCTTTTAAGTATCTAGCCTAACTAACATTATATATATATATATAAACAATTACATTGCTCCTTTCATTTGTTACACTACAAAATAAAGATCATAGAGTTAGTTTATTTTATTATTTTAAATAAAATACTAGTTTTCTTTGAATCATTTAACACTTGCTAAGTGGCAGACAAAAAGTACCAAATGTGTAACTATCAATTTCTGTATATTCATTTGATCAATGAAATACTTATTATAATAGTTAAGTTATTTTATTATTTAAATGAATTAATATCTTTACTATTAATTAGAACATGGGTGACAAAACCTATCAAATTTGTAATCTTGAATTAAAAAATATGATTATTTATATATCTAATTTTATATATATATATATATATATATAAAAGTAATTGTGTTAGTTAATACGTTAAAAGAAACTACTCCAGCTCAAACTACCCACAACTTGAATTCAATCCATTGGAAAATGGAAACACTCCCACAACTTAAATTGAATCGATTGGAAAATGGAAACACTCATGACCTTATGATATGAACCTATTTGGGTATACTTGGCAATGATTATTTTAAAAGGAAAAAAATGGTAAATAGGTTAATTTTAATTTAGTTATTTTAAAGATGAAAGAGCATTCTTTTTAATTATTAAATCTTCTATTTATGTTAGTTTTTAAAACATATCTATTTATATATTAAGTTTAATATTAGATTTAATATTGAGTTTAAGATTAATATTAATAAATTAAAGTTTAATAATAAATTTAAAAGTATATTAAATTTATGAATTTAATATTAAAGTTGAGTCAATTTTATAGATTTAATAAGTTTAAAAATAAATTTAATATTATGTTAGGTTTAATATTAAATTTAAGATTAATATTAATAATTTTAGTGTTTAATAAGGTTAAAATTAATAATATTAGCATTAATAAAATTAAATTTTTACCCTTGATCGGGGTGTGAAGGGAGATCGGATCCGAACAGGGTTCATTCACATGGTAGAAGGACGAATGATTAGGGTACGTGGGCGGCCATTCAAGGATCCCACACGAATGCGACAGAAGGTCTCAGGGGAATGACGCAAGTGGAGGTAGCCTCGGGAAAACAAATGGGTAGGTGGGTGAACTTTCAAGGCAGAAAGGTGGTGAGGGAGAATAGTGTATGCATGTAAGGTCAGAGAAGGGAATAAGAGCCAAGTGATGAGATTCGAAGCCGAGAGGAGAACTAGGACTGCGGGAGAAGGGACATTCGTCGATAGTTGGATTTCACCTTCATCTCCCTAGAAAGAGACTGGTATGTAACACGAGCCTACCTAAGTCTACATTTGGAATCACTGTTGCATGCTTGGAGGCGAGTTTGGCATCGCATGGGGGTGGTTTAGAAAGTTTCTGGAAAATGTTGGTCTAGTTGTATGTTGTTGATGTTTGGTTTCTTAATTGTTGTAAGATATAGAAGAATGCGAGAATTTTGGCTCAATTTTCTATTATTAATGTCTGGATATGTATTTGCTACATTTTATGGAAGGCTAGGGGGGAAAGAGGGGATTCATGGAGGGTTAGGAGGGACTCTCATATCCTAGGGAACTAAATTGGCAATTTCCACATTAAAAATCAATAGCCTGGGATTGAGAAGAGGTTATGGCTCCTCTGATAGCCTGCAGGGGTATGGTAGTCTCTAGAACCAGTGGGGGTGCGAGGGGGGTATGGGAAAAGGAATATAGGCTCAGCCTGGCTAGTCCGGCCAGTGGGGGGCACACAAACCCCAAGGGGTAGGAAAGGGATGTTGGGGAATAGTAATTGTCGGAAGCTTGACCAATGGGTCTCAGTATGGAAATTGGGTAATCTTGAGAGGCAACAAGGTATCAGTAGGGAGGAGGGATATTGGAACCCCAGTGCGACAGGTATGGTCACCATGGGAAGCATTCTCTGGAGGAAATGGTGGTATGATGGGGTTAAGGCCTGAAAGTATGGATGAGGGGGGGAATTTTGTGTGGGCAACAAAATTTTATCCTAGTCATCCTAATTTAAGATGGACTACAGGGGCATGTCGAAACTCTTAAAGTAAAGAGGGAGGTGTCGGGGCATCCCAATTCGAGTGGGTCTGCATTAGCTACTGAAATTGAGCCAAACTCATGCAATTATTGCTTTGGTAACCCCAAACATTTCCTGCCAACAACTTGAAGCGGAGTTGGACCTCAGCTTGGAACCCAGTTTGTCGACCCCAAGGGGGATTATAGTGAAGGAGGGAAACACCTCCCTTACTATTGCATGTAGCAAGGATCAATGAAAGATACGAAGGGAAAGGGGGGTACCTAGGTAGTCGAAAGCAAACTCAAAGTTGTTACTCTAAAAAGATGAATTACAAGGAAATGAAGAAGGCCATGAATGAAATATGGATTGGTTATAATGTTTGCACTTATGTTAACATTATAGGTATGTTTAACTCATCTACCACTCTGACTCTGACACTCTGACACTCTGACACCAGGAACAAGAAAGAACGAGCAAGGAGTGGGGGCCGAAAGAATTGCAGAAGGAAAATATGGTGAAGGCGGAAGTGAGGCAGGGAAGAAAAGGAGGTCTTCGAGCTGGCAAATAGGCCAAAAAGAAAATGAAGGACTCGATGGTATCGATGAGCAAAACCCAGTGAAAAAGGGGAAGGAAAATGGGAGAGGAATGCATGCAAAACTTAATGCATGCATACCATGTAGGAAATCCAACACAGGTAAAAGTTGTAATATCAACATGGGAGGTAGAGCTAAATGCCAAAACAACGAATGAAGTGCTTCTCGTAAAGGACTGGGAGCCACTGCTCGTAGATTTGGGGCACACCAGATGCCGTCAAACACTATTCAGATAGACCATCCAATAGTACTGGGTGATGAAGAGACTGTTGGCTAGGGCCATGGCAACATACATGGACAAAGAAGAATTAGTGAAAGTTCGCTAGGAGGATCCAAGTTTAAAGGATATCCAAAAGGAGATACAGGCGATACAGGTATAGCAATACCACCAGAACCTCTGTTTTGGGCGAATCGAAAAACAAATCCAAACCTTGCTATAGAACTAAGTGCTCGGGTCGAGTGCCAAGGACCCAAATCCTATTGATTCATCTGATGGTTGATGCAGAGTAGTAGAATTCTTTTTGTTTTGTTTTTTATGATGGATAGAATTTACTTTACATGTCAAAAAATTAAGCAAATAATAGATACAGTAGCAAACTTAGCAAGGATGATTATACTTAAAATGTTTAAATTTTGGACGAAATATGATGTTGATCGGTGGCCAACGGACCTGGTTTTCCTCAGGCAGGTTGATACCATGTTATCGGGAAAACTAGTGTCCATTCAAAGCTGCTAGTCCCACTAAGATGGGTAGCTATCTTAGAAACAAACAAACTAAAGTTACTTGTGTTTTCCTTTATGAGAGATAGATGAGAGAGAAGCAAAGAGTACCAACCTCAGTCTTTCACTTGGCTCCTTGCTTGTTTCCTCCCCCCTTTGACAAAGCTTCGCCACTCTTTCCTCACTTGTCCCGCTTCAAAGAACACCTGCAGAGTCAAAACAACATAATACCATCAAATCATAGAGATCTATAACCATAAAAAATATAGGATCAGATGTATATTAACCATTCAGATGCATACACCAATACAAGATTCAGAAATATGCAAGAATATGGAGGAAAACTCAAATAGCTTTATTGATAGAAGTAGTAGAAGAGAGAATTACAACCAAGCTGTCTGATCCAATGACATCCTCCCAGCATGAAAGCCCTCTTCACCTCATGAAAAGCTAGATCACCCAACAATACAATGTTTCACAGAGAAACCAACAACACTTCCTTACAAAATACAAAATTCCAGCCCCTGGATCTCTAGGATGAGGGATCCATATATAGATATTTGCAGGTGGGTGAGTCAGCTTCTGGGATTTTTATTAGTGTCATTTCTCTGATAGTTCTTGGTTCCACTTGGAGATTTCATGATCTATTACTCATCCCTGGGCAAATTTAGAGAGGGAAGTGTCAAATGAGCAGTTTCTAGAAGATTCTCTGGGTTTCCACCTAGCAAACCGCCTTTGCCATTTGTCTGCTCTCACTCATCACACCCTATAGAAGGGCTTTTTAGTATGCATCACACCCTCTATGTGTAACAGGTGATATGCATCACACCCTCAGCATGGAGCAGTCTGTATGGTCCAGTTTTGACCAGTTCTGAGCAGTTTTTCAGGGAGAACTTTTGGGAAATGATGTAATCAGTTGACCTTGTTCCTTTAGGGTATGAAACAACAATTTTAGGGGTTTAGAATCCCTTGGTTTATGGACATATGTAATTAGGGTTGCAGTGCCCAAATATGTCTATAACAGTTGCCCCCTAAAGCATGAGGTCGTAAATCTTCTGATGTCAGGTGAAATGCTTTATCATGAGGATCCAAGGTTTTTTGAACTGGAAGGTGACCTGTAATAAGATACAGTATAATATTATCTTCATAATATTTTCATGATCTAGCTGAGGCGGGCATTCCTATGCTCAACTTTATAAATTAATTTTCATGTACATAGGACAGAAAATCGTTTGTGTGGCAGACTGATGATTCTGGTAGAGCCATCATCCCTAAGCATGGATGATTATCTATGCAGCTATGATGTACATTTGATGACTTTATCTTTCCTGAATATATCACAGCTCGGATGGATGAAACTAGATCCGGGGTCTTCAAACTCATTCAATCTTTGCCCGAAGTACAAGTCGATCCATGTGAAAAGATGTTCTGATGTCGAACATGGAAAGACATCTCCTGATTACCAACCAATGATGTAAGCTATTAACAGGTGCGAGAGGAATCACCGATAATGATAATGACCCTCAAGGTATTGCAGTACAACTCACGTGGTGTGAATACATGAGTCAATGTCGAACACCACGCAAAATCTTTTGGTCGAAGGCCATTGATGTAAACATGTTGCTGGAAGTGAGAAACTTGCCATTGAGGCATGCAAGCTTCAAAGTACTAAAAGGGTTGTTCCTAAGTTGATTTCTTGGATAATGAGCTGATGTCGATAGGAAGTGACCCATCGTAGGAGGGCCTTAATGAATCCCACATCTACGACATGGAATGGAGCAAATGATTTTGTGGAGGCGAAAATGATCTGATGATACAAGGTTCAGGGTGGCGGTCATGAAAGAATGAAGCGTGAAGGTATTGCAGCAGATGAGATGTTAGTTGGGCTAGTGAATTCTCTGAGCGACTTCTCTTGAACATATCGGCGACACTAAAATGGATTGGTAGCGTTAACCCCAAAAAATGGATGGTACGGAGGACCAATGGTGATATGGCTAGTGAACGGAATAACCCAACCCGACTCAATCATGGTGACGGAGTGAGAGTGTCATGTTCAAGAGCGACCTGCTACCAATGAAGTTCTTCAATTTTTCTTCATAATTTTTCCCCAGTCATTGCTGACCAGTAACTCTTTAATTTTTTCAAGCTTGAGGACGATAACATATGCTTGTTCTATAATTTTCCCTTCAGGCAAACCTGTCGCTATGTTTTAGTGAGCCTAGTGACAGTGAAACTCGCTCTTGTCTATAATGGACAAGTTTGTCGCTATTGTTTTAACGAGTTTAACGACAAAGATAAATTGGTCCTTTTCAGTTTTAGAGAGTCTGAAAAGAGACGAAAAGGAAACTCTAGTAATCCTTTTTCATAGTATAATCCCTTAAGTCCGAAAAAGTATAAAATAATACGAAAGGGATGACTTTTCCGATCACTTTAACGAGCCGAAAAAGACAAGCGCTCGATCTTTTTGTGTACTGATCCCTCAAGTCCAAAAAGATTAAAATATAGAGGAGGGATGGCACTACCAATCACTTTAGTGAGTTGGAGAGGCTAATTGCTCGACAATCTTTTTATATTTTACGAGTCTAAAAAGAGCTTAAAAGAGACTCGTCTTTGAGGAACGAGTGATATTTTCGTGGAGTGGCTGGTTCTAGGTAAGTTTTGGAACTTTTCAGTCACGGTAGTGTAAAGAAGATGGCTAACAGAATCACTCATCACAACTATTCCTCAAAAAGGTAAACAATCAAGTGGAGGCATATGATCGGCTAAAAAGTGGAGGTGATGGTAAGAACATGACCAAGGCTCAAAAGCTGATAGTAATGCGATCACAAAGGTTATTTACTGAAAGCGGGTTCATTTTTTAACGAGCTTGAACTTTGGGGGAACATATGCTCATAACTGGGTTTATTTTTTAACAAGCTTGAACTTTGCAGAAACATTGCTCATGCCAGTCGTATAATAAGGATGTCTCTCATCAGTAGGTTCATTTTTTAGGGAGCTTGCCCCATGGCAACTTTGCTCCGGAGCCTTTTGTATGCAAGATAGGAACGACCAACCTATGATTTTAAAGGGTTGAGAGCCTACAAACTAAGAAAATAAAAGGTCGATTTTCACTTGCAAGCAAAAGGATTTCATGCCCCCAGGTATAAAGAGAAGTAGAGTTTCCAGGTTACCATATGGAAGTTCTTGCATTAAAGCAAGGTTGTTTCATCCGCATTTGCAGGCAAAACACATCCTTGTCTCTGTCCATCGAAATAGACAAAGGTGAATGGTGGTAACTTCCACTCACATAACCTTTGACGAGGGAATCCTTTTCCAGTCTAATCCCATTTTCCTAAATGGACGGATGTGTCAGACTAGTCATATATCCTACGCAAAAGCCTACCTTATATCTGGGGTTTTTCTGCCGAAGCAGACCAGGGCGCATGCCCCTTGGGTTTAGTCACATTCACTGAATCACTCGCGCTCATCAAGTGGATGGACTGGAGGTTGATGAGACATTTCTTATGCAAAAAGACTAGTTAGGGATGGCACTTGACTAGTAGCTGTGTTTGAACTGGGGAATGAAAGCTGGTCTACGAGCTGGACCATTCTGTCTTCATATGGGAAACACATCACTTGAAAGTGTGAGGAAACAATAGCTCCCGTGCTATAAATGTAGTCACGCCCAAGGAGTAGATTGTAATCTAATGGTCTTTGGACTACCATCACGTTTAGATAAACGGTTTTCCTTCTCAAAGTTATAGGCAAATTTGGAAGGATCCTTAACGATTGACTGTTTCCTTTGTTGAAGCCTGACATATTTAGAATCACAGGCAGAAGTGATGGCGAACCAAGTGCTTTCCAAGTAGTTGAGGAAAGGATACTCACGGAAGCCCCTTCATCTATGATAGTACCAGCCATGATCATTCTGTAAGCTTGTACTATGATTCGAAATGGTACATTAGATGGTAGGCGGGGTCTCCCTAGTAGATTCCAATCGAAGGAAATGACTAGATTTCTTAGAGAGCGATCAAATAAATGGTCAGATGAATCTCTGACGAAATTCCTTCCTGTGCTAAAGGAACGGTTAGATTGCCCCCATGTTCATCGGATTTTGTGTTAACAAAAAGAATTTGAACGATGTCATTCTCATTCTCTTTGGTGACTGTATCATCTGAAGGTGGACCTTCTGAAGACAACACTGGGTCGACTGTCATCTCGACCTGTTGACTTTGGTTCGGTGTGGACTCAGAGGGTTTATCTTCAATGATAGGTGCTTCGACCGACAAAAAAGGTGTGTCAGTCGGATTTTCAACTAGCAACGGACTCGGCAAGAGTTTCTTGTATCCAGGAGGAAGTCGCTGTAGTGAAGCAGGACGGTTATCCAAGACTCTTTTATCTTCATCTAGGAAAGGACAACGGTGGAGGGAGTGATCTCCTTCACACAATATACAAGGAAATTTAGACCTTCCTTTCTGTCCATTGACTTTGTTTTCACTAGTTGATGGTGTACTCTCAACATGATCGTCAGAGGTTGAAGACACCGGATTGTGCAAGTGGGGAGACCAGTCCCTCAAGATCCACAGGATGCAAGGACAATCTAGATGATAGTGGTCTCCTTTGCAAATGACACATGCATATTTAGGTTTGGATGGTGCAGTGTGTGGATTTTCGCCAGGCGATGCATGGTTGCCCCCTTTCGTCGTTGGCATCTTCTTCTTCTTCTCCTTCCCTTTCTTCTTCTTCTCAGTTACTTCGTTTTTAGTGTTTCTAGTTTCACCAAGCGAAGAGGAAGAAGGAGAGGGAGACACAAACGAAGTGGAAGGTGGGGGAGAAACTCTAGTATCATCTGGTTGTTGATTTGATTGCTTAGGAACTACGGTGTTTTTAATGATAGAGGTCGAGAAAAGCCATACCGGCAGGCCAATTGTAAGTCCTGGAAGGGACAATGTAGCCATATGTGGAGCACCAACATCTCCCCAAGAAGAGAAAGGACTAGGATTTCCCCAAGGGGAAATCCTTGATTGGTGGACTCCATTTTCTCAACCTAAGACGGAGGGAACAATGGCATTATTCCAATTAAAATAAATTTTATGACACTTTGGCACAACTTGATTTTTCAATTTTAAAGAGTCGAGAAAAAGCTAAAGATGTCTCTAGTCGCCTTCGATTTTTAATGAGCTTGAAGTGACAAGTGCTCAGATGGACCTTTTATTTTAAGGAGCCTTAAAAGGAACAAAAGTGACTACTTTGGAAATCTAGACAGAGGGATTACCAAACCAATCGCAAAACTGCAGAATGCTTTTTACATATGGTAGTCAATCTTCCCGAATGCTGTGTTTAGTGCATTGCAATCGATAGGGCGGCAGACACAACTTCCTAAGGATAAAGGATATAGCCTATTGTGGTCTCCCAATATATACTCGATGGTACGTGGGAGCACAAGTCCATACTGGCACTTGTCGTATCAAAGAGGAGGAATCACCCAACCTACGATGAAAACAATAGTTATTAGCCTTTACGACGCCGGAATACGTCTCTAGCCTAAACTTCTAAATGTTGTGCACTAGGTTCCAAAGAATTTTATGTTCATTGAGGTTTATTTTACAGTTGATCTTTCTTAAGAAGTTTTCCTTTAAGGTTCATCGTGTGATGTAGATATACAATTCCTAAATATGAAATCTAAGATGATAAACAATCGTTTACTTTCTTTTTTGCAATGAAAATCCTAGCTACTAAGGAAAGAGAAGTAAAATTCTTTCAATATAGAGCATATTACACACACTAAGATGCACTATCCTAAATCAATTTCCGCACACAGTCTAAATGCAAATGCACATGCATGTATTTGTCTTTTCAGTTTCTTTAATGTGTGAACAACAAAAAGAAAACTAAGTACAGATCTGAACTATCTTTCCTCAAAGCGACACTTTAGCAATTTCTTTTCAAAAACCGAAAGGAAGATTTAGATGACGCTTTCAATTTCGACTTGAAAACTACTTTCAACACTTCAAAGAATTGATGGTTCAAAACAAATACAATAGAAAAAGTGTAATTGACTATCTAAAAGAGGAAGACTTTACGACACTCTTTTCTTTGACTAAAAACGACACTTGCGACACTTTCAAATCAAAAGATGACAGTTCGATTATGCTACTATTTGCAAAGGAGAACTGTAAATGATGAAAAATACATAAGAACACTCACAATTATTTATCAATGGAGGCTGAATAATGAAAAGGAAGAAAGTTTCAACAGTGATATACTAATCATAAGCAGCAAAACTACTGAATAAAGCTGAAGATAATGAAGGAAAAACCAAAATTTGGATGCAGAAACAGTCTCACTCAATCATCGCACTTGTAACACAGGGAAACAGGGATGCATCTTACCTGCAACACACAGGAGGTGCAATGCATCCAGGTTGCCAATGAGAGATAGTGCGATGGTCCAGAGACGAGACTGAGCTTGGTTTTTACTCACAGTTTGTAGCTAAGTTCAGGGATTTAAGCTGAGCTAATGATAGACAGTAAACACAAAGTATAGGGGCTGATCTAATGAGGTTATTTGAGCTACAACCAGGGCACTTAGGATTTTTGCAAGTTAGATGTTCAATTCATAAACTAACCTGGAGATTGACTAAAGCAACGTTGATCTACTTTGCAATTGCATAGCAAAAGCAGTTCGAAGGCTAGTTGGCTTAACTTCAGGCTCCATCTGTAGTTTATAAAGAAAACAACAATAACTAACAATCAAACTATTTGCTCCCCAGCAGAGTCGCCATTTTGTTATCGGGAAAACTAGTGTCTATTCAGAGCTGCTAGTT
This sequence comes from Pinus tabuliformis, assembly GCA_031772625.1. Taxonomy (NCBI): domain Eukaryota; kingdom Viridiplantae; phylum Streptophyta; class Pinopsida; order Pinales; family Pinaceae; genus Pinus; species Pinus tabuliformis. The sequence continues at coordinate 1,704,680,769 of CM062818.1, forward strand.
CCACTAAGACGGGTAGCTATGCTCAATTCGCACCTCAATACCCTCGGACAAATTCCATAGTTGACATGTAGACTTTTTCCACTCGTTAACTCAATCAGTTAAATAACTTGTGATCATCAATGTATTGAGTAATTGTATGTCTAAATGTTTCTATTTCAATTCCTAATGTGGTAATGGAGATAAGAATAAAATAAGAAATAGAAATGGGAATACAAATTTGAAATTGAAATTGACATTGAATAGAATATAAATACAAATTAACATGTACATGTAGGAATTGTCATAGAAATTGACATGTACGTTAAAATCAAATTGAAATAAAAATATAAATTGCAATGCACGTGAAATCAATGTGTTAAAATTTCAAACGTACATTGAAATGAATGCGCTAGAAATTGAACAAAACTGAAATAGAATTAGAACTGAGATGTACACTAAAATCAATGTGTTTGAAAATCACATGAACTTTAAAATAAGCTCATTAAAAATTGAGATGTCCGTAATAGTACAAAGTGAATATAAGTTAATTTCTTTGTTAAAATAATAAAAAAACAAATAAACTCATACCTATATTACCTGTGATCGAAGTCTGTCAGATGACAAGAAGGTTTTGGGGACGACTCTCCACCCAACCGTAGGCTCAATTGTGCAAGGATCTGCTACAACTGGCCACCCCCGAGCCCTGAATCAACATAGTATGCCAGTGACTGCTAAGTCTTAGAACACTATTCTCCTAGAGAATGAAGGATAGAAACTCGGAGAGATGGAATGCCTCCCATCCTCCTCATCATCTAATAAATAGAACAAACATTGGATGGGGAACCACATGCACACTCTCCATGTGTCTACATGCGACTTTGGTTTTTAGCTTTCTACTTTGATTTTTTTAGTTTTCTTGTTTTATTTCTTTTCATTTCTTTCGCTTTCTTGTTTTATTTTCTTCTTTTTCCCGTTTTTCTTGTTTTATTTCTATTTATTCTTATTTAGAGGATAACCATTATTTTTATTTATTGTCTTGTATTTAAATATCATTTATTTATGATTTATTATTATTATTATTATTATTTTTTTTCTAAGTAAGGTCTACTGCTATATTAAGAAAAAGAAAATATTTACAGGGGAATACAATCGGCGAGGAGGCCGAAGCCTGTCCTCAAGCATAACCAGCTTTAACCGAGACATGAGACCTAGTCCAGTAGAGTTTTTGGACCTTTGACATCCTTGACTCAAAATTACAAAAACTGTAGTCTGACTGGCTTGACAGAGCCAGGTTACAATATGAACCATTAAGCTTAGATAAAAGATTGCTGAAGCCATGGACTTACAGCAATGGCCCAACACAAAACTACAAAAAAGATCAAAAACCATATCCTAAGATTCAGCTTTAAGACTGTAAAAAAACTAGAACAGAGCACCCGTGATTAGATTGGCTGGTGGGAGGAGGCCTCCTGCCTTCCATTGTCTGGGCTGGGTGGGCCGAGCCAAATCACCGAGTCATCTTCATGCTGAGTCTGGTATTCCAGAATTGGCGAATCCTCATCAATTAAGTCCTCGACCTCCATTTTTGAAGCAGGCGGTGGCGGGACCTCTTCTACTGAGGCAGCGTGGCTGGTCGAGCCCAGTCTTGGAGCCCAAGTTCTGCCGACGTTCCTCTCTGCATTGGAAAATGGAAGTGGCTGGAGTTCTTCCACAGGAGCATCAAAGCCCGAAAGGTCCTGAGCAGCTTGCTGGGGAACTGGCCCGCGAACTCGGTGCATCACGCCATTCTGATCAGCCAGAAGGATGTCGCAATCCTGGACAAATTCCACTGAAGGGGAGCTTGAGGTGGAACGTTCAGGATCCTCTTCTGAGATAAAAACAGTGAAGGTAACCACAACTTCAGGACGGACGAGACGACTGGGAAACCGAAACCTGAATGTCTGATAAGTGCCCTGAGGAAGGAGACACTCTTGCTCTGAGCTAGAAGATGAAGGGGGCTCTGCAGAAATGGGCGGGATTGGATACAGATCATCCAGAATTACGCGGGTACCCGTTCTTCCGCCGCGTCTTGGGACCCCTCTGAGGCGCGACATAGCTTGGAGAATGAAAATAACCAGATACTCGAGCAGCCAAAGAGAAATTACAGTCAGGCCGCCTTCATACCAAATGCTGAAAGTCGGAATAAGGAAATTCTGTGCAGGGGCCAGCCGGTGGAAACCCATATAACAGTGAGCCTTCTGTCTTAGCACGGGGGAGAGGCCTTGGGCCTTTCGCCCCTCTCCTACCCAAGCCTGAACCGCCATTCTGGTCATTAAAGCGAGTTCCTCCCGCTCAATTCGCAGACGAAGAGCCATTAAACACTGCATTAATCCTCTGATTTCTGTACAGGCTCTCTTGTACAGACGCCGGCGATGGCTGGTGCTTACAGCTGGCATGGCGCGTGCCATTGCAAGGGACAATTAAAGACACCCGCATCCGGGTATTATTATTATTATTATTATTATTTAATTATTATTATTATTATTTTTTAATTATTTATTATTAAGTGATTTATTATTTATTATTTATATTATTATTTATTATTTATAATTTTATTATTTATTATTCATAATTATATTATTATTTGTTATTTTTTTTATTATTTATTATTTATTATTAAGGGAAGGGATATTAAATACTCTCCCACTTTGAGGAACTTCGTCCCGAAGTTAAGTTGAATTATTTATTATTATTATTATTATTATTATTTATTATTTAATTTACTTCATGTTGCCAACACCCTCTGTTGAACTAGTATAACCAGCAGGAATCGAAAGTCCCCACCACCCAGGAAATCTCAAGGAATCTTTGTCCTTTCCCCACTTTCGGTACCACGCATAAGCCTGACCTGGTCTGTATCCTAGTCGAAGGATGGCCCTAAGGCTCGCGCCTGACTCAGACCTCATCTGCCCCAAGGCAGGCATCTGGTCTGGTACTCAATGACCCTGGGCATCTCGCAAGGCTGGCCCACTCCCTCCACAACTACTAAGGTGCACAGCCCCAGGCATCGAAGTCCTTTACATCCCTTCCAGACTTTGGCATCCCAATCCAATAACAGGCACCTAGGCTAGAACATCAGGCACTTGGCCTCCTCAAGATGGTCCCATAGCTCTTGTAGAGCTATCCATCAAGAGTTATACACAAGACAAAGGAACCACTGGCATATGTAGTGTTGATTGAGTTTTGTTCCCAACCCATATGGTAGTACTTATTCTCACTCATGCGTATGGGCTCACATGAGATCATCAAATAAATCGGCCCTCACGGCCCAATGTGTAGTGTTGTTGATCATTACAGCTCAACATGCAACAATGCATTCACTATGCCATCATAGTATCCTAGAAAATAATCCACATGCCAAGTCTTGCATGACATCATGAGAATATTTATCATTGTTAATCACAAAATAACAAACTACATGCTCATGCATGTCATTTGTATGCAACTATTACATGCTTCACCATTTTAAGTTATGATATGAACATATTGCATCAAAGATATATCATGAATTTACCACATGTCAATAAACCTCATATTGTAGCATCATAAATCCTATGCAAATCATAAGGATACATTATCACCATAAGATCCATATGTACATGATTATATCATATCAGTCAAGTACTTGTCTAAACTAGTAAGCATTTCCACACATTTTAATCAAGTAAATAAGGAAAGTCTTGGAAAATAACACCTGCATCTTCGCAGGTAGCTGACCTTGGGCTATATTGGTCCCATTGGACCTTGACTTGTTCAAACTCACGGTTCCTGAGTCGACGAACCTGACGGTCCAGTATACAGAATGGTTCGACTTGAAGGACTCCTTCCTCAGAAACTTGCAATTTTTCAAATTTCAAAACATGTGACAAGTCGGGTACATAATTTCTAAGCATAGAAACATGAAACACATTATGCATCCTTCTTAGATGGAATGGCAGCTCGAGCTTGTGAGCAACTGGTCCAATCCTCTCTAGGATCGTGAATGGACCAACAAATCTAGGTGATAATTTTGTTCCCTTACCCATCCTAAAGGGAATTTTAAAGGGTTTGATTCTAATAAAAACTTGGCTTCCCTCTTCAAAGTTTCTATCAATTCTCTTTGCATCAACATAACTTTTCTGGCGATCCATGGCTTCTTTTAGTCTATGTTTAATTGTGGCCATTTGTTCTTCCATTTCTTGGAGCATTTCAGGTCCCAAGATGACTCGATCCTCTAATCGATCCCAACTTAATGGAGTACGACATGGTATTCCATACAATATTTCGAAGGGAGCTGCCTATATTGAACTATAGTAACTGTTGTTGTATGCAAATTGCACTAAGGGAAGGTATTTCTCCCATTGGTTTTGGTGATCCATGACATACATTCTTAGCATGCCCTCCAACACTTGGTTTACTCTTTCTGTTTGACCATCTGTCTTTGGGTGATATGCTGTACTGAAATTTAGTTGTGTTCCCATAGATTGTAATAGACTTTTCCAAAATCTATAAGTAAAACGTGCATCTCTATTAGATATTATCTTTTGTGGTACTCCATGAAGGCGAATTATTTCTTTTAGGAAAATTTGAGCTATAGCTGATGCTTCAAAGGTGGTCTCGACTGGAATGAAGTGAGCACTCTTAGTTAATTTGTCAACCATAACCATAATATAGTCATGTCTTTGGGATGTCATAGGTAAGCCTCCAACAAAATCCATCGAAATAACTTCCCACTTAGTTTCCGGTATATCATGGGGTTGCAAAAGCCCTTCTGGGTGACGATGTTCAGCTTTAACCTGTTGACATTCTAGACATCGGGCCACAAAATTTGCTATATCCTTTTTCATTCCTGCCTAGAAAAATAGTTGTTTTAAGTCTGCATACATTTTCTGGACTCCTAGATGTGCAACATATGGAGCTTGATGAGCTTCCTTCATTATTAAATTCCGAAGATCATCATCTTCTAGGATGTAAACCCTACCCTTATATCATAGCAATCCATCATTTTCTAAGGTGTATTCCTCCCACTTGGTCGCCACAGGTACCTCTTCTTGTAAGGCAAATTTTATTTGCTGGTAATGTGGGTCCCCTACTAGATGATTTAGAATCCGGCTCCTCAAGTCTATCCTTAATGAGGATATTGAATGAAGTCTAGGTCTCCTGCTTAAAGCATTTGCAACATTATTCTCTTTTCCCTTTATATAGGATATCTTGAAATCATAATCGCTAAATAGCTCACTCCAGTGTCGTTGTCGAGCATTAAGGTCCTTTTGTGTGAAGATGTACTCAAGACTTTTATGATCTATTCTTAATTCAAATTAACGCCCCATTAGATAATGTCTCCACAATTTCAAGGCCATTACAACCGCTGCTAATTCCAGATCATGAGTTTCATAATTGATTTCATGTTTCTTGAGTTTTCATGAAGCATAAGCGATAACCCCTTCATCTTGCATCAAGACTGCACCTAATCCTTCTTCTGATGCATCCGTGCATACAAGAAAGTCCTTGTCCATGTCAGGTACTTTTAATATTAGAGCAATTGTTAGTTGATGTTTTATCTCATTAAATGCTTTCTCACAATCACTTGTCCGTTCAAACTTAACCCCTTTCTTTTGGAGGTGGGTGATGGGATTAGATATCTGTGAGAACGTTTCTACAAACCTTCTATAGTAGCCTGCCAATCCCATAAAGCTACGTACTTCCTTGACATTCTGGGGAGAGGGCCAAGTCATTATAGTTTCAATCTTACTGTAATCAATTGCAATGCCTTTGCTACTAATGGTATGGCCTAGATATTGAATTTATTTCTCAAAGAAGGAACATTTAGAAAGTTTTTCATATAGCTTATGTTCCCTAAGGCATTGTAGTACCAACCTCAAGTGTTCTAGATGCTCTTTCTCATTACGAGAGTAAATGAGGATGTCATCCAAGAAAACTTGGACAAAGTGGTCCAGATATTTTTGGAAGACACTGTTCATCAAGTTCATGAAGGCTGCTGGGGCATTAGTCAAACCAAATGGCATAACCATAAACTTATAGTGTCCATATCGTGTTCTGAATGTTGTTTTAGGTATGTCTTCCTCTGTAATTCTTAGTTGATGATAATATTATCGTAAGTCTATCTTGGAGAATATTGAAGCTCCTTTTAGTTGGTCAAAGAGGTCATTTATTCGAGGCATGGGGTACCTGTTCCGAATGGTGGCCTTGTTTAGATCTCGATAATGAATACATAACCTAAGAGTTCCATCCTTCTTCTTAACAAAGATCACTGGTGCACCCCAAGGTGACACACTGGGTTGTATAAAACCTTGATCAAGAAGTTCTTTGAGCTGTATACTTAATTCATTATCCTTTGGAACAGTCATTTGATAGGGTGTTTTGGATATGGGTTCCACTTCTGGTTTCAAAGTTATGGAGAAATTAAATTCTCGAACTGGAGGAAAACCTGGTAGCTCTGGAGGGAATACATCTGCAAATTCAGAAAGTAATGGGTGCAACTTATCTGAGGACTTCTCGTTGGTAGGAACCATTTCTACCGCATAAATCTTGCACCCTTTCCTCATACACTTATTAACTTTCTTGGCTGATATGAGGCACAACGTAACATCACATCTAATCCATTTTATTACCTTGGTTTCTCCTTGGTCATTTTTTATGAGAACTATCTTATTATAGCAATCCAGTATAGCTTGATGGGATTCAAGCCAATCCATTCCCACAATTAAGTCATACGTCCCTAGAGTCGTGCTATATAGGTTCATCTTGGTATCATACTCCCAATGTTAACACTACAATCTCTTACCATTGACCCTACTGATTGTTGAGAGCATGATGCCATTTCTACCATTCTAAAGTTACTTTTCTCATGAGATGTCAATCCACATCTAAGTATGGTTGAAGGTGAAATAAAACTATCAGTGGCACCTGGATCAATTAGCATAGATAGAGGGATGTTATTAATCATACCTGTAGACTCTACTACAATGGCTTGGTGCTCAGCTCGGCGATGGTTTGTGGTTGCATGAATTTGATGTGGGTTTTGTGGTCTTCCTCCTTTTGCTTTGTATTCTTGTTGTTTAATGCCTGTTTGATAGCTTGGACAATCTTTTCTATAATGTGGACCTTTACATTTCCAACATTCTACTTGTGCTTGCTTCTTACGTTGTACTTGTCCTTGGCCACCAAATCTTCTACCCCACCCACTATTCAAGTAAGGTTGGCCCTTACGTCCTCCTGGAGGTGGTTGAGAAGTTGCACTAGCAATCCGAGAAATAGTGTTTTGTCTTCCCTGGAATCTATATGGCTGCCCCCAGGTTTATTTAGCCTCATTGTGGAATGTTCCTTTCTTGAATTTTCATCAACCACTATTTGTTTCTTCATATTTATCTTCCTCGGGACTTGTTTGGCTAAACTAGTGGTTTTTGCCATAGTGGTGGGTTTCCACATGGCAACTTCTGCTCAGAATAAGGGGTCAAGTCCATGTAAGAATATTTTAGCTTGACGTTTATCATTAGCCATATAGTCCACGTGATGGACCAACGAATAAAATTCAGCTTCATAGTCCTCGATAGATCTACCATCCTGTTGTACTTCATGGAAAGCTCCTACTTGTTGGTGTTTGTACTCCTATGATAGGTACCTAGTTCGGATGGCTTCCTCAAAAATTTCCCAAGTAACTTGTACTGGGATGACTTGCATCTTTGTTTCTTCATTTACCCACCGTAATAAGGCATCTCCTCTTAGTAGACTCATTGATATCTGGGCCTTTTCCCTAGAAGTGTATGCCTTAAAACTAAGTGCTCTTTTGACAGCCATTACCCATGCTTCCACTTTTGAACCCCCTTCTAGACCCGTAAACTCTGGTAATTTGGATTTTTGGACTTCTTTCATAATATCAAGTGTTGCTTGTCCATCTTTGGCATTGAGTTGAGAATTTAGGTCTTGTCTCTGTTTTTGTTCCAATTCCTTTTGCACATTTCCTTGATCTCGTCCTTGGCTTGAGACCCAGTCCTTAAAGATATTGGTCATTTCTCCAAGGGAATGTAATATAGCTTTCTCAGCTGGGGTTCCTATCTCTGAAGTGGTGGGAGGTGGTGTTTCTACTCCAAGGTTGTTTCGGGTTGTCTTCGATGTTTAGAAGCCATGATATACCCTGTGATATTCAGTTAAATTATACATTACTTTCTTACTCACATGCCAAAAGCTACAACAATAAGATATACATTTAGTTACTCAATTGAATTACAATACTTAAACCATAATAATGGTTATCCTCTAAATAAGAATAAATAGAAATAAAATAAGAAAAATAAGAAAGATTCCTTGATATTTCCTGGGTGTTGGGGACTTTCGATGCTTGCTGGTTATACTAGTTCAGCAGAGGGTGTTGGCAACATGAAGTAAATGAAATAATAAATAATAATAATAATAATAAATAATTCAACTTAACTTTGGGACGAAGTTCCTTAAAGGGGGAGAGTATGTAATATCCCTTCCCTTAATAATAAATAATAAATAATAATATAATTATGAATAATAAATAATAAAATTATATAATTATTTATTATTATTTATTATCTATTATTAAGGGAAGGGATATTACATACTCTCCCACTTTAAGGAACTCCGTCCCGAAGTTAAGTTTTATTATTTATTATTCATAATTATATTATTATTTATTATTTATTATTTATTATTAAGGGAAGGGATATTACAATGTCCAAAGAAATCAATGTGACAAAATATGAAGGTGACATTGAAGAGAAATTGAAATTGACTGCCTTAATGAAACCGATTATGTACAGAGAGAGTTAACAAGTAGTCAAACAACACACATGTCAGAAAAAAATCATTAAAAACTAGGTCTTATGGTCAATTCGCACCTCAGTACCCTTGGAAAATTCCATAGTTGACATGTAGACTTTTTCCACAAGTTAAATCAATCAATTAAATAACTTGTGATCATCAATGTACTGAGTAATTGTATGTCTAGATGTTTCTATTTCGATTTCTAATGTGATAATGGAGATAGGAATAAAATAAGAAATAGAAATGGAAATAGAAATTTGAAATTGAAATTGACATTGAATAGAATATAAATACAAATTAACATGTACATGTAGGAATTGTCATAGAAATTGACATGTACGTTAAAATCAAATGGAAATAAAAAAAAATTGCAATGTAGTTGAAATCAATGTGTAAATATTCAAACGTACATTGAAATCAATGCGCTAGAAATTGAACAAAACTGAAATAGAATTAGAACTGAGATGTACACTAAAATCAATGTGTTTGAAAATCACATGAACTTTAAAATAAGCTCAATAAAAATTGAGATGTCCAAACAAATCAATGTGACAAAATATGAAGGTGACATTGAAGAGAAATTGAAATTGACTCTTTTAATGAAACCAATTATGTACAAAGAGAGTTAACAAGTAATCAAAGAGCGCACATGTCAGAAAAAGATCATTGAAAACTAGGTCTTAAGGTAAATTCACACCTCAGTACCCTTGGACAAATTCCGTAGCTGACATGAAGACTTTTTCCACTCGTTAACTCAATCAATTAAATAACTTGTGATCATCAATGTACTGAGTAATTTTATGTCTAGATGTTTCTATTTTGATTTCTAATGTGGTAATGGAGATAGGAATAAAATAAGAAATAGAAATGGAAATAGAAATTTGAAATTGAAATTGACATTGAATAGAATATAAATACAAATTAACATGTAGGAATTGTCATAGAAATTGACATGTACGTTAAAATCTAATTCAAATAAAAATAAAAAGTGCAATGCACATGAAATCAATGTGTTAAAATCTCACACGTACATTGGAATCAATGCGCTAGAAATTAACATCTAAATGTACGAATTGTCATAGAAATTGACATGAACGTTAAAATCAAATTGAAATAAAAATAAAAATTGCAATGCACATGAAATCAATGTGTTAAAATTTCACACGTACATTGAAATCAATGCACTAGAAATTGAACAAAACTGAGATAGAACTAGAAAATGTACACTAAAATCAATTTGTTTTAAAATCACATGAAATTTAAAATAAACTCATTGAGATGTCCAAATAAATCAATGTGAAAGAATACAAAGGTGACAATGAAGAGAATTTGAAATTGACTCATTTAATGAAACCAGTTATGTACAAAGAGAGTTAACAAGTAGTCAAGGAGCACACATGTCAGAAAATAATCATTGAAAACTAGGTCTTATGGTCAATTCGCACCTCAGTACCCTTGGACAAATTCCGTAGTTGACATGTAGACTTTTTCCACTAGTTGACACAATCAATTAAATAACTTGTGATCATCAACATACTGAGTAATTGTATGTCTAGATGATTCTATTTCGATTTCTAGTGTGGTAATGGAGATAGGAATAAAATGGGAAATAGAAATGGAAAGAGAAATTTGACATTGAAATTGACATTGAATAGAATATAAATATAAATTAAAATGTACATGTTCGAATTGTTATAGAAATTAACATGTACGTTAAAATCAATTTGAAATAAAATTAAAAATTGCAATACATGAAATCAATGTGTTAAAATTTCATACGTACATTGAAATCAATGTGCTACAAATTGAAAAAAACTGAAATATAATTAGAACTCAGATGTACACTAAAATCAATGTATTTGAAAATCACATGAACTTTAAAATAATCTCATTAAAAATTGAGATGTCCAAAGAAATCAATGTGACAAAATATGAAGGTGACATTGAAGACAAATTGAAATTAACTCTTTTCATGAAACCAATTATGCACAGAGAGAGTTAACAACTAGTCAAAGAGTAAACATGTTAGAAAACGATCATTGAAAGCTAGGTCTTATGGTCAATTCACACCTCAATGCCGTTGGACAAATTCCGTAGTTGACATGCAAACTTTTTCCACTCGTTAACTCAATCAATTAAATAGCTTGTGATCATCAATGTACTGAGTAATTGTATGTCTAGATGTTTCTATTTCGATTTCTAATGTGGTAATGGAGTTAGAAATAAAATAAGAAATAGAAATGGAAATACAAATTTGAAATTGAAATTGACATTGAATAGAATATAAATACAAATTAGCATGTACATGTAGGAATTGTCATAGAAATTGACATGTACGTTAAAATCAAATTGAAATAAAAATAAAAATTGCAATGTACATGAAATCAATGTGTTAAAATTTCACACGTACATTCAAATCAATATGCTATAAATTGAACAAAATTGAAATAGAATTAGAACTGAGATGTACACAAAAATCAATGTATTTGAAAATCATATGAACTTTAAAATAAGCTCATTAAAAATTGAGATGTCCAAAGAAATCAATGTGACAAAATATGAAGGTGACATTGAAGAGAAATTGAAATTGACTCTTTTAATGGAACCAATTATGTACAGAGAGAGTTTTCAAGTATTCAAAACACACATGTCAGAAAACGATCATTGAAAACTAGGTCTTATGGTGAATTCGCACCTCAGTACCCTTGGACAAATTCCGTAGTTAACATGTAGACTTTTTCCATTCGTTAACTCAATCAATTAAATAACTTGTGATCATCAATGTATTGAGTAATTGTATGTCTAGATGTTTCTATTTCGTTTTCTAATGTGGTAATGGAGATAGAAATAAAATAAGAAATACAAATTGAAATACAAATTTGAAATTGAAATTGACATCGAATAGAATATAAATACAAATTAACATGTACATGTAGGAATTGTCATAGAAATTGACATGTAAGTTAAAATCAAATTGAAATAAAAATAAAAATTGCAATGTACGTGAAACCAATGTGTTAAAATTTCACACGTACATTGAAATCAATGCGCTAGAAATCGAACAAAACCGAAATAGAATTAGAACTGAGATGTACGCTAAAATCAACGTGTTTGAAAATCACATGAACTTTAAAATATGCTCATTAAAAATTGAGATGTCGAAAGAAATCACTGTGACAAAATATTAAAGTGACATTGAAGAGAAATTGAAATTGACTCTTTTAGTGAAACCAATTATGTACAGAGAAAGCTAACAAGTAGTCAAAGAGCACACATGTCAGATAACGATCATTGAAAACTAGGTTTTATGGTCAATTCGCACGTCATTACCCTTGGAAAAATTCCATAGTTGACATGTAGACTTTTTCCACTCGTTAAATCAATCAATTAAATAACTTGTGATCATCAATGTATTGAGTAATTGTATGTCTACAGGTTTCTATTTCGATTTCTAATGTGGTAATGGAGATAGGAATAAAATAAGGAATAGAAATGGAAATACAAATTTGAAATTGAAATTGACATTGAATAGAATATAAATATAAATTAACATGTACATGTAGGAATTTTCATAGAAATTGACATGTACGTCAAAATCATATTGAAATAAAAATAAAAATTGCAATGCACATGAAATCAATGTGTTAAAATTTCACACGTACATTGGAATCAATGCGCTAGAAATTAACATGTACATGTAGGAATTGTCATAGAAATTGACATGTACGTTAAAATCAAATTGAAATAAAAATAAAAATTGCAATGTACATGAAATCAATGTGTTAAAATTTCACACGTACATTGAAATTAATGCGCTAGAAATTGAACAAAACTGAAATAGAATTAGAACTGAGATGTATACTAAAATCAATGTGTTTGAAAATCACATGAACTTTAAAATAAGCTCATTAAAAATTGAGATGTCCAAAGAAATCAATGTGACAAAATATGAAGGTGACATTGAAGAGAAATTGAAATTGACTCTTTTAATGAAACGAATTATGCACAGAGAGATTTAACAAGTAGTCAAAGAGCACACATGTCATAAAACAATCATTGAAAACTAGGTCTTATGGTCAATTCACACCTCAGTACCCTTGGAAAATTTCGTAGTTGACATGTAGACTTTTTCCACTAGTTGACTCAATCAATTAAATAACTTGTGATCATCAACATACTAACTAATTGTATGTCTAGATGTTTCTATTTCGATTTCTAATGTGGTAATGGAGATAGGAATAAAATAAGAAATAGAAATGGAAGTGGAAATTTGAAATTGACATTGACATTGAATATAATATAAATACAAATTAACATATACATGTATGAATTGTCATAGAAATTGACATTTACGTTAAAATCAAATAGAAATAAAATTAAAAATTGCAATGTACACGAAATCAATGTGTTAAAATTTAACACGTACAATGAAATCAATGTGCTACAAATTGAACAAAACTGAAATAGAATTAGAACTGAGATGAACACTAAAATCAATGTGTTTGAAAATCACATGAACTTTAAAATAAGCTCATTAAAAATTGAGATGTCCAAAGAAATCAATGTGATAAAATATGAAGGTGACATTGAAGAGAAATTGAAATTAACTCTTTTAATGAAACCAATTATTCACAAAGAGAGTTAACAAGAAGTCAAAGAGCACACACGTCAGAAAACGATCATTGAAAACTAGGTCTTACGGTCAATTCGCACCTCAGTACCCTTGGAAAAATTCTATAGTTGACATGCAGACTTTTTCCACTTGTGAACTCAATCAATTAAATAACTTGTGATCATCAATGTGCTGATTAATTGTATGTCTACATGTTTCTATTTCGATTTCTAATGTGGTAATGGAGATAGAAATAAAATAAGAAATAGAAATGGAAATAGAAATTTGAAATTGAAATTGACATTGAATAGAATATAAATACAAATTAACATGTACATGTAGGAATTGTCATAGAAATGGACATGTACGTTATAATCAAATGGAAATAAAAATAAAAATTGCAATGTACATGAAATCAATGTGTTAAAATTTCAAACGTACATTGAAATAAATGCGCTAGAAATTGAACAAAACTGAAATAGAATTAGAACTTAGATGTACACTAAAATCAATGTGTTTGAAAATCACATGAACTTTAAAATAATCTCATTAAAAATTGAGATGTCCAAAGAAATCAATGTGATAAAATATGAAGGTGACATTGAAGAGAAATTGAAATTGTTGCTTTTAATGAAACCAATTATGTGCAGGGAGAGTTAACAAGTAGTCAAACAACACACATGTAAGAAAAAATCATTGAAAAATAGGTCTTATGGTCAATTTGCACCTCACTACCCTTGGACAAATTCCATAGTTGACATGTACACTTTTTCCACTAGTTAACTCAATCAACTAAATAACTTGTGATCATCAACGTACTAAGTAATTGTATGTCTAGATGTTTCTATTTCAATTTCTAATGTGGTAATGGAGATAGGAATAAAATAAGAAATAGAAATGGAAATAGAAATTTGAAATACAAATTGACATTGAATAGAATATAAATACAAATTAATGTCTACATGTAGGAATTGTCGTAGAAATTGACATGTACGTTAAAATCAAATGGAAATAAAAATAAAAAGTGCAATGTACATGAAATCAATGTGTTAAAATTTCAAACGTAGATTGAAATCAATGCACTAGAATTTGAACAAAACTGAAATAGAATTAGAACTGAGATGTACACTAAAATCAATGTGTTTCAAAATCACATGAACTTTAAAATATGCTCATTAAAAATTGAGATGTCCAAAGAAATCACTGGTACAAAATATGAAGGTGACAATGAAGAGAAATTGAAATTGACGCTTTTAATGAAACAAATTATGTACAAAGAGAGTTAACAAGTAGTCAAAGAGCGCTCATGTAAGAAAATGATAATTGAAAACTAGGTCTTATGGTCAATTCACACCTCAGTACCATTGGACAAATTCCGTAGTTGACATGCAAAGTTTTTCCACTCGTTAACTCAATAAATTAAATAACTTGTGATCATCAATGTACTGAGTAATTGTATGTCTAGATATTTTTATTTCAATTTCTAACGTGGTAATGGAGATAGAAATAAAATATGAAATAGAAATGGAAATAGAAATTTGAAATTGAAGTTAACATTGAATAGAATATAAATTCAAATTAACATGTACACGTAGGAATTGTCATAGAAATTGACATGTACGTTAAAATCAAATTGAAATAAAAATAAAAATTGAAATGTACATGAAATCACTGTCTTAAAATTTCACACGTACATTGAAATTAAATCGCTAGAAATTGAACAAAACCGAAATAGAATTAGAACGGAGATGTACACTAAAATCAATGTGTTTGAAAATCACATGAACGTTGAAATAAGCTCATTAAAAATTGAGATGTCCAAAGAAATCAATGTGACAAAATATGAAGTTGAAATTGAAGAGAAATTGAAATTGACTCTTTTAATGAAACCAATTATGTAAAGAAAGAGTTAACAAGTAGTCAAAGAGCACACATGTCAGAAAACGATCATTGAAAACTAGGTCTTATGGTCAATTCACACCTCAGTACCCTTGGACAAATTCCGTAGTTGACATGTAGACTTTTTCCACTGGTTCACTCAATCAATTAAATAACTTGTGATCATCAACGTACTGAGTAATTGTATGTCTAGATATTTCTATTTTGATTTATAATGTGGTAATGGAGATAGGAATAAAATGAGAAATAGAAATGGAAATAAAAATTTGAAATTGAAATTGACATTGAATATAACATACAAATTAACAGGTACATGTAAGAATTGTCATAGAAATTGACATGTACATTAAAATTTAATTGAAATAAAAATAAAAATTGCAATGCACATGAAATCAATGTGTTAAAATTTCACACGTACATTGGAATCAATGCACTAGAAATTAATATGTAAATGTACGAATTGCCATAGAAATTGACTTGAACGTTAAAATCAAAATGAAATAAAAATAAAAATTGCAATGCACATGAAATTTATGTGTTAAAATTTCACACGTACATTGAAATCAATGTGCTAGAAATTGAACAAAACTGAGATAGAATTAGAACTGAGATGTACACTAAAATCAATGTGTTTGAAAATCACATGAACTTTAAAATAAGCTCATTAAAAACTGAGATGTCCAAAGAAATCAATGTGACAAAATATGAAGGTGACATTGAAGAGAAATTGAAATTGACTCTTTTAATGAAACCAATTATGTACAGAGAGAGTTAACAAGTAGTCAACGAGCACACATGTCAGAAAACAATCATTGAACACTAGGTATTATGGTCAATTCGCACCTCAATACCCCTGGAAAAATTCCGTAGTTGACATGTAGAATTTTTCCACTAGTTCACTCAATCAATTAAATAACTTGTGATCATCAATGCGCTGAGTAATTGTATGTCTAGATATTTCTATTTCGATTTCTAATTTGGTAATGGAGATAGGAATAAAATGAGAAATAGAAATGGAAATAGAAATTTGAAATTGAAATTGACATTGAATAGAATATAAATAAAAATTAACAGGTACATGTAGGAATTGTCATAGAAATTGACATGTACGTTAAAATCTAATTGAAATAAAAATAAAAATTACAATGCACATGAAATCAATGCGCTAGAAATTAACATGTAAATGTACGAACTGTCATAGAAATTGACATGAACGTTAAAATCAAATTGAAATAAAAATAAAAACTGCAATGCACATGAAATCAATGTGTTAAAATTTCACACGTACATTGAAATCAATGCGCTAGAAATTGAACAAAACTGTGATAGAATTAGAGCTGAGATGTACACTAAAATCAATGTGTTTGAAAATCACATGAACTTTAAAATAAACTCATTAAAAATTGAGATGTCCAAAGAAATCAATGTGTCAAAATATGAAGGTGACATTGAAGAGAAATTGAAATTGACTCTCTTAATGAAACCAATTATGTACAGAGAGAGTTAACAAGTAGTCAAAGAGCACACATGTTAGAAAACAATCATTGAAAACTAGGTCTTATGGTCAATTCGCACCTCAGTACCCTCGGACAAATTCCGTAGTTGACATGTAGACTTTTTCCACTCGTTAACTCAATCAATTAAATAACTTGTGATCATCAATGTCTTGAGTAATTGTATGCCTAGATGTTTCTATTTCGATTTCTAATGTGGGAATGGAGATAGAAATAAAATAAGAAATACAAATGGAAATACAAATTTGAAATTGAAATTGACATTGAATAGAATATAAATACAAATTAACATGTATATGTAGGAATTTTCAGAGAAATTGAGATGTACGTTAAAATCAAATTGAAATAAAAATAAAAATTGCAATGTACATGAAATCAATGTGTTAAAATTTGACACATACATTGAAATCAATGCGCTAGAAATTGAACAAAACTGAAATAGAATTGGAACTGAGATGTACGAAAATCAATGTGTTTGAAAATCACATGAACTTTAAAATAAGCTCATTAAAAATTTAGATGTCCCAAGAAATCACTGTGACAAAATATGAAAGTGACATTGAAGAGAAATTGAAATTATATCTTTTAGTGAAACCAATTATGTACAGAGAAAGTTAACAGGTAATCAAAGAGCACACATGTCAGTAAACGATCATTGAAAACTAGGTCTTATGGTCAATTCGCACCTCAGTACCCTTGGACAAATTCTTTAGTTAACATGTAGACTTTTTCCACTCGTTAACTCAATCAATTAACTTGTGATCATCGATGTATTGAGTAATTGTATGTCTATAGGTTTCTATTTCGATTTCTAATGTGGTAATGGAGATAGATATAAAATAAAAAATAGAAATGGAAATACAAATTTGTTATTGAAATTGACATTGAATAAAATATAAATACAAATTAACATGTACATGTAGGAATTGTCATAGAAATTGACTTGTACGTCAAAATCATATTGAAATAAAAAAAAAATTGCAATACACGTGAAATCAATGTGTTAAAATTTCACACATACATTGGAATCAATGTGCTAGAAATTGATCAAAACTGAAATAGAATTAGAACTGAGATGTACACTAAAATCAATGTGTTTGAAAATCACATGAACTTTAAAATAAGCTCATTAAAAACCGAGATGTCCAAAGAAATCAATGAGACAAAATATGAAGGTGACATTGAAGAGAAATTGAAATTGACTCTTTTAACAGGTAGTCAAAGAGCACACATGTCAGAAAAATATTATTGAAAACCAGGTCTTATGGTCAATTCGCAACTAAGTACCCTTGGACAAATTCCGTAGTTGACATGTAGAATTTTTCCACTAGTTCACTCAATCAATTAAATAACTTGTGATCATCAACATACTGAGCAATTGTATGTCTAGATGTTTCTATTTCGATTTCTAATGTGGTAATGGAGATAGGAATAAAATGTGAAATAGAAATGGAAATAGAAATTTGAAATTGAAATTGACATTGAATAGAATATAAATACAAATTAACACATACAAGTAGGAATTGTCATAGAAATTGACATGTACGTTAAAATCTAATTGAAATAAAAATAAAAATTGCAATGCACATGAAATCAATGTGTTAAAATTTCATACGTACATTGGAATCAATGCGCTAGAAATTAACATGTAAATGTACGAATTGTCATAGAAATTGACATGAACGTTAAAATCAAATTGAAATAAAAATAAAAATTGCAATGCACATGAAATCAATGTGTTAAAATTTCACACGTACATTGAAATCAATGCGCTAGAAATTGAACAAAACTGAGATAGAATTAGAACTGAGATAGACACTAAAATCAATGTGTTTGAAAATCACATGAACTTTAAAATAAACTCATTAAAAATTGAGATGTCCAAAGAAACCAATGTGACAAAATATGAAGGTGACATTGAAGAGAAACTGAAATTGACTCTTTTAATGAAACCAATTATGTATAGAGAGAGTTAACAAGTAGTCAAAGAGCACACATGTCATAAAATAATCATTGAAAACTAGGTCTTATGGTCAATTCACACCTCAGTACCCTTGGACAAATTCCGCAGTTGACATGTAGACCTTTTCCACTAGTTGACTTAATCACTTTAATAACTTGTGATCATCAACATACTGAGTAATTGTATGTCTAGGTGTTTCTATTTCGATTTCTAATGTGGTAATGGAGATAGGAATAAAACGAGAAATAGAAATGGAAATAGAAATTTGAAATTGAAATTGACATTGAATTGAATATAAATTCAAATTAACATGGACATGTAGGAATTGTCATAGAATTTGATATGTACATTAAAATCAAATTGAAATAAAATTAAGAATTACAATGTACATGAAATCAATGTGTTAAAATTTCACGCGTACTATGAAATCAATGTGCTACAAATTGAACAAAACTGAAATAGAATTAGAACTGAGATGTACACTAAAATCAATGTGTTTGAAAATCACATGAACTTTAAAATAAGCGCATTAAAAATTGAGATGTTCAAAGAAATCAATGTGACAAAATATGAAGGTGACATTGAAGAGAAATTGAAATTGACTCTTTTAATGAAACCAATTATGCATAGAGAGAGTTAACAAGCAGTCAAAGAGCACACATGTCAGAAAACGATCATTGAAAACTAGGTCTTATGGTCAATTCGCACCTTAGTACCCTTGGACAAATTTCGTAGTTGACATGCAGAATTTTTCCACTCGTTACCTCAATCAATTAAATAACTTTCGATTTCTAATGTGGTAATGGAGATAGAAATAAAATAAGAAATACAAATGGAAATACAAATTTGAAATTGAAATTGACATTGAATAGAATATAAATTCAAATTAACATGTACACGTAGGAATTGTCATAGAAATTGACATTTACATTAAAATCAAATTGAAATAAAAATAAAAATTGCAATGTACATCAAATCAATGTGTTAAAATTTCACACGTATATTGAAATTAATGCGCTAGAAATTGAACAAAACTGAAATAGAATTAGAACTGAGATGTACACTAAAATCAATGTGTTTGCAAATCACATGAGCTTTAAAATAAGCTCATTAAAAATTGAGATGTCCAAAGAAATCAATGTGACAAAATATGAAGGTGACATTGAAGAGAAATTGAAATTGACTCTTTTAATGAAACCAATTATGTACAGAGAGAGTTAATGAGTAGTCAAAGAGCACACATGTCAGAAAAAGATCATTGAAAACTAGGTCTTATGGTCAATTCGCACCTCAGTACCCTTGGACAAATTCCGTAGTTGACATGTAGACTTTTTCCACTCGTTAACTCAAACAATTAAATAACTTGTGATCATCAATGTCTTGTGTAATTGTATGTATATATGTTTGTATTTTGATTTCTAATGTGGGAATGGAGATAGAAATAAAATAAGAAATAGAAATGGAAATACAAATTTGAAATTGAAATTGACATTGAATAGAATATAAATACAAATTAACATGTACACGTAGGAATTGTCATAATAATTGAGATGTACGTTAAAATCAAATTGAAATAAAAATAAAAATTGAAATGTACATGAAATCAATGTGCTAAAATTTCACACGTACATTGAAATTAATGTGTTAGAAATTGAACAAAACTGAAATAGAATTAGAAATGAGATGTACGCTAAAATCAATGTGTTTGAAAATCACATGAACTTTAAAATAAGCTCATTAAAAATTGAGATGTCCAAAGAAATCAATGTGACAAAATATGAAAGTGACATTGAAGAGAAATTGAAATTGACTCTTTTAGTGAAACCACTTATGCACAGAGAGAGTTAACAAGTAGTCAAAGGGCACACATGTCTGAAAATGATCATTGAAAACTATGTCTTATGGTCAATTCGCACCTCAGTACCCTTGGACGAATTCCGTAGTTGACATGCAAACATTTTCCACTCGTTAACTCAACCAATTAAATAACTTGTGATCATCAATGTACCGAGTAATTGTATGTCTATATGTTTCTATTTCGATTTCTAATGTGGTAGTGGAGATAGAAATAAAATAAGAAATACAAATGCAAATACAAATTTGAAGTTGAAATTGACATTGAATAGAATATAAATACAAATTAACATGCACATGTAGGAATTGTCATAGAAATTGACATGTATGTTAAAATCAAATTGAAATAAAAATAAAAATTGCAATGTACATGAAATCAATGTGTTAAAATTTCACACGTACATTAAAATCAATCCGCTAGAAATTGAACAACACTGAAATAGAATTAGAACTGAGATGTACACAAAAATCAATGTGTTTGAAAATCACATGAACTTTAAAATAAGCTCATTAAAAATTGAGATGTCCAAAGAAATCAATGCGAAAAAATATGAGGGTGACATTGAAGAGAAATCGAAATTGACTCTTTTAATGAAACCAATTATGTACAGAGAGAGTTTACAAGTAGTCAAAGAGCACACATGTCAGAAAAAGATCATTGAAAACTATGTCTTATGGTCAATTCGCACCTCAGTACCCTTGGACAAATTCCGTAGTTGACATGTAGACTTGCTCCACTCGTTAAATCAATCAATTAAATAACATGTGATCATCAATGACTTGAGTAATTGCATGTCTAGATGTTTCTATTTCGATTTCTAATGTGGGAATGGAGATAGAAATAAAATAAGAAATAGAAATGGAAATAGGATTTTGAAATTGAAATTGACATTGAATGGAATATAAATACAAATTAACATGTACATGCAGGAAGTGTCATAGAAATTGACATGTACGTTAAAATCAAATTGAAATAAAAATAAAAATTGCAATGTACATGAAATCAATGTGTTAAAATTACACAGGTACATTGAAATCAATGCGCTTGAAATTGAGCAAAACTGAAATAGAATTAGAACTGAGATGTATGATAAAATCAATGTGTTTGAAAATCATATGAACTTTAAAATAAGCTCATTAGAAATTGAGATGTCCAAAGAAATCACTGTGACAAAATATGAAAGTGACATTGAAGAGAAATTGAAATTGACTCTTTTAGTGAAACCAGTTATGTACAGAGAAATTTAACAAGTAGTCGAAGAGCACACATGTCAGAAAACGATCATTGGAAACCAGGTCTTATGGTCAATTCGCACCTCAGTACCCTTGGAAAAATTCCGTAGTTGACATGTAGACTTTTTCCACTCGTTAACTCAATCAATTAAATATCTTGTGATCATCAATGTATTGAGTAATTGTATGTCTACAGGTTTCTACTTCGATTTGTAATGTGGTAACGGAGATAGGAATATACTAAGAAATAGAAGTGGAAATATGAATTTGAAATTGAAATTGACATTGAATAGAATATAAATACAAATTAACATCTACATGTAGGAATTGTCATAGAAATTGACATGTACGTCAAAATCATATTGAAATAAAAATAAAAGTTGCAATGCACATGAAATCAATGTGTTAAGATTTCGCACGTACATTGGAATCAATGAGCTAGAAATTGACATGTACAGGTACGAATTGTCATAGAAATTGACATGAACGTTAAAATCAAATTGAAATACAAATAAAAATTGCAATCCACATGAAATCAATGTGTTAAAATTTCACACGTACATTGAAATCAATGCTCTAGAAATTGAACAAAACTAAGATAGAATTAGAACTGAGATGTACACTAAAATCAATGTGTTTGAAAATAACATGAACTCTGAAATTAACTCATTAAAAATTGAGATGCCCAAAGAAATCAATGTGACAAAATCTGAATGGGACATTGAAGAAAATTGAAATTGACTCTTTTAATGAAACCAATTATGTACGGAGAGAGTTAACAAGTAGTCAAAGAGCACACATGTCAGAAAATGATCATTGCAAACTAGGTCTTATGGTCAATTCGCACCTCAATACCCTTGGAAAAATTCCATAGTCGACATGCAGACTTTTTCCACTCGTTAACTCAATCAATTAAATAACTTGTGATCATCAATGTACTAAATAATTGTATGTCTAGATGTTTCTATTTCGATTTCTAATGTGGCAATGGAGATAGGAATGAAATAAGAAATAGAAATGGAAGTACAAATTTGAAATTTAAATTGACATGCACATGTAGGAATTGTCATAGAAATTGACATGTATGTTAAAATCAAATTGAAATAAAATTAAAAATTGCAATGTACATCTAATCAATGCGTTAAAATTTCACACGTACAATGAAATCAATGTACTACAAATTGAACAAAACTGAAATAGAATTAGAACTGAGATGTACACTAAAATCAATGTGTTTGAAAATCACATGGAATTTAAAATAAGGTCATTAAAAATTGAGATGTCCAAAGAAATCAATTTGACAAAATATGAAGGTGACATTGAAGAGAAATGTAAATTGATTCTTTTAATGAAACCAATTATGCATAGAGAGAGTTAACAAGCAGTCAAAGAGCACACATGTCAGAAAACGATCATTGAAAACTAGGTCTTATGGTCAATTCGCACCTCAGTACCCTTGGACAAATTCCGTAGTTGAAATGCAGACTTTTTCCACTCGTTAACTCAATCAATTAAATAACTTGTGATCATCAATATACCGAGTAATTGTATGTCTAGATGTTTCTATTTCGATTTCTAATGTGGTAATGGAGAGAGAAATAAAATAAGAAACACAAATGGAAATACAAATTTGAAATTGAAATTGATATTGAATAGAATATAAATACAAATTGACATGTACATGTAGGAACTGTCATAGAAATTGACATGTACATTAAAATCAAATTGAAATAAAAATAAAAATTGCAATGTACATGAAATCAATGTGTTAAAATTTCACACGTGCATTGAAATCAATGCGCTAGAAATTGAACAAAACTAAAATACAATTAGAACTGAGATGTGCGCTAAAATCAATGTGTTTGAAAATCGCATGAACTTTAAAATAAGCTCATTAAAAATTAAGATGTCCAAAGAAATTACTGGGAAAAAATATGAGGGTGACAATGAAGAAAAATTGAAATTGACTCTTTTAATGAAACCAATTATGTACAAAGAGAGCTTACAAGTAGTCAAAGAGCACACATGTCAGAAAATGATCATTGAAAACAAGGTCTTATGGTCAATTCGCCCCTCAGTACCCTTGGACAAATTCCGTAGTTGACATGCAGACTTTTTCCACTCGTTAACTCAATCAATTAAATAACTTGTGATTGTCAATGTACTGAGCAATTGTATGTCTAGATGTTTCTATTTCTATTTCTAATTTGGTAATGGAGATAGAAATAAAATATGAAATAGAAATGGAAATATAAATTTGAAATTGAAGTTAAAATTGAATAGAATATAAATTCAAATTAAAAATCACATGAACGTTAAAATAAGGTCATTAAAAATTGAGATGTCGAAAGAAAACAATCTGACAAAATATGAAGGTGACATTGAAGAGAAATTGAAATTGACTCTTTTAGTGAAACCAATTATGCACAGAGAGAGTTAACAAGTAGTCAAAGAGCACACATGTCGGAAAAAAACCATTGAAAACTAGGTCTTATGGCCAATTCACACCTCAATACCCTTGGACAAATTCCGTAGTTGAAATGTAGAATTTTTCCACTTGTTAACTCAATCAATTAAATAACTTGTGATCATCAATGTACTGAGTAATTGTATGTCTAGATGTTTCTATTTCAATTTCTAATGTGGTAATGGAGATAGAAATAAAATATGAAATAGAAATGGAAATAGAAATTTGAAATTGAAGTTAACATTGAATAGAATATAAATTCGAATTAACATGTACAAGTAGGAATTATCATAGAAATTGACATTTACGTTAAAATCAAATTGAAATAAAAATAAAAATTGCAATCTACATGAAATCAATGTGTTAAAATTTCACACGTACATTGAAATGAATGAGTTAGAAATTGAACAAAACTGAAATAGAATTAGAACTGAGATGTACACTAAAATCAATGTGTTCGCAAATCACATGAACTTTACAATAAGCTTATTAAAAATTGAGATGTCCAAAGAAATCAATGTTACAAAATATTGTTATAGACATTTTTGTGCCTTACAACTCCAAGCATGAAATGTCCATAAACCAAGGGCTCCTAAGTCCCTAAAAGTGTTGTTCTAACCCCTAAAGGAACAAGGTCAACAAATTACAGCTTCTCCCAGAAGTTCTCCACCATAAACTGCTCAGAATAAGTCAAAACAGGATCATTTCAGCTGCTCCACTGGCTAGATGCGTTGCATAACACCCAAATACACTGGCTAGGTGCGTTGAAATGCACCTAAATGCACTATGAGGGTGCGTTGAGCGAGAAATGACAAATGGCAGTGTCATTCCGCGAGGTGGAGAGACAATGGAAGCTTCCATAATCTTCTCCTATGACACTTGCCTCACTGAATTTTACCAAGGATGAGTAAGAGGCCTTCAGTCTCCAAGTGGAAGCAAGAACTGAAAAATAGAAGACACTAATCAAATCACAAGCTGACTCATCCTCCTTACATACATCTATATATGGATCCCTCATCCCAGAGATCCGGAGGCTGGAATTTTGCACATTGTAAGGAATTACTGTTGGTTTTGAGACAAACATCAGAGTATTGGGTGATCTATGATTTTTTGGAGGTGAAGAGGGGCTTCTTTGCTGGGACGTTGATGCTGGGTCAGGAACTATCGGTTGTAACTCCTCCTGGATCTTCTTGTTTATTAATAAAAACTATTTGAGTTTCTCCTCCATACTTTTGTATCACTGATGCTTGTTACATTTGTATGGTTAACTTAAATCTGTTCCTAAGTTGTTTATGAATATAGATCCATGTCTTTGTATATTTTTCTCCTTCTGTGATCTTACAGGTACTTGGTGAAGCTGGGCAAGTAAGGGAGCAGGTACCTGGAAGCTGTCAAAGAAGAGAAGGATTGGATCAAAGGATTAGTGCAAGACACAGGTTGGTTCTTTCTATTCCTCTCTATCTATAGTTCATAAAGGAAATACAAAAGTAGTTTTCTCTGTTTGTTTCTAAGGCAACTGTCACACCTTAGTGGGATAGAGCAGTTCTAAATTGACACTTTTTCCGGTAACAAAATGGCGACTCCACTGGGGAAGATTGTCTAATTAGTTTGTTTGTGTATCTCTTTGTTGTTTGTTTCATAAACTTATAAGTAGCATTCGAACTGCATTTTCCATAACAAATGCAAAGTAGACATCTGCTTCTTCAATCCATTCACTGGATCTGTTTATGATTTGAACAGCTGATTCAAAGGCTATCTGATTGCCCTTGTGATAGCTCTTAGACCCTTCTTAGATCTACCCCTGATTGTGCATTACTGATTGTTTTTACTCGGCCAAAAACCAAAGACTAAACTGCAAACTGTGACCCAGAACCCGGACAGATTCTCGTTTCTGGCCCAGCGCAGGTACTGTGAAGAGATCCTTCATTTCAACGCACTTCCCGACAGGGCAACCTGCGCTACAATGCAGTTTCTCTGTGTTACAGGTGCGCTGATCAGACTAGCCTTGTGCAGCTGAGGTTCTTGTGTGTCATTCTTTCCAGTTTTGTCTCTGAATTTTGCTGCCTGTAATCAGTGTATGTCTGTTTAAAACCCCTTTTCCTTGCTTTTATTCTGCCTCCTTTGTACAAAAGAACTGTAGATGTTTTTGTGTGTTTGTTGAGTCGTTTACAATTTTCCATTGCAAAAGTAGAATAATCGTACTGTCATCCTTTGATTTAGATCTGTCGCAAGTGTCGATTTCGATCATAGGAGAAAGCTTGATTACTGTTGATGGTCGATTATACTTTTACTATTGCCTTTGGTCTGAATTTACGATTTTCTAATGTCAAAAACGAGTATTCATTTCAAAATCGCAAGGTGTCGTAATCGTCTCTATCTTTTGATTTCGAAAAGAAGCTTGTTTTTGTTTGTCGCTTGAAAGCAAATTTAGATTTGTACATCAACTTTCTTTTTATCATCAATACTAAGAAAGTCGAAAACAAATACATGCATGTGCATTTGCATATAGACAGTCTGTTTGGCTTGATTTAGGAAAGTGCATTTACAGTGTGCTCTTTTCTCTTTGTGAAAAGATTGTGTCTTTCTTTTCCTCTAGTAGCTAGGATTTTCATTGCAGAAAAGAGATAAAAGTTTGTTTATCATCTTTAGATTGCATTTTAGGAATTACATCTACATCTCGTGGTGAACTCAAAAGGCAAACTTCATAAGCAAGATCAACTTAAAATAAATCCAATGAATCTAACAACGCTTTGGAACTTGACGCACAACATTTAGAGGTCTAGGCTAGAGACGTATTCCGGCGTCGTAAAGCCTGGTAACTGTTGTCCTCACTGATGGTTGGGTGATTCCTCCACTTGGAGACGATAAGTGCCAGTACGGACTTGTGCTCCCATGTACCGTCGAGTATATTTTGGGAGACCCCTATAGGCTTAAATCCTTTATCCATAGGAAGCTGTGTCTGCTGCCTTATCGATCACAACGCACTGAACACAACATTCGGGAAGATTGACTGCCGTACTGTAAAAAGTATTCTGCAGTTTTGTGATTGGTTTGGTACTCCCTCTACCTAGACCTCCAGAGTAGTCCCTTTCGTTCCTTTTCAGACTCCTTAATGGAAAAGGTCCATCTGAGCACTTGTCACTTCAGGCTCATTAAAAATCGAAGGAGACTAGAGTCATCTTTTGTTTTTTCTCGACTCTTAAAAACTGAAAAAGCAAGTTGTGTCAAAGCGTATAAAAATTTATTTTAAACGGAATATTCATTACCCTTTCCTACGTTGATCTTGGGTTGAGAAAATGGAGCCTACCAACCAAGGAATTCCCCTTGGTGGAAATCCTAGTCCCTTCTCCTCTTGGGGAGATGTTGGTGCGCCCCATATGGCCACATTGTCGCTTCCAGGGCTGACAATTGGTTTGCCTGTATGGCTCTTCTCAACCTCTGTCGTTCAAAACACCACTATTCCTGAACAATTGAATCAGCAATTAGACGAATCCAGAGTTGCCCACCAGCCTTCTACTTCCTCTAATTCTTCCTCTCCTCCTTCCTCTTTGCTTGATGGGGCTGGTAAAGCCAAAGGTCAAGTTCCTAAGGAGAAGAAGGAAAAGAAGAAGAAAGAGAAGAAGAAGATGGAGCCAAAGGCGAATGGGGGAAAACGAGTATCGTCTAACGAAAATCCACACACTTCACCGACCAGGCCTAAATCACCATGTGTCATTTGCAAAGGAGACCACTTTCATAGAGATTGTCCTCACATCCCTTGGATATTAAGGGACTGGTCTCCTCGTTTGCACAACCCGATGTCGTCAACCTCTGATGATCATGTTGAAAGCACACCATCAACTAGTGAAAGTGAAGCCCCAGGAAAAAAAGGGAAATGTAGGTTTCCTTGTAAACTGTGCGAAGGCGATCATGCCATCCACCGTTGTCCCTTCTTAGACGAAGCTAAAAGACTTTTGGATGATCGTCCGGTTTCACCGTTACGACTTCCTCCTGGATATAAAAAACTCTTGCCGAGTCTGTCATTAGTTGAAAATCCGGCTGGCCCGCTCAGGTGGTCGGCTAAAGCACCTATCATTGAAGATAAGCCATCTGAATCCATACCAGACGAAAATCAAAAGGTCGAGGCGGCAGTTGACCCGGTCTTGCCTTCAGAGGTTTTATCTTCAGATGATACCGTCACTGAAGAGAACAAGGACGACACCGTCCAAATTCTCTTCATAAACACAAACTCCAACGAACAAGGGGGCAATTTACCCGTTCCTTTACCACAGGAAGGAAGTTCGTCAGAGCCATACCCGGCCGTCTATTCGGTCCCACCTCCAAGCAACCTAGTTGTCTCCTTCGACTGAAATCAACTAGGCAGACCCCGTTTACCAGCAAGCGTACCATTCCGAATCATCGTTCAAATATATAGAATGGTTATGGCTGGTACCATCATAGATGAGGGGGCCTCTGTGAGTATCCTTTCCTCAACTGCTTGGAAAGCGCTTGGTTCGCCATCGCTTTTGCCTGAGATGAGAAATATGACGGGCTTTGATAAAGGAACCAGTCGACCTTTAGCGATCCTTCCCGATGTGCCCATAACATTGAGAAGGAAAAAGTTCGCATGAACGTAATGGTAGTTCAAGGACCCCTGGATTACAATCTACTCCTTGGACGAGACTATATTTATTGCATGGGGGAAATTGTCTCCTCACTCTTTAGAGTAATGTGTTTTTCGCACGAAGGAAGAGTGGTCAAGCTCGTGGACCAGCTTTCATTTCCCAGATCATACAGAGCAAATAGTCATATACCATCCCTGAATGGTCTTTTCACGCAAGAAATGTCTCAATCTCCAGTCTGTCCTCCCGATGAGTGCGAGTAATTCAGAGGGATATGGCTGAAACCCAGGGGGCATGCACCTTGGTCTGCTTCGGCAGGAAAACACTAGTTTGTACCCCTGTCCGTGATTGGAAGAGGGGGTTATTCTAGAACAAGATCCTCTTGTCAAAGTTATGTCAGGGATGGTCTCACTATATCATCCGTTCACCTTTGTTTATTTCGGTAGACATTGCCAAAGAAGTGTTTTGTTTGCGCTGTGAATAGAACAATC
This sequence comes from Pinus tabuliformis, assembly GCA_031772625.1. Lineage (NCBI taxonomy): Eukaryota > Viridiplantae > Streptophyta > Pinopsida > Pinales > Pinaceae > Pinus > Pinus tabuliformis. The sequence continues at coordinate 1,704,710,211 of CM062818.1, forward strand.
TTTGGGTAACCTGTAAGAGGTAGGCCTCTCTCGGTAAAACAAATGTTTTGGCGGATGGAAGTAGAGGTAACCTTGAAACTCTGTTTTATACCTGGGGGCATGCAAACCTTTTGGAGTGCAAGCAAAGAGCGACTATTTATTTTTTTAAATTTTTAGGACCTCTAACCCTTTAAACTCGTAGGATTGGTCGTCTCCTAACTTGCATAAAGAAAGGATGTGGGGCAAAACTCTAAAATTTGCCATTTTTATATGAGACATTCTTATCATACGACTGGATTAATCGAGCAGTGTTACCACAAGGTTCAAGCTCGTTAAAAAATAAACCCGCACCGAGCAAATGTTTCGACCCGCGTTTAAGCTCGTTAAAAAATGAACTATTCCCCGGTAAATAACCACCGTGAATGTAGTACTTCAGCCATTAAAACCTTGGTCGTGTTTGCACCGTCACCTCCACTTTTTCATTGGCTAATCATTCACCTCCACTTGATTGTTTACCCATTTTGAGGAACAACTGCGAAGAGTGATTTCACTAGCCATCCTTGTGACATTGCCGTGATTGGAAAATTCCAAACCTTACCTGGAATCAACTGCTACCCATTTTATCACTCGTTCCTCAAAAGACGAGTCTTCTTTAAGCTCTTTTCAACTGACTCGTAAAATATGAAAAGATTGCCGAGTCCTTGGCCTTCCAGCTTGTTAAAGGGACAGGAAGTGCTATCCCTCATTTAGATTTTAATCTTTTTGGACCTGAGGGATTATTGCACAAAAAGATCAAGCGCTTGTTTTGTTCGGCTCGTTAAAACTATCGAAAATTCATCCCTTCTGTATTGTTTTATACTTTTTTGGACTTAAGGGATTAGATGACGAAAAAGGAATTTTGGAGTTACCTTTACGTACCTTTTCAGACTCTCTAAAAATGAAAAGGACCGAGTTATCTTCGTCGTTAAACTCGTTAAAAATATTAATAGCGACAAACTTGTCTTTAGACGAGAACGAGTTTCACTATCGCTAGGCTCGTTAAAACATAACGATGGGTTTGCCCGAAGGGCAAGTTATAGAAAAAGCATTTGTTATCCTCCTCAAGCTTGACAAAAATAAAGAGGTACTGGTCAGCAATCAATGTCACAAAATATGAAGGTGACATTGAAGAGAAATTGAAATTGACTCTTTTAATGAAACCAATTATGTACAGAGAGAGTTTACAAGTAGTCAAAGAGCACACACGTCATAAAACGATCATTGAAAACTAGGTCTTATGGTCAATTCGCACCTCAGTACCCTTGGACAAATTCCGTAGTTGACATGTAGACTTAGATAGAATTAGAACTGAGATGTACACTAAAATCAACGTGTTTGAAAATCACATGAACTTTAAAATAAACGCATTAAAAATTGAGATGTCCAAAGAAATCAATGTGAAAAAATATGAAGGTGACATTGAAGAGAAATTGAAATTGACTCTTTTAATGAAAGCAAAGAGAGTTAACAAGTAGTCAGAGTGCGCACATGTCATAAAACGATCATTGAAAACTAGGTCTTATAGTCAATTCACACCTCAGTACCCTTGGACAAATTCCGTAGTTGACATGTAGACTTTTTCCACTCGTTAACTCAATCAATTAAATAACTCGTGGTCATCAATGTATTGAGTAATTGTATGTCTAGATGTTTCTATTTCGATTTCTAATGTGGTAATGGAGATAGAAATAAAATAAGAAATAGAAATGGAAATACAAATTTGAAATTGAAATTGACATTGAATAGAATATAAATACAAATTAACATGTACATGTAGGAATTGTCATAGGAATTGACATGTACGTTAAAATAAAATTGAAATAAAAATAAAAATTGCAATGTACATGAAATCAATGTGTTAAAATTTCACACATACATTGAAATCAATGCGCTAGAAATTGAACAAAACTAAAATAGAATTAGAACTGAGATGTACACTAAAATCAATGTGTTTGAAAATCACATGAACTTTAAAATAAGCTCATTAGAAATTGAGATGTCCAAAGAAATCACTGTGACAAAATATGAAAGTGACATTGAAGAGAAATTGAAATTGACTCTTTTAGTGAAACCAATTGTGTACAGAGAAAGTTAACAAGTAGTTGAAGAGCACACATGTCAGAAAACGATCGTTGGAAACTAGGTCTTATGGTCAATTCGCACCTCATTACCCTTGGACAAATTCCGTTGTTGACATGTAGACTTTTTCCACTCGTTAACTCAATCAATTAAATATCTTTTGATCATCAATGTATTGAGTAATTGTATGTCTATAGGTTTCTACTTCGATTTGTAATGTGGTAATGGAGATAGGAATAAAATAAGAAATAGAAGTGGAAATATGAATTTGAATTTGAAATTGTCATTGAATAGAATATAAATACAAATTAACATGTACATGTAGAAATTGTCATAGAAATTGACATGTACGCCAAAATCATATTGAAATAAAAATAAAAGTTGTAATGCACATGAAATTAGTGTGCTAAGATTTCACACGTACATTGGGATCAATGAGCTAGAAATTGACATGTACATGTACGAATTTTCATAGAAATTGACATGAACGTTAAAATCAAATTGAAATAAAAATAAAAATTGGAATGCACATGAAATCAATGTGTTAAAATTTCACACGTACATTGAAATCAATGCGCTAGAAATTGAACAAAACTAAGATAGAATTAGAAATGAGATGTACAATAAAATCAATGTGTTTGAAAATTACATGAAATCTGAAATTAACTCATTAAAAATTGAGATGCCAAAATAAATCACTGGGACAAAATACGAGGGTGACAATGAAGAGAAATTGAAATTGACTCTTTTAATGAAACCAATTATGTACAAAGAGAGTTAACAAGTAGTCAAACAACGCACATGTCATAAAACGATGATTGAAAACTAGGTCTTATGGTCAACTCGCACCTCAGTACCCTTGGACAAATTCTGTGGTTGACATGCAGACTTTTTCCGCTCGTTAACTCAATCAATTCAATAACTTGTGATCATCAATGTACAGAGTAATTGTATGTCTAGATGTTTCTATTTCAATTTCTAATGTGGTAATGGAGATAGAAATAAGATATGAAATAGAAATGGAAATAGAAATTTGAAATTGAAGTTAACACTGAATAGAATATAAATTCAAATTAAAAATCACATGAACTTTAAAATAAGCTCATTAAAAATTGAGATGTCCAAAAAAATAAATGTGACAAAATATGAAGGTGACATTGAAGAGAAATTGAAATTGGCTCTTTTAGTGAAACCAATTATGCACAGAGAGAGTTAACAAGTAGTCAAAGAGCATACATGTCAGAAAAAAATCATTGAGAACTAGGTCTTATGGTCAATTCACACCGCAGTACCCTTGGACAAATTTCGTAGTTGACATGCAGACTTTTTCTACTCGTTAACTCAATCAATTAAATATCTTGTGATCATCAATGTCTTGAGTAATTGTATGTCTAGATGTTTCTATTTCGAATTCTAATGTGGGAATGGAGATAGAAATATAATAAGAAATAGAAATGGAAATACAAATTTGAAATTGAAATTGACAATGAATAGAATATAAATACAAATTAACATGTACACGTAGGAATTTTCATAGAAATTGACATGTATGTTAAAAACAAATTGAAATAAAAATAAAAATTGCAATGTACATGAAATCAATGTGTTAAAATTTCACACGTACATTGAAATCAATGCGCTAGAAATTGAACAAAACTGAAATAGAATTAGAACTGAGATGTACGCTAAAATCAATGTGTTTGAAAATCACATGAACTTTAAAATAAGCTCATTAAAAAATGAGATGTCCAAAGAAATCACTGTGACAAAATATGAAAGTGACATTGAAGAGAAAGTGAAATTGACTCTTTTAGTGAAACCAATTATGCAAAGAGGGAGTTAACAAGTAGTCAAAGGGCACACATGTGAGAAAACAATCATTGAAAACTAGGTCTTATGGTCAATTCGCACCTCAGTACCCTTGGACAAATTCCGTAGTTGACATGCACAGTTTTTGCACTCGTTAACTCAACCAATTAAATAACTTGTGATCATCAATGTACTGAGTAATTGTATGTCTGTATGTTTCTAATTCGATTTCTAATGTGGTAATGGAGATAGAAATTAAATAAGAAATGCAAATGGAAATACAAATTTGAAATGGAAATTGACATTGAATAGAATGTAAATACAAATTAACATGTACATGTAGGAATTGTCACAGAAATTGACATGTACGTTAAAATAATATTGAAATAAAAATAAAAATTGCAATGTACATGATATCAATGTGTTAAAATTTCACACATACATTGAAATCAATGCGCAGGAAATTGAACAAAACTAAAATAGAATTAGAACTGAGATGCACACTAAAATCAATGTGTTTGAAAATCACATGAACTTTAAAATAAGCTCATTAAAAATTGAGATGTCCAAAGAAATCACTGTGATAAAATTTGAAAGTGACATTGAAGAGAAATTGAAATTGACTCTTTTAGTGAAACCAATTATGTACAAAGAAAGCTAACAAGTAGTCAAAGAGCACACATGTCAGAAAACGAGCATTGAGAACTAGGTCTTATGGTCAATTCACACCTCAGTACCCTTGGACAAATTCCGTAGTTGACATGTAGACCATTTCCACTAGTTGACTCAATCAATTAAATAGCTTGTGATCATCAACGTACTGAGTAATTGTATGTCTAGATGTTTCTATTTCGATTTCTAACGTGGTAATGGAGATAGGAGTAAAATGAGAAATAGAAATGGAAATAGAAATTGGCATTGAATAGACAATAAACACAAATTAACATGTACATGTAGGAATAATCATAGAAATTGACATGTACGTTAAAATCAAATTGAAATAAAATTAAAAATTACAATGTACATGAAATAAATGTGTTAGAATTTCACGCGTACAATGAAATCAATGTGCTACAAATTGAACAAAACTGAAATAGAATTATAACTGAGATGTACACTAAAATCAATGTGTTTGAAAATCACATGAACTTTAAAATAAGCTTATTAAAAATTGAGATGTCCAAAGAAATCAATGTGACAAAATATGAAGGTGACATTGAAGAGAAATTGAAATTGAATCTTTTAATGAAACCAATTATGCATAGAGAGAGTTAACAAGTAGTCAAAGGGCACGCATGTTAGAAAACAATAATTGAAAACTAAGTCTAATGGTCAATTCGAACCTCAGTACCCTTGGACAAATTCCGTAGTTGACATGTAAACTTTTTCCACTCGTTAACTCAATCAATTAAATAACTTGTGATCATTAATGCCTTAAGTAATTGTATGCCTAGATGTTTCTATTTCAATTTCTAATATGGGAATGGAGATAGAAATAAAATAAGAAATAGAAACGGAAATACAAATTTGAAATTGAAATTGACATTGAATAGAATATAAATACAAATTAACGTGTACATGTTTGAATTGTCATAGAAATTGACATGTACGTTAAAATCAAATTGAAATAAAGATAAAAATTGCAATGTACATGAAATCAATGTGTTAAAATTTCACACGTACATTGAAATCAATGCGCTAGAAATTGAGCAAAACTGAAATAGAATTAGAATTAAGATGTACGCTAAAATCAATGTGTTTGAAAATCACATGAACTTTAAAATAAGCTCATTAGAAATTGAGATGTCCAAAGAAATCACTGTGACAAAATATGAAAGTGACATTGAAGAGAAATTGAAATTGACTCTTTTAGTGAAACCAGTTATGTACAAAGAAAGTTAACAAGTAGTCGAAGAGCACACATGTCAGAAAACGATCATTGGAAACTAGGTCTTATGGTCAATTCACACCTCAGTACCCTTGGACAAATTCCGTAGTTGACATGTAGACTTTTTCCACTCGTTAACTCAATCAATTAAATATCTTGTGATCATCAATGTATTGAGTAACTGTATGTCTACAGGTTTCTACTTCGATTTGTAATGTGGTAATGGAGATAGGAATAAAATAAGAAATAGAAGTGGAAATACGAATTTGAAATTGAAATTGACATTGAATAGAATATAAATACAAATTAACATGTACATGTAGGAATTGTCATAGAAATTGACATGTACGTCAAAATCATATTGAAATAAAAATAAAAGTTGCAATGCACATGAAATCAATGTGTTAAAATTTCACACATACATTGAAATCAATGCGCTAGAAATTGAAAAAAACTGAAATAGAATTAGAACTAAGATGTATGCTAAAATCAATGTGTTTGAAAATCACATGAACTTTAAAATAAGCTCATTAAAAATTTGAGATTTCCAAAGAAATCACTGTGACAAAATATCAAAGTGACATTGAAGAGAAATTGAAATGGAATCTTTTAGTGAAACCAATTATGTACAGAGAAAGTTAACAAGTAGTCAAAGAGCACACATGTCAGAAAACGATCATTGAAAACTAGGACATATGGTCAATTCGCACCTCAGTACCCTTGGACAAATTCGGTAGTTGAAATTTCACACGTACATTGGTATCAATGCGCGAAAAATTAACATGTACATGTACGAATTGTCAGAGAAATTGACATGAATGTTAAAATCAAATTGAAATAAAAATAAAAATTGCAATGCACATGAAATCAATGTGTTAAAATTTCACACGTACATTGAAATCAATGCGCTAGAAATTGAACAAAACTGAGATAGAATTAGAATTGAGATGTACACTAAAATCAATGTTTTTGAAAATCACATGAACTAGAAATAAACTCATTAAAAATTGAGATGTCCAAAGAAATCAATGTGACAAAATATGAAGGGGACATTGAAGAAAATTGAAATTGACTCCTTTAATGAAACCAATTATGTACAGAGAGAGTTAACAAGTAGTCAAAGAGCACACATGTCACAAACCAATCATTGAAAACTAGGTCTTATGGTCAATTCGCACCTGAGTACCCTTCGACAAATTACGTAGTTGACATGTATACTTTTTCCACTCGTTAACTCAGTCAATTAAATAACTTGTGATCATCAATGTATTGAGTAATTGCATGTCTAGATGTTTCTATTTCGATTTCTAATGTGGTAATGGAGATAGGAATAAAATAAGAAATAGAAATGGAAGTACAAATTTGAAATTGAAATTGACATTGAATAGAATATAAATACAAATTAAAATGTACATGTAGGAATTGTCATAGAAATTGGCATGTACGTTAAAATCAAATTGAAATAAAATTAAAAATTGCAATGTACATGAAATCAATGTTTTAAAATTTCAAATGTACATTGAAATCAATGCTCTAGAAATTGAACAAAACTGAAATAGAATTAGAACTGAGATGTACGATAAAATCAATGTGTTTGAAAATCACATGAACTTTAAAATAAGCGCATTAAAAATTGAGATGTCCAAAGAAATCAATGTGACAAAATATGAAGGTGACATTGAAGAGAAATTGAAATTGACTCTTTTAATGAAAATAATTATGCACAGACAGAGTTAACAAGTAGTCAAGGAGCACACATGTCAGAAAACAATCATTGAAAACCAGGACTTGTGGTCAATTCGCACCTCAGTACCCTTGGACAAATTCCGTAGTTGACATGTAGACTTTTTCCACTCTTTAACTAAATCAATTAAATAACTTGTGATCATCAATGTACTGAGTAATTGCATGTCTAGATGTTTCTATTTCGATTTCTAATGTGGTAATGGACATAGAAATAAAATAAGAAATAGAAATGGATATAGAAATTTGAAATTGAAATTAACATTGAATAGAATATAAATACAAATCAACATGTACATGTAGGAATTGTCATAGAAATTGACATGTTGATGCAGGAGCATGTGACTCAGAGGGGAAAATATTCCAAATTATTCAAAAAATCCAAAAAAAATCTACAGGCAAGGGAGTGGGGTCCTTTAGCCTGCAATTTCTATGTTTTTTTAGTTAAAAGATAGAATAGAATCTAGCAATAAAACATGCTATTTATGCTCAGCTGTAACAAAGCTTTTCAAGCTTTAAATCATTCTGTAAAGCATGCTTTTCTTTGTATCGGATAAGGACCGAGAAGGCCTATCCTTAGTTATAAATAAAGAGGCAGCGAAGCTCTCAAGGAAGAGAGAAGAGAGGAGTGAGTGCCAAGCATTATTATTGAAACTTTTCTCTCGGCATTCTTAATCCAATGGGTTCTGGTAATATGTATGCATAATTTATCACTTTGTGTATTGACAGTGTGAAATTGTTTTACTGTTTCCGCTTGATACACCTGCTGTGTAAACTGGCATTTGGTCGTTTTCCTTTTCATTTATGTGTCCGCAGGCCCTTAATTACATTTTTCGCAAATATTTCAGTTTACTTTAAAGATTCATACATTAAGCGGCACTGTAACGGACGTCAAAAAATATTTATATTGGTTCAAACCCCATCAGGTCCGAACCAAATATCGCGTCGGAAGGGAGAGCGGCCTTAACATTGCGAAAGCTCCGATATCCCGGAGCCGATTTGTTATAGAGTTTGTTTTATAATATTTTCGGGTCCGAAAGGAACCATCGGCATAGTTAAGTTGGAGAGCTCCGAAATCTGGAGCCGAAATATAATATATCACAGTTAAATGGTTTCGGCGGGTCCGTAAGGTCCATTGTGTAAACAACCACATACGGAAATCGCCGAAAAGGCCGGACCCGAAATTCCTATAGAACGGCTCAGAAAGGGGTCGTCAGGTCTGTCAATTCGGAGGTGGAAGGGTTGTCAATTGTGGCGATTGCCGATAACTGGACCCAGCGAAGTTATTAAAGATTGCATATAAAATATCGGATCCGCAAGCTTTGCTTTAGCGATCATGATGCATATTGGACCCGAATTCAATATAGAGACGGTAGAATAAGGACATCGGGTCCGTGGCATATCGAGCATTGCTCCATATAATTCGCTGATATACCAAAGGGATAGCGAGCACCGATATAAGGAAAAAAAGGAAATATAAAAGCGCGACTGTGTGTGTGTTAAATTAATTCTTTAGAATTACTGCCCGATAGATTATATTGTGTAATTCCTCCATTTACAAAGCAATCGCCGATAGTGTTGGGGGTATAACCCTCCATCATTAGTGGTATCGGAGCCATCAACTGACATTGAATTGAATCTCAGGAGCGGAAGAAGGATGGCTTTCAGAGTTGGAAGAGGACGAGGACGTGGTGGAAGAGGACGGCCTGTTGCAAATGCTGAACTAATGGAAACAGTAGAAGAGCTGCGAGCTAGAGTGGACGCATTAACTTCAGATAGAATTATAGATGATGGAGATGTCAGTGAGCCCGAAATTGAAGCTACTGAAGAGGAGGAAGCTGTACAGGTTACTCCTGAGATGAGGTTCTTTCAGTCAGTATTGAAATCCACAGCCAGGCCATGGAACCAATTAGTACCGATATATCAAGGAGGATTGAATCCAGAAGAATTGATCGACTGGATTAACAGCATGGAGAAATTCTTCGATTACGAGGAAACAGAAGACGAGAAGAAAGTAAAGTTTGCTGTCACCAAATTAAAAGGCCATGCAGCACTCTGGTGGGATGGTGTGTAGGGGGAAAGGAAGAGACTTGGTAAGCAACCAATCAAGAATTGGAGCCGAATGGTAGCAAAGTTAAGAGGTAATTTCTTGCCAAGTAATTATCAGCAAACATTGTTTAGACAAATGAAAAATCTTAGACATAGAGCTTTAACAGTAAAAGAATATACAGAAGAGTTTTATAAAGTAAGCATAAGAGTTGGAGAAGCTCAAGACATAGATGAGAAGGTGGCTAGATATATGAATGGCTTCAGGATGGACATTCAGGATGAGATAAGTTTGCTGTCTCCTAAAACAGTAGAGGAAGCTTATTAGATAGCGCTGAAAGCTGAGGAAAAACTCATGAGGAAGCAGTCTGCCAAAGGGAGAGGGAATTTCAGAGGAAAAGGAAGTCAAGGTGGTAGAGGAAGATCTACAGCACCTAGAGATGGAGCTAGCAGTAGCTCAACCCAACATGCACCCAGAGAAGGTGATGCAAGAGGCAGAGGGAGTTTTTCCAGAGGAAGAGGAGGCAGAGAATTAAGATGTTACAGATGTAACAAGATGGGACACAGAGCTTTTGATTGCCCAGAGAATGCAGACATAAAGCAGAGGAATGCAATTGATGCTCCAACTGAAGAAGAAGCACCAGCGACAACGGTAGCAAAAGAAGAAAATACACCAGAAAGAGGAGAATCTCTGGTGGTTAATAAAGTCTTACTTAAGCCAATGAAGGAGGTGGCTGCTGAACCGCCACAAAGGAAAACTTTATTCAGGACAGTGTGCAAAGTCCAAGGGAAATGTTGCCAGATGATCATTGATAGTGGCAGCATTGATAATTTGGTCTCTACAGAAGTAGTGGAGAAATTGAAGCTGAAGACAATAAAGCATCCAACACCTTATAAGGTGTCATGGTTACAAAAGGGACATCAACTGTTGGTAAGTGAACAGTGTGAAGTGGAATTTCAAGTGGGCAAGTACAAAGATAAAATTATTTGTGATGTGATGCCAATGGACGTGTGTCACATATTGCTTGGAAGACCTTGGCAATATGACAGAGGAGCCATACATGATGGGAAGAGAAACACCTACAAGTTTGGAAAGAATGGTGTTAATCATACATTGTTGCCTTTGCAAGAAGAAGAGGCACCGGGGCAGAAGACTAGTCCAAAAACTCTGTTTCTTGGAGGGAAGGAATACTTGAAGCAGATTGAAGAAAATGAGGTAAACTTTGCTGTAATTTGCAAGCCCAAGGTAATATTGACTTCTACTAAATTTTCTGAATTACCGATTGAAATTCAAGAAATGTTGGAGAATTATTGTGATATTATTGTTGATGATTTGAATAATGAATTACCGCCAATTCGAAAAGTCAGTCATCATATAGATTTGATTCCTGGAGCAAGCTTACCTAACAAAGCAGCATATAGAATGACTCCTGCAGAAAATGAAGAAGTTAAGAAACAAGTGCAAGAATTGCTTGACAAGGGGTTGATCAAAGAAAGCCTGAGTCCTTGTGCAGTGCCAACAGTGCTGAGCCCGAAGAAAGATGGAGGCTGGAGAATGTGTACAGATTCAAGAGCCATCAATAAGATTACAATCAGGTATAGATTTCCGTTACCCAGAATTGAAGATTTAATGGATTGCTTGTCTGGCGCAAAATATTTTTCAAAGTTAGATCTTAAAAGTGGCTATCATCAGATAAGGATAAGAGAAGGGGATGAATGGAAAACCGCTTTTAAGACCAATGAAGGATTATATGAGTGGAGAGTGATGCCTTTTGGGTTGTCCAATGCACCAAGTACATTCATGAGGCTTATGAATGAAGTTCTTAAAGAATTCATTGGTAAATTTGTAATAGTATATCTGGACGATATATTAGTCTATAGCAGGTCCAAGGAGGAGCACTTGAGGCATTTACATTATGTCTTACAGAAGCTACAACAAGAAAAATTATTGTTGAATCTGAAGAAATGTTTATTCATGAAAGAGGAGCTGGTGTACTTGGGATTTTTTATCTCAGCTGAAGGATTAAAGATGGATCCAGAAAAGATCAAAGCAATTGTGGAGTGGCCTTCACCCAAGAGTATTTTTGAGGTAAGGAGTTTTCATGGTCTTGCTAGTTTTTACAGAAAATTCATTAAGAATTTTAGTAAGATTAATGCACCTATTATTGAGACCATAAAGAAGGATAAACAACCATTTAAGTGGACTGCTGAAGCAGAGAGAAATTTTCAGCTGTTAAAGAGGAAAATAGTTGAAAAGTCTGTTTTGGTTCTTCCTGATTTTAACAAAACTTTTCAAGTTAAGTGTGATGCTAGCGCAGAAGCAATTGGAGGGGTTTTAGGCCAAGAAGATAGACCAATAGCTTATTTCAGTGAAAAGCTAAATGATTCTAGAAGGAAGTATTCTTCTTATGATAAGGAGTTTTATGCAGTTGTGCAGGCACTAAAGAAGTGGAGGCATTATTTAATGTCGAAGGAATTTATCCTTTATTCAGATAACCATGCATTGCAGTTTATAATGCAGCAGCCAAAACTCAGCCAGAGACATGCTAAATGGGTAGAGTATCTTCAAGGCTTTCATTTTGTGTTGAAGCATATAATTGGACAATCAAACAAAGTCGCAGATGCCTTAAGTAGGAGAAGTGTATTGCTGCAAGAAAGTCAAATCCAAGTGTTGGGTTTTGATTTTCTTAAAGAATTATATGAGACTGATTCAGATTTTAAAGAGGCATTTGAGGCTTGTAAGAATCCTGTTTTGGCGGACAGGAGAAAGTGGTTGGATTATTTTATACAAGAGGGGCTGTTATTCAAAAAAAATCAGCTGTGCATACCCAACTGTTCAATGAGAGAGAATTTAATCAAAGAGAAGCATAGTGGAGGACTTGCAGGACATTTTGGTAGAGAGAAAACCTTTGAACAGCTCAACAGATTTTACTTCTGGCCGAAAATGAAATCTGAAGTAGAGAAGTATGTAAGAAATTGTAAAGTCTGCCAGTATACAAAAGGAAGGAGCCAGAACACAAGGTTGTATATTCCATTACCAATTCCAGATAGGCCTTGGGATATGGTAAGTATGGATTTTGTGCTAGGATTGCCAAAGACTTAAAGAGGCTATGATTCAATTTTTGTGGTAGTGGACAGATTTTAAAAAATGGCACACTTTATTCCATGTTATAAAACTAGTGATGCTTCTCACATTGCTAACTTTTTTTTTATAGAAATTGTAAGATTACATGGATTTCTCAAAAGCATTGTTTCAGACAGGGATTCAAAGTTCGTTGGACATTTCTGGAGAACACTATGGAAGAAGCTGGGAACTAAATTAAATTTCAGTTCTGCCTACCATCCACAAACTGATGGACAGACTGAAGTTGTAAATAGAAGTTTAGGCAATCTTTTAAGGAGCTTTACTGCAGAACATCCAAAGCAATGGGATCAAGTGTTACCACAAGTTGAATATGCATATAATGATTCACCCAACAGGAGCACAAGATAGAGCCCATTCCATATTGTTTATGGAATGCACCCAAGGGGAATATCTGAATTAAGGAATTTGGGAAAAGAAGAAATGAGAAGTGCAGAAGGTGAAGACTTTGCTTCAAGAATGCAGACGATACATGAACAGGTGAAACAACAGCTACAAGACAACAACATTCAATATAAAACTAGAGCAGACACGAGGAGAAGAGAAGTGAACTTTGAAGTTGGAGACTTGGTTTTAGCACACCTCAGAAAGGAGAGATTTCCAAAGGGAGAGTATAATAAGTTAAAATCCAAGAAAATTGGACCATGTAGAATACTGAGGAAATTCTCTGCAAATTCTTATGAAATTGAAGTACCACCTGGTGTGGGAATATCACCAATTTTTAATGTTGCAGACTTGTACAAATATGAGAATGAAGCTGCAGATGATACAACACAGGATCAAAAGACTCCGGAGATTGACTGGGTAAAACAGTTACCCACAGCCAAGGATTTACAGCCAGAAAGAATTCTGGATAAGAAAGTGTATAAGAAGACAAGGGCACGAGAGTATTTCCAGTATCTGGTGAAATGGAAGGGACAGCCGATCGCTGAAGCTACTTGGGTTACAGAAGACATTCTACAGAAATTGGGCAAATCTGTAGATGAGCTCATGGACAGGAGCCCATGAAGAATTTTGTCCTCAGGAGTCTGATGCAGGAGCATGTGACTCAGAGGGGAAAATCTTCCAAATTATTCAAAAAATCCAAAAAAAATCTACAGGCAAGGGAGTGGGGTCCTTTAGCCTGCAATTTCTATGTTTTTTTTAGTTAAAAGATAGAATAGAATCTAGCAATAAAACATGCTATTTATGCTCAGCTGTAACAAATCTTTTCAAGCTTTAAATCATTCTGTAAAGCATGCTTTTCTTTGTATCGGATAAGGTCCGAGAAGGCCTATCCTTAGTTATAAATAAAGAGGCAGCGAAGCTCTCAAGGAAGAGAGAAGAGAGGAGTGAGTGCCAAGCATTATTATTGAAACTTTTCTCTCGACATTCTTAATCCAATGGGTTCTGGTAATATGTATGCATAATTTATCACTTTGTGTATTGACAGTGTGAAATTGTTTTACTGTTTCCGCTTGATACACCTGCTGTGTAAACTGGCATTTGGTCGTTTTCCTTTTCATTTATGTGTCCGCAGGCCCTTAATTACATTTTTCGCAAATATTTCAGTTTACTTTAAAGATTCATACATTAAGCGGCACTGTAGCGGACGTCAAAAACTATTTATATTGGTTCATAACCCATCGGGTCCGAACCAAATATTGCGTCGGAAGGGAGAGAGGCCTTAACATTGCAAAAGCTCCGATATCCCGGAGCCGATTTGTTATAGAGTTTGGTTTATAATCTTTTCGGGTCCGAAAGGAACCCTCGGCATAGTTAAGTTGGAGAGCTCCGAAATATAATATATCACAGTTAAATGGTTTCGGCGGGTCCGTAAGGTCCATTGTGTTAACAACCGCCGATGGAAATCGCCGAAAAGGCCGGACCCGAAATTCCTATAGAACGGCTCAGAAAGGGGTCGTCGGGTCCGTCAATTCGGAGGTGGAAGGGCTGTCAATTGTGGCGATTGCCGATAACTGGACCCAGCGAAGTTATTAAAGACTGCATATAAAATATTGGGTCCGCAAGCTTTGCTTTAGCGATCGCGATACATATCGGACCCGAATTCAATATAGAGACGGTAGAATAAGGACATCGGGTCCGTGGCATATCGAGCATTGCTCCATATAATCCGCCGATATACCAAAGGGATAGCGAGTGCCGATATAAGGAAAAAAGGGAAATATAAAAGCGCGATTGTGTGTGTGTTAAAGTAATTCTTTAGAATTACTGCTTGATAGATTATATTGTGTAAGTCCTCCACTTGCAAAGAGATTGCCGATAGTTTTGGGGGTATAACCCTCCATCACATGTACGTTAAAATCAAATGGAAATAAAAATAAAAATTTCAATGTACATGAAATCAATGTGTTAAAATTTCAAACGTACATTGAAATCAATGCGCTAGAAATTGAACAAACTAAAATAGAATTAGAACTAAGATGTACACTAAAATCAATGTGTTTGAAAATCACATGAACTTTAATATAAGCTCATTCAAAATTGAGATGTCCAAAGAAATCAATGTGACAAAATATCAAGGTGACATTGAAGAGAAATTGAAATTGTCTCTTTTAATGAAACCAATTATGTGCACAGAGAGTTAACAAGTAGTCAAACAACACACATGTCAGAAAACAATCATTGAAAACTAGGTCTTATGGTCAATTTGCACCTCAGTACCCTTGGACAAATTGCATAGTTGACATGTGGACTTTTTCCACTAGTTAATTCAATCAATTAAATAACTCGTGATCATCAACGTACTGAGTAATTGTATGTCTAGATGTTTCTATTTCGATTTCTAATGTGGTAATGGAGATAGGAATAAAATAAGAAATAGAAATGGAAATAGAAATTTGAAATTGAAATTGACATTGAATAGAATATAAATACAAATTAACATGTACATGTACGAATTGTCATAGAAATTGACTTGTACATTTAAATCAAATGGAAATAAAAATATAAGTTGCAATGTACATGAAATCAATGTGTTAAAATTTCAAACGTACATTGAAATCAATGTGATAGAAATTGAACAAAACTGAAATAGAATTGGAACTCAGATGTACACTAAAATCAATGTGTTTGAAAATCACATGAACTTTAAAATAAGCTCATTAAAAATTGAGATGTCCAAAGAAATCACTGGGAAAATTATGAAGGTGACAATGAGGAGAAATTGAAATCAACTCTTTTAATGAAACCAATTATGTACAAAGAGAGTTAACAAGTAGTCAAAGAGCGCACATGTCAGAAAATGCTCATTGAAAACTAGGTCTTATGGTCAATTCGCACCTCAGTACCCTTGGAAAAATCCCGTAGCTGACATGCAGACCTTTTCCACTCGTTAACTCAATCAATTAAATAACTTGTGATCATCAATGTATGGGGTAATTGTATGTCTAGATGTTTCTATTTTAATTTATAATGTGGTAATGGAGATAGGAATAAAATAAGAAATAGAAATGGAAGTACAAATTTGAAATTGAAGTTAACATTGAATAGAATATAAATACAAATTAACATGTACACGTAGGAATTGTCATAGAAATTGACATGTACGTTAAAATGAAATTGAAATAAAATTAAAAATTGCAATGTACAGAAGGTTCCTCAGGGTGTAGTGTGGTTCAGCATCATCGAGTAGCCCCCTAAGCCAAGAGGGCTTCTTCCTAGAAGAGGAAGGCTCAGGTGGATCAATAGGATGCATGGGTTCACCCACATCGAGCATTGTTACATCATCTTTTTTGTTTGGTTCCCTGGTGTCAGCTTCTTGAGAGCTCCTTAAAGTAGGAAGATTGTTCACCTTGTTGAGAGCCATATCTTCGTCAAAGGTGACATCATGGCTAATCACAACTTCCCTTTGACCGGCTACATAGATTCTATAGCCCTTAGTATTTTCACCATAGCCCATGAAGATTCCTTTCTTTCCAGGTGCACCCAATTTATTCCTTTTCTCTTTCAACACATGAAAATATATAGGGTTTCCAATAATTCTAAAATGAGATATGTCAGGTTTCTTACCGGTGAACATTTCTTTAGGAGTCTTGAGTCCCAATGCTTGATAAGGGCATCGGTTTTGTACATATACGATGGTTTTTGCAGCTTCGGCCCATATAAAATTTGGAAGTCTTTGATCATGGAGCATGGTACGGACGACTTCCAAAATCGTATGGTTCTTCCTTTCCACCACACCATTCTGTTCACGAGTATACGGTGTAGTAGTCTCCCTCTTAATGCCAACCTTGTTACAAAAGTCATGAAACTCATTAGATTCATATTCAGTCCCATTATCAGTCCTTAAGATCTTGATCTTCTTTTCAGATTTCAGATCATGGCTTGAGATGAGTCACACGACATGACACCTAGCGGACTTCCTCTAACATGATATAATGAATCAACTAGAAATCCTATAATGAATATGATTTTGACGTACATGTCAATTTCTATGACAATTCCCACATGTACATGTTAATTTGTATTTATATTCTATTCAATGTCAATTTCAATTTCAAATTTGTATTTCCATTTCTATTTCTTATTTTATTCCTATCTCCATTACCACATTAGAAATTGAAATAGAGACATGTAGACATACAATTACGCAATACATTGATGATCACAAGTTATTTAATTGATTGAGTTAACGAGTGGAAAAATTATACATGTCAACTACAGAATTTGTCCAAGGGCACTGAGGTGTAAATTGACCATAAGACCTAGTTTTCAATGATCGTTTTTTGACATGTGTGCTCTTTGACTACTTGTTAACTTTCTTTGTACATAATTGGTTTCACTAAAAGAGTCAATTTCAATTTCTCTTCAATTTCACTTTCATATTTTGTCACAGTGATTTCTTTGGACATCTCAATTTTTATGAGCTTATTTTAAAGTTCATGTGATTTTCAAACACATTGATTTTAGTGTACATCTCAGTTCTAATTCTATTTCAGTTTTGTTCAATTTCTAGCGCATTGATTTCAATGTATGTGTGAAATTTTAACACTTTGATTTCATGCACATTGCAATTTTTATTTTTATTTCAATTTTATTTTAACGTACATTTCAATTCCTATGACAATTCCTACATGTACATGTTAATTTGTATTTATATTCTATTCAATGTCAATTTCAATTTCAAATTTGTATTTCCATTTCTATTTCTTATTTTATTTCTATCTCCATTACCACATTAGAAATCGAAATAGAAACATCTAGACATACAATTACTCAATACATTGATGACCACGAGTTATTTAATTGATTGAGTTGACGAGTGGAAAAAGTCTACATGTCAAATACGGAATTTGTCCAAGGGTACTGAGGTGTGAATTGACCATAAGACCTAGTTTTCAATGATCGTTTTCTGACATGTGCGCACTTTGACTACTTGTTAACTCTCTTTGGTTTCATTAAAAGAGTCAATTTCAATTTCTCTTCAATGTCACCTTCATATTTTTTCACATTGATTTCTTTGGACATCTCAATTTTTAATGCGTTTATTTTAAAGTTCATGTGATTTTCAAACACGTTGATTTTAGTGTACATCTCAGTTCTAATTCTATCTCAGTTTTGTTCAATTTCTAGCGCATTGATTTCAATGTACGTGTGAAATTTTAACACATTGATTTCATGTGCATTGCAATTTTTATTTTTATTTCAATTTGATTTTAACATTCATGTCAATTTCTATGATAGTTCGTACATTTACATGTTAATTTCTAGCGCATTGATTCCAATGTACGTGTGAAATTTTAACACATTGATTTCATGTGCATTGCAAGTTTTATTTTTATTTCAATTAGATTTTAACGTACATGTCAATTTCTATGACAATTCCTACATGTACGTGTTAATTTGTATTTATATTCTATTCATTGTCAATTTCAATTTCAAATTTCTATTTCCATCTCTATTTCTCATTTTATTCCTATCTCCATTACCACATTAGAAATCGAAATAGAAACATCTAGACATACAATTAGTCAGTATGTTGATGATCACAAGTTATTTAATTGATTGAGTCAACTAGTGGAAAAAGCCTACATGTCAACTACGGAATTTGTCCAAGGGTACTGAGGTGCGAATTGACCATAAGACCTAGTTTTCAATGATTGTTTTTTGACATGTGTGCTCTTTGACTACTTGTTAACTCTCTCTGTACATAATTGGTTTCATTAAAAGAGTCAATTTCAATTTCTCTTCAATGTCACCTTCATATTTTGTCACATTGATTTCTTTGGACATCTCAATTTTTAATGAGCTTATTTTAAAGTTCATGTGATTTTCAAACACATTGATTTTAGTGTACATCTCAGTTCTAATTCTATTTCAGTTTTGTTCAATTTCTAGCGCATTAATTTCAATGTACGTGTGAAATTTTAACACATTGATTTCATGTACATTGCAATTTTTATTTTTATTTCAATTTGATTTTAACGTACATGTCAATTTCTATGACAATTCCTACGTGTACATGTTAATTTGAATTTATATTCTATTCAATGTTAACTTCAATTTCAAATTTCTATTTCCATTTCTATTTCATATTTTATTTCTATCTCCATTACCACATTAGAAATTGAAATAGAAACATCTAGACATACAATTACTCAGTACATTGATGATCACAAGTTATTTAATTGATTGAGTTAACGAGTGGAAAAAGTCTGCATGTCAACTATGGAATTTGTCCAAGGGTACTGAGGTGCGAATTGGCCATAAGACCTAGTTTTCAATGATCGTCTTCTGACATGTGCGCTCTTTGACTACTTGTTAACTCTCTTTGTACATAATTGGTTTCATTAAAAGACTGAATTTGAATTTCTCTTCATTGTCACCTTCAAATTTTGTCCCAGTGATTTCTTTGGACATCTCAATTTTTAATGAGCTTATTTTAAAGTTCATCTGATTTTCAAACACATTGATTTTAGTGTACATCTCAGTTCTAATTCTATTTCAATTTTGTTCAATTTCTAGCACATTGATTTCAATATACGTTTGGAATTTTAACACATTGATTTCATGTACATTGCAATTTTTATTTTTATTTCCATTTGATTTTAACGTACATGTCAATTTCTATGACAATTCCTGCATGTACATGTTAATTTGTATTTATATTCTATTCAATGTCAATTTCAATTTCAAATTTCTATTTCCATTTCTATTTCTTATTTTATTCCTATCTCCATTACCACATTAGAAATCGAAATAGAAACATCTAGACATACAATTACTCAGTACGTTGATGATCACAAGTTATTTAATTGATTGAGTAAACTAGTGGAAAAAGTCTACATGTCAACTATGGAATTTGTCCAACGGTACTGAGGTGCAAATTGACCATAAGACCTAGTTTTCAATGATTGTTTTCTGACATGTGTGCTATTTGACTACTTGTTAACTCTCCCTGCACATAATTGGTTTCATTAAAAGAGACAATTTCAATTTCTCTTCAATGTCACCTTGATATTTTGTCACATTGATTTCTTTGGACATCTCAATTTTTAATGAGATTATTTTAAAGTTCATGTGATTTTCAAACACATTGACTTTAGTGTACATCTCAGTTCTAATTCTATTTCAGTTTTGTTCAATTTCTAGCGCATTGATTTCAATGTACGTTTGAAATTTTAACACATTGATTTCATGTACATTGCGATTTTTATTTTTATTTCCATTTGATTTTAACGTACATGTCAATTTCTATGACAATTCCTACGTGTACATATTAATTTGTATTTATATTCTATTCAATGTCAATTTCAATTTCAAATTTCTATTTCTTATTTTATTTCTATCTCCATTACCACATTAGAAATCGAAATAGAAACATCTAGACATACAATTACTCAGTACATTGATGATCACAAGTTATTTAATTGATTGAGTTAACAAGTGGAAAAAATCTGCATGTCAACTACGGAATTTGTCCAAGGGTACCAAGGTGCGAATTGACCATAAGACCTAGTTTTCAATGATCGTTTTCTGACATGTGTGCTCTTTGACTACTTGTTAACTCTCTGTGCATAATTGGTTTCAGTAAAAGAGTCAATTTCAATTTCTCTTCAATGTCACCTTCATATTTTGTCACATTGATTTCTTTGGACATCTCAATTTTTAATGAGCTTATTTTAAAGTTCATGTGATTTTCAAACACATTGATTTAAGTGTACATCTCAGTTCTAATTCTATTTCAGTTTTGTTCTATTTGTAGCACATTGATTTCATTGTACATGTGAAAGTTTAACACATTGATTTCATGTACATTGCAATTTTTAATTTTATTTCAATTTGATTTTAACGTACATGTCAATTTCTATGACAATTCCTACATGTACATGTTTATTTGTATTTATATTCTATTCAATGTCAATTTCAATTTCAAATTTGTATTTCCATTTGTATTTCTTATTTTATTTCTATCTCTATTACCACAGTAGAAATCAAAATGGAAACATCTAGACATACAATTACTCAGTACATTGATGATCGCAAGTTATTTAATTGATTGAGTTAACGAGTGGAAAACGTCTGCATGTCAACTACAGAATTTGTCCAAGGGTAATGAGGTGCGAATTGACCATAAGACCTAGTTTTCAATGATCGTTTTCTGACATGTGTGCTCTTTGACTACTTGTTAAATCTCTCTGAGCATAATTGGTTTCATTAAAAGAGTCAATTTCAATTTCTCTTCAATGTCACCTTCATATTTTGTCACATTGATTTCTTTGGACATCTCAATTTTTAATTAGCTCATTTTAAAGTTCATGTGATTTTCAAACACATTGATTTTAGTGTACATCTCAGTTCTAATTCTATTTCAGTTTTTTTCAATTTGTAGCACATTGATTTCATTGTACGCGTGAAATTGTGACACATTGATTTCATGTACATTGCAATTTTTAATTTTATTTCAATTTAATTTTAACGTAAATGTCAATTTCTATGACAATTCTTACATGTTAATTTGTATTTATATTCTATTCAATGTCAATTTAAATTTCAAATTTCTATTTCCATTTCTATTTCTAATTTTATTCCTATCTCCATTACCACATTAGAAATCGAAATAGAAACATCTAGACATACAATTACTCAGTACGTTGATGATCACAAGTTATTTAATTGATTGAGTCAACTAGTGGAAAAGGTCTACATGTCAACTACGGAATTTGTCCAAAGGTACTAAGGTGCGAATTGACCATAAGACCTAGTTTTCAAAGATTGTTTTCGTACATGTGTGCTCTTTGACTACTTGTTAATTCTCTCTGCACATAATTGGTGTCATTAAAAGAGTCAATTTCAATTTCTCTTCAATGTCAATTTATATTTTGTCACATTGATTTCTTTGGACATCTCAATTTTTAATGAGTTTATTTTAAAGTTCATGTGATTTTCAAACACATTGATTTTAGTGTACATCTCAGTTCTAATTCTATCTCAATTTTGTTCAATTTCTAGCGCATTGATTTCAATGGACATGTGAAATTTTAACACATTGATTTCATGTGCATTGCAATTTTTATTTTTATTTTAATTTGATTTTAACGTTCATGTCAATTTCTATGACAATTCGTACATTTACATGTTAATTTCTAGCGCATTGATTCCAATGTACGTGTGAAATTTTAACACATTGATTTCATGTGCATTGCAATTTTTATTTTTATTTCAATTAGATTTTAACATACATGTCAATTTCTATGACAATTCCTACATGTACGTGTTAATTTGTATTTATATTCTATTCAATGTTAACATCAATTTCAAAGTTCTATTTCCATTTCTATTTCATATTTTATTTCTATCTCCATTACCACATTAGAAATTGAAATAAAAACATCTAGACATACAATTACTCAGTACATTGATGATCACAAGTTATTTAATTGATTGAGTTAATGAGGGGAAAAAGTCTGCATGTCAACTACGGAATTTGTCCAAGGGTATTGAGGTGTGAATTGGTCATAAGACCTAGTTTTCAATGATTGTCTTCTGACATGTGCAATCTTTGACTACTTGTTAACTCTCTTTGTACATAGTTGGTTTCATTAAAAGAGTCAATTTCAATTTCTCTTCATTAACACCATCATATTTTGTCCCAGTGATTTCTTTGGACATCTCAATTTTTAATGAGCTTATTTTAAAGTTCATGTGATTTTCAAACACATTGATTTTAGTGTACATCTCAGTTCTAATTCTATTTCAGTTTGAAATTTTAACACATTGATTTCATGTACATTGCAATTTTTATTTTTATTTCCATTTGATTTTAACGTACATGTCAATTTCTATGGCAATTCCTACGTGTACATGTTAAATTGGATTTAAATTCTATTTAATGTTAACTTCAATTTCAAATTTCTATTTCCATTTCTATATCATATTTTATTTCCATCTCCATTACCACATTAGAAATCGAAATAGAAACATCTAGAGATACAATTACTCAGTACATTGATGATCACAAGTAATTTAATTGATTGAGTTAACAAGTGGAAAAAGTCTGCATGTCAACTATGGAATTTGTCCAAGGGTACTGAGGTGCGAATTGGCCATAAGACCTAGTTTTCAATGATCGTCTTCTGACATGTGCACTCTTTGACTACTTGTTAACTCTTTTTGCACATAATTGGTTTGATTAAAAGACTGAATTTCAATTTCTCTTCATTGTCACCTTCAAATTTTGTCCCAGTGATTTCTTTGGACATCTCAATTTTTGTAAGAAAATCTTCGGCAAAATCACATAACGAATCTTTTGTCGACGCGTTTCGAACCAACCAGTGTGGTTCATCGTCAGGACAAGTTGAAAACCAATCTAGCTTTAGCGTGATTAAATAGAGTGTGCAGAGATCCCAACAGCTACATTCCTAACGGCTAATTTGACCAAGAGACCCTGGTCAAACTACAAACAGTCAATTAATATTTCTCGAAAAAGCTATAATCAGGTAAATATTTGGTAAATTTTAGGTGTAATATTCTTATTTTAATTAAGAGGGTTATTATATCCATAATATATTTTATTTATTCATATTTAATTATTATTCAACGAAAGGTAATCAAACCCTATTATTCTAAGAATTTAGTTATACTAGATAGACGTGTGATAATTAATTAATGGTCTTACCAAAGACCATTAATTAATTATCACACGTCTATCTAGTATAACTAAATTCTTAGAATAATAGGGTTTGATTACCTTTCTTTGAATAATAATTAAATATGAATAAATAAAATATATTATGGATATAATAACCCTCTTAATTAAAATAAGAATATTACACCTAAAATTTACCAAATATTTACCTGATTATAGCTTTTTCGAGAAATATTAATTGACTGTTTGTAGTTTGACCAGGGTCTCTTGGTCAAATTAGCCGTTAGGAATGTAGCTGTTGGGATCTCTGCACACTCTATTTAATCACGCTAAAGCTAGATTGGTTTTCAACTTGTCCTGACGATGAACCACACTGGTTGGTTCGAAATGCGTCGACAAAAGATTCGTTATGTGATTTTGCCGAAGATTTTCTTACAATATTATGGATCACAGAAGTCTAAATATCTCAATTTTTAATGAGCTTATTTCATGTGATTTTCAAACACATTGATTTTAGTGTACATCTCAGTTCTAATTCTATTTCAGTTTTGTTCAATTTCTAGCGCATTGATTTCAATGTACGTTTGAAATTTTAACACATTGATTTCATGTACATTGCAATTTTTATTTTTATTTCCATTTGATTTTAACGTACATGTCAATTTCTATGACAATTCCTAAACGTACATGTTAATTTGTATTTATATTCTATTCAATTTCAATTTCAATTTCAAATTTCTATTTCCATTTCTATTTCTTATTTTATTCCTATCTCCATTACCACATTAGAAATCAAAATAGAAACATCTAGACATACAATTACTCAGTACGTTGATGATCACAAGTTATTTAATTGATTGAGTAAACTAGTGGAAATAGTCTACATGTCAACTATGGAATTTGTCCAACGGTACTGAGGTGCAAATTGACCATAAGACCTAGTTTCAATGATTGTTTTCTGTCATGTGTGCTATTTGACTACTTGTTAACTCCCCTTCACATAATTGGTTTCATTAAAAGATACAATTTCAATTTCTCTTCAATGTCACCTTGATATTTTGTCACATTGATTTCTTTGGACATATCAATTTTTAATGAGATTATTTTAAAGTTCATGTGATTGTCAAACACATTGACTTTAGTGTACATCTCAGTTCTAATTCAATTTCAATTTTGTTCAATTTCTAGCGCATTGATTTCAATGTACGTTTGAAATTTTAACACATTGATTTCATGTACATTGCAATTTTTAATTTTATTTCAATTTCATTTTAATGTACATGTCAATTTCTATGACAATTCCTACGTGTACATGTTAATTTGTATTTTTATTCTATTCAATGTGAACTTCAATTTCAAATTTCTATTTCCATTTCTATTTCTTATTTTATTTCTATCTCCATTACCACATTAGAAATCGAAATAGAAACATCTAGACATACAATTACTCAGTACATTGATGATCACAAGTTATTTAATTGATTGAATTAACAAGTGGAAAAAATCTGCATGTCAACTACGGAATTTGTCCAAGGGTACCAAGGTGCGAATTGACTATAAGACCTAGTTTTCAATGATCGTTTTCTGACATGTGTGCTCTTTGACTACTTATTAACTCTCTGTGCATAATTGGTTTCATTAAAAGAGTCAATTTCAATTTCTCTTCAATGTCACCTTCATATTTTGTCACATTGATTTCTTTGGACATCTCAATTTTTAATGAGCTTATTTTAAAGTTCATGTGATTTTCAAACACATTGATTTAAGTGTACATCTCAGTTCTAATTCTATTTTAGTTTTTTTCTATTTGTAGCACATTGATTTCATTGTACGTGTGAAATTTTAACTCATTGATTTCATTGTACGTGTGAAATTTTAACACATTGATTTCATGTACATTGCAATTTTTAATTTTATTTCAATTTGATTTTAACGTACATGTCAATTTCTATGACAATTCCTACATGTACATGTTAATTTGTATTTATATTCTATTCAATGTCAATTTCAATTTCAAATTTCTATTTCCATTTCTATTTCTTATTTTATTTCTATCTCTATTACCACATTAGAAATCGAAATAGAAACATCTAGACATACAATTACTTAGTACATTGATGATCACAAGTTATTTAATTGACTGAGTTAACGAGTGGAAAAAGTCTGCATGTCAACTACAGAATTTGTCCAAGGGTACTAAGGTGTGAATTGACCATAAGAGCTAGTTTTCAATGATCGTTTTCTAACATGTGTGCTCTTTGACTACTTGTTAACTCTCTCTGATCATAATTGGTTTCATTAAAAGAGTCAATTTCAATTTCTCTTCAATGTCACCTTCATATTTTGTCACATTGATTTCTTTGGAAATCTCAATTTTTAATGAGTTTATTTTAAAGTTCATGTGATTTTCAAACACATTGATTTTAGTGTACATATCAGTTCTAATTCTATCTCAATTTTGTTCAATTTCTAGCACATTGATTTCAATGGACATGTGAAATTTTAACACATTGATTTCATATGCATTGCAATTTTTATTTTAATTTTAATTTGATTTTAACGTTCATGTCAATTTCTATGACAATTCGTACATTTACATGTTAATTTCTAGCGCATTGATTCCAATGTACGTGTGCAATTTTAACACATTAATTTCATGTGAATTGCAATTTTTATTTTTATTTCAATTAGATTTTAACATACATGTCAATTTCTATGACAATTCCTACATGTACGTGTTAATTTGTATTTATATTCTATTCAATGTTAACATCAATTTCAAAGTTCTATTTCCATTTCTATTTCATATTTTATTTCTATCTCCATTACCACATTAGAAATTGAAATAAAAACATCTAGACATACAATTACTCAGTACATTGATGATCACAAGTTATTTAATTGATTGAGTTAACGAGTGGAAAAAGTCTGCATGTCAACTACGGAATTTTTCCAAGGGTACTGAGGTGCGAATTGGTCATAAGGCCTAGTTTTCAATGATCGTCTTCTGACATGTGCACTCTTTGACTACTTGTTAACTCTCTTTGTACATAGTTGGTTTCATTAAAAGAGTCAATTTCAATTTCTCTTCATTGTCACCTTCATATTTTGTCCCAGTGATTTCTTTGGACATCTCAATTTTTAATGAGCTTATTTTAAAGTTCATGTGATTTTCAAACACATTGATTTTAGTGTACATCTCAGTTCTAATTCTATTTCAGTTTGAAATTTTAACACATTGATTTCATGTACATTGCATTTTTTATTTTTATTTCCATTTGATTTTATTGTACATGTCAATTTCTATGGCAATTCCTACGTGTACATGTTAAATTGAATTTATATTCTATTCAATGTTAACTTATATTTCAAATTTCTATTTCCATTTCTATTTCATATTTTATTTCTATCTCCATTACCACATTAGAAATTGAAATAGAAACATCTAGACATACAATTACTCAGTACATTGATGATCACAAGTAATTTACTTGATTGAGTTAACGAGTGGAAAAAGTCTGCATGTCAACTATGGAATTTGTCCAAGGGTATTGAGGTGCGAATTGGCCATAAGACCTAGTTTTCAATGATCGTCTTCTGACATGTGCACTCTTTGACTTCTTGTTAACTCTCTTTGTACATAATTGGTTTCACTAAGACTGAATTTCAATTTCTCTTCATTGTCACCTTCAAATTTTGTCCCAGTGATTTCTTTGGACATCTCAATTTTTAATGAGCTTATTTTAAAGTTCATGTGATTTTCAAACACATTGATTTTAGTGTACATCTCAGTTCTAATTCTATTTCAGTTTTGTTCAATGTACGTTTGAAATTTTAACACATTGATTTCATGTACATTGCAATTTTTATTTTTATTTCCATTTGATTTTAACGTACATGTCAATTTCTATGACAATTCCTACATGTACATGTTAATTTGTATCTATATTCTATTCAATGTCAATTTCAATTTCAAATTTCTATTTCCATTTCTATTTCTTATTTTATTCCTGTCTCCATTACCACATTAGAAACCGAAATAGAAACATCTAGACGTATAATTACTCAGTACGTTGATGATCACAAGTTATTTAATTGATTGAGTAAACTAGTGGAAAAAGTCTACATGTCAACTATGGAATTTGTCCAACCGTACTGAGGTGCAAATTGACCATAAGACCTAGTTTTCAATGATTTTTTTCTGACATGTGTGCTATTTGACTACTTGTTAACTCTCCCTGCAATTAATTGGTTTCATTAAAAGAGACAATTTCAATTTCTCTTCAATGTCACCTTGATATTTTGTCACATTGATTTATTTGGACATCTCAATTTTTAATGAGATTATTTTAAATTTCATATGATTTTCAAACACATTGACTTTAGTGTACATCTCAGTTCTAATTCTATTTCAGTTTTGTTCAATTTCTAGTGCATTGATTTCAATGTACGTTTGAAATATTAACACATTGATTTCATGTACATTGCAATTTTTATTTTTATTTCCATTTGATTTGAACGTACATGTCAATTTCTATGACAATTCCTGTGTGTACATATTAATTTGTATTTATATTCTATTCAATGTCAATTTCAATTTCAAATTTCTATTTCCATTTCTATTTCTTATTTTATTTCTATCTTCATTACCACATTATAAATCGAAATAGAAACATCTAGACATACAATTACTCAGTACATTGATGATCACAAGTTATTTAATTGATTGAGTTCACAAGTGGAAAAAGTCTGCATGTCAACTACAGAATTTGTCCAAGGGTACCAAGGTGCGAATTGACCATAAGACCTAGTTTTCAATGATTGTTTTCTGACATGTGTGCTCTTTGACTACTTGTTAACTCTCTGTGCATAATTGGTGTCAGTAAAAGAGTTAATTTCAATTTCTCTTCAATGTCACCTTCATATTTTGTCACATTGATTTCTTTGGACATCTCAATTTTTAATGAGCTTATTTTAAAGTTCATGTGATTTTCAAACACATTGATTTTAGTGTACATCTCAGTTCTAATTCTATTTCAGTTTTGTTCAATTTGTAGCACATTGATTTCATTGTATGTGTGAAATTTTAACACATTGATTTCATGTACATTGCAATTTTTAATTTTATTTCAATTTGATTTTAACGTACATGTCAATTTCTATGACAATTCCTACATGTACATGTTAATTTGTATTTATATTCTATTCAATGTCAATTTCAATTTCAAATTTGTATTTCCATTTGTATTTCTTATTTTATTTTTATCTCTATTACCACATTAGAAATCGAAATAGGAACATCTAGACATACAATTACTTGGTACGTTGATGATCACAAGTTATATAATTGATTGAGTTAACTAGTGGAAAATGTCTGCATGTCAACTACAGAATTTGTCCAAGGGTACTGAGGTGCGAATTGACCATAAGACCTAGTTTTCAATGATCGTTTTTTGACATGTGTGCTCTTTGACTACTTGTTAACTCTCTCTGAGCATAATTGGTTTCATTAAAAGAGTCAATTTCAATTTCTCTTCAATGTCACCTTCATATTTTGTCACATTGATTTCTTTGGACATCTCAATTTTTAATTAGCTTATTTTAAAGTTCATGTGATTTTCAAACACATTGATTTTAGTGTACATCTCAGTTCTAATTCTATTTCATTTTTGTTCAATTTGTAGCACATTGATTTCATTGTACGCGTGAAATTTTAACACATTGATTTCATGTACATTGCAATTTTTAATTTTATTTCAATTTAATTTTAACGTAAATGTCAATTTCTATGACATTCCTACATGTACATGTTAATTTGTATTTATATTCTATTCAATGTCAATTTCAATTTCAAATTTCTATTTCCATTTCTATTTCTAATTTTATTCCTATCTCCATTACCACATTAGAAATCGAAATAGAAACATCTAGACATACAATTACTCAGTACGTTGATGATCACAAGTTATTTAATTTATTGAGTCAACTAGTGGAAAAGGTCTACATGTCAACTACGGAATTTGTCCAAGGGTACTGAGGTGCGAATTGACCATAAGACCTAGTTTTCAAAGATTGTTTTCTTACATGTGTGCTCTTTGACTACTTGTTAATTCTCTCTGTACATAATTAGTTTCATTAAAAGAGTCAATTTCAATTTCTCTTCAATGTCACCTTCATATTTTGTCACATTGATTTCTTTGGACATCTCAATTTTTAATGAGTTTATTTTAAAGTTCATGTGATTTTCAAACACATTGATTTTAGTGTACATCTCAGTTCTAATTCTATCTCAATTTTGTCCAATTTCTAGCGCATTGATTTCAATGGACGTGTGAAATTTTAACACATTGATTTCATGTGCATTGCAATTTTTATTTTTATTTTAATTTTATTTTAACGTTCATGTCTATTTCTATGACAATTCGTACATTTACATGTTAGTTTCTGGCGCATTGATTCCAATGTACGTGTGGAATTTTAACACATTGATTTCATGTGCATTGCAATTTTTATTTTTATTTCAATTAGATTTTAACGTACATGTCAATTTCTATGACAATTCCTACATGTACGTGTTAATTTGTATTAATATTCTATTCAATGTTAACATCAATTTCAAAGTTCTATTTCCATTTCTATTTCATATTTTATTTCTATCTCCATTACCACATTAGAAATTGAAATAAAAACATCTAGACATACAACTACTAAGTACATTGATGATCACAAGTTATTTAATTGATTGAGTTAACGAGTGGAAAAACTCTGCATGTCAACTACGGAATTTGTCCAAGGGTACTGAGGTGCGAATTGGTCATAAGACCTAGTTTTCAATGATCGTCTTCTGACATGTGCACTCTTTGACTACTTGTTAACTCTCTTTGTACATAGTTGGTTTCATTAAAAGAGTCAATTTCAATTTCTCTTCATTGTCACCTTCATATTTTGTCCTAGTGATTTCTTTCGACATATCAAATTTTAATGAGCTTATTTTAAAGTTCATGTGATTTTCAAACACATTGATTTTAGTGTACATCTCAGTTCTAATTTTATTTCAATTTGAAATTTTAACACATTGATTTCATGTACATTGCAATTTTTATTTTTATTTCCATTTGATTTTAACGTACATGTCAATTTCTATGGCAATTCCTACATGTACATGTTAATTTGTATTTATATTCTATTCAATGTCAATTTCAATTTCAAATTTCTATTTCCATTTCTATTTCTTATTTTATTCCTATCTCCATTACCACATTAGAAATCGAAATAGAAACATCTAGACATACAATTACTCAGTACGTTGATGACCACAAGTTATTTAATTGATTGAGTTAACTAGTGGAAAAAGTCTACATGTCAACTATGGAATTTGTCCAAGGGTACTGAGGTGCAAATTGACCATAAGACCTAGTTTTCAATGATTGTTTTCTGACATGTGTGGTGTTTGACTACTTGTTAACTCTCCCTGCACATAATTGGTTTCATTAAAAGAGACAATTTCAATTTCTCTTCAATGTCACCTTCTTATTTTGTCACATTGATTTCTTTGGACATCTCAATTTTTAATGAGCTTATTTTAAAGTTCATGTGATTTTATAACACATTGATTTTAGTGTACATCTCAGTTCTAATTCTATTTCAGTTTTGTTCAATTTCTAGCGCATTGATTTCAATGTACGTTTGAAATTTTAACACATTGATTTCATGTACATTGCAATTTTTATTTTTATTTAAATTTGATTTTAACGTACATGTCAATTTCTATGACAATTCCTACATGTGCATGTTAAATGTATTTATATTCTATTCAATGTCAATTTCAATTTCAAATTTCTATTTCCATTTCTATTTCTTATTTTATTTCTATCTCCATTACCACATTAGAAATCGAAATAGAAACATCTAGACATACAATTACTCAGTACGTTTATGATCACAAGTTATTTAATTGATTGAGTCAACTAGTGGAAAAATTCTACATGTCAAGTACGAAATTTGTCCAAGGGTACTGACGTGGGAATTGACCATAAGACCTAGTTTTCAATGATCGTTTTCTGACATGTGTGCTGTTTGACTACTTGTTTACTCTCCCTGCACATAATTGGTTTCATTAAAGGAGACAATTTCAATTTCTCTTCAATGTCACCTTCATATTTTGTCACATTGATTTTAGTGTACATCTCAGTTCTAATTCTATTTCAGTTTTGTTCAATTTCTAGCACATTGATTTCAATGTACGTTTGAAATTTTAACACATTGATTTCATGTACATTGCAATTTTTAATTTTATTTCAATTTGATTTTAACGTACATGTTAATTTCTATGACAATTCCTACGTGTACATGTTAATTTGTATTTATATTCTATTCAATGTTAACTTCAATTTCAAATTTCTACTTCCATTGCTATTTCTTATTTTATTCCTATCTCCATTACCACATTAGAAATTGAAATAGAAACATCTAGACATACAATTACTCAGTACATTGATGATCACAAGTTATTTAATTGATTGAGTTAACTAGTGGAAAAGGTCTGCATGTCAACTACGGAATTTGTCCAAGGGTACTGAGGTGCGAATTGACCATAAGACCTAGTTTTCAATGATCATTTTCTGACATGTGCGCTCTTTGACTACTTGTTAACTCTCTTTGTACATAATTGGTTTCATTAAAAGAGTCGATTTCAATTTCTCCTCATTGTCACCTTCATATTTTGTCCCAGTGATTTCTTTAGACATCTCAATTTTTAATGAGCTTATTTTAAAGTTCATGTGATTTTCAAACACATTGACTTTAGTGTACATCTCAGTTCTAATTCTATTTCAGTTTTGTTCAATTTCTAGCGCATTGATTTCAATGTACGTTTGAAATTTTAACACATTGATTTCATGTACATTGCGATTTTTATTTTTATTTCCATTTGATTTTAATGTACATATCAATTTCTATTACAATTCCGACATGTACATATTAATTTGTATTTATATTCTATTCAATGTCAATTTCAATTTCAAATTTCTATTTCAATTTCTATTTCTATCTCCATTACCACATTAGAAATCGAAATAGAAACATCTAGACATACAATTACTCAGTACGTTGATGATCACAAGTTATTTAATTGATTGAGTTAACTAGTGGAAAAAGTCCACATGTCAACTATGCAATTTGTCCAAGGGTACTGAGGTGCAAATTGACCATAAGACCTAGTTTTCAATGATTTTTTTCTGACTTGTGTGTTGTTTGACTACCTGTTAACTCTCCGTGCACATAATTGGTTTCATTAAAAGAGACAATTTCAATTTCTCTTCAATGTCACCTTCATATTTTGTCACATTGATATCTTTGGACATCTCAATTTTGAATGAGCTTATATTAAAGTTCATGTGATTTTCAAACACATTGATTTTAGTGTAAATCTCAGTTCTAATTCTATTTTAGTTTGCGAGAGATTTTTTGGCGAAAATCACATGATAAACCATTTGTCGACGTGTTTCGAACCAACCAGTGTGGTTCATCATCAGGACAAGTTGAAGAAACAGATCCAGCTAAGCATGTTAAATAGTTTGTGCAGAGACTCCAATGACTAAATCGGACCACAGCTAATTTTGACCTACGGACCCAAGTCAAATTAATAATCATTAATTTAATATTATTATTATTTTTAATATTAATACAATTTTTTTTAATATATATATATATATATATATATATATATATATATATATATATATATATATATATATATATATATATATATATATATAAGTTATGATATTAGGTTGTTAATAAATAAAATACTTATAGTGGTTAGTTTAAGATAATACACTTATTTATTTAAATTATTTACTAAATATTGTTAATATAAAACATAAATATATATAATAATATGTTGTTAAGGATTTTTCGATGGTTATCTTAAAAAGTAATTTATTAATAATATATATATATATATATATATATATATATTAAAATCATAAAGTTAAGGATAAAATATAAATAATTTAAATGGTTAGTTAGAAAAGGTAATTTATTTAATTAAATTATTTATTATTATATTTAGTCATATAAGTAATTTTTAGTTTAATTAAATTATTTATTAAATATAATTAATATTATATTAGTAATATAGTCTTGATATTAATATATTATTAATATTAGTAGTCAAAATATTGTTATTAATTATTATTATTATTTTTATTTATGGAAATAAGTAAAATTAGGTCAAATATATAGATAAATAAAATACTTTTAATGGTTAGTTATAAAAAACTTTAATTTACTTTAATTTATTTAAATTATATATATATATATATATATATATATATATATATATATATATACATATATATACATATATATACATATATATACATATATACATACATATATACATACATATATATATATATATATATATATATATATATATATATATATATATATATTAAAGTTATAATATTCGGTTATCAAGATAAAAGTAAGGTAAAAGATAATTGAAAAAATAATATAAAATAAATAAATTTAAGTGAAAAAAATACCCTTAGGGGAACAATCCCTTAAAATAAAATAAAATAAATAAAAATAATTTAAAAAATTATTAATAAATAATTAAATTTTAAATAAAATAATTAAAAATAGTAAGTTAAATTAGAAAAACCAGGGCTATTTTTATATAAATGAATATAAAACAAAGTGATGGTCTGAATGAAAAATTAAAATAAATAAATAAATAATCATAATAATAATAATAATAATAAATTTAAAAAAAAAAAAATAAAAAAATAAAAATCAAAATCAAATAAACTAAAAAAAAAAAAACTACTAGGACGAGAGTGCTGGGACCCAACACCGACTGATTTTCAACCTAATATCATAACTTTAATTTATATATATATATATATATATATATATATATATGATGATGATGATGATGATGATGGTGGTGGTGGTGGTTAACGTCCGCTGAGACCAAATAATGGTCTATCGGACCTAAATAAACAAATTATCTATTTTGATTTAAGATTTTATTCCTATGCTCAAAAAGCTTGGAGAGAAGCCTCCCAAGCTCACTATAATTTTGACATTGTAAAAGGCTAGGAAGGTCAGTATTGTAACAAAGATTGTGAAACTGAGATCTAATGTGGTTATACGCAGGGAACTCTAAGAGGAAGTGGTTTTCATCCTCGATGTTCCTATTCTTACATATATGGCAGATCCTTTCCATCCATGGCGTTTTAGGAACTGCCCAACGACCTGTTTCAATATGGAGCTCATGATAATTCGTTCTAATCTTTGCTATATTAATTTTCTTCTTTGAGCTAGTTAAAATAGAGAGATACTTTTGATCTTCTAGGGTGGGGTTGATGACCTTCTTATAATAACTTAATTTTCTTGTAGCCGCTAAGTCTTTCTCACACCACATTTTTTCTTTGAACTTAGAAGTAACAATATCTTTAATGTTATTTATGTTTTGCAATGCATTATTTTCGTTGATCTCCCAATAGTTTAACCAGGCCCTTGTGTCTTTATGTCACCCTCGATTGAGCCTTAGGTGGTTTTGGCTAGAATTTAAAGCTAGCTTAGGAAGTCTATGATCGTTTATGTTACTGATTTTGTGCTTGTACAACAGAAACCTAAGCATAGCTAGGCTCTCAATAGGGGAAAGACCTGCTTCTATAAGGAGAATAGGATAGGGTGTATTACTTTTAATTTTCAGGTTATAAGTTATAAAACGCTTCTAGATTTTCTCAATCTTTCTCCATGATTCTCTGGAGATGCTGCAACCCCAAACCTCACAACCATATAAGATAATAGGAGTGACTAAAGTTTCAAAGAGGAACTTCTTTTTATCCCACATTACAAGGTTTGCAATTTTACAATTATTTTCAAGACCATAGTAAGCTTTCCACCCCCCATTAATCCTTTTCTCAATGCTATGGTTCCAGTTGAGCTTGTGATGAATATCAATTCCTAGGTACTTGTAAGAATACACTTCCTCCAAGTTATTATTGTCATACATAAAATTAGCATAAGTGTCCTTCTTGGATTTGATAATCATAACTTTTTTTTTGTCAGTGTTAACAGTCATACCCATGGTAGAGCATAAATCCTTAAGAAGCCTGAGTTGCTTATTAAGATCAGATGGGCACCTTGCCAAAAGAACAATATCGTCAGCATAAAGAAGAAGGATGACGACTATCCCAGCTAAGATCGTGCCATCACATCCTGCTTCCTCTAAATAGCCTTCGAGCTTATTGATGTAAATGCCAAATAGGGTAGGGGAGAGGGGGCAACCTTGTTTAACTCCGATGTTACACTTAATATCTTTCGACCACCCTTCATTGCTCTTTAGCTTGGCAATTACATTCTCGTATAACCTTATAGCGGCGACTCTCAACTCGAGAGGAACCTTTAGCTCTTCTAATCTATTCCAAAGGTTGGATCTAGGAACCGTATCGAAAGCCTAAAGTCCACAAAGCAACAAAATAAATTGGATTTATCATTACGACATTCCTCCGCAATGATCCTAAGCGTAACAAGGTGGTTTGTTGTTGAGTGATGTCTTCTGAAACCTGCTTGGCCTTTAGCCCGCTTACCTTCACTTTCAAGCCATATGCTTAACTTTTTTTCCAAAATACTACCATATAACTTGGCTAAGAGAGGGCTGATCATAATTGTTCGATAATTAGAGGGGTTATTTGTATCCCCACTTTTAAAAATAGGGATAATGAGGCTCTCAGTCCAAGTTTTAGGGAACCCTTGCTTGACTGCTTGATTGAAAAGCTTGTGGATGTGGGGGATGAGGACAGGACCTCCAATTTTTAAGATTTCTTCTTGGTAACCTTCAATGTCCTTAGCTTTCCCATTAGCGAGGCGATTAACCCCAAACTTAATGTCTTCTAAAGAGAAAACTTCTTTTGTTGTGAGAAGGGTTTCCAAATTATCCATGACATTTGGAGATTCATAAAGCTTTTTAAGATAGGAATTCCAATCGCAAAGAGCAATTTTATTATTATCCTTAGTCTTCCTAGTTAGAATCTGCCTCCAAAATTTCTTAGGAGCTACCTTAGAGAGGTGTAAGAGATTCTCCTGTCTTTGACGAATGTACTGCTTATATATATATTATAAGTATTTTATTTATTAACAACCTAATATCATAACTGTAATATATAAGTATTTATAGGTTGTTATAAGTATTTTATTTATTAACAACCTAATATCATAACTTTAATATATATATATATATATATATATATATATATATATATATATATATATATATATATATATATATATATATATATTAAAAAAAATGTACTAATATTAAAAATAATAATAATATTGACTTGGGTCCGTAGGTCAAAATTAGCCATGGGCCGATTTAGCCGTTGGAGTCTCTGCACAAACTATTTAACATGCTTAGCTGGATCTGTTTCTTAAACTTGTCCTGATGATGAACCACACTGGTTGGTTCGAAACACGTCGACAAATGGTTTATCATATGATTTTCGCCGAAAAATCTCTCGCAAACTTGTTATGGATCACAGAAGCCTCAACTCTATTTAGTTTGTTCAATTTCTAGCGCATTGATTTCAATGTACGTTTGAAATTTTAACACATTGATTTCATGTACATTGTAATTTTTATTTTTATTTCCATTTGATTTTAACGTACATGTAAATTTCTATGACAATTCCTACATGTACATGTTAATTTGTATTTATATTCTATTCAATGTCAATTTCAATTTCAAATTTGTATTTCCATTTGTATTTCTTATTTTATTTCTATCTCTATTACCACATTAGAAATCGAAATAGAAACATCTAGACGTACAATTACTCAGTACATTGATGATCACAAGTTATTTAATTGGTTGAGTTAACGAGTGGAAAAACTCTGCATGTCAACTACAGAATTTGTCCAAGGGTACTGAGGTGCGAATTGACCATAAGAGCTAGTTTTCAATGATCGTTTTCTAGCATGTGTGCTCTTTGACTACTTGTTAACTCTCTCTTATCATAATTGGTTTCATTAAAAGAGTCAATTTCAATTTCTCTTCAATGTCACCTTCATATTTTGTCACGTTGATTTCTTTGGACATCTCAATTTTTAATTAGCTTATTTTAAAGTTCATGTGATTTTCAAACACATTGATTTTAGTGTACATCTCAGTTCTAATTCTATTTCAGTTTTGTTCAATTTCTAGCCCATTGATTTCAATGTACATTTGAAATTTTAAAACATTGATTTCATGTACATTGCAATTTTTAATTTTATTTCAATTTGATTTTAACGTACATGTCAATTTCTATGACAATTCCTACATGTACATTTTAATTTGTATTTATATTCTATTCAATGTCAATTTCAAATTCAAATTTGTATTTCCATTTCTATTTCTTATTTTATTCCTATGTCCATTACCACATTAGAAATCGTAATAGAAACATCTAGACATACAATTACTCAGTACGTTGATGATCACAAGTTATTTAATTGATTGAGTTAACTAGTGGAAAAAGTCTACATGTCAACTATGGAATTTGTCCAAGGGTACTGAGGTGCAAATTGACCATAAGACCTAGTTTTCAATGATTTTTTTCTGACATGTGTGCTGTTTGACTACTTGTTAACTCTCCGTGCACATAATTGGTTTCATTAAAAGAGACAATTTCAATTTCTCTTCAATGTCACCTTCATATTTTGTCACATTGATTTCTTTGGACATCTCCATTTTTAATGAGTTTATTTTAAAGTTCATGTGATTTTCAAACACATTGATTTTAGTGTACATCTCAGTTTTGTTCAATTTCTAGCGCATTGATTTCAATGTACGTGTGAAATTTTAACACATTGATTTCATGTGCATTGCAATTTTTATTTTTATTTCAATTTGATTTTAACATTCATGTCAATTTCTATGACAGTTCGTACATGTACATGTTAATTTTTAGCACATTGATACCAATGTACGTGTGAAATTTCAACTACCGAATTTGTGCAAGGGTACTGAGGTGTGAATTGACCATATGTCCTAGTTTTCAATGATCGTTTTCTGACATGTGTGCACTTGTTAACTTTCTCTATACATAATTGGTTTCACTAAAAGATTCGATTTCAATTTTTCTTCAATGTCACTTTGATATTTTTTCACAGTGATTTCTTTGGAAATCTCAAATTTTTAATGAGCTTATTTTAAAGTTCATGTGATTTTCAAACACATTGATTTTAGCATACATATTAGTTCTAATTCTATTTCAGTTTTTTTCAATTTCTACCGCATTCATTTCAATGTACGTGTGAAATTTTAACACATTGATTTCATGTACATTGCAATTTTAATTTTTATTTCAATTTGATTTTAACTTACATGTCAATTTCTATGACAATTCCAACATGTACATGTTAATTTGTATTTATATTCTATTCAATGTCAATTTCAATTTCAAATTTGTATTTCGATTTCTATTTCTTATTTTATTTCTATCTCCATTCCCAGATTATAAATTGAAATAGAAACATCTAGACATACAATTACTTAATACATTGATGATCACAAGTTATTTAATTGATTGAGTTAACGAGTGGAAAAAGTCTACATGTCAACTACGGAATTTGTCTAAGGGTACTGAGGTGCGAATTGACCATAAGACCTAGTTTTCAATGATCGTTTTCTGACATGTGTGCCCTTTGACTACTTGTTAACTCTCTCTGTGCATAATTGGTTTCATTAAAAGAGTCATTTTCAATTTCTCTTCAATGTCACCTTCATATTTTGTCACATTGATTTCTTTGGACATCTCAATTTTTAATGAGCTTATTTTAAAGTTCATGTGATTTTCAAACACATTGATTTTGGTGTACATCTCAGTTCTAATTCTATTTCTATTTTGTTCAATTTGTAGCACATTGATTTCATTGTACGCGTGAAACTTTAACACATTGATTTCATGTACATTGTAATTTTTTAATTTTATTTCAATTTTATTTTAACGTACATGTCAATTTCTATGATTATTCCTACATGTACATGTTAATTTGTATTTATTTTCTATTCAATGCCAATTTCAATTTCAAATTTCTATTTCCATTTCTATTTCTCATTTTACTCCTATCTCCATTACCACGTTAGAAATCGAAATAGAAACATCTAGACATACAATTACTCAGTACGTTGATGATCACAAGCTATTCAATTGATTGAGTCAAGTAGTGGAAAAGCTCTACATGTCAACTACGGAATTTGTCCAAGGGTACTGAGGTGTGAATTGACCACAAGACCTAGTCTTCAATGATCGTTTTCTGACATGTGTGCTCTTTGACTACTTGTTAACTTTCTCTGTACATAATTGGTTTCACTAAAAGATTCAATTTCAATTTCTCTTCAATGTCACTTTCATATTTTGTCACAGTGATTTCTTTGGACATCTCAATTTTTAATGAGCTTATTTTAAAGTTCATGTGATTTTCAAACACATTGATTTTAATGTACATCTCAGTTCTAATTCTATTTCAGTTTTGTTCAATTTCATGCGCATTGATTTCAATGTACGTGTGAAATTTTAACACATTGATATCATGTACATTGCAATTTTTATTTTTATTTCAATTGATTTTAACGTACATGTCAATTTCTATGACAATTCCTGCATGTACATGTTAATTTGTATTTATATTCTATTTAATGTCAATTTCCATTTCAAATTTGTATTTCCATTTGTATTTCTTATTTTATTTCTATCTCCGTTACCACATTAGAAATCGAATTAGAAACATACAGACATACAATTACTCAGTACATTGATGATCAAAAGTTATTTAATTGGTTGAGTTAACGAGTGGAAAAACTCTGCATGTCAACTACGAAATTTGTCCAAGGGTACTGAGGTGTGAATTGACCATAAGACCTAATTTTCAATGATTGTTTTCTAACATGTGTGCCCTTTGACTACTTGTTAATTCTCTCTTTGCATAATTGGTTTCACTAAAAGAGTCAATTTCAATTTCTCTTCAATGTCACCTTCATATTTTGTCACATTGATTTCTTTGGACGTCTCAATTTTTAATGAGCTTATTTTAAAGTTCATGTGATTTTCAAACACATTGATTTTAGTGTACATCTCAGTTCTAATTCTATTTCAGTTTTGTTCAATTTCTAGCGCATTGACTTCAACGTATGTGTGAAATTTTAACACATTGATTTCATGTACATTGCAATTTTTTTTTTTTATTTCAATTTTTTTTTAACGTACATGTCAATTTCTATGACAATTCCTACGTGTACATGTTAATTTGTATTTATGTTCTATTCATTGTCAATTTCAATTTCAAATTTGTATTTCCATTTCTATTTCTTATTATATTTCTATCTCCATTCCCATATTAGAATTCGAAATAAAACATCTAGACGTACAATTACTCAAGACATTGATGATCACAAGTTATTTAATTGACTGAGTTAACGAGTAGAGAAAGTCTGCATGTCAAATACGGAATTTGTCCATGGGTACTAAGGTGTGAATTGACCATAAGACCTAGTTTTCAATGATCGTTTTCTGACATATGTGCTCTTTGACTACTTGTTAACTCTCTCTGTGCATAATTGGTTTCACTAAAAGAGCCAATTTCAATTTCTCTTCAATGTCACCTTCATATTTTGTCACATTGATTTTTTGGACATCTCAATTTTTAATGAGCTTATTTTAAAGTTCATGTGATTTTTGATTTGAATTTATATTTTATTCAATGTTAACTTCAATTGAAAATTTCTATTTCCATTTCTGTTTCATATTTTATTTCTATCTCCATTACCGCATTAGAAATTGAAATAGAAACATCTAGACATACAATTACTCTGTACATTGATGATCACAAGTTATTTAATTGATTAAGATAACGAGCGGAAAAAGTCTGCATGTCAACTACAGAATTTGTCCAAGGGTACTGAGGTGTGAGTTGACCATAAGATCTAGTTTCCAATCATCGTTTTCTGACATGTACGCTGTTTGACTACTTGTTAAATCTCTTCGTACATAATTGGTTTCATTAAAGGAGTCAATTTCAATTTCTCTTCATTGTCACCCTCGTATTTGTCGTAGTGATTTCTTTTGACATCTCAATTTTTAATGAGCTTATTTAAAAGTTCATGTGATTTTTAAACACATTGATTTTAGTGTTCATCTCAGTTCTAATTCTATTTCAGTTTTGTTCAATTTCTATCGCAATGATTTCAATGTACGTTTGAAATTTGAACACATTGATTTCATGTACATTGCAATTTTTATTTTTATTTCCATTTGATTTTAACGAACATGTCAATTTCTATGACAATTCCTACATGTACATGTTACTTTGTATTTATATTCTATTCGATGTCAATTTCAATTTCAAATTTCTATTTCCATTTCTATTTCTTATTTTATTCCTATCTCCATTACCACATTAGAAATCGAAATAGAAACATCTATACATACAATTACTCGGTACGTTGATGATCACAAGTTATATAATTGATTGAGTTAACTAGTGGAAAAAGTCTACATGTCAACTATGGAATTTGTCCAAGGGTATTGAGGTGGAAATTGACCATAAGACCTAGTTTTCAATGATTGTTTTCTGACATGTGTGCTGTTCGACTACTTGATAACTCTCCATGCACATAATTGGTTTCATTAAAAGAGACAATTTCAATTTCTCTTCAATGTCACCTTCATATTTGGTCACATTGATTTCTTTGCACATCTCAATTTTTAATGAGCTTATTTTAAAGTTCATGTGATTTTCAAACACATTGATTTTAGTGTACATCTCAGTTCTAATTTTATTTCAGTTTTGTTCAATTTCTAGCGCATTGATTTCAATGTAGGTTTGAAATTTTAACACATTGATTTCAAGTGCATTGCAATTTTTATTTTTATTTAAATATGATTTTGACGTACATGTCAATTTATATGACAATTCCTACATGTACATGTTAATTTGTATTTATATTCTCTTCAATGTCAATTTCAATTTCAAATTTGTATTTCCATTTGTATTTCTTATTTTATTCCTATCTCCATTACCACATTACGAATTGAAATAGAAAAATCTTGACATACAATTACTCAGTACATTGATGATCACAAGTTACTTAATTGATTGAGTTAATGAGTGGAAAAAGTCTGCATGTCAACTAAGGAATTTGTCCAAGGGTAGTGAGGTGCGAATTGACCATAAGACCTAGTTTTCAATGATCGTTTTCTATCATGTGTGCTCTTTGAATACTTGTTAACTCTCTCTGTGCATAGTTGGTTTCATTAAAAGAATCAATTTAGATTTCTCTTCAATGTCACCTTCATATTTTGTCACATTGATTTCTTTGGACATCTCAATTTTTAATGAGCTTATTTTAAAGTCCATGTGATTTTCAAACACATTGGTTTTAGTGTACATCTGAGTTCTAATTCTATTTCAGTTTTGTTCAATTTGTAGTACATTGATTGTACGTGTA
Organism: Pinus tabuliformis; assembly: GCA_031772625.1. Lineage (NCBI taxonomy): Eukaryota > Viridiplantae > Streptophyta > Pinopsida > Pinales > Pinaceae > Pinus > Pinus tabuliformis. Next base: position 1,704,753,532 of record CM062818.1, read on the forward strand.
AAATTTTAACACATTGATTTCATGTACATTGCAATTTTTAATTTTATTTCAATTTGATTTTAACATACATGTCAATTTATATGACAATTCCTACATGTGCATGTTAATTTGTATTTACATTCTATTGAATGTCAATTTCAAACTTGTACTTCCATTTCTATTTCTTATTTTATTCCTATTTCGATTACCACATTAGAAATCAAAATAGAAACATCTAGACATACAATTACACAGTACGTTGATGATCACAAGTTACTTAATTGATTGAGTGAACTATTGGAAAAGGTCTACATGTGAACTACGGAATTTATTCAAGGATACTAAGGTGCGAATTTATTCAATGATTTTTTTCTGACATGTGTGCACTTTGACTACTTCTTAACTCTCTCTGTACATAATTGGTTTCATTGAAAGTGTCAATTTAAATTTCGCTTCAATGCCACCTTCATATTTTGTCACATTGATTTCTCTGGACATCTCAATTTTTAATGAGCTTATTTTAAAGTTCATGTGATTTTCAAGCACATTGATTTTAGTTTAGATCTCAGTTCTAATTCTATTTCAGTTTTGTTCAATTTCTAGCGTATTGATTCCAATGTACGTTTGAAATTTTAACACATTGATTTCATGTGCATTGCAATTTTTATTTTTATTTCAATTAGATTTTAACTTACATGTCAATTTCTATGACAATAGCTACACGTACATGTTAATTTGTATTTATATTCTATTCAATGTCAATTTCAATTTCAAATTTCTATTTCCATTTCTATTTCTCAATTTTATTCCTATCTCCATTAACACATTAGAAATCAAAATAGAAATATCTAGACATAGAATTACTCAGTACGTTGATGATCACAAGTTATTTAATTGATTGAGTGAACTAGTGGAAAAAGTCTACATGTCAACTACGGAATATGTCCAAGGGTACTGAGGTGTGAATTGACCATAAGACCTAGTTTTCAATAATCGTTTTCTGACATGTGTGCTCTTTGACTACGTGTTAACTGTCTCTGTACATAATTGGTTTCATTAAAATAGTTAATCTCAATTTCTCTTCAATGTCACCTTCATATTTTGTCACATTGATTTCTTTGGACATCTCAATTTTTAATGAGCTTATTTTAAAGTTCATGTGATTTTCAAACACATTGATTTTAGTGTACATCTCAGTTCTAATTCTATTTCAATGTTTTTCAATTTCTAGCGCATTAATTTCAATGTACGTGTTATTTCTTAACACATTGATTTCATGTACATTTCAAATTTTATTTTTATTTCAATTTGATTTTATTGAACATCTCAATTTCTATGACAATTCCTATGTGTACATGTTAATTTGAATTTAGATTCTATTCAATGTTAACTTCAATTTCAAATTTCTATTTCCATTTCTATTTCATATTTTATTTCTATCTCCATTAGCACATTAGAAATTGAAATAAAAACATCTAGACATACAATTACTCAGTACATGATGATCACAAGTTATTTAATTGATTGAGTTAACGAGTGGAAAAAGTCTGCATTGCAACTACGAAATTTGTCCAAGGGTACTGAGGTGTGAATTGACCATAAGACCTATTTTCAATGATCATTTTATGACATGTGCGCTCTTTGACTACTTGTTAACTCTCTTTGTACATAATTGGTGTCATTAAAAGAGTCAATTTCAATTTCTCTTCATTGTCACCTTCATATTTTGTCCCAGTGATTTCTTTGGACATCTCAATTTTTAATGAGCTTATTTTAAAGTTCATGTGATTTTCAAACACATTGATTTTAGTGTACATCTTAGTTCTATTTCTATTTCAGTTCTGTTCAATTTCTAGCGCATTGATTTCAATGTACATTTGACATTTTAACACATTGATTCCATGTACATTGCAGTTTTTATTTTTATTTCCATTTGATTTTAACGTACATGTCAATTTCTATTACAATTCCTACATGTACATGTTAATTTATATTTATATTCTATTCAATGTCAATTTCAATTTCAAATTTAAATTTCCATTTCTAGTTCTTATTTTATTCCTATCTCCATTACCACATTAGAAATCGAAATAGAAACATCTAGACATGCAATTAATCAATACATTGATGATCACAAGTTATTTAATTGACTGAGTTAACGAGTGGAAAAAGTCTACATCTCAACTATGGAATTTGTCCAAGGGTACTGAGGTGTGAATTGACCATAAGACCTAGTTTTCAATGATCGTTTTCTGACATGTGTGCTCTTTGATTACTTGTTAACTCTCTCTGTACATAATTGGTTTCATTAAAAGAGTCAATTTCAATTTTCTTCAATGTCCCCTTCATATTTTGTCACATTGATTTCTTTGGACATCTCAATTTTTAATGAGTTTATTTCAGAGTTCATGTGATTTTCAAACACATTGATTTTAGTGTACATCTCAGTTCTAATTCTATCTCAGTTTTGTTCAATTTCTAGCGCATTGATTTCAATGTACGTGTGAAACTTTAACACATTTATTTCATGTGCATTGCAAATTTTATTTTTATTTCAATCTGATTTTAACGTTCATGTCAATTTCTATGACAATTCGTACATGTACATGTTAATTTCTAGCGGATTGATTCCAATGTACGTGTGAAATTTTAACACATTGATTTCATGTGCATTGCAATTTTTATTTTTATTTCAATATGATTTTTCCGTACATGTAAATTTCTATGATAATTCCTACATGTACATGTTAATTTGTATTTATAATCTATTCAATGTCAATTTCAATTTCAAATTTGTATTTCCATTTGTATTTCTTATTTTATTCCTATCTCCATCGCCACATTAGAAATCGAAATAGAAACCTGTAGACATATAATTACTCAATACATTGATGATCACAAGTTATTTAATTGTTTGAGTTAATGAGTGGAAAAAGTCTACATGTCAACTATGGAATTTGTCCAAGGGTACTGAGGTGCAAATTGACCATAAGACCTAGTTTTCAATGATTGTTTTCTGACATTTTTGCTCTTTGACTACTTGTTAACTTTCTCTTTACATAATTGGTTTCACTAAAGGAGTCAATTTCAATTTCTCTTCAATGTCACTTTCATATTTTGTCACGGTGATTCTTTGGACATCTCAATCTTTAATAAGCTTATTTTAAAGTTCATGTGATTTTCAAACACATTGATTTTAGCGTACCTCTCAGTTCTAATTCTATTTCAATTTTGTTCAATTTCTAGTGCATTGATTTCAATGTACGTGTGAAATTTTAACACATTGATTTCATGTACATTGCAATTTTTATTTTTATTTCAATTTGATTTTAACGTACATGTCAATTTCTATGACAATTCTTACATGTACATGTTAATTTGTAATTATATTCTATTCAATGTCAATTTCAATTTCAAATTTGTATTTCCATTTGTATTTCTTATTTTATTTCTATCTCAATTGGCACATTAGAAATCGAAATAGAAACATTTAGACATACAATTACTCAGTACATTGATGACGACAAGTTATTTAATTGATTGAGTTAACGAGTGGAAAAATTCTACATGTCAACTACGGAATTTGTCCAAGGGTACTGAGGTGCGATTTGACCATAAGACCTAGTTTTCAATGATCGTTTTCTGACATGTGTGCTCTTTGACTACTTGTAAACTTTCTCTGTACATAATTGGTTTCATTAAAAGAGTCAATTTCAATTTCTCCTCAATTTCACCTTCATATTTTGTCACATTGATTTCTTTGAACATCTCAATTTTTAATGAGCTTATTTTAAAGTTCATGTGATTTTCAAACACATTGATTTTAGTGTACATCTTAGTTCTAATTCTATTTCAGTTTTGTTCAATTTCTAGCGCATTGATTTCAATGTACGTTTGAAATTTTAACACATTTATTTCATGTACATTGCAATTTTTGTTTTTAATTCCATTTGATTTTAACGTACATGTCAATTTCTATGACAATTCCTACATGTACATGTTAATTTGTATTTATATTCTATTCAATGTCAATTTCAAATTTCTGTTTCCATTTCTATTTCTTATCTTATTCCTATCACCATTACCACATTAGAAATCGTAATAGAAACATCTAGACATACAATTACTCAGTACGTTGATGATCACAAGTTATTTAATTGATTGAGTTAACTAGTGGAAAAAGTCTACATGTCAACTATGGAATTTGTCCAAGGGTACTGATGTGCAAATTGACCATAAGACCTAGTTTCCAATGATTGTTTTCATATTTTATTTCTATCTCCATTACCACATAAGAAATTGAAATAGAAACATCTAGACATACAATTACTTAGTACATTGATGATCACAAGTTATTTAATTGATTGAGTTAACGAGTGGAAAAAGTCTACATGTCAACTTTGGAATTTGTCCAAGGGTATTGAGGGGCGAATTGACCATAAGACAGAGTTTTCAATGATCGTTTTTTGACATGTGTGCTCTTGACTACTTGTTAACTCTCTCTGTGCATAATTGGTTTCACTAAAAGAGTGAATTTAAATTTCTCTTCAATGTCACCTTCATATTTTGTCACATTGATTTCTTTGGACATCTCAATTTTTAATGAGCTTATTTTAAGGTTCATGTGATTTGCAAACACATTTATTTTAGTGTACATCTCTGTTCTAATTCTATTTAAGTTTTGTTCAATTTCTAGCCGATTAATTTCAATGTACGTGTGAAATTTTAACACATTGATTTCATGTATATTGCAATTTTTATTTTTATTTAAATTTGATTTTAACGTAAATGTCAATTTCTATGACAATTCCTATGTGTACATGTTAATTTGAATTTATATTCTATTCAATGTTAACTTCAATTTCAAATTTCTATTTCCATTTCTATTTCATATTTTATTTCTATCTCCATTGCCACATGAGAAATTGAAATAGAAACATCTAGGCATACAATTACTCAGTACATTGATGATCACAAGTTATTTAATTGATTGAGGTAACGAGTGGAAAAATTCTACATGTCAACTACGGAATTTGTCCAAGGGTACTGAGGTGTGAATTGAGTATAAGACCTAGTTTTGAATGATTGTTTTCTGACATGTGTGCTATTTGACTACTTGTTAACTGATCCAGGTGGATTTTGGTGGCCACCCACCAACCCGTTTGGACCCCCACAACTGTCTCTTTCAGTCTTTTCAGTTTCCTAAATTACAACACAGTTTACTATTTTTAGCAGTTTTTCAGGTCCTGAACTTCCGGAGCCGTTTTGAGGCCCTAAGCGACGTTTTTTTGGGATTCTAGGGCAGCATAGGTCCATGGATTGATGTTGCCTCCCAAAGTGGTAGTACTCAGATAGATCTTTCTAACGAGCTATCATATGCGTCAAACGGAGATCGTATGCCAAAGTTACGACCCCGGGAAATTGATGTACCAATTTACCCAAACGGGGCCCACAATTTGGCGTTTCATCTTCTAGGGTTAGGTTTCGGGATGTGAAGGGTTTTCCATTGTTTCTCAACAATAAATAGGCCTTCGAGCCTCATTGTAATACAGTTCGGAACAGTTTAGAGGCATGTAGCCATCACATCTCTTCTCAGAGATAAGCTACCATCGCCCTAGCTAATTTATTACCATTTCTGTTTGTAAGCATATTTCAGTATTTTCCATTAATGAAATGAAGTATTATTTCCGCTGCATATTTGTGTATATGGTTATCTCTGTAATTTGTTGCGTTCCTGTTTAAATCCGGATCAGTGGTATCAGAGCGGTCTCCTTTTTCTTTGCATGTCCCCAACGAGGTCGGGATATAAGGAGTTAGGGCTTGAACTGGTCGAACCTTTGCAAGAACAACCTCGAAAATCCCGACGGCCTCTCATGGCGGATGAGAAGAAAGACGAGGGGGCAGGAGATCCTATCAAAATCTTGCTCGAAGAAGCCCTCGAGTGGCAAAGGAACGTGATGATGGATAGCTTTGCGCAGATCCTTCAGCGGCTACCCAGAGGCGACGCATCGGCTTCCAACAGCGACTCTGGAAATGCCACACCGTTCAAGGTACAAGTTAATTTTGAAATCCCCATCTTCGAGGGTCAAATAGATGCAGATGCCGTAGATAAATGGTTAAATCTGCTAGATGGGTATTTTTCTATTCATGAATTCTCAAGTCGGGAAAAGATTGTTTTCGCTCTTCTCAAAGCAGCCCCCCACGTCAAGGACTGGTGGGAAACCTACTGCGAGAAGAAGGATGAAAGTACAGGCTCACGATTTTCAGCCGCACCCACTTGGAATGACTTCCGGGATGCCATCAAGGAGCAGTACTACCCTGTCGGAAGCTATGAGGACAAATACATCAAATGGACCACACTGCGGTAGGGACGAGACCAAGATGTGTCGGAGTTATCAAACATTTTTCATACCCTTCGCACACAGTTGGGTATCAAAGATTCTGAGCTGCATCTGGTACTCAAATACCGTGGCTGCCTACACAGATACATCCAGGAAGAAATGGGACTCTTGAACATCCCCTCACTCGGCACAGCATACTGATATGCTGTCAAAATCGAGCAAAAGTTCAAACAGAAGAAGCGAGACTTTGGATCTGCAAATCCGAAGCCCAAAGGACAAAGCCAAGGCGGGGTAACCCAAGACAACCCGTCGAAGCCGCAAGAAAAGAACAACACCACGAAGCCGAAGAAGGACACAGGAAAGTGGTGTGAGTTCCACAAGAGTCCCACTCATAACACAAGTGAGTGTCGGACCAAGCAGTCGCTGGTGGCCGAGTTGAAGGCTTCCGAATCAGATGCATGTTCCGACCCTGAGCCAGAACTCGACAAGGGGACTGGCAAAGGGAAGCAGATCATTGATGCGGATCCCAGCGCCACTGTTGCCACCGCCAAGATCCAGAAAGATGAGCCCGAAAATCCAGAGGAAGGGGAGCGTCTTTTCCACTCATAGATGTGGGTGAAGGGTTCGCCGCTGCAATTCATTGTCGACAGTGGCAGCCAAAAGAACCTCATTTCAGCAGAGGTCGTGAAGCGGTTGGGCCTATCGACTACACCTCACCCACAGCCGTACAGTATCGGGTGGCTTCATGAAGGACGAGATCTCAAAGTTCGCCAGCAGTGCCGCCTTTCCTACAGCATCAAACCCTTCACAGACGAGGTATTGTGTGATGTTACACCTCTGGATGTTTGTGATGTATTGTTAGGCCAGCCATACTTGTGGAGGCGACATGCTATGTATGAGTCAAGGCCTCGTGCTATCATTATTTCTTTGAATAATTCATTATACAGGATACCGGAGGTAGCCCCACCTACCGCCACATCTTTGATCACTACCAAAAAAGGCAGCAAGCTCATATCACAGACCAGGAAATTCATCTGCCTGGTTCACTCCCAAAGTAAGGGGAAGATCGTTGCTACATCCATGACCCCTGAAAAGGGTTCCTCTACGCAGCAGCAGCAGCAAAGGAATACGGTCATGATAAAACACAGGAACAACTTCTCCTCACCCACATGGGTACCACACAAGTTTCAGGTGGGCAACAAATTCTGGTTACATCTGCAGAAAGAACGCCTTACAAGAGCCCATCAGAAGCTCCGACCACTCCAACATGGTCCTCACAACAGTGCCAAGGCTATGGGCAACAATGCTTTGAAGCACAGCATTCCTCCATTCCTTCGCTTGCACCGAGTATTCAATGTGGACCATCATCGACCATGCTTCCCACCATCACTAGACACATCAGAGATTGCAGGACAAGTTCAGCAGATGGAGGAACTCAACGCAATGGGGACCATTGCTTCCTAAGGGGGGAGGAATGATCCAGGTGGATGTTGGTGGCCACCCACCAACCCATTTGGACCCCCACAACTGTCTCTTTCAGTCTTTTCAGTTTCCTAAATTACAACACAGTTTACTATTTTTAGCAGTTTTTCAGGTCCTGAACTTCCGGAGCCGTTTTGAGGCCCTAAGCGACGTTTTTTTGGGATTTTGGGGCAACATGGGTCCATGGACCGATGTTGCCTCCCAAAGTGGTAGTACTCGGATAGATCTTTCTAACGAGCTATCATACGCGTCAAATAGAGATCGTATGCCAAAGTTACGACCCAGGGAAATTGATGTACCAATTTACCCAAACGGGGCCCACAATTTGGCGTTTCATCTTCTAGGGTTAGGTTTCGGGATGTGAAGGGTTTTCCATTGTTTCTCAACAATAAATAGGCCTTCGAGCCTCATTGTAATACAGTTCGGAACAGTTTAGAGGCATGTAGCCATCACATCTCTTCTCAGAGATAAGCTACCATCGCCCTAGCTAATTTATTGCCATTTCTGTTTGTAAGCATATTTCAGTATTTTCCATTAATGAAATGAAGTATTATTTCCGCTGCATCTTTGTGTATATGGTTATCTCTGTAATTTGTTGCGTTCCTGTTTAAATCCGGATCATTAACTCTCTCTGTGCATAATTGGTTTCACTAAAATATTCAATTTCAATTTCTCTTCAATGTCACCTTCATATTTTGTCAGATTGTTTTCTTTGGACATCTCAATTTTTAATGACCTTATTTTAAGGTTCATGTGATTTTTAATTTGAATTTATATTCTATTCAATTTTAACTTCAATTTCAAATTTCTATTTCCATTTTTATTTCATATTTTATTTCTATCTCCATTACAAAATTAGAAATTGAAATAGAAACATCTAGACATACAATTACTCAGTACATTGACAATCACAAGTTATTTAATTGATTGAGTTAACGAGTGGAAAAATTCTGCATGTCAACTACAAAATTTGTCCAAGGGTACTGAGGGGCGAATTGACCATAAGACCTAGTTTTCAATGATCATTTTCTGACATGTGCACTCTTTGACTACTTGTTAACTCTCTTTGTACATAATTGGTTTCATTAAAAGAGTCAATTTCAATTTCTCTTCATTCTCACCCTCATATTTTGTCCCAGTAATTTCTTTGGACATCTCAATTTTTAATGAGCTTATTTAAATTTCATGTGATTTTCAAACACATTGATTTTAGCGTACATCTCAGTTCTAATTCTATTTCAGCTTTTTTCAATTTCTAGCGCATTGATTTCAATGTACGTGTGAAATTTTAACACATTGATTTCATGTACATTGCAGTTTTTATTTTTATTTCAATTTGATTTTAACGTACATGTCAATTTCTATGACAATTCCTACATGTACATGTTAATTTGTATTTATATTCTATTCAATGTCAATTTCAATTTCAAATTTCTATTTCTTTTTATTTCTATCTCCATTACCACATTAGAAATTGAAATAGAAACATCTAGACATACAATTACTTAGTACATTGATGATCACAAGTTATTTAATTGATTGAGTTAACGAGTGGAAAAAGTCTGCATGTCAACTACGGAATTTTTCCAAGGGTACTGAGGTGCGAATTCACCATAAGACCTAGTTTTTAATGATCGTTTTCTGACATGTGTGCTCTTTGACTACTTGTTAACTCTTTCTATGCATAGTTGTGTTGGCTAGTTGATTTGTTTATTGATTAACAATCAAGTACCACATTAAATTGTCAACCTGGGAAAGTCTTTTTTTTCAAAGGCTACCGCGTACTGTATGTACTTAACTCTAAAAGCATTAAAAAGTTGTAGTATACGTAATTCTCACGTTATGTGATAACAATGTACTGTAAAGATAAAATGAAAGTAGTTAAATTAAGATGACAAATCTGAAAAGAAAAGTGATGGATGATCTATTATCAGAGGATCAAGGCCCTATCCTCCAAACAAGGACGTTCAGCACCTGCCCCTGTAACCAGATTGCTAATACACACTGTAATTCTAATTCACCGGTGAAGTACAGTTTCAAACGATTAACAAAACAGAGTGCCAGCAAAAAGGAAACTATCAGAGATAATGCTACAGAATCCAAAACAGAGTACCAACATAAAGAAATTACCAAACACACTTACACACTTGACAGAAAAGTAAATGGGTGAATCTTGTGAGGAAGGTGGGCCCAGTCCCTCTCACAAGATTCCCCAGAATGCAAATACTAGATTAGATGCTCAGAACAATCTTCTATTCATCTGCCAAAAGATTCAATTACAATGAGAGTTCAGACTTTGCTGTTGTCTTCCAAAATTCCCTTTACAAAACTATTTTCTCTCCCTTTTCCAATGTAGATGTCTCCTCTTTATAGAGGAGACATCTATTACAATAGATTATCACAGTTCATTCAGTTAGATCTTTCTGTCAAAAATAAGAGTTACAGGATACTGTTACAATAATGTATTCTTTCTTGGGCTTCTTGCTGTTACAGCTGGTAACCGAACTTTGACCGTCTTCTTGGGATTCTCGCCTTATCCTTCGCCGTTTCCCCATGGTTGCTGATTTAGTAAACCCGTGCTGTTTCTGATATTTTAGCAACTGTGTTTGCCCTTTTTGGACAGTTGCTGATCATGTTGTGTCAGCGCGGAATTTTGGCCATCTTCAGATAGTTGCCATTTGTTGTTTCCAGTTGTTGCAAAATATCATTCCCCCGCTTTAGATAGTTGCCGTTGCTGGATGTAGCAACTGCGTAGTTGCTGCTTCTGGTGTTGCAGCAACTGCGTAGTTGCTGTTTCTAGTGTTACAGCAACTGCGAATTGTAATTCCTGCAGACTTTAGACAGTTCCACGGTTACTTGGCACTTAGTTAGCTTTTCCAAAGATAAATATAAAGATAATCATGAACATGTAATGAACAATTAAACATATAGATATGCGGAGAATTACTTCATACCTTGGGGTGATTAAGTCATCATGTAATCAAGGCTTACAACTATTGAACTGAAAAAGGATAATATTATGGCCAAAATATAAGGTCAAAAATGGTCAATTCTGAATCCTAACATCCCCCCCAACTGAAGAGATTGCATGTCCTCATGCAATGCTTACTCTGAGTCTGAATCAGAGTACTGGGATGAACAGTGTAGATTACTGAGACAATAGTTATAAGAAGTGGCATCAAACTTATCTCTGAACCCACAGACAGTCTGTATTTGCCTCCATGCTGCTGCTTCTTCCTTTTTGGATGATCCAAATTGACCCCTGTATTGTTCACCAGATAACCATAGAAGTGGAAATTTAAATCTGTAGCCAATCCAATTCTCAGCACAGTATTGCATGCATCTAACATAGTAAGGTACCCTTGAGAGTGCTGCCTGTAAATTTGGTGGATTATAAGGGTGATATTCCTGCCTCTCCTTGGGGCAGTTTTCCCAGAACAAGTTATTTGCCTTGACAACCAAGGGAGCCTTAGTTCTTACATAGTGTTGACAGTCTCTCAGAACTACTGCTTGTAGTTGCCTGACGTGGTCCTTCATTTCAGGATCACTTATCATTCTCTGATGTTGTGCAATGAAGGTGGCTGCGTTCTGAGGTTCAACCCTAATCCACAGAAGGAAATTCTGTTCATTATGTTGAGCTGAGGTAAAAGCGTTCTGCCATGTAAGTTGGTTAGCTAAAAAGGAGATGAAAGCTCTCAGCTGTATGTCGCCAACCACAGGTAGCATATTCATGTTTCTTTCTTCGGTCATGGCTTCATTATGGAGATACAGTTCACATAACAAATTTTGATCATTTTTAGGTGCCTCTGCAAAGGTTATCATAAATTTCTCTGATGTAACTACCTGATGAGGTCTACCTTCTTTGACAGCCTTTATCTGTAAGAATGTGAGTCTTTCCCTAAAAAATGTCGCATAATTGAAAGAGGGTTTCCTTGTGGCAAGTATTCTTTGGAATAACTCAAACATCTGGGACAATCTGGCTTTTAGTTCCTTAATCTCTTTATACTAAGCTCTGCACTGCTCAAGTGCTTCCCAGTTCTTATATGCATAAATGAACCAGGTCCCCTTTTGCTCTTGGAATGCTTTGCCTTGTGACAACTCATATTCTCTCCACCATTTTCCTTTTAGTTCTTGAAAACTATCTGTTTCTGTGCATGCATCACTCACAGAGGGAAGTTCTGTTTGTGTAAAGGCATCAACAAGGGTAATCTGCTCTGTGATAATTGGAGTAGGCCGGGATGATCCAATGTTTTCCTTTCCATTTCCAGCTATTGTTTCTTCTTCATGTTCTATATTCTGTACTGATTCCTGTGTATTTGATTCCTCTTCTTGTTCTGTGGCGATTTGGGTAGGCCGGGGTGAGTCTATGCCTTTTTCCTCGTTTCCTCCTGTTTCCTGTGTAACTTCTTCCTCTTCTTTCTCTATGGCGATTTGGGTAGGCTGGGGTGATTCTATATTTTCTTCTTCATTTTCTTCTTTTTCTATGGCAGTTTGAATAGGCCTGGGTTCTTCTTTTTCTATGATAGTTTGAATAAGCTTGGGTGAGTCCATGTTTTCTTCTGTAACCATTTCTTCCTCTTGGATAGGCCGGGGTGAGTCTATGCCTTTTTCCTCATTTCTTGCTGTAACTTCTTTTTCTTCTCGTTCCATGGAAATTTGGGTAGGCCGTGGTGACTTTTCCTCTTCTTTATTCCCTATTACCTCCTGCATAGTTTCTGGAGAACTTGCTGGTTCTTGTGTTTCAACAAGTTCTTCTGTTTGCTCTGGTGCAGTTTCTGGAGAGCTTACTGGTTCTTGTGTGTCAGTAAGTTCTTCTATTTGCTCTGGTGCAGTTTCTAGAGAGCTTACTGGTTCTTGTGTGTCAGTAAGTTCTTCTGTTTGCTCTGGTGCAGTTTCTGGAGAGCCTGTTGGTTCTTGTGTGACAACAGGTTCTTCTTTCTGTTCCTGCACCGTTTCTGGAGAGCCTGTTGGTTCTTGTGTGACAACAGGTTCTTCTGCACCTTTTCTGGAGAGCCCGTTGGTTCTTTGTGTGACAACAGGTTCTTCTTTCTGAGCGGAGGGTTGTGGTGTTTCCATCTGTGTAGCAACATGTTCTTTTGTTTCAACCACAACAGCAGGGTCTTCATTCATTGGTTCTGCCACTATCTTGTATCCTACTTGAGTATATATGTCACCACAACTGGTACACACATATTCATTGTCCTTACTCTTCTCTGCTGCAGATGCTACTCGTGATAAAACATGCAGGCTAAATTCATTTTGATAGGCTTCCTTGACCCTTATAATTTCCTCCTGGTAGTCCTGAATTTGAGCTTTTAAAAATTCAATTTCTTCCTGCAGGGCCAATATGGTGGGCTGAGCTTGTGGAGCAGTAGGTTCCAGTGGAGGCAGAGGTTGTGTTTCAACATTAATTTGATCCCTTATACCCTCGATAGGTGATTCTTGTGTGTCACCTGGGGTAGTGGCTGTTTCTTGTGCTGCAGCTTCTTGGCCAATATTACCTTGGGTGTCGGTAGCTGGTTCTTGTGTGTCAGCTACCTTAAAATATGATGTCACGAAACTGTGAACACTCTGCATCTCAGCCTCCGAGGGTGAGGGAGAGGAATTTCTAAGGCTGGTGGTAATGTGGGTTTTTAAGGTGATGGATGGTGAACTGGGAGGGGTGTGACTAGGAGATTTAGCTATTGCAGACGACTGAGTCCTTTGCTTGGGTAGAGAAGTAGGGAATTCAGATATTTTTATTTTCAGGCTGGCTTTCTTTAAGATAGGGACAGTGGCAGAAATAGTAGCTGCTTTAGCCGAAGCCCTGGTTCTTCTTCTTTTTGGTGGGGTTTCAATTTTCCTCTGCATTTTTCGTTTGAGCAGGGTAATAGGGATATTATCATCAGAGTCATCGGTAGAAATACCAAGTATGGGAATGGATGGATTGGTTCTATTAGGGGATGGGGTTGTTTCCGCGGGTATTTCTACTGCTGATTGTTCATTTTCAGCAACTTGTGGGGGTGTTTGCTGGAGGACTTCTTTGGGAATTTGTTCTGGAATGTCGTCTGCTTGTTGAGGGATTTCTTCAGGTATTTGCTCAGGAATATTTTCTGTTTGCTGAGGGATTTCTTCAGGTATTTGCTCAGGAATATCCTCTGTTTGCTGAGGGATTTCTTCATCTTGCTGAGGTATATCTTCAGCTTGGTGAAGAATTTCCTCTTCTTGATGAGGGATTTCACGTTCTGGCTGGGGAATTTCTGCCTCCTGATGGGGATTAATGGGGGGTGGAGGGTTATTTAAAGCGAGGCCTCTATTTATGAGCAATTGAGCTAGACGATGGTGTTTTAAGGAAAGAAGCGGACGCTTTGCGTTGACAGTGTAACGTGACATATTTTTAAGACATCCCAATAAATAATATGGCATATTTATCAACCGACCATTCCTCAAATGATTCAATAAGACGAAATCGTGCTGGTAAATTACCTGGTACCGGCCTTCGCACGTCAGGTATTGCTTCACAAATTCAGCAACTTTCGGCCACGGTTGAGGCAATGACTGAAGTGCTACACCTCTGCCCTTCGGTTCCACCTGCTCGCCTGGTTGAAGAAAATCCTGCTGCGCATTAAGGATCAAGTGCTTCCTACTGAACCACCGTATGCCATTAGCTGGTAGCCCGGTAACTTGGGCTATGACTTCCTCCGTGACTGGGATTTGGACTCCTTGAACAACAGAAAATCCTTCTGTTAAATTGCATGCAAACTCGAGGACTTGCTGCGCGTCGAAGTCTGGAAGTCTCCTGAAATAATCTAGCCATCCCGCTTGCAGAAAGATTTGATAAACTTCGGGATAGAGCTCAAGAAGTGCTGTTGTGCCAGGTTCATGTGTGATGAGATTTCCTCCCATAGCTGCTGTTTCAGTGAATTTCACAGTTCAGAGCCGAGTTTCCGAATTCAGTTCAGAGTAAACCGTTGCAAATGGTAACATGCCGTGATAAGGTGACTTTTACATATTACCGGGAGAGTTAAGGGCGACGGCAGTTGGCGTAGTATGCAATTATGAAATCATTTTGGTAATCGCCCCCCTTTCTATGCGTAAGTGATATGATTGGAAGTAAAATTATTTGGTAGTCCTATCAGCTTCTCCGCATTAACTATTATTTAATGTCCATACATAATCATGCGTACCTTTATGTTTTACCTTTCTGGTTGCTGCGTCAAAAAGTCTTGTCTTATCTTTTGTTGGATCATAATGATTACCAAGGATCTAAGAGCATGAGAATACTAGCGATTTTTTATAATAATGACGGGAAGTGATAGTGGAGTATCGTAATCATCACAAGAAGTGGTGTATTTTATAAAAAATTCGTTTCTTGGGGCTGAAGTGGAGAGACTGGTGTTTTTATAAATGAGAGGATTGCTAAAAAGGTATTATGGGATCGGGAAGTGGTGTTGCAGCAACGGGAATTGGTGTTGCAGCCACTGGAAGTGATGTTACATCATCGGGAAAAGATGTTGTAGCAATGTAAAAAGGTATTGCAGCACGGGAACTGGTGTTGCAGCAACGGGAATTGGTGTTGCAGCAACGGAAGTTGGTGTTGCAGCAACGGGAATTCCAAGTCCGCAAAGTGATTCCTTTAAAGCTTTCATTCTCAGCTATTTTCCACAGCTCAAATCTGCAAAATACTAAAATATAATATGGTAACCCTTGGCAGGGATTATTAGTAATTTGAAAAGAATATCTATCCTAAAAAAATGCATAAATAAACAAAAATTTAAGTGCTTTGAGGAACATCAAGTTCCCCTGGAAAAAAATACTGTTTAATTGCCATGAAAGTGGCTTTAAAATCTTCTTTAGAAACAGGCCTCTGATATAAACAGAGTCGATAGCCATTCACTAGTAATGGTGTTCTGCTTCCATCAATTGTTAAAAGTCTAACTCTCCCATTTGGAAAAACAACATCCACTTCATAAGGCCCTAACCACCTTGTTCTTAACTTACCTTGAAAATTCTTGAAATGAGAATCATAATGTAGAGCCCAGTTACCTTTCTGGAACTGCTTTTGCTTGATGGTTCTGTCATGCCACTTACTTCTTTGTTGCTGTATCATGGTTGTTTGATGGATGGCATCCAGTCTTTTCTCGTCCAATTCTTGAAGTTGCTGTAACCTGGCTGTCTGTGCATCAGTCAAATCAAGGTTAACAGCTAAAGCAGTTCTTAAAGTTTTGATCTCAAACTCTACAGGGAAAATAGCGTTCTTTCCAAAAACTAATTCATAGGGTGAAAAGCCTGTAGTATTCCTCCAAGTGGTTCTATAGGCCCATAATGCCTCGGGCAACCTTTGAAACCAGTCCCTTCTATTCTCCTTTATTGTTTTTGTTAGGATGGCTTCTATGACTTTATTGGTGCTTTCTACCTACCCATTTGCTTGGGGGTGATAAGGTGTAGTCATTTTGTGCTTAATATGATATTTCTGAAGTGTATTTTTGAAGCCATGAGAGTTGAAAGGAGGTCCTCCATCTGTGACTAATTCTCTAGGCAGTCCAAATCTAACAAAGATTTCTTCAAATAAAAATGTTAGTACTGCTTCTTCATTAGCTTTAATGAGTGCCTTAGCTTCTACCCATTTAGTCATGTAATTTGTGCATACTAATATGTACACTCTTTGATTGGATGGAGGATTAATGGGACCTATGAAGTCTAATGCCCATTTCTCAAAAGGTTCAAGAATTACCTGGGGATTGAGTGGCATTTCATCCCTGTGATTAGGCTGGCCCATTCTTTGACAGCTATCACAGGCCTTAACATATTTTCTAGCATCTTTGAAGAGTGATGGCCAATAATAACCCATTCTGAGTACCTTGTGTGCTGTTCTTTTATCTGCAAAATGTCCTCCACAAGGGCCATCATGACAAGCTTTTAGTACATCATAAATTTCATCTTCACCAATGCACCTTCGGATTTCCTGATCGATTTCTGTATGGAAAAGACACCCGCTTATCCAACTGTACCTAGCACTTTGCTGAATGATCTTTCTTCTTTCCCTGTGTGATAGGTGTGATGGTAATTTTCCTGCAACTAGATAATTGGCAATGTCTGCGTACCAAGGTGAGTGAACAGATACTGCAAATAAATATTCATCAGGAAAAGAATCATTTACTGGAGCATTTTCATCAGTTTATAATCGAGAAAGGAAATCAGCAACTACATTTTCTTTCCTTGGCCTATCTACAATTGTGATGTCAAATTCTTGTAATAATAACAACCATCTGGTGACTCGGGCATTTGTAACTGATTTATTCATCAAATATTTAATGGCCGAGTGATCATTATGCACAAATGTAGTGTAGCCAGTAATATAATGTCGAAATTTATTGATAACATAAATAACTGCTAGAAATTCCTTCTCAGTAACTGTATAATTCAATTCAGCTGGTGTCATATTCTTACTGATAAAATAAATTGCATAGGGAAGATTATTTTATTCCTGACCCAAGACAGCTCCAATTGCAGTGTCTGAGGCATCAGAGGATATATGAAAGGGTAGTGCCCAATCAAGTCCTCTCAAAATGGGAGCTGCAGACAACTGATGTTTGAGTTCATTAAATGCTTTTTCACAATCATCAGTCCACTTAAATTCAACATTCTTTGTTAATAACACAAATAGAGGAGAAGCTATCTTGGAAAAATTCTTAATAAATCTTCTATAGTATCCAGCATGTCCTAAAAAGCTTCTTACATCAGTTTGTGTTTTAGGGATAGGGAGGGTCTGAATTACCTGTATTTTAGCTGGATCGACTTGAATTCCTAGGAATGAGACAAAGTGACCCAATACAATACCTTGATTCATCATCATATGACACTTTTCAGTGCTTAAGGCAAGGTGTGCTTCTATACACCGCTTAAGTACTTTTTCAAGATTCTGCAGTGCATCCTCAAAAGTCACTCCATAAGGAGTAAAGTCATCCATAAATATTTCTAATGAATCATTTAGCATATCAGAAAAAATCCCTATCACTGCTCTTTGAAATGTTGCTGGAGCATTACATAGTCCAAATGGAAGTACCCTGTAAGCAAAGGTCCCCCATGGGCTAGTAAATGTGGTCTTGTCCTGGTCTTGGGGTGCAATATTAATTTGATTATATCCACTAAACCTGTCCAAGAATGAAAAGAATTTCTTACCTGCCAAATTATCCAATAATTGATCAATAAATGGTAAAGGGAAATGGTCTTTCTGGGTGGCTTTATTCAGTGCTCTGTAATCCACACATACTCTCCATTTGCCATTTTTCTTGGGTACAATCACAAGTGGGGAAACCCACTCACTATCAGATATAGGATATATAAATCCTGCATTCAAGAGTTTTTGAATTTCCTCCTTCACAATTTCCCTTAGATTGGGATTCATTCGCCACTGGGGTTGACAGACTGGCCGGGATCCCTATTTAATATAAATACGGTGAGTGCATAGCTCAGGGGAGATCCCTTTCATATCTGTATAGTCCCATGCAAATGCTTCTTTATTTTCCTGGAGTAACTTTATTAACTGCTGTTTTTCATTATCAGTTAAGTTAGGATTTATATTTAATGTTTTTCCAAGCTCAATTTCTATTGTTGTACTTTTGGAGGGGCTGCCTACTGTTGTTTGAAATGAGCTTTTATCTTTCAGGTCCTGCTGGGATTCAGATTCTAAGATTGCAGTGAAGTGATTATACATTTCTGGGCTGACTGAAGAAGGTTCAGACCTGAAGCTGCTGATTAATTCATCTTCGGTAGAGTCTTTGAAGGTTAAGGCTTGTCCGATAGTCAATATAGGTTGGGTTTCTTCATCCTCATAATCTACCCATACAGAATTGTCATTATTAATCATGGGTGTAGCATGAGGATAGAGGGTAAGCTGTTTGGTTTCCTGCCCATTAGAGATGGTCATTGATCCTGATCTACAGCTGATGAAAGCATCTGCTGTAGCCAACCAAGGTCTTCCTAGAATCAGCGGATGACCCCCCAACTTTGTTTTAGTTTGTAACACCACAAAGTCAGCTGGGTAATTCCAGGATTCTACAGAAATTATTAAATCTTCAATGACCCCTTCCGGTTTAATTGTAGAGCGATCAGCCAATTCTAGGATGGTTGGAGTTTCCCTAATAAAGTTTTTTAACTGAAGCAATTGTGCTATTTCAAGTGTCATAATATTTATTGCAGCACCTAAATCTACTAGAACTTTATAGACAAAAGTTTTTCCAACTTGGACTGTTACTGTAGGGTGACCAGGTTCACCATATTTCACAGGATGATCTTTTTCTGTCATTAATGCAGTCAGTTCTCCCATCACATGAACTGTGAGGGGGTCCTTAGCTTTTCTTCCAGGTTTTTTTATGCAAATATCTCTAACAGTCCTAGCATAAATGGGAACATCTCTTAATGCTTGCAATAATGGGATTTTAACGTATAAATTCTGTAGCTCGCCTAAAAGGTTAAAAGCAGGTTGCTCAAGTGTTTTAGTGAGAGCTAACCATTCAGGAAATGGTGGATCTGCTGTTTGATCATTGTTGTTAGATGCTGCCTCTACTGTTTCAGCATTGGCTGATTTTTCTTTTGTAACTTCCTCTTTATCAGAGTCAGTAATGTCATCAATGATTGGTTCAACAATTCTCCCTGAGCGAAGATGGATATCGTTACATTGCATGGGGGAGACAGACTGATTTTGAATATCAATTGCTTGCAAGGCTTTATTATTATTTGGGTTAGGATTGGGTTGCACAGGCAGCTGCGGTCTAATTGCCTGGTTATTTGGAGGAGTATTGGATGGTAAGGAAAGAGACTGTTGATGTTGAAGAAATGGCATCTGTTGGGCTGCCTAGCCTGGGTTCCATTGATTAAAATACGGTTGCTGAGGAGCCCAAGGATTCCATATGGTAGGATCAGGAAAAGGAAGGTTTGGTTGCTGCATAGGTGGAAAATTCATTGTGTTAAAGGGTGGGTACTGCATTTGGTTCATGGGTGGGTAATTTGTTTGAAAAGGAGAGTGATTATTCCAACGACTAAATGTTGTGTTAGAATTCATACCTTGTCTTTGTGGCCACTGCCTCCTTTGTGTCATTAGGTACACTGCTTCAGCCTCTTCTTCAGTTGACTGCAATGCTGCTTTAATTCCAGGCAGGGAAGGGCATTGCTGGGTCTCATGGTCCTTTTCGCAGATTGTGCAGATTGGTACCTTATCTAGTGGGCACTCCCTGAGTGGGTGTTTTTCTCTGCATTTGGAACAAAAAATAGCTAGGGCAGCTTCTGCTTCTGCCTGTTTCTTTTTTATTTGCAGAGCATCAATTTGTGAAGCAAAAGAGCTTAACATTTCAGTTTTAAATTCTTCTAATAAATTACCTATTTCAGCCCTTGTTGCTCTTCCACTTGCTGACTTCTGAACTCTTGAATATACATTGTCCCTGCTTTTTGATCTTCTCACTGCTCCTCTTGAACATCTCATGCAGAGGTTAACAATTTCATCAAATGGCTCTTTAGAAATGTCTCCTTTTCCTAACATATTCAACATGTCCAAGCAGTCATCTCGGACCCCTTTCAGCAATATTGTTTTCAGAATATCTTTACTCATGTTAGGGTGGTCAGACCGCTGTAAATTATACTGCAGTCTTTCCACAAAGTCTTCCATATTCTCATCCTCCTTCTGAACTATTTTAAACAATTCTTCTTTCCTTTCTCTTGTCCGACAGTAATCCTGATATTTGGCCAGAAAGATTTCTTTCATTTGATCCCAGGTAGTGATTGCCTGAGCTCCTAAGCTCATAAACCACCTTAACACATTCCCTTTCAGTGTTGCTGGGAACAGTTTTAGTTTCTAATTAGGGCTCACATAATCATAACTTCTACATAGTATATCGAATTCAAAGAGGAATTCATCCGGGTCTTCAGAGGATAACCCATGAAAGTTGGGTAATGCTGAGAGTGGAATGTTATTCATGGGGTTTGCTCCTCTTGGGAGCTCCCCAATAGGGAATTCTAGGGTAGAGAGTGAATTTTCCCCTCTTCCTTCTGTTCTGTTATCCTCCATTGGTCTTTTTCCTGAATCACTTGCTTTATCCTCTGTATCTTCTGTTTCTTCAGGTTCTTCTACCGGTTCCTCAATATATTCTGGTACTTCCAACTTTCTTTCAGGTCCTAGTACTTCCTCTGTCTGTCGATCTGTTTGTGAGGAATGCTAGATCTGAGGACTTCGGGAACTCGTCCTCTGTGATGTCTCGGCTTTGGAGATTATTTCGTCAATAAAGGTTTTTCTTCCTCCTCCGCCCTTTCCGCCTGTGAAATTAGGTTTCTTGCGTCCTTTCATGCACCTGTTATTCTAAAAAAGAAATCATCAATGCTTTTAGAAATCTATAGTCGCCTTCCCCGGCATCGGCGCCAAAATGTTGGCTAGTTGATTTGTTTATTGTTAACAATCAAGTACCACATTAAATTGTCAACCTGGGAAAGTCTTTTATTTCAAAGGCTATCGCGTACTGTATGTATTTAACTCTAAAAGCATTAAAAAGCTGTAGTATACGTAATTCTCACGTTATGTGATAACAGTGTACTATAAAGATAAAATGAAAGTAGTTAAATTAAGATGACAAATCTGAAAAGAAAAGTGATGGATGCTCTGTTATCAGAGGATCAGGACCCTATCCTCCAAACAAGGACGTTCAACACCTGCCCCTGTAACCAGATTGCTAATACACACTGCAATTCTAATTCACCGGTGAAGTACAGTTTCAAACGATTAACAAAACAGAGTGCCAACAAAAAGGAAACTATCAGAGATAATGCTACAGAATCCAAAACAGAGTACCAGCATAAAGAAATTACCAAACACACTTACACACTTGACAGAAAAGTAAATGGGTGAATCTTGTGAGGAAGGTGGGCCCAGTCCCTCTCACAAGATTCCCCAGAACGCAAATACTAGATTAGATGCTCAGAACAGTCTTCTATTCATCTGCCAAAAGATTCAATTACAATGAGAGTTCAGACTTTGCTGTTGTCTTCCAAAATTCCCTTTACAAAACTATTTTCTCCCCTTTTCCCAATGTAGATGTCTCCTCTTTATAGAGGAGACATCTATTACAATAGATTATCACAGTTCATTCAGTTAGATCTTTCTGTCAAAAATAAGAGTTACAGGATACTGTTACAATAATGTATTCTTTCTTGGGCTTCTTGCTGTTACAGCTGGTAACCGAACTTTGACCGTCTTCTTGGGATTCTCGCCTTATCCTTCGCCGTTTCCCCATGGTTGCTGATTTAGTAAACCCGTGCTGTTTCTGATATTTTAGCAACTGTGTTTGCCCTTTTTGGACAGTTGCTGATCATGCTGCGTCAGCGCGGAATTCTGGCCATCTTCAGATAGTTGCCGTTTGTTGTTTCCAGTTGTTGCAAAATATCATTCCCCCGCTTTAGATAGTTGCCGTTGCTGGATGTAGCAACTGCGTAGTTGCTGCTTCTGGTGTTGCAGCAACTGCGTAGTTGTTGTTTCTGGTGTTACAGCAACTGCGAATTGTAATTCCTGCAGGCTTTAGACAGTTCCACGATTACTTGGCACTTTGTTAGCTTTTCATAAGATAAATATAAAGATAATCATGAACATGTAATGAACAATTAAACATATAGATATGCGGATAATTACTTCATACCTTGGGTGATTAAGTCATCATGTAATCAAGGCTTACAACTATTGAACTGAAAAAGGATAATATTATGGCCAAAATATAAGGTCAAAAATGGTCAATTCTGAATCCTAACAAGTTGGTTTCATTAAAAGAATCAATTTAGATTTCTCTTCAATGTCACCTTCATATTTTGTCAAATTGATTTCTTTGGACATCACAATTTTTAATGAGCTTATTTTAAATTCCATGTGATTTTCAAACACGTTGATTTTAGTGTACATCTCAGTTCTAATTCTATTTCAGTTTTGTTCAATTTGTAGTACATTGATTTCATTGTACGTGTGAAATTTTAACACATTGATTTGATGTACATTGCAATTTTTAACTTCATTTCAATTTGATTTTAACGTGCATGTCAATTTCTATGAAAATTCCTACATGTGCATGTTAATTTGTATTTATATTCTATTGAATGTCAATTTAAATTTCAAAATTGTACTTCCATTTCTATTTCTTATTTTATTCCTATCTCCATTACCACATATGAAATCGAAATAGAAACATCTAGACATACAATTACTCAGTACATTGATGATCACAAGTTATTTAATTGATTGAGTTAACGAGTGGAAAAAGTATGCATGTCGACTACGGAATTTGTCCAAGGGTATTGAGGTGCGAAGTGACCATAAGACCTAGTTTGCAATGATCGTTTTCTGACATGTGTGATCTTTGACTACTTGTTAACTCTCTCCGTACATAATTGGTTTCATTAAAAGAGTCAATTTCAATTTTCTTCAATGTCCCCTTCATATTTTGTCACTTTCATTTCTTTGGGCATCTCAATTTTTAATGAGTTAATTTCAGAGTTCATGTGATTTTCAAACACATTGATTTTAGTGTACATCTCAATTCTAATTTTATCTTAGTTTTGTTCAATTTCTATCGCATTGATTTCAATGTACGTGTGAAATTTTAACACATTGATTTCATGTGCATTGCAATTTTTATTTTTATTTCAATTTGATTTTAACATTCATGTCAATTTCTATGACAATTCGTACAGGTACATGTCAATTTCTAGCGCATTGATTCCAATGTACGTGCGAAATATTAACACACTGATTTCATGTGCATTGCGACTTTTATTTTTATTTCGATATGATTTTGATGTACATGTCAATTTCTATGACAATTCCTACATATACATGTTAATTTGTATTTATATTCTATTCAATGTCAATTTCAATTTCAAATTCGTATTTCCACTTCTATTTCTTATTTTATTCCTATCTCCGTTACCACATTACAAATCGAAATAGAAACCTGTAGACTTACAATTACTCAATACATTGATGATCACAAGATATTTAATTGATTGAGTTAACGAGTGGAGAAAGTCTACATGTCAACTACGAAATTTGTCCAAGGGTACTGAGGTGCAAATTGACCATAAGACCTAGTTTTCAATGATCGTTTTCTGACATGTGTGCTCTTCGACTACTTGTTAACTTTCTCTGTACATAACTGGTTTCACTAAAAGAGTCAATTGCAATTTCTCTTCAATGTCACTTTCATATTTTGTCACAGTGATATCTATGGACATCTCAATTTCTAATGAGTTTATTTTAAAGTTCATATGATTTTCAAACACATTGATTTTAGCGTACATCTCAGTTCTAATTCTATTTCAGTTTTTTTCAATTTCTAGCGCATTGATTTCAATGTACACGTGAAATTTTAACACATTGATTTCATGTACATTGAAATTTTTATTTCTATTTCTATTTGATTTTAACGTACATGTCAATTTCTATGACACTTCCTACATGTACAAGTTAATTTGTATTTATATTCCATTCAATGTCAATTTCAATTTCCAAATTCTATTTCCATTTCTATTTCTTATTTTATTTCTGTCTCCATTCCCACATTAGAAATCGAAATAGAAAAATCTAGACATACAATTACTCAAGACATTGATGATCACAAGTTATTTAATTGATTGAGTTAACGAGTGGAGCAAGTCTACATGTCAACTATGGAATTTGTCCAAGGGTACTGAGGTGCGAATTGACCATAAGACCTAGTTTTCAATGATCGTTTTCTGACATGTGTGCTCTTTGACTACTTGTAAACTCTCTCTGTACATAATTGGTTTCATTAAAAGAGTCAATTTCAATTTCTCTTCAATGTCACCTTCATATTTTTTTACATTGATTTCTTTGGACATCTCAATTTTTAATGAGCTTATTTTAAAGTTCATGTGATTTTCAAACACATTGATTTTTGTGTACATGTGAGTTCTAATTCTATTTCAGTTTTGTTCAATTTCTAGCGTATTGATTTGAGTGTACGTGTGAAATTTTAACACATTGATTTCATGTACATTGCAATTTTTATTTTTATTTCAATTTGATTTTAATGTACATGTCAATTTCTATGACAATTCCTACATGTACATGTTAATTTGTATTTATATTCTATTCAATGTCAATTTCAATTTCAAATTTGTATTTCCATTTGTATTTCTTATTTTATTTCTATCTCCATTACCACATTAGAAATCGAAATAGAAACATCTAGACATACAATTACTCAGTACATTGATGATCACAAGTTATTTAATTGATTGAATTAACGAGTGGAAAAAGTCTGCATGTCAACTATGGAATTTGTCCAAGGGTACTAAGGTGCGAATTGACCATAAGACCTAGTTTTCAATGATCGTTTTTTGACATGTGTGCTCTTTGACTACTTGTTAACTCTCTCTGTGCATAATTGGTTTCATTAAAAGAGTCAATTTCAATTTCTCTTCAATATCACCTTCATATTTTGTCACAATGATTTCTTTGAACATCTCAATTTTTAATGAGCTTATTTTAAAGTTCATGTGATTTTCAAACACATTGATTTTAGTGTACATCTCAGTTCTAATTCTATTTCAGTTTTGTTCAATTTGTAGCACATTGATTTCATAGTACGCGTGAAATTTTAACACATTGATTTCATGTACATTGCAATTCTTTATTTTATTTCAATTTGATTTTAACGTACATGTCAAATTCTATGACAATTCCTACATGTACATGTTAATTTGTATTTATATTCTATTCAATGTTAATTTCAATTTCAAATTTCTATTTCCATTTCTATTTCTCATTTTATTCCTATCTCCATTACCACATTAGAAATCGAAATAGAAACACCTAGACATAAAATTACTCAGTACGTCGATGATCACAAGTTATTAAAGTGATTGAGTCAACTAGTGGAAAAGGTCTACATGTCAACTACGGAATTTTTCCAAGGGTGCTGAGGTGCGAATTGACCATAAGACCTAGTTTTCAATGATTGTTTTATGACATGTGTGCTCTTTGACTACTTGTTAACTCTCTCTATACATAATTGGTTTCATTAAAAGAGTCAATTTCAGTTTCTCTTCAATGCCACCTTCATATTTTGTCAGATTGATTTCTTTGGACATCTCAATTTTTAATGAGTTTATTTTAAAGTTCATGTGATATTGATTTTAGTGTGCATCTCAGTTCTAATTCTATCTCAGTTTTGTTCAATTTCAAGCGCATTGATTCCAATGTACGTGTGAAATTTTAACACATTGATTTCATGTGCATTGCAATTTTTATTTTTATTTCAATTTGATTTTAACGTTCATGTCAATTTCTATGACAGTTCGTTCATTTACATGTTAATTTCTAGCGCATTGATTCCAATGTACGTATGAAATTTTAACTCATTGATTTCATGTGCATTGCAATTTTTATTTTTATTTCAATTAGATTTTAATGTACATGTCAATTTCTATCACAATTCCTTTGGGATTGGTGCCTCTGAAGTGAGAAGGATAGGTGTCCGTGGGACTAGTGTCTCAGAAAATGGAAGGATTGAAGTCCTTGGGAGTTGGTGCTCCTAAGTCCAAGATTGTTGTCTTGGCGAAATAGAGTTGGTGCTTTGGAGGTTAGAGCCTCACCAAAGTCCGAGTTGGAGTTTGGCAACTGATTACAACCATTTATATATTGTATCTATTTTACTACAAAGATTATATTAATAAAAGCATTTATTATTGTTGTTCATCTTGTGTTCTGAATATAAATTGTTTAATTGGTACAACAATAGTCAGAAAAAGAAATATTGATTCACCCCCCCTCTCAGTGTTTCCAACACCTCTCTAGTGTGCTTTCTTCCCTCTCTGGAATACTTTGCCTGAGTGGATGTCTCCACTCTCTGAACCTCTACATGTGGCTACTCGACATCAATTTGAGACCCCTCAACCTTACGAGCTAAAAGCTCCTCATCCATATGCAGCTCAAGCTCCCTCTCAAGGGATACTCGCATGGCCTTCTCCTCATCGAACTTGATATCCCTTCGAACCACTGTCATCCAACTGGTCGACATGTACGCCCAATAGTTGTGGGATGTATCAATGTACCCCACAAAGATCCCCAACTCTATTGTTAGCTCAAGCTTCTTCCGTGCATCTTTGGTCACATGGCAATAAACCGATGACCCAAAAATCCTGAAGTGACCAACATTTGGCCTCTTACTGGAATAAGCCTCCTCTGGTGTCTTCATCTCAAGTATCTAATGTGGGCTATGGTTCTGAACATAAATCGTTGTGTTGCATGCCTCAACCCACAAGTGTAGTGGTAGGCCCTGATCATGTAACATCACCCTTGTTGCCCCTACTATGATCATGTTCTTCCTCTCAGTAATGCCATTCTATTGAGAGTTATGGGCTGCTGTCAACTCTCGTTTAATCCCTTCCGTTGCACAGAAGTTCTTAAACTCATTAGAGACATACTCACCACTGTTATCACTCCGTAGAGCTTTAATCTTCTTTCTAGACTCTTTCTCTACCAATGCTTTGAACTCACAAAACTTTGTGAAAGTTTGATCCCTTTTCTGCATAAAAAATACCCAGCATTTACGAGAATAATCATCAACAAATATAACATAATACATGTGTTTGGCCGTGGATGCTGTCGAGAATGGTCCACACACATCTGAATGGACTCTCTCTAGAATAGACTCCGCTCGACTGTGTCTGTCTCCAAAGGAAGACTTGGTGTATTTTCCCAAAGTATAACCTTTGCATGTATCAACTTGCTCAAGCGTACCTTTGGGAAGACCGATAGAGATTTGTTGCAATATCTTTGAAGCCCCTTGATGCAAGTGGCCCAATCACCTATGCCACAACTCGCCGACGTCTCGGCTCAACATCTTTTCTACTTTTGAACTCAAAGCAACACAATCCTCTACCTCTATCTTATAGAGATTCTGAACTATAATCCCTATCTTCTTTACTTGACCCATGGCTATGTGTCGAAGGAATGCCTTTCCTTTCGAAATGATCACACCATAGCCTCTATCCTCAAGCATGGCAATGGATACCAAGTTCTTTGTTAGTCTGGGTACATGCATAACATTCTTCAAGGTGATTGGAGCCAAATGCTCCCTATAAAAAGTAATAGTGCCCACACCAGTGACACTATACTTACCATCATCACCCATTTCGATATGATTGATGTCAATATGAAAATATTCTAGATACTAGAGGATGATATGAAGCCAAAGGGAAGCCGAGCTGATTCATGAAGAGACAGGTGCAAGGCCATCAGGATAGCCAAGCCATAAGCAAGAGGAGTTACCAAAGAAGGTATATCAGAGCAAGGAGGTCTTTGAAAGACACTGCCATATCGAAGGAGCATTGCATGTAATACATACCCAAGAAGAACCAAGAGAAGCTACAGGAGGAGCCATATATATATATATATATATATATATATATATATATATATATATATATGCCAAAACGGAGTTATCAGAGCTACAAAAGCAAACATAGGACGCAAACAACCATAGGAGCAACAAAGGAACAAACAAAGCGAGCGGAGCAATATATAAACAAAGCCATCAGAGGGAGCAAACAGAGCCATGGGAGGTAGCAAACAGAACTATTGGAGCCATAGAGGAAGTAGACAGAGCTAACGGCAGCAGACATGGTCATATGCATGAAATTCGACATATGCAAATACACTATTGGAGCGTAAAAGGAAGAGTGTATATATGTATGCGCAGAATACATTATCGGAGGAGAAAACCATATATATATATATCTATATATATATATATATATATATATATATATATACATATATATATATATACATATATATATATATATATATACATATATATATATATACATACATATATATATATATATACATATATATATATATACATATATATATATATATACATATACATATATATATATATATATATATATATATATATATATATATATATACATACATACATATATATATATATATACATACATACATATATATATATATATACATACATATATATATATATATACATATATATATATATATACATATATATATATGTATATATATATATATATGTATCTATATATATATATGTATGTATATATATATATATATATATACATATATATATATATATATATACATATATATATATATATACATACATATATATATATATACATATATATATATATACATATATATATATATATATATATATATATATATATATATATATATATATATATATATATATATATATATATATATATATATATATATATATATATATATATATTTAACGCAAATGGAGGCCTCGAATGTTTGGTTTTCCTCTTAAATCCATGCAATATCATTGGAGGTCTATGAATTTCATGTTTCTTTAAGAGAATTGTCGCATAAAAGGATTGATTCGTGAGCGCAATCTTTCATTCTGGTTCCGCAGAGCAAATACCCAAAATATGCTAAGTATCTGGCTAAAACACGTTTAACAAAGAATTCGAAACTCAAGCGGTTATAGAGTGGAGTTTTATTGCATCAGGTTCGTAGACCCCAATCACATCGGCCCTGTGTGTATGTCCTCGTCACATTGCCGAGAGTCATTTCCAAAGGGAAGCGCGCTAAAACACTTAGCGGATTCAAAAGGGCAGATTTGAAAGTTTATGAAAGGGAGTGTTGAGTACTATCAGGTCCAGCAGTGTTATTGCATCGTTTAAGTGGAGCGGCCCAAAGCCTTACGACTTGCGATCGCCGATTTGTATTGCATCGACATATCAGAATGGGATATATATATATCTATATATATATATATATATATATATATATATATATATATATATATATATATAGATATATTGAAGCGACTATTACGGATCACCGATAGCGACCAACAATATCGCATCAGACCAAAGGAAAAGCATCGATAGTTGAGAGTGTTGTGATGCCGATTGTCGATACTGCGATTGAATCCTGACCGTCTGATCAGTCAGATATGGATTTGTGGTAAAAACCATATAACTATGTAAAAGGTGGAAAATCACAGTTTTAACATTTTGAAGGTTTTTTGAGTCCTAAAACGGGAAGACCATTATCTCTCTGATATTTGTTGTGTGCGGGCCTTTGAGGTAGAAATGAAATAAAATAATGCTCCCAATAGTTCAGGAGGCTGAATCAAGCCGATTGCGATTGCGATTGGGACGTGGCTATCCGTTAAACTATGTCGACTCTGTGTATGCCTGCCATCATTAAAAAAGGAGAGCGTTGTTACAATGTTTTGTATATGTGTTCTCTATGTATGATTCGATTCTCTCTCATGACTTAACGTGTCCTGTGAGCACGAATAGACAGAGGAAACTGAAATTCGGGGAGCCGACGAAGCAAGCGAGTGTTGAGGAAGCCAAAGGGCCAACAAAGAGAGGAAACTGGGAGACAGAAGCATGGGGAACGAATAAAACAGAAAAAGCAGAGAACAACGAGTAGTTGAATGTTGTTGAAGGCTGTTAAAACATTTTGCAAAATAAGCTGGAGGAGAATTAGGCAGCGAGAGGATCCAGTAGAACAGAAAGAGGGCCGAACGGCCAGCAGGACAACAGACAGTCAAAGGGGAGAAGTAGCCAACAGAGAACATAAGCTTGAATAAGAAGTTTTTCTTTATGCAGATTTTAGTGCAGCTAACAGTAGACTGACTAAAGTTGTGTGAATACATTATCAAAGAGAATGAAGGGTATTGAACACTCTTTGTGGGCAGTATGAAGAGTTATAAAGACTCCTTCATAAGAACACTGGTTGTCATTGATATTGTAGCTTGGAGACTACAGTGAAGCTATAAATAGACATAACTCAGCAGAGAAGAGTTCTGAGAGCAGAATATTACTATAAAAAATGCCTTGACAAGATTGGGTTGGAGCCCTTGGAGTTGGTGCCTCAGAAGTGAGAAGGATTGGAGTCCTTGGGGCTGATGCGTCAGAAGTAAGAAGGATAGGAGTCCTTTGGGATTAGTGCCTCTGAAGTAGGAAGGATAGGTGTCCGTGGGACTGGTGTCTCAGAAAATGGAAGGATTGAAGTCCTTGGGAGTTGGTGCTCCTGAGTCCAAGATTGGTGTCTTGGTGAAATAGAGTTGGTGCTCTGGAGGTTGGAGCCTCACCAAAGTCCAACTTGGAGCTTGGAAACTAATTGCAACCACTTATATATTGTATCTATTTTACTGCAAATATTATACTAATAAAAGAATTTATTATTGTTGTTCATCTTGTGTTCTGAATATAAATTGTTTAACTGGTAAAAAAATAGTCAGAAAAACAAATACTGATTCACCCCCCCCCCCTCAGTATTTCCAACACCTCTCTAGTGCGCTTTCTTCCCTCTCTGGAAGACTCTGCCTGAGTGGATGTCTCCATTCTCTGAACCTTTGCATGTGGCTGCACCAATCAATCTCAGACCCCTCAACCTTACGAGCTAAAAGCTCCTCATCCGTATGTAGCTCAAGCTCCCTCTCAAAGGATACTCGGATGGCCTTCTCCTCATCGAACCTGATATCCCTGCAAACCATTATCATCCAACTGGTCGACATGTACACCCAATAGTTATGGGGTGTATCAGTGTACCCCACAAAGATCCCTAACTCTGTTGTTAGCTCAAGCTTCTTCCGTGCATCTTTGGCCACGTGGCAATAAACCGATGACCCAAAAATCCCGAAGTGACCAACATTTGGCCTCTTACCAGAATAAGCCTCCTTTGGTGTCTTCATCTCAAGTATCTAATGTGGGCTATGGTTCTGAACATAAACCATTGTGTTGCATGCCTTAGTCCAGAAGTGTAGTGGTAGGCCCTGATCATGCAACATCGCCCTTGCTGCCCCTACTATGATCCTGTTCTTCCTCTTAGCAACGCCATTCTGTTGAGAGTTATGGGGTGCCGTCAACTCTCGTTTAATCCCTTCTGTTGCACATAAGTTCTTAAACTCATTAGAGACATACTCATCACTGTTATCACTCCATAGAACTTTAACCTTCTTGCTAGACTCTTTCTCTACCAATGCTTTGAACACACAAAACTTTGTGAAAGTTTGATCCTTTTTCTACATAAAAAACGCCCAGCATTTATGAGAATAGTCATCAACAAATATAACAAAATACATGTGTTTGGCCGTGGATGCTGTTGAGAATGGTCCACACACATCTGGATGGACTCTCTCTAGAATAGACTCTGATCGACTGTCTTTGTCTCCAAAGGAAGACTTGGTGGATTTTCCGAAAGTACAATGCTTGCATGTATCAACTTGCTCAAGCGTACCTTTGGGAAGACCGGTAGAGATTTGCTGCAATATCTTCAAAGCCCCATGATGCAAGTGGCCCAATCACCTATGCCACAACTCGCAGACATCTCGACTCAACATATTTTCCACTTTTGAAATCAAAGCAACACAATACTCTACCTCTAACTTATAGAGATTCTGAACTCAAATCCCTATATTTTTTGCTTGGCCTGTGGCTATGTGTCGAAGGAATGCCTTTCCTTTCGAAAATATCACATCATAGCCTCTATCCTCAAGCATGGCAACAGATACCAAGTTCTTTATCAGTCCGAGTACATGTATAACATTCTTCAAGGTGAGTGGAGCCGCACGCTCCCTCTGAAAAGTAATAGTGCCCACACCAGTAACACTATAGTTACCGTCATCACCCATCTTGATATGCATCTCGAGAACTTTCTCCTCTAGTTCATTGAATAACTCTTTGTCGCCAATCATGTGGAAAGAAGCTCCACTGTCTAAGTACTAGACACTTCCCATCATGAAGACACCATGAACACAATGAGGGAAACATCCAATTCAAATTGGGAGGCCAAAGCCTCACTTGCCACTCCTTTTGAGGACTTTTCCTTGGACTTCTTCAATGGAAAATTTGTAGCAAAGTGACCCATCTTGTGATAATGAAAGCATTTAACTTTCGTCATGTCCTTCTTCTTAACTCCATGATAAGAATCTGATTTGGAACGAGAAATTTTACCTTTCCCCTTCCTCACCTTAATCGCTAAGGCAAAGTTCTCTTCATCATCAGTCTTTAATGAAGAGTCATCCCTAGTGTTCCTCTTGATCTCATCCTGTGTCAAATCCGACCATAGTCATTCCCAATCTGGTAGCTTCTCCCGACCATTGATAGAGTCTTGATAACTATGCCAACTCTTTGGGAGTCCAAGAAGAGCAAGACTCACCATATCCTCTTCGACAACCATGATTCCAACACTTCCAATTTCATCCCAACATTGAGTGAACTTGGTCAAGTACTTTGGAATCATCTCGCCTTTCTCCATTTTAATTTTACAAAGTTTATCCTTCAGTGCCAACTTCCTTTGATCATTGTTATTCTGATACAAGTCTGTCAATATTTTCCACATAGCATGCGGGGTTTCCTTTCCATGGAAACTCAAGACAATATGATCTCAAACTCCCTCAAGGATTATCCACTTTGCCTTTGCCACACACTTCTTCCACTCGACCAAGTTTTGTGCATCAGTTGCTACTGGCTTAGGAATTGCTTGTTCATCAAATTCCTTCAAGCCATTGTCCTCTAGCACAGCCTCCATCTTATCCCTCCAAGTTATGAAATTCGAGCTGCCTTCCAAGGCATACTCAAGTCTCAACCCATGGAATGCCATCTATCGATCCTGAAGTAAGTATGCAAATTCGAATTTCACATGTAACCCAGAAATTGAAAACTTCGAAATCTTCTCTAGAGAGTTGATTTTAAATCAGCGATATCTCCCTCATTCGAACTTCGATTCAGTCGATTTTTTTTTTTGAATTTGGGTATCGTTTCCCAAGGAATCCAGATCTGCAATTTGTTTCTGAGAATTTTGCACAAAAAATCTCAGATCTGCTGTGCAAACTCTCATCTCAAAAGACAATCTTGCTTCGATACCATGTAGAAAATCTTGTAGATTCACAAGCTAATGCAATTTTCTAAAGCAAGAGACAAGAATCTACTTCAAATCTTTACAGTGAGAGCCCATAAACATCGAGAAAACAATAATCAATAGAGGAAGAGAATCAAAGGCACATAACAAAATAAATATCCCGGGAAAGCCACAGCTCAAAACCCCACTCTGTTTTTTATTAATCCGCAAACTCAAGATGAGATTACAATACATGTTCTCTCAAGAACAATCCCAACAGTCAGCAAATTCAATCTCCAACTCATAAGGAAGCTCAAGGCCAAAGCTTA
This sequence comes from Pinus tabuliformis, assembly GCA_031772625.1. Lineage (NCBI taxonomy): Eukaryota > Viridiplantae > Streptophyta > Pinopsida > Pinales > Pinaceae > Pinus > Pinus tabuliformis. The sequence goes on from CM062818.1 coordinate 1,704,787,572, forward strand.
GCCTCTTCACAAGTTCTCCAAGTCTCTATTCCAATGTGTAATTCCTATGAAGGATAGCTTGTATTTAAAGGGAAATAAAGCCTCTAAAAATAGCGCAATCCCTCAAGGATCAGTTCTTGATTGCATGCACTATCAGTGCAACTTAGAAAAATCTAAAACAAATAGTACACTATCCCTGCACTCTAGTCTCAACTAGATCTTTCTCAGAATCGACATGCATGTGTTTCTGATGAGTAAATATTCAGTTAACTAGAGTAGCATTGGTGGAGTTCATTAGTGTCACCACTGACTGTTAACTCACTATTAGTTCTCTCAATCAGTTTGAGAACTAATTTAACTGAACTGACTCATGACACTGAGTCTTCTATTTTACAACTCAAAATTAACTCACACTAGACTCCTATAAAGTAGGGAGAACATATACATGACTTAAAAAGACTTCCAACTCGAATTTCCTAAGTTAAGTAAGTTTAATAAACCTAATTTAACTATTTTAAGTTGCTTTGAGAATAGAATTCGAATTTAACTCATAGTTTAATTCAAGGACAAATTAAACTGAAATTTCTTGTTGCCATTTCTCAACATGGGCACCTCAAGGATCCTGCCCTCTTATGTAGTCCTCTTGACTATAGCTCAATATCGCCCCACCTCTTCTCTAGAGGTGCATGAGCAATCATGGCACAATCATCATCGTTCTCTTTGTCAGCTTGCATTGGAGCAGCCATTGAATCCGACTTCTCTTCTTTGCCCTTCTTCTTCTGAGGGCACTGCGTGGCAAAATGAACCATTTCTCCACATCTGAAGCATCTGACTTTGGATATGTCCATCTTCTTTCATTTTTTCTGCCCTTGCTATCCCACTGATGTAAGAGCCGCATCCACTTCTTCCTCCTTGATTTTGACCCCTTTGTTGTTGCTTCCCACATTGATCCATCGTTTTATCTCTTCCTATCGAAGAGTTGCACACATCTCCTTGGGATCCCTATCCAAGATGCTTTGGACAAAGGTTTCCCAGTCTTTAGTGACTGCATTTAGGGCAGTCCTAACCATAAATCCAGCATCTGGTCTAGCCCCTATGGAAGTTCGTTGATCACGGATCCTTTGCAACCTGAGAAGGAAGCGATCAATATATTCTCCCTTCTGTATCTAAATTCTCAAGCAACATCTTTCACTTCAACGAATTTCCCTCATAAAATGTGGTCAAGGCCTCCCACATTGTGTCTTTCTCAGCAATATGTGGGATCACATGATCCTTGACCCTGTCCAAGATCATGCACTTTGCTTTTGCATAAGCCTCCTCGTACTTGTTGAGAGGATCAACATCAATTGAAACAACAATCATCCTCAAGGCATAATCCTTGATGCAATTTTTATCCAAAAATGACAGGATCATGGCCTTCTAGATGACAAAGTTAGATGGTCCATCCAGCTTGTCCTGATCCCTCAGTCCATTAATGGCCATCTCTACTCAAATAAATGTCAAACTAGCTCTCTTCTCTCTCTTTCGTTGCTGCCCCAACAAAACTCGGATCTGGATTTCTTTGGCACTAGAAATCCTCTAAGGAACAAGCTCCCTCTGAATTTCGATTTCCTTCATGGAAATATTTCTACCAACCACTGTCAAACCACCCATCTCTGATCTCTCTTTGCTGCTACTCAACACTGAATCTAGATTTCTTGGCAAGAAATCTTCTGAGGAATTGATTCCCTCTGCTTTTCTTCTGCCCCACTAGTTAATGTTCTGCACCAACAGAATCAACAACCCACCAACAACTCTAGATGAAATCTGCATTGCACCTCTAGCCACGACAACTAGAAAAATGAGACTCAACAGTGTCCGCATTGGCCCAGTAACCACTCCGCTGTCCTTTTCAACAACAATGTCACCCAATCAGGCTGACTCAGGCTCTGCGTGAGCCTCCCTTGGTAACTGTGTCACCTCTCCTCTATTCTCTTGGAATAAAACTACGTCGTCTCTCAGGACAACTTTCTTCAGGAACAGATTTTCCACTGTCCTTTTGTTGATGGCTTCAGTCCTCCTTGATCTGCAATTGCTCCGATACCATGTGAAAAATTATGAATCTAACAAATCATAAATCCTACTACAGTAAATTGATTTGCATTACCTACTTGTGTTCTTCATTTTAACAAGTTATTTTCATAAATATTCAAAAAATATTAATGCAAATACACTACAACCTACACCAATATACAATTCAAGTATTGAAAATAAATAGATGAGACAACCACACAAATGACACTTATTTTTGGACAAAATGTCCCCAAGAAAATCCAGTGTGGGAAAACTGGTGTAGCAAATATGACGGTTTTATTATTAAGCAAATTTTTGAATTCAGATCACCCAACAGAGAATAAACCTGACAAAAGTACCTCTATTTGGAGACAGACATTTTGGCAGATCTAGTAACTTGATGAACAAACCCCATAGGTGACTGCGCTGTCCACAGTGCTGTGCAGTGATGGCTGCTCCCAGCTCTGCGTTGGAACTACATCACCTACTCTAGGAGCTGCATCACCCTCCCAATGAACCTTCCTGGCTTAGAAATCGATCTTCTAAATTGATGCCTGATCTGTCTCACAGAAACCCTTGCGCTGCCTCTAAGTGACTGCATCAACTCTCCAACCTTTGCGTCACCCTCCTCGAGCTGCATTGTCTCTCCTTGGTGTTGTTTTGCCTCTTTTCTATGTATTCTCAGCCTTGGAGGAAAGTCCCATTGCTGAATTGCCCCTCTCTGTACTAGAAGCTCACACTGAAATTCTCAGCAAACCATGCCCCAAAATTTCAATCTAGCTCAAGTGTTTCTCTCACTGTGTATGTTCTCCAACTGACCCTAAGCTTTCCTTTATACTTTTCCTGTTGAGAAATCAATGGTCATGATCTAATATCTAATCAATGGCTAAGATTAAATTAGACTTGATCCTCGTCACGTAGAAGCTTCTCAGCCATATTTATATTAATTCACTTTAATTATTTTAATTTCCTAAGTTTTAACTTAGGCACCATTAAAAAATAATTAATTATTTGAATAACATGCACTCCCGGTGGAATTTCTCCAAACGACTTTTGGGTCTTGGATATCTCATGTGTTTTAGCCCCTCCACAAAATTTCGGAGCTAGAGCACATCTGATGCTACCCAAAAATCAACATGGACTTGCACAATCATCTGTGTCGGCTGGGGATTTACTCGATCCTGATGTAGTTACATTTAGCCTCGAGAACCTAGGGTTTAACATATCTAGAAACCTATGTGCCGACCCAAGGGTTTCTTGCCCACAATACAGTTTGAACCTCCAGATATTTCGAGGGCATTTCCCAATAGATACTAGCCCAGGAAGAAAATAGGGTATGAGACTCAGATGATAACCAGCGAGAGGTGCTTGAACATACTCAGGAAAATTACCCCCAAAGAACGGGTGGAAAACAATCTAAGTGTATCAAGGTGAGGGAGCCTGGAGGACTGCAAGTATTTGGAGAAGGCATAAGCATGGCGCAGACTGCAGACACGGAGAGCACGGTGATTGTCGGCAGAGTCAGAAGCCGTAACTATTCCACGGTGTTAATTTATGGTATGTTCTATGCTTATAGCAGTTTACTTTTCTTTCTTATTATTATCCACAGATTAGCAATCACATGTACATAAAGTAAAGTGCAGATAGAACAGTAAACGATCAATAGAAAACAAGCCAAGACAAGAGACACAAGATGTGGCAGCTAGCTAGGGACAAAACCCACAATGTGTGGTGAAACCCTTTGATCAAATCTTCTTTTATCTTCAATAGTTTAGTAGAGAGAAATAGTACAATAAATATGATTTATATCAATAGTAGCAAACCCTAGATCAGCAGCATCAACATTAGCGGCTTCATCATCAAACTAGGGCAGACGATATCTCACAAACCAACTGTGGGATCGGCATGATTCTACCACCAAAAGTTGCGGCTTCCAGAGGAGGTTCAGATGAACCTACAGTGCAGTTCAGATGAGGAGATCTTCTAGTCCACTCAGGTCAAACTTTACTTCTGCAGTTGCAGCTTCAGTTTCAGCAGCTTGCTTCAAACTAGGGCAGTCAATATCTTGCAAACCGTCTGTTGGATTGACTTGATTCCACCACCAAAAGTTGCGGCTTTCAGAGGAGATCCAAATGGAGCTACAACATAGTTCTAAGGAGGAGATATGATGGTCAACACTGGTCATAAGAAGGTCACTTTATGCGTGGTTTGTCTAAAAAATTGGCGAGGGAGGGCGATTAACCGAGTTTTTTGATCAGTTCGATTGGTTGGGCCAATGAACCGACCAATTTTTAATACTATGATATATATATCGATATATATCTATACGAGAGAGAGAGGTAATTTTTAGAAGTCCTTCAAAATTTCATTTGAAGTTAGATTATTCTATGTTACACAAAATTTATCCTAAGAATATATGTAGAAATTTTGAATAATTTAACACATATTCAACAGAGATTATCCTGATCATGTACTATTGCGGAATACATACACAATACATAAGCTCCTCTACGTTGATCAACAATATAGCAGCATCAATAACAATAAAACATCAAGAGCATTCACACATTAACACAGTATGTATCCCGGGGAAAGAATCTCGCTAAAAACCCCAACTATCTGTATATTAATGATTGAGTCATGTAACATTACACAGCATAATACTTCTCACAAGTATATCCACCTCTGTTACACACAATACAACTCAAATCTGATCTCCAAATCTCTTCCACTGCTTGCCTGCCTCCACTGCTCAATACCTGCTCAAGAACTGATGAGAATGGCTTACCAAACTCGTTTTTCACCTGCAAAATAGTCACTCACACTTTGTTGGATGTGAGCACAAGTTATAATGTGGGAAAATACGTGAGCAAACTCATTTTCATACTCAATCCCTTGATTGTGCAAGATCTGGTGCACAACTATAGTCACAACTGATAGCAATCTGATTCTCTACCACCTGTCCTTGTTGAACTGAACATGCACTGACATGCAACTGAGTTAACTCATGTATTCATTAGTTGTATTATGAGTTAATAACTTGTGAATTAATTAATAATTAATTCACCCAACTCATCTCTAGTCTATTTGCCAGTTAGACTAAATACAACTAGTTTAACAAAGCTAAACTGAACACAACTCCATCAACTCCACAATCAACTCCACCAAACTCAACTGATTGAGTTCTAACTGAATTCATGCATGCAACAACTCAATTGACTCATAAGAAAAGCATATTTCCTTCTGACAGCTGCAAGTGCCACCTCTGTAGCTCAAACTAAAGTGCTCCAAGAGAATAAGATTAAGTTTATAGTCCAAATATTATTGTGAGATAATAATATTTGACTTTTCTATTTTTGACAACCAGTCTAAAAATAGAATTTGATCACTCACACTGTGATCACTCACATTTTCATCAAAAATAGAAGTCCATCTATTTTTTCCCAACATGATCAATCATCCATAAACAACAACCTGCAATCCATAGACATGATCCATATGTCTAAAAATAGACATAGTCTAAAAAATAGACTTGCGCCAAAAATAGCTTGTGGGCCCACTTAGTGAAGGCGACTCTTTTCACTAAGCTCCATCATCTTGTTGCAATCTCAACACTCCCTCTCGACAAGATATGGATTATCAGCAACCCCTATCTTACCTCGGTGGTACTCCAATTTGCTCTTGGTGAGAGCCTTCGTCAGAATATCAGCATCCTGATCCTCCGTTGGAATGTATGAAAGTAACATGATCCTCCGCTGCACACAATCTCTGATATGATGGTACCTGATGTCAATATGTTTAGATCTATGATGAAATACAGTATTAGCCGAGAGTTTAATGCAACTCTGGTTATCACAGTAAATCACAGTAGGATCCAAATGAGAACCGAACAAACCAACTAGGATCTTCCTCATCCATATAGCCTCGCATGCAGCCAAACTTGCTACCATATACTCAGCCTCCGCTGAACTGAGTGCCACGGATCTCTGTTTCCTGCTGTACCAAGAAACTGCTATCGATCCAATACTGAAGACCCCTCCTGATGTGCTCTTTCTGTCTGTTGGGCTGCCTGCCCAATCTGCATCCGTGAAGCCACATAGCTTCACCTCATCCTCCTATCTGTACCACAAACCATATCCTGATGTGCCTCTCAAGTAGCGTAATACATGCTTGCCCGCCTTCTAGAAGAGCTTGGTAGGCTTAACCATAGCTTGTGAAAGCTGGTTAACTGCATAGCATATATCAGGTCGTGTATTGACCAAATACATCAGCAACCCCACCAACTGTCGATAAACAATGGCATCCACTTCTTCTCCCGAAGTGGCATCCTCCTTCCTCAACCTCCAGGAAGAGGAGTATCAACAGGCTTGCAGCCATGCATGTTGAACTTCTCCAGTATCTCCCGAGCATACTTGCCCTGAGAAACAAACAGTCCACCACTGCGCTGCCATATTTCCAATCCCAGGAAATAGTGAAGGAGGCCCAAATCCTTCATCTCAAACTCTGTAGCAAGATCCTTCTTGCATGACAGTATCAACAGCTCATCACCCGTTAGAATCAAATCATCAACATACAGTACAATGATAAGCAACTTACCCTCCACTACAATCTGGTATAGGTTCGGATCCCCCTCGCTCTTGGAGAATCCAAGTCCTGTGAAATAACTGTCTATCCGTGTGTACCAAGCATGTGGTGCTTGCTTCAACCCATACAGCGCTCTCTTGAGCCTGCACACATGCGAATCATTGCTGAAGACTTCAAAGCCTTTGGGTTGCTCAATGTACACCTCCTCCTCAATGACTCCGTTGAGGAATGCAGTCTTCACATCCATCTGATGAATGTGCCATCTCATCTGCGCTGAGAGAGCAAGAATCATCCGTATGGAAGAATACCTTGTGATATGTGCAAAGGTATCCTCATAATCGATCCCCTCAATCTGTGAAAAGCCTCGGGCAACAAATCTTGCCTTGTACTTCTCCACACTCCCGTCAGCTGCCTGCTTAACTTTGTAGATCCATCTCGAACCCACCACTGATTTCCCTTCCGGTCTAGGAACAATCTCCCATGCACTGTTTCTGACAATAGAATCATACTCTTCCACCATGGCGTCTACCCATGCGGGATCCTCCACAGCTTCCTCGAAAGAGGATGGCTCAGTCACAACACACTTGCTCATAAGAGCCATGTATCCAGTGTACCGATCAGGTGAGTGTCTCTGCCTACGTTGGGCTGTAGGTGGTCCTACAACTTTCTCTGCTTCTTGAGCCAGTCGCTCAGCTTCTGTCAAGCGCTTTCGCCCTCTGATGTTTGGTGCTGCATGAGTGGACTCGTCGACTCCATGAACTTCATCCTGTGGCTGATCCACATCCTGAAGCTCATCCTTAGGAACTAATAGCTCCTCATCTGCATGCAAGTGTAGCTCCCTCTCAAGCGAACACTTCATGGCTTTCTCCTCCTGAAATTTTATATCCCGTCACACAACAGTTTTACCACTGTCTGGAAAATACACACGATAGTTGTGGGGCGTATCAGTGTACCCCACAAATATTCCAACCTTTGCGGTCGGCTCCAACTTCTTCCTGGCATCCTTTGTCACATGCATGTAAACGTTAGCACCAAAAATCCTCAAATGAGAAAGATCAGGCTTCTTACCAGAATAAGCCTCCTCGGGTGTACTCATGCCAAGTATCCTATGAGGACAACGGTTCTGCACATAAACTGCTGTATTGCATGCTTCCGCCCACAAGTGAAGGGGTAGGCCCTGATCATGCAACATTGCCCGTGCAGCACCCACAATCGTTCTGTTCTTCCGCTCAGCTACCCCGTTCTGCTGTGGGTTATGGGGAGCTATGAGCTCTCTACGAATCCCTTCTATCTTGCAGAAATCATTGAACTCATCCGAGATGTATTCACCACCATTATCGCTCCTAAGATCCTTCACCTTCTTCCCCGACTCCTTCTCGACCAGTGCTTTTAATTCACAAAACTTTGAATATGTCTCGCTCTTCTTCTGCATGAAGAAGATCCAACACTTACGAGAGAAATCATCAACAAAAATCACATAATACCTATGTTTTGCTGTCGAAGCAACTGAGAAAGGTCCACACACGTCTGTGTGAATTCTCTCAAGGATCGTTGTGGTGTGACTATCCTTTTCGTGAAAGGTGGCTTTCACAAACTTCCCCAAAGTAGACCCCTTACACTGATCTGATTGCACAAGTGTGCCTTTAGGAAGCCCTGTAGTGATCTGCTGCAGCATCTTCAAGGCTGCATGGTGAAGGTGACCCAATCTCCTGTGCCACAACTCGCCATCATCCCGGCTCACCAATCCTACTACCTTGCCTACCATTGCTGCGCATCCATCTACATGCAACTGATAAAGGTTCCTCACTCGAACCCCTATCTTCCGGGTCTCACCAGTTGTCTTGCTGCGCAGGAAGGCCTTTCCCTTGCTGAAAACAACATCATACCCCTTGTCTTCTAACATCGCCACTGAGATGATATTCTTCTTCAATCCTGGAACATGCATGACTTCCTTCAATACAAAGGGTTTACCAGACTCCCTCTCAAAGGAAATGGTACCGATACCGATCGCACTGTATCTACCATGATCGCCCATCTCGATGTGCACTCCAAGATCTTTGTCCTCCAGATCAGAGAACAAATCTCTATCTCCCGTCATGTGAAAAGACACACCACTGTCCAAGAACCACACAGATCCCATCACACTTGAAACCAAGCATGCGATCAATGAAAAATCAAGCTCAAACTGAGAAGCTAAGGCCTCTTCCCCTGCAGATCCAGCAACTTGCTTGTTCTTCTTCTTCTGCGGAAAATTTGTGGCATAGTGTCCGTGTTGGTGACAGTGAAAACACTTCACCTTGGACATATCCTGCTTCTTGCCTTTCGCACCAGACTGAGAAGCTTTCTTGCTCTTCCCTTTCTTTGCTTTGGCAGCCAAAGCACAATTCTCTTCATCAGATACCTTTGATGAAGATCCATTCTCACCTTTATTGTTTCTGAGTTTATCCTTGAGTGCCAGGTCACTCTTGCTTTGGAATAACATTCACAATCCGTTGAAAGACATTTCAACAACACTGCTGCAAATTCGATTTTCCACCACCTCCAAACTCAACCGCCTCCAATCTAAAATTCGTGAGAACACAATATTTCTCGTACAGAGATTGACTGTATGGGCATTCACCGGATATCTCACCTTCCAAAGGAAGGATGAATCCAGAGGCTACTTGGCCCGATTACAGACTCTTCCTGAAGAAATAGAATGTAAACACTTCCTGAATAGTAGATCTGATGATCAATCCTCGCTTGATATCCTGTAAAAATCTCTTCTACAAATCAAGCAGCTCTGATACCATGTAGAAACTTTTTCTACAATTATCTAGCTCCGATACCATGTAGAAACCTTTTCTACAATTATCAACCTCCCTCTGATACCATGTAGAAATTTTGAATAATTTAACACATATTCAACAGAGATTATCCTGATCATGTACTATTGCGGAATACATACACAATACATAAGCTCCTCTACGTTGATCAACAATATAGCAACATCAATAACAATAAAACATCAAGAGCATTCACACATTAACACAGTATGTATCCCGGGGAAAGCATCTCGCTAAAAACCCCAACTATCTGTATATTAATGATTGAGTCATGTAACATTACACAGCATAATACTTCTCACAAGTATCTCCACCTCTGTTACACACAATACAGCTCAGATCTGATCTCCAAATCTCTTCCACTACTTGCCTGCCTCCACTGCTCAATACCTGCTCAAGAACTGATGAGAATGGCTTACCAAACTCGTTTTTCACCTGCAAAATAGTCACTCACACTTTGTTGGACGTGAGCACAAGCTATAATGTGGGAAAATACGTGAGAAAACTCATTGGCATACTCAATCCCTTGATTGTGCAAGATCTGGTGCACAACTATAGTCACAACTGATAGAAATCTAATTCTCTACCACCTGTCCCTGTTGAACTGAACATGCACTGACATGCAACTGAGTTAACTCATGTATTCATTAGTTGTATTATGAGTTAATAACTTGTGAATTAATTAATAATTAATTCACCCAACTCATCTCTAGTCTATTTTCTAGTTAGACTAAATACAACTAGTTTAACAAAGCTAAATTGAACACAACTCCATCAACTCCACAATCAACTCCACCAAACTCAACTGATTGAGTTCTAACTGAAGTCATGCATGCAACAACTCAACTGACTCATAAGAAAAGCATATTTCCTTCTGACAGCTGCATGTGCCACCTCTGTAGCTCAAACTGAAGTGCTCCAAGAGAATAAGATTAAGTTTATAGTCCAAATATTATTGTGAGATAATAATATTTGACTTTTCTATTTTTGACAGCCAGTCTAAAAATAGACTTTGATCACTCACACTGTGATCACTCACACTTTCATCAAAAATAGAAGTCCATCTATTTTTTCCCAACTTGATCAATCATCCATAAACAACAACCTGCAATCCATAGACATGATCCATATGCCTAAAAATAGACATAATCTAAAAAATAGACTTGCGCCAAAAATAGCCTGCGGGCCCACTTAGTGAAGGCGACTCTTTTCACTAAGCTCCATCATCTTGTTGCAATCTCAATAATATATTCATATATTTATGATGGTTTTGGCTTAAATGCAGGGAAAACAATTTATAATATCAAATAACCAATTATCCAAATTCCAACTCATTTCATATCATTGCAAGTTCTTCAAGTTCTCCCCGACCGTTTATAGTAAGTCCATATTTTACTTATGATTAGTTTATTTGATTGAATTAATGTTATTTACGTTTTTGCATTTGAATAATTGGTCATTTAATTTTGAAGGATCATGAGTTATCATTAAGTTCAGATGTGCAAGATATTCCACCAGTCCAAAAATGTCACAATCTCTTATCATGAAAAAGATGCCATAGACAAATGTTTGGCAAAAATGGACAGTTTCTTTAGCCTACTAGTTGTAACATGTCATCTTTTAGCAATCATCCTAGGTCAATCTTACTACACCACAATTTGGATCTCTTTTATGACACTCTAGTAATATGTGGTTGTTCAAAATGTAAAAGGTTGAAGGAATATCCAAATTTGTTGGTGTGCACACAATACATAATTTGTCTCTCACTGAAATGTTGTTAAAAAATTATAACTTTTGTAGATCATCAACTTCTTGTTAAAAACACCTTGCATTAGTTGTACCTTTACATGTCCCCTTGGGGCATAATAAAAATATAATTGAATAATTGTATTTTTGGATTTCCAATGGATCTAATGCAAATGTATTACCTAGATGAAAAAAAAAAGTTCCATAAAGTAATTCATTGCATGTTTATTATGAAGAAAAATATTTCTATGCTTTTAATAAATGTTTGGTATAATGTTTGAGCATACTAAATGCATTGTGTTACTAAAATTAACGACATAATATTCAATATTTTTACAATAAGGATTTTGATGATGATTTGTCTACCATATATCATCACACCCCACTACAATGTTAATTCGATATATTTGTTATTACATGAGCATAGCTTGAAGAGGAAGTATACCAAGTACAGTTGAATCAATTGCCTATCCGATTCCCACTATGTCCAAAGTCATTAATTCAAAACCTCTATATAGTAAAACTAGTTCTTCGTAGGGTGAGGGCAAAGCCAATGATATAGAGGTTGGCATGGATAATTTTTTATGGGATACCCATGCCATGGTGTGAATGTTGTTACATGCATTCTAGAAAAATGAACTAGGGGATGATGTTGAAATTGTTGATACCTTCATCAAAAGCCTGAAATCTACTTCTACCACCCCCTCTCTTTGGACATGGTTCAAGGTCCACCCAACTAGGGGAAACAATGTTACTACAACTTAAAAGTAATGTTTGGTATGTCGAACATGTATTTCTCGACAGTTTTGAGGTAACTAATCATTAATTCACCTAAGATGCCTAATTGAGGAAAAAATTCCACTTCTCATTTTTATAGAGGTAGCCCTCCTCTTTAATAAAGAATATGAAATCAAAATACAAAAAAAGGTCTAAGAGAGTGCCTGGATTTTATATAAAATGAATATTCACAATGATATAATACAATAATGAAATAAACATTAATAAAGTTAAATACCATCAACTTCCAACCTAGTAAAAAGCAAAGAATCACATTTTTAGATAGACTAAAATAATGTGGACTGCATTTCTAGACAAATCTAAAGGATAATTACATTTACAATCATGGGGATAAAAGGAGTTTAACACTTTTAATCTTAAGCTTAAGACTCAAACTAAGAAGATCACACTAGCTATGAACTTCTAGTAGTTCTCTTTGAAACCTTTCAAAAAATATATACATGTTTAAATACCAGTTTACAATATTTGAGAAATTAAAATGCATTCATCCATTGAAGGATTAGGATGGGGCTATTGCGAACCATACAAATAAAAAACAGACCTAGAACTTAAAATAATCTACAATTAGGAATCGACCATGATACATAGAAATTTCCAAAGTCAAAACAATTGAATGATTAAGAAGTGAGAAGAAAATAAGGCATAAGGACCAACTTAGACAATTTAATTACAGTGTTGGAAAAAGGCATTTTCTTGTTGAATAACTCTTTTTTTAAAATAATGGATGCATGTTGCAGACCCATTAGAACTATTGAGTAATCTTTAAGTCGTTATAGTTTCTCTAACATATTTGAGCAATTGATCAATGTAGTCTCGTAATGGTGCAACTTGTTGAGAAATCGGGAGGCTTGCAAATTAGGTTAGATTTCTCTTTCTTTGATAATTGCTTGTGAAAGTTGTTGGTTTCTTATTAATTTTATTATGTTCTTCTTCATCAAACAATTATCAAATGTAAAAACATGAAGATCACAAGAATACAAAGAACACCAGATATAGGATCCAAGCTTGGGCAAAACCCCTCCACGGGGAAAGCCTAGAAAAATTCTTTTCTTCTAGTATCATATCAAAGTGAGATATCCAACAAATCCTAGAACCATGAAGAACATGTTTATTTAATAAAATAATAATTTGACTTTAGCATGAAACCCATGCTTGAAATTTTTTCTTTTCTTTTTGTTTTTTATATAAAATACATAATGATACAAATTATGAAGACCAAACCTAGTTACACTTTTCAACACTCCCTCTTAAGTAGCAAAGTATTCATAATTACATAATTAGTACAAGGATACTTCTCAAATTGAAATATTATGATAAGAAGAGTCAGACTGATAAGCCATCTTAACCATCAACATCATAACCAGCAATGTCAACAGAGCAATATAGCAATGCCTTGACTAACAAGCTCTATCTCTCTACTAGATTAGAGCACAATGTTGGGAGGCATACAAACGAACACCACCATAGCCTCTTAAGGCACATACCCCATCTGAATGTTCATCAGGTATGTCCTTTTAGGACTATTCTTATCTTAGATTTCCAATCCTCAAAGAATATATGTCCTCTTCAACCACTCTTATCTTGGATACCCTGTCTAATCCTCAGAGAGTGTCAGTCAATAGGATTACTTCATATATTGGATTCCAAATCCTTAAGGATTAACGGTCCTAGATGCTTATCCAATCCTCCATTCTCCCTACTAGTGCCTTCACTAAGACTTACAATTGTTAGATCTATTGTTGTGAATGACACATGGAGAATGTGGTGTCCCTCATTCCATTTGAGGGACAACTCCCTCTTTCCATTTGAGGCTAGTAATCTTCTTTCCATCTGATAGTTTTCTTTTATCAATCTTCTCCTTCCTTCACAGTATTCATGTTATGCCACGTTCCTTCAAGTCTTTCAAGCTTTAGATAGAACTTGCCTTGACCTGTAACCTTGATTAGAAGACTTATGAAAGAACAAGGAGACAGAATATAAAGACAGTAGCAAATGAAATAATCAAGAAGATGTTAAATACTTATCTTTGGAGGAAGATTGACTCCCTCTTAATCTTGGACCCTTTTTCATCAAGCCTTGTCTTCACATTATCATGATATAATACCTGTCATTCTTAAAACTAGGTTCCTTTTCCTTTCACAACAAAAAAAAATCAATTAGGGTTTCTATTTCTAGAGTTTCCCATTTTATTCCATACTTTGCTAGGGTTCACAAACCCTAGATGCCAAGACCTGTAACTTACAAACTGTAAAGTTCTATCACCACACAGGAGTTAGTTGCAAAACCCTATATTTTTAAGGTCTTCAAGATTTGTCACGATAAGAATTACAAATTCTATGCAAAATCTAGAAACTTCAAAGCGAAAATTAGCATGTTGCAAAACACTAATGCCTTTTATCCATTTCATTAAATTACAAGACCTAGTCTTCATATGCAGCATATCATCAAAATATTACATGTCATTGTCTCTAATATCTATGCAGAACCCTTTTATGATCAATACCATGACCTAAAACATTATAAGCAATTGACATAGGTCACAAAAATTTATACATACACCCTTTGATTTTACCTATCCTTTTTAGTAGAGACTTAGTCTTCGTCCTTGAGGTGACAGTGATCAACTTCATTCAAAGAGGAGACAACTTCTTAATTTTCATAGTGTAGAAATGAGCTTCATTGATCTTCAAATATATTTATCAAATTGAAATATTATGATAAGAAGAGTCAGATTGATAAGCCATCTTAACCATCAACATCATAACCAACATTTTCAACATAGCAATATAGCAAGGCCTTGACTAATAACCTCTATCTCTCTACTAGATTAGAGCACAATGTTGGGAGGCATACAATTGGACACCACCATTTCTTCTTTGGGAAATATATAAGATTGTTAAAGTCATTTCCCCATGCAACCTTTAGTACATCAACGTGCTCTTGCATTCACTCACAAGTTAATAACATTGCATCCATTATTGAACTAGGACCCTCCAACTCTTTAGACACCTTGATTAAATTAAAGAATAAATCACTGCTCCTCTTAATATTGTTACACTTCCCATACTTCTATACTTCTAGAATTATAGTAATATTTTTATCTTTGTTAACAAATACGTATTGTTTGATTCCCATTAACAAAATTGAAGCTAGTTTAATATCAAACTACTTTTCTACATGTCCTCAACTATCTGACTTGGCTTAATAGCAAACAAAGGTTCAATGACCAATGGATTTGTTACAAAAACATTTCTAACTCGTTTATTCTCTTTTTCAACACTATATTCTCAATTTATTATTTAGAAATTGAAGACGCCAATGCATCTCTAGTTGTTGGATGAAATTCAAACAATTTGGTGGGTTTTATTCCTTAATATTAATTTCTTAGTTTGCCTTATCAACCACCTATTTTTTTTTAAATTTACTTGTTCGAATTGTATTTTCTTAGAATTATTGCCACACATTGCATGATGCAATGTGATAGACTCATCCGCAAAAATTAGTAAGGTCTTCTTGAGCAAATTCCTCAGCAACAGACTCGCTTTCAAGCAATTACTTTTTCAGCCCAATTTGGCATTTCAACAATTTTATTGAGATCATCAATTTCCATTACGTGAACATCAAGTTCCTTAGGAATACATTCAATATTCCCTTAGGTATTGTTTCTCTTTCTCTTAGAACTTACTCCGGCAACATGATTTTTTAACAAGTTGAGTTTAAGGTGATTATCATCAACACCTTCTCCAGCACCACCACCACCACCACCATCTTTCCTTGTAGATCAACTTCTAGCATGATGATGTAGTACATTTTTGGGATTTTTATTGATCCGAATTTAAACAGGAACGCAACAAATTACAGATATAACCATAAATACATATATGAAATAGAAATAACACTTCATTTCATTAATATCAAATAATGAAATATGCTTACAAACAGAATAGAAATGAGACTAGCTCGGGCAATGGTAGCTTATCTTTGAGAAGAGATGTGGTGGCTACATGCCTCTAAACTGAGTTACAATGAGGCTCAAGGGCCTTTCTACTATTGAACAATAAGAGAAAACCCTAAACAATCAAAACCCTAACCCGAGGAGATGTAATGCCAAGAGTTTATGGGCCCTATTGGGGTTAGTTGGGCAGTCAACTTCCCGAGGTCGTAACTTGGTCATATTATCTTCATTTGACGTGAATGATACCTCGTTGGAAATATCTCTCTAAGGACTACAACTAAAAATGCAATTTGAACAAAATCACCTAGAGGAATATTGCCAAAAAAACATCTTCTTGGGGCTCAAAACGACTCCGGAAGTTCAAGACCCGAAAATCTACCAAAAATAGTAAAATGTGATACAATTAAGGAAACTGAAAAAAAAAAAAATTTGAAAGAAAAAATGGTGGGGGTCCAAGTGGAATAGGTGAGTGGCCACCAATATCCACTTGGATCATTCCTCCCCCATTAGGAAGCAATCGTCTCGATTGCATTGAGTTCCTCCATGAGATGAGGAAACTTTTGTTGGACTTGGTACCTAGTGAGCCATTTTCCTTGGTGTAAGAGTTCGCTGGCTTTGACAACTCATACAGTTGGATCTTCTGCTCGCAAGTGTTTTTTAGCTGCGTGTCCATGATCCGATTAGTTGCAGCTTTTTCCATGCAATCTAGATTTAACTCTGTTGGTGTGAGTTGTTCTGCAATGTCAGATGTGTCGAGTAATGGTGGAAAGTATGGCTGAAGTTGATCCACATTGAACACTAGGTGTAGGCCAAGGAATGGGGGAACACTGAGCTCAAACGAATTATCTCCCAAAACCTTGGTGATGGTGTATGGCCCATATTGAAGAGGACGAATCTTGCAGTGGGGCCCAGTGAGGCACTCCTTCTGCAAATGTAGCCGAACTTTATCGCCCACCTGGAATCTATGTGGCACCTGATGTTGATCATGTCGCTGCTTGTACTTAGCATTGGATTTTTCCAATATGTCGTGGACCTATTGGTGGATGTGTTAAATGTGCTCAGTGAAGCTATTTTCCTTTTCTGATTTGGACTGGAGATGAGCCAAATCTGCCAGATTCACTGCAAATGGTATGACCACATCAATGGGACATAGTGGCTGGAATCCCAAGCCCACTTGAAAAGGGTTGTGTCCAGTCGAGTTGTTGAGAGCCCGGTTGTAGTTGTGCTAGACATAGGGGAGGCTCTCTTCCCATGTGCGTGGATGCTTTGAGTTGTACATGCGCATAATGTGTACGATCATCCTGTTGACGACCTCTGTCTGGCCATCAGTTTGGGGATGGAAAGTTGTGGACTTAGTGAGCTTGGTGTCCATCATCGACCAGAGACTAGACCAAAAGGTATTAAGGAACCTGTTGTCCCGATCTAAGATGATACATTGTGGGATCCCAAAGTGTACCCACACTCGTTCAAAGAAGTCTTTAGTACTGGCTTCTGCTGTGATACTCTTTTTGCAGGCCACCATAATGGTCATCTTCGAGAATTTGTCGACGACTAGAAAAACATAGTCATTGCCATACTTAATAAAAGGAAGCCTTGATATGTAATCCATGGAGATGGATTCCCAAGGTCGACTAGATGTAGGCAGCGGAGTATAGAGACCTTGCTTCTTAATGGTCGGTTTGGCAATGGTGTAGACAATGTAGGATCTGATGTACTTCCCAACATCTTGTCGAAAATTCGGCAAATAGAAATACTTCTGCAGTACTGCCATCGTTTTCTCGCCCCCAAAATGCCCAACATCCCAACTATAGTGCGCTTCCCAAATCATCTTCGCACGCTCACTTGAAGGAACAAAAAGGTGTCCCAGGTGGCATAATAGAGCATACTGGAGGTAAAAATCTGGAACTTGCTGACCCTCCAAGAGTGTATGGTATGTGTGGCTGAATTTTGGGTCGCTTTGGTAGAGAAGTGGCCAATCAAAAGTCTCGTGCCCACAAGAGTTCAGCACGGTGGTTAATGCCATGATCGATGGTTGGTTGAGGCAATCTGCAACATTATTATCATTCAGGTTGATGTTTATATTTTTTTCATTCATTGTGGTTACATGTTTATTTAATAAAAAGAGAAAAACATACTTGGAGGAAGACACTTCTTCTATCAATTGTTTAAATTTTAACCTATATTAACTGAAGGCTTGGTACTCTAACCAGCCTATTCTAACTAGAGTAGACAACAATATAGTATGCATGTTTTTTTAGTCAAAACTAGAATTACATAGTTGAGTGAGAAAATTTCAAGTTAATGGTACGTTACTCCAACCTACAAAAAAATTCTCAATAATCTCCCTCTTTGGCATTGATGGAAACACCACCAAACATAGCTACCAAACATATTAAGCCATTGATGGCACTTTGGCCACATTAGTGATGCTACTGATTTCCCACACTACAATTTTGTTGTTTTTCTCACTCTCCCCCTTTTTCTTCTAAGAATCTAATTACATTCTCTCCCCTTAAATATATTTGTATCAAGAACCATAAAGAAACTTAGTATGCTAATGTTTTCTAATTCTCCCCCTTCCATATCAATGAAGAAAAGTTTGGATACTCCCCTTGCAACTAACCTCCCCCTGTGATTATGTTGTGCTAAGGTGAGATTCCTATAGACCTGTCTACTCCCTAGAAAATTGATCTCTTATATTCAATATCCCTACACTTATTTGGATAGTTTCCCTCTCATACACCTATTATGTAGTTGATGATACACCCAACTGTTAATTGATGCTACCCATGTAGCTACATTTTATTGAAGTGACGACTACTTTTGAAGTGCTTAACACTCCTAGGATTGCGTGGTGATACTCCTGTTGCATTTATTATACTTGATATTCAAATGGAACTATTGTAGGTATGTGGGCCACTTTTGATGGCGACCATTCTACAACTTCCCTTGCGTCTGTATGAATTGCAGGGGTTAGTGGTCTGTGTGGATGACCGTTTCCTTCCCCAAAATGTAATGCTTCCATTGTTGGTAGGCCTGCATAATGGAATACATATCTTTGTCGTAAGTGGATACTTCCAGACTGTGTCTGAAAGTGTCTCACTGTGATATGCAACTGGATGCCCCTGTTGAGTAAGGACTGCCCCAATAGCATAGTCAGAGGCATATGTCTCGATTTCAAATTGTTGTTGCAAGTCGGGTAATGTGAGCACTGGTGCAGAGCATATCGATGTTTCATCTCTGTGAATGCCTTCTGTTGAGATTCAAACCAAAAGAATTTTGTTTTCGCTCCTCTTTTGGTGACTTGGCTCAAGGGCCAAGTGATATGAGAGAACCCCAACATGAACTTGCGGTAGAAATTGGCAAGATCCAGAAAGCTGTGGAGCTCTGTTAGAGTGGTTAGGGCTGGCTAATCCTGAATGACTTGGATCTTAGTTGCATCCACATGCACCACCCATTCATCAATAATGTATCCCAGACACTGAACCTGGGTCATGCCAAAAGTGAATTTCTCCAAAATGGCACACAACTTGTGGTGCTGCAGTGTTTGGAAAACCTGTCGGATGTGGTGGAGGCGCTCTTCCCAACTATGGTTGAAGATTAGGATGTCATCCAAGTATACCACTACAAATGATTTCGTAAATGGCCGTAAGATGTCATCCATCAGCCTCATGAAGGTTGTAGGAGCATCTTTCAACCTAAAAGGCATAACCAACCATTCAAAAAGGCCCTCCTTGGCTTTGAAGGCATTCTTCCACACGTCGGAGTGTTTGATTGGTACCTGGTGATATCCAGACTTCAAGTCGATCTTGCTAAAATATTTTCCCCCTTGAGTTGGTCCATAAGGTCATCAATCTGTGGGATCGGGTACCTATTCCTGACAGTGATCTTATTCAGCGCTCGATAGTCAATATAGAGTCTCCAAGTCCCATCCTTCTTTTGTACCAACACGATCGGGCTCCCAGATGGCAATGAACTTGGCCAAATGTGACCTTTCTGCAACAGCTCCTGAATTTGCCTCTTGATTTCATCGTTGTCCAGAATGGAGCGTCGATAGATTGGTCCACTGGGTAATAGTGCACCTGGGGTCAGATCGATGGAGTGCTTGACTTGATAGTGTAGAGGCACCCTGCGGGGGAGGTGAAGATGTCATCGTACTCCTCCACAACCTTGTCCATTTCTTGTTGTCGTGTGGATGGGCCCTGTCTAGAGGTCATGGCCACTGTCTTCTTTCCTTCAGGGTGTATCATCAGGAAAACAAATTTCCTAGTTTTTGAAATGAGCTCACCTGCATATTCTGGTAATCCCCGTCAATTCTGGAAGTTCTAGTATTTCTAGCTATTCCCGATAGTTCCGATACTTCCAGCTTTTCCTAACAGTTTCAGCAGTTCATGGTAATTCCAGCTATTCATGGCAGTTCCTGACAGTTCTGGCAGTTCTGGCTATTTTTGGAAATTTTGGCTTTTCCCAGCAGTTCTGGATATTCCCGACAGTTTTGGCAGTTCTAGTAGTTCCAGCTATTCCTAGTAGTTCCGAAAATTCCTGACAGTTCCTTGCAGTTCCAGTTGTTCCTGCAGTTCCAGTTGTTCCGGCTGTCCCAGTAGTTCTGACAATTCTGGCAATTCCATCTATTCTTGGCAGTTCCAGCTTTTCTTGGTAGTTCTGGCATCTTCCTTCTAGATTAGGGCAGCGTTATCCCTTAGGATCTCTCCTCGTACTAAAACCCAAAGACAAGTAGAGAGGAAGAGATCCCAAGTGTGTTGAAATGACTTGAAGACCACCTCTATTTATACTAAAACGTTCAGCACAAGTGGGGTTTATTTGGTTGTTGGTTGACCTTGATGAATTGTCCCATAACACAAATAAATTCATATCTCCATGAATACTTATTGGAATCGAATGATCTTTAGATCAATCCTACACCTCTCGATGAGAGGGATCCAAGAAAAATATCAGCTTCCATTAATAAAATGGCCCACATGGAGTTTGGCCCTAGTTGCCAATTTCAACAATACACGATGCGTCCATTGGTACTACTATGGTCCTATCATCATTTCCCTGCTCATTGGCCAAATGAGAGGTACTTCCCATGAGTCCCAGACTACATGTGTAGAATGCCTCGACAAGAGAACCACTCATCCTGCTCACAAGTCTCCACAGGGTATTATAGGGGAAGACTGAACTATTCACCTTGTACACAGCAGACCACTAGGGGAGGGTGAGTTTCCCTATGGTCACTTGTTGCTCCAAGAAGTACCCCAAGCCCCCTAGAGCTCCCAGAGCTCAATGCATGCATCATACAGGACCCTCATAAGAGGGTCTCTCAACGACTCCAAGTCATTCTGGAAAGTCACAAATTTGACCTTTCCCTGGGGCTTCGGCAGAATGTCTGCAACCTACACATCAGTCCCAATGTGATGGAGCCTTCTTGCTCATCGATGTACCATATCCCAGATAAAGTGGTACATGATGTTTATATGCTTATAGTGATCATAGAATATGGGATTCCTCAACAATCGAATCTCCCTCTGGTTGTCACATAAGATCATGGTGGTATCCAACACGTGTACAAACAACTCACTGAAGAGCTTCCACAACCATGCAACTTCACATGAGGTCATACTTGTAGCTATGTATTCGATCTCATCGATGCATAAAGCAACCGCCTTCTGCTTCTGCTCATCCAGAATATTGAAGCAGAACCCAAAGAGAACCAGCACTTGAAAGTGCTCTTGCGATCCTCCACACTACCTGCCCAGTCAGTGTTCGAATAATCATGCAGCTTCACATTTCCAGCAATGTATCTCAATCCATGAGAGATTGTGCCCCAAAGATATCTTAGAAAATTCTTGGCACCAATCTAGTGAGGCTCAACCTTATATGAAATCAACATGCTAACTTCAAAACATATATCTAGACGGGAGTTAACCAAGAACATCAATGGTAGAATGAGTTTATGAAACTCAGAGGCATTTCCAAAATCAGGTCCAGCATCCCTACCACATGAATTCTAAAAGTTGAGCTCCATTGAGATAGTCACTGGCTTGTATTTCACCATTCCAAATCCGGAATCCAACTCCCTCTTACTTTTGGAAATGAGAGGGTCTGCACCTGTCAGAAAGAGGTCATCCTCAGAAGGTGCCAATATGAGAGGTCTATCATCCACAACCTTCAAGAAATGGTTTGGATCGGCTTCACTACTAGTGAATCTTAGCTTCATCAAACAGCTATCAATCCTCTCATATTAAGCCCGAGGTGTTTTGCTTCAAGCCATAGAGGGCTTTCTTCCACTTGCATACATGAGATTCTCGATAATGAGTCTCAAACCCCTTGGGTTGTTCCAAAGCTGTGGACATGCTACATGAAGGGAATGCTTCCCTTGTAATATTCTCCTTTGGTACATCTCAGACATGTACCTTCATGCTTTTCTTGAATTCAGGCATCCCTGTCATCATCTGACTCACATCGGGTAGGGCCCCATAGTAAGTAGACCTCAAATTCTATAGGTGAGATGTGTCAACTGACATGGTCCCCAATGGACTTCTTGCAACTTGATACAAATTGCTAATCCTAAACCTATGAGTAAAAGAATCTTTGAAAATTTCATTTTAAAACATGTACCTTTCTATCGATAAATGCCACCTTGAAGCCTTTGGCTTCCATCATCGAAATGGACACCAAGTTTTTCTTGTGATTAGGTACATAAAGAGATTTCATGTTTATGAATCGAGTTACCCTCACTCAATTGCTATGTAACATTCCCTACACCCTTTCCGGGATAGGCGGCATTGACTCCAAGTATAATCCCATGGTTGTTTCCAATCTCCTTCAAATTAGAGAGAGCACCATTCTATCTGATGACGTGCCTTGAAACACTACAATCAATACTCCATATTCCCAAAGAGTCTAGAGTAGAGGGCAAATATAAGATAATGCTGCTTTATCTTGTCAGAAATAACATTTGATTCTTCATACGTGGAGTTCCTTTCTTTCTTTGAAGAGTCCATCGTTTCCTTGATGACCTGCATTACCTGTCATTCCTCCGATCATTGAAGATGTCCCTGGAATGATTGTTATCATCATCAAGTGATGTGTCCCTACCATTCAGACACTCCTTTTCATAATGGCCAAACTTATTGTAAGTAAGGCATATGCTTTTCCTTCCACCCTTGGTGAATTTGAAGAGGGACGAGGAATCCATTGAGCCTTTTGTCCTTTCCCAACTGTCTTCAGTGATTTCTCTTTCACTCTTGCTTGGGCTTTGTCTTCTCCTCAACTCCAATACCATGTTAATTTTAGTTATGTTCTATGTTGATAGAAAATTTACTTAAATTTTCCATATTAACTCAATATCAATTCCAGATTAGCAATCACATTTAGCATGATAGTAAAATGCAGATAGAACATAAACATAAATCGCAGAAGACAAGCCAAGACAAGAGGACACAAGATGTGGCACCAACTAGGGACAAACCCTAATGTGGGGAAACCCTTGATCAATTCTTCTTATGTTCTTCAATAGTTTAGCAGAGAGAGAGATAGTACATATACATCAGAAATCAACATCATGACTTATCAAAATAAGAGCAGAGATATTCTCTAAGAAGATGTCACACGAGGTAGATAATATGGACACAAGTGATTCCATCACCTTCTTGTACCTATCACTGTGCTGCACCATGTTGCACCATCATACCATGTCCATCATCACTCTACTACACCATCACCATTTTCATCATCACTATGCTGCACCATTGTTGCACCATCACCATGGCCATCATCACTGTGCTGCACCATGTTGCACCATCACCATGTCCATCATCACTGTGTTGCACCATCACCATTTCCATCATCATTGTGCTGCACCATGCTACACCATCACCATGTCCATCATCACTATGCTGCACCATTCACACTGTTGTACCCATCATTGTGCACTATGCTGCACCATTCCATCATGGTGCACTATGCTGCACCATCATACTGTCATGCTGCACCTTATTGTGTCACATTGCACCTTATTACATAGAGCTGCACCTTATTACATACTTTCATGCAACCATGAAAGAGTGCAGACATATATATCATTGATATACATGCAGATCCATATACTATCCTTGTCTGAAGTCATTCCTTCGAGAGATTGTATATAGGATTGTTGTAGACTCACATAACAACGTATTAGATTTCCATTTTTCCATAACATGACAACATATAGGATTCTCTATTAGGATAGCGTAGATGCTTCTCCATGATCTTCCATAGTTTCATGTTAGGGTAGTGTAGATGCTTATGGCACTCATTCTATGGCAGTGTATACTCTTAGTGACTCTTCCTTCCACTAAGATGAAAATGAGTGGAGAGGAAGAGATTACAAGAGAAAATGTATGTTTCTCAAATGACTAACAAGCCACCTCTTTTTATACTAAAACGTTGAGCACAAGTGGGGGCAATTTGGTTGTTGGTTGACCTTGACGAATTGTCCCATAACACAAATAAATCCATTTCTCCATGAATACTTATCAGAATCGGATGATATTTAGATCAATCCTACACCTCTCGATGAGAGGGATTTGAGAAAAATATCAACTACCATAAAAAGGATGACCCACATGGAGTTTGGCCCTAGTTTCCATTTTTAACAAAAGTTCTCAGTGAATCTAACAATAAGGAAGTTAAGAGCTTAGATAAGGAATCATGAGACTCTCTAACTAGCCTAAGGGAAAGATATAGGTCCTCTTACTCGAGATATAGTCCAACTTACCCTTCATACAGGGCTTGACCTACTCTTATTGTGTACTTCTCCTCTTCCCCTCTTACTTAGGGCCATACCCTCCACTCTGACGGGCCCATAGATAGACCCTACTTGATATAGCAGAAATGTTTTTCCTTGCACTTTCCCTCTGGCCTAGGGGATTGATATAGGACAGGTGCATCTCCTCCAAGCCTTTACCCTCCATATCTTACCGACTCCTACTCCCTCTTTTCCCTCCTACCTAGGCTCCTACTCCTACCTATTGCTATAGGAGTCCTACTCTTGTCCTCCTATATAGGCCCAATTCACTTCGCTCACTTCAACTCAGATAAGGGAAGTTGAGAAGCAGATCTTGTTTAAGGAGATAAGCCCTATATAAGGAATAGAGTTAAAGTAGCTAAGCAGATATAGTTGAAGCCCTTTACTTATAGCCTTAAGGAGAGGCTAATATAAGCTCATTAAGTTAGGTTAGATAAAGGAGCTTAGATAAGGAATTAAGGCCTAACCTTGATATAAATAAGGAAGTCAAGAGAAGCTCAGAGATAGAGACAAAGAGAAAGAATTATAGCATTGAAAGACAAACCTACTTTATTCATCAAAAAGGCGTTGAATTTCTTGATAGGCTCTTGGCATGATAAATTACTTATTCGGGTTAAGGCTTCTCTCTGGGGTTTCTCAACAAACCCTACTTTATATAAAAAAAAATGCAGTTTATTGCCTCCTACCTAGGGTAGGGGTATACGCTATAGTCTGACCTACCTACTCTTACTTGATAGATCTTCCCTACTCTTTTCCCCCCTACAAGAGCCTATCCTTACCTACTCTTATCGACTCTTAACCTCCTGACCTTATAGGATATCAGATAGAGAGTTGAAGTCCTAACCTTCATGAGGAGAATATCTCTTTAGCCTAAGGATCTTCATTGAAGAATGGGAGAATGCATACATCCTGTCTGGGAATGCATACCTCATACCTCAAAAATCTATTGGGGAATGCAACCTACTATATTGGAAATGCATCCAGTGTGTTTTAGCATGCTTAGCTCTGAGGGAATAGGGTTAGCATGGTTAGCTTTGGTAGGGTGGTTTGGCAGAGCCGGGACATGGGCTGACTTAACCCCATGACAGAGCAGTTCAATTACATAACCTCACCTATAGGAATGAAGTAGCTCACCCGACTTCACGGTCCCTGACCCAGGGTTTAGCCATGTTGACTGGGGGTGCGGAGAGGGAAATTCCCCTCATAAACTTGGCATATCCATTGGTTATCAATTAGACATCTTAAGACTGGGAAATGAACTAATGAAAGGTGGAATTTCCCATCCAACCATACGAGCAAAGAAGACCAGTCGTACCATGCCTTGAGATTAGGAAAATTCACTCCTGAAAGGTGGCATGGCTACCCTGCCCATTCCTTTAGTGGACCACTCCTCATAAGTGGGTAAATGAACTCAAGAAAGGTGGCATTGCTAGCGGGCATAGTAGTAACGCAACTAGGCATAAGTAATACAAATAATCTCAGTCTCACCCCTAACAATGAGCCTTGGGGGGGAAGGTGAATATTAGTCTCATCCACAACAATGAGCCTTGGGGGGGTTGGCTCAACTTCGTGTTCCTGTCTCATGCTTATCTCCCATGTCTCCTGTCTCCAGTAGTCCAGTTGAGTTAGAGTTATAGATCAAGGTTGATCGAACTTTATACCAATACCCGGACCGAAATCGTCGCCTCTACCTTTTCCTTAATCAATCCTCTAAAGTCTGTAGGTCAATCTATGATCCAAAGATCATAGCCATGAAAGCTTCTTTCCGTACCAGTTGGAGTTATAGATCGAGGTTGATCGGCCTTTCTACCAATACCGGGACCGAAATCCTCACCTCTTCCTTTTCCTTAGTCAATCCTCCGAAGTCTGATAGGTCAATCTATGATCCAAAGATCCTATCCACGCAACCTTCTTTCCACACCTAGCTTTCACTCTCTTTGATTACTCTTTGTCTCGTCAGTGTAGGGCAGGAAAAACGAGATCCATTTGACCTATTCATGGATGGCCTAATCCAACAGCTACTTCAAAATAGTACGATCAATAGTAGGGGTTTGGCTTAGCCTAAAGAATTAAGGGATAACCTTATTGGGTGCAACCTGATAGTAGGTATTTGTTCACATGCAGAATGAAATGGGTGCAAAGGACGTAAGCCAAAGCCAAAGAATTAAGTCTAACTTCACCCATAAATGCGATTAAATATGTGAGGGGAAATGCAACTGGAAATGATAATGGAATCAATGACTAGCAGGGGCAATGGTTGAGGGAGAAAATGAACCCAAAATAGCTGCATAATATTGTAAAATAAGGATTTCCATAATTCTCCTCTAAGAAATCAAATATTAGAAATGTGTTTCCAAATATAATGATTTCTATCCCTCAAGGTAGGCATAATATTGTATCATAAGAGATTTCCCTAATTCTCCTCTAAGAAATGTGTTGAGGAATAGGTATGGCTCGCCCAGAATTTGTGTTATCCCAGAAGTAGGCAACTACGATCTATAGTGAATTTTGTTTGTCACTATAGATCTACGTTTCATTTGTGTAGGTTATCCCCGAGTAGAGCTCAGTTAAGGCCTTTCAGGACCTTTTGATTAAGGTTATCCTAGAATGCACTATAGATCCTTCCCTTTTCCTTTAGCTAGCTAGGTTTTACCCATAGCGAAGGTAAGGGATTACCCTGAGCTACGCAAAGGTACTTACCATCGTAGAGCTCAGGTAAGGTCCTGAAAGATAAGGTATTACCTGAGTGAGCTAGCTCAGGGCTTTGAGGGTTTGAACACAGAACTCATTAACCTAAGGAATTTTTGTTGGTCCATGCCCTTTGGACTTAGATTCCCTTTTTTGGGTGAAAAACACATTGAAAGTCATCGTATATTTATATACTTCTGATGAGGCAGGTAACTCAGAGAATGGAAGTAGGGCTTCACTTTCTCCCCAAGGATGGGATTGTACAAAGAGGCTTGAGAAGGATGGGAACTAATACAATGAAGGAAGGGGACTAACTGGACACAAATATTGATTAATTTATGTTGGGATTATTCTCGACTATTAAGGTATTGGTATGTTTCCTTCCCTTAAAGTATCGGTATCCCTCAAAGTAAAGGAAACATGGGTACAACGAAAAGAAGATTGGTTGGCTAAGGTTGCGGAACAAATACGTATTGGTTGAAAGAAGTGGCTGGCCAAGCATTTTTTCCCTTCATATTTAGAGACCAAGCCATGAATCTTCAGCCCTATCAGAATCTATAACTAACATCACAAAGTGGTTTTACATTCAATAGTTAGTTCTGAGTTACTTATACGCTGCGAGCTAGTAGGTCAACTCCTCTTGGGCGGGCATGATCAATCCTAATCTACTATTTCGTTCGTCGAGCTTACAATTCAACTCCATTTCCATTGCGCTCCCTCCACTTCCCATTCCAAGTAGTATTTACAACAGTGTTGTTCGTACTATTCTACATAACACTAATCATAATTTGTGTAGGCTTGAGAGAGCATAGCGAAGGGTTATCCTTTTCTCGTAACGATAAGGTTATACCTCCTTGAAAGGTTTCACACCAAGGATCAAGGAATGAATTGATTGAGTGAAGGACCCTCCCAGCTAGTTACCTGGCACACTAACATTGCTTTACTATAACGTTCGCGAACTAATAGGGCCAAGGAGAGAAGTCAGCGAGAACAGGCCTCAGCCTTACTATATCATTTCAATATGCCCACATTGTCAAATCGCCCAAGAGAGAGGAATTATAGGCACTCATTCCTACCTTCTATTGGAACTAAGGTATTACCTGAAGTGTAAGTTACTGGTATTAATTTCTTGAGTAGAGCATGACGAACTATATTTATTCCCCTCAAAGCTAATATGTTAGTTATGCCTAGCTTTCAATATACCTATGTTACGCCTAGCTTTCAGCGTAGCCTCAACACGTTACACCTTACCTTACCTTCCCCTCGAATAGCTAGGGTTATCCTTTCCTTTATCGTACCGAGAAGATTCTCCCCTTCCTTATATCTTCTCCCTTATTTCTTCCCCTCACTGTTGGAGAGGCCCCACTTCAATAAGACGATGGATCTAAAGCTTGTCTTGGATTCGATGATAAAGATGCCACCATCGCCATTTATTCCCACCACTATCTTTTTCACTCTTAACCACCGGTGCCCTTCAACTATTTCTATGGTCAGCTAGAAGGCAGTTAGATGAGTCAGCTAGCTCAAAAGGGAGGTATCGGTAGGGTATACACAGTACACAAACTAGATTGAGGAAGCATAGGAAATGAGGATGGAGTTGTACTAATAATTTGCTCTATAACTCCATAGGGATCAGCATATGTTAAAACCATAAAATCAAAGGGTTCTTCCTAAGTTACCTTAAGTGGGGGAGGGGTGGTTATCAACTTAGGAATGCGTGGGGTAGCCACGTCACCTTTCTGTACTGAATTGACTCGATTGAAAGTCCTCTATTTTATTGTAGGGGCCCCAATAAAATGGAGTAAGCTCGTATCCTCACTTCGTGGTACGGTTAGTATGACTCTATATGGGCAATACCACCTTATCACTCTTTCAATACCCATCGGGATAGTTCACGTTCACATTCTCTATCATCCCAAGGCATACGCCACCTTATCAATAACAAATCTACCATCCCAAGGCCACTTTTGCAATGAGGGAATGAACCAACTACTCAATACGCCACCCTTTCAATCTTGAATTTACCATCTCTTGGGCTGCTACATTTTAGTTACGATGCCACCTTTCTGTATTGAATTTCCCATCTCGAGTTCAGGATGAAGGTAAGCAGTATAGAAGCAGACACGTGAGCACTATCTATCACCTCCCAACACCACATTTCCGTACTGAATTTCCCTACCTTGTCACGGGTGGTCCACAGGATTCATAACTACTCCTCGACCTTCATAACGCTTACCCAGATGATATAGCTTGACAATTTCTATTGTTTGAATGAAAAAACCTACTCGATATTACAATTTTCGCTTAGCAATTCCTAGATATGAAACAAACATCTGAGTTTCTCATTGTGGGCAATCCACACGAACTCCTCTTGCAATCGATTCTGCTACAGTACCCACCGCTCTAGCTAATTTCCCACCTTTTCCAACTCGTATTTGTACATAATGTATAGCCATGCTTAAGGGCATATATTCCATTCCCGATGTCCCAATTCTCCACATCCTAGGTCCCCCTATTCCACCATCTGGCTTGTGTTCCTTTCTCATGTAGCATTCAGAATAAATGATTTTATCAAGTTATGTTAATGCTTCCGGATAATGTTAGAGACATTTGAAACATATTTTTGACATATTCTCACTGTCTAGCTCCAAATCTGCCTTTGACCATCAAATAAAATGTAATTAACTTGTATTTTCCTTCGTAACAAGAATTCCTCTACCTCTGCCTCATATAATCCAGTCTTCTCCATATTCTAATCTCTCAGGAGCCATTGATTCCATATGAGTAACGATTGAACTCAATCACTTCCCTTTCCACTGAGTTATCTCATTCAAATAAATCATTAGAGAAAGGGGTTGGAGAAAGTATTTAGTGAAGTCCATGAGCAAAATATCCAAGTGTTTCGAATCGCTCTACCTCCTCTCTACATGCACTCTATTTGGTGCCAGGACCTAACTATCTAATATTCAAATGGTTCTGTGGCACCATGAGACAAGGGTTAAAGACGACCTTTATCCCAAGGAGTATGAACTAGGGTAGCAAGGACTAGATATTTTTGTTCGTAGCCAGTTGCTTGATCCAATTGGAGTATTAGATTCAACTGGCTATGTAGTGTTAATTCAATCATGATAAAGCAACTCCGAGTTAGTGCGCCTTCATTCAATTTCATAAAAGGGACTGTCTTTTCCTTCCTATATCAAAACAAGCAAACCCCAATCTAGGGTCACTAAGTACTCTCATTCCAAAGCATATCATCCGAGAGGCCCCTTCTATTTCATATAAAGTAGCTTCTTCTTGCATCTCATATAACTCATTTCCATTTAATGTGATTGAGCATAAGGGAAAGGGAAGCTATACCCATAGGCTCTATCAATTGATAAATGTATTCGAAGTCCCTAGATTTCACTATCCAATTTGCCCAAACTGATCTTTCAAATCGAATCCAGTTTGCCATCCCTAAACAGGAAGAGTTATTGTCATTATTTCCTGAGATAGTAGCCTAGTGTTGCTCTCGTTTGCTCTGATCTTCTGGACGACCCCAAGTCTATATGTATTTGAAAGATCACTAATAATATGATCTCCCTGTGATCGTGATTCTCATGGTTCTGATGATCATAGTAGGGATCAAGACCCATAACCAGAAGCATAAGCACACATTGAAGCATCCTAGAATCTATTGACCCATATATAGTAGCTACAATTGCTTACCCGGTCCCGTAGCCATTTAGAAAGTGAAACCCATACCTTAGTGATCTAGTTCCTTATGCTGATGATCATGATCGAGAGCTAGAAGCAGCGAAGCTATAAGTTCGAGAGGCACACTGGCAACAACTTCTTACTTTGATCCGGTTGATTTAGTAGATCATACAGTACTGGTTTATCGAACAACATCCTATATAGTATCTGGTCTAGCAGCAGTAGGGAAAGCCTGGTCAATATGTTACTAATGGTCCAAGAATTGGATCTCACTCTGGAAAAGTGTCCCCTACTCAAAATATAGAACCCTTCTCTACTGTTCACTTTTCTTAAAGATAAATCTATGCATAAAATAGTAAGAAAAACACCTAAATTAAGAAAAGTGAGCATCTAAGTCAAACTATAAAAGTATACTAAATATGGCTCTATATAAGTTTGGGAAACACTAGACGAGCATGCTTGCATACAACAACCATAAGATGCCTAAAATCGATGCGCTTCTTTCATCGTTTCTATACCCTCACAACAGAACTGGAATCTGTAGCATGTAC
Source organism: Pinus tabuliformis (assembly GCA_031772625.1). Classification (NCBI taxonomy): domain Eukaryota; kingdom Viridiplantae; phylum Streptophyta; class Pinopsida; order Pinales; family Pinaceae; genus Pinus; species Pinus tabuliformis. The sequence continues at coordinate 1,704,819,240 of CM062818.1, forward strand.
CCCAAGGCTGTATGTATCTGCTAAAGGTGTAGATTGTCTGCTGAGATGAAGTACTATTGAAGGAGAAAAACCTTCAAAACAACAGATAAAGTCTACTATGAATTGAACCCATTTGCACACAGACCAAGGCTGCTACTAGGTACACTTCTTTGCTGAATGGAAACTGCAATGTATTGTAGTGTTGCTGAAGAAAAAACACCTTTAGTGCAACATGAATAAAACTATAACATATATTGTCACTGTGGCCTTGATTGTAGATGATCTCATCAATATAGGTAACAACTTCGATAATTGAAAAACCAAAAGATGAGTTGCATAGATCATTTGAAATGACAGATTTGGGCATACTTTATTATTGTTTAGGAGTGTTAGTATAGAAAATGCAAGGTATCTTGTTGTGTCTTTATGTCATAGGCCAAGGATGTGAATAAATACATAAAATATTAAATGGCATGGTCTAAGTCAATTGCAGTTTCTTTTGAAATGGGAATGAAATTCTCCTTGTGCGGGTTCTAATCTAGTGGGTATAACTTTAAATAAGAAATTGATAGTTATGGGGGTGGAATTGTCTCATAATTCATGAAAAATCCCAAATTTGTTTGCTAGAAAGAGGAACAAACATCTTTGCAATAGATTCAAGCTCCCCTTAGAGCTGTGGAAGAATTCAAAAATTTTGGAAGGGTCAATAATTCCATAGGTCAATTTTATCTCCTTGGAGAAAATTGTTAGTCTCAAAGATAGGAGAGTGGTTAAAATGTTGGTAGAAATTGATCTTCATGAAAATACTGAGATTGCCTGCAGATACTAAGATTTCCCAAGGAAAATGGATTTTAAACTAGAAGTTGGACTTTTGAACAGTGAAAAGTCCCATTTCATTGGGTTGGCTCTCATACAATTATGTGGGAAGATTGTAGAGAGAGCAAAAAGTATGAATGGTGGTGTCTACAGATTCTAATTTGGAGGCTAGTTTGAAGTCTGAACAAGGTAGAAAAAAAAGGGCAAGCAAATCTTAAGACAGTTGATTTAGATGTTGTTCCAATTTCTAGCTTTGGAAGGTGATAAGTGCTAGTCTGAGGTGTGTGTTCCTAAAGGGGTTGAAGGAACACATGATTTTCCGGTGAATTTTCAAGGTAGGTCCCCTTTTAACGATTCCTCATAATATCAAACAACACTAAAAGAATCCCCTTCCATTATTGGGTGTTCCAAAATGGTTTGGGGGGAATTTAATCCCCCCCACTAGAATTTGGGTCCATCTTTTGCTTCAGGAAATCATGGCATTCTCTTCATGCAAATTATCCATTCTTTAGACCATGCAATCCAGTATTCAAAAGCTTCATTAGATGATGTAGGGATTCGTTCTTTGTCCTGTTTGGGTGGTCAGCTAGTTAAAGAGGCCTCACAATATAAAGGTGATGAGATTTTCAAGTCATCTTACCATCCAAGATCAAAGAAAGAATGTTGTGGGTGATTTTGGGGTTTGGAAGGGGGTTTAGCACTTGATTAGGATCACCACCAAGTCTCCATTGGAAGAAACTCTAATAACTCTAAATCAAAGTCATGGTTTCAAAAAAGAGGAGGGAAAGGGCATGGTTGAAAATCAGTGGGGCCCTTGCAGCAAGAAAAACCCCATTTCTAAATGATTTTTTAGTCATTTCTTTGAAGTTCAAAAGTTGATTGATGTAGAACCAATTAAATAAGCACCTACCTGGAGAAATAACTAAAAAGGCAGAAGTGGAATTTCAAAAAGGCTAGATAAATCCTTTGTTGCTACTTAGTTGATGTTAGATTCAAAGAGTGAGATCATAAATTGTTTAGGGAAGCTCGCCCTATATTGTTGCAAATTGAATCAAAGAGTAAGAAGCCTCCAACCCCCTTTAAGTTTAATCACTTACTGGCTAAATAAAAAGGATTCCAAGGTTGTGGTCATCAAGAATTGAAGACATTATGATAGTAACAGTGAGGACAGAGACATGAAGCATTTCATAGACAATCTGAAAAGGGTAAAAGGTGAAGCTGCAGATTGAGCTCAAAGCTTTGTTCAAAAAGATTTAAAGGATGTCGAAAAATGAATTAAAAACCTCTGATAATAATAAAGTAGGGGTGTTTTTGAAAGATGAAATCAATCCTCTCAAAGAGCTGGAAGGGAAAACAAACCACCTTGCCAAAGAGGAAAAAGAAACTAAGCTAAAATGGAGAACCATCTTGTTCTTTAAAAGTGATAGGAATACTAAAATTTTTCACATGTACGCAAGTCATACAAGAAACATTAACATTATTTGGGAAAACAATAAGCCAGATATCTCTAGGGTTAATAAATCTTTTAAGGAGATAGTTGAAGTGAGAAAACAACATTTTAAAAGTCTGATGGCAACAAATATTTGTAAAATCATGAATAATATTAGGTTATATCCCAACATTATCAGTGATGAAATGAACATAGAATTGGAGGCAGAGGTGTCCAAAGAGGAGATAAAATCAGTTTTAAACTCCAAAAAACTAAAAATCATATACCCAATGGATGGATAGTTGAATTTGTTGGGTCCCTATAATACTAGTGATTACCCCATTACTATTGTAGTTGTATCCCTTATTAATATTGTTGTGCCCCTATTGTCCCCATATTGTTATTACTGTGCCCTATAGAATCCCTCTATTGTTATTTTTGTGGCTTTATATTATTATTGTTAGGTCGGCTGGGTTATATTGTGACTCCTTAGACTCCTATATATAGAAAGGAGGTTTTGTCATTTGAATCATCCAAGAATTGTTTATTTATGTAATGTAAAGGAGGTTTCCCCCTCGAAGAGGCTGAATTTTAAGGCGTTGATCTATCTTTTCTATCTTTTTCTTGAGTTGTTTTCATAACATTTGGTGTTATAGCTTTGGATTCTAGGGTTTCGCTGCTCCAAACAGGTCATGGTGGCATTTTTGCTATAACTTTTTTCTGCGATGTTTCAGAAGCTAGAAAAAAAAAACCCATTTGAGAAGACATCGTGCTGAATCTTGGGTCCAAATTTCAGATCTGTTTGCCCTATATTTGCGGAGATATTATCTGAGGAAGTTGGTCCTTTTTCAGACTCCTGAATTACATCCCAAACAGGTGACCTGGAGAAAATATTCATAACTTTCTCTCTGAGCATCGGATAGAAATTTCGTAAGAAGGTATAGAAAGAGGATGGACTTTAGTTTCTTTTTATCTTTTTCGGAGGCAAAGGTCGAAACAAGGACACGTGGCACGTCATACAAGTTCACTCTACTGAACTAGTCTATAATCAGGTCATTGTGGGAGATTTGACATAAATCTTCCTTGGAGAATCCAATTGGGATTAGACTGGTGGCATTGGAAAGAGGACACATAGGGCTACTACAGGTTGCAATTTCAGAACTGGATGATCCGAAATTACAGAGAGACATTAGAGGCAATATCGAGCTCCTACAAAGTGAAAAAAGGTGTGTAGATTTTTTTTAAAATTTTTGGTTAAGCTTGGTTTGAAAAATTATTTTGAAGGAATTCAAAGGGCATAGTAGAGCATTGTTATCAGTAACTCATGCCCCGAGGAAAGAAAATGAAAACACCTAGTATGCAACTTGAAAGCTCTAGCATGACTCATGAAGAAGAGGAAGAAATGCTACATGATATATCAAAATTACAGGACCAAGTGCAACAAATTTCACTCTCACAAAAGCTAACAGAAGATAAGATAAATGGCGTGGAATCTAAGATAAAGGGCGTGAAAGCTAAGATTGATGATTTGAAGACAGATTTGAAGAGAGACATGGCAGATTTGAAGACAGATTTGACAAATTTTCTACAAGAAATACTTACTAATGGTGAAAAGGTAGTAAAGGAAACTCATGATGCTAACAAAAGAAATGTTAATCATGATTTTATAGACTCTAATGTGGGATCGAAGACCCACCATATTCCAAAAATTGATATGAGGAAGTTTGATGGCAAGGATCCCACAACATGGATATTACAGATGGAGCAATTTTTCGATCTCAATAATGTGCAAAACACACAAAAGGTACGTATTGCAACTTTATATTTGGAACCAAATCAGTTTGTATGGTATCAATGGCTTTGCTCTCGTAAACAAATTATCACTTGGGCAATTTTTATGGAAGAATTGATATCACATTATGAAGATACAAAAAGAAACATTTTTTTTAGCCAATTGATAAGTCTCAAACAAAAGGGTTCAATAATGGAGCACATTGAGGAGTTCCAAAAATTGAACATAAGGGTAAAAAATATTATAGAGGAGCATAGGATTGATGTGTTCATAGAGACTTTAAAGGATAATATCCAACATGACATTCACCTTTGGGAACCTGATTCATTAGAGAAGGCATTTAGGTTAGCAAGAAAAATGGAAAGCAAAATTATGGCAACCAGGAAGCATACCACTCACAACTATAAAGATGGAAGTGTTGTTGCCCCTAGTCTTCCACTACCTATAAGGTTGACACCACAACAATTGGAAGAAAAAAGAACAAAAGGGCTTTGTTACAGTTGTGATAGCAAATACACTAAAGGTCATAAGTTTGTTGAGAAGAAATTACTCTACATAGACTATGAAGAGGAAGAAGAAAAGGAGCAAGAAAGGTCAAAAGAAGAGGATATACTTCAGGAACAAAGCCTAGATAAAGAAGAAATGAATCCGACCATATTTTGTAATGTGTTGGCCAGAATTACCACTCCTCAAACCATCAAGATAGAAAGACAAATCAAGAAGAAAAAGGTAATAGTGTTGATTGATTCAGGAAGTACCCACAATTTTATTCATTGTAAGGTAGCAAAAGAATTGAATTGCTTCTAATATCCAGCACCAGAGTGTCAAGTGATGGTTGCAAATGGAGGAACAATAAATTTCTTTGCAAAGTGCCATAGTATCAAGCTATCCATGGGAGAATATGTATTGACTAGCCCAATGCTTTCCATTCCAATGGGAGGTGTTGATGTTGTACTAAGAGTCCAATGGCTACAATCCTTGGGTACAATAGCTTTTAATTTTCAAGAATTTTTCATGAAATTTTCTATGGAACGAAAGGAAGTTGAATTAAGGGGTATTGCAGGGAAACCGGGAAAGATAATCAGCTCTAATGGTATGACAAAGCTTCTAAAAAAGGAACAAAGAGTTGTAATTGCATAATTATGTTCGCTAGATGTTTCCACATTGGAATCATCTATTTCTCCAAATCTCCAAAAAGTCTTCGACAATCATTCCAAGGTATTTGAGACTCCCAAAGGTCTCCCACCTATTCGTGATCATGATCATGCTATTCCTCTGATTCCAGGAAGTGTTCCTCCAAACATCAGGCCGTACAGATATCCCTATGCTCAAAAGAGTGAAATTGAACATATGGTTGCAAAAATGCTAAAGACTGGTATAATTCAACCTAGTCAAAGTTCTTTGTCTGCTCCAGTAGTATTGGTGCATAAGAAGGATGGATCATGGCGCATGTGTTCGGATTATAGGGAGCTCAAAAAGCTCACTATTAAAGATAAGTTTCCCATTCTTGTCATTGATGAATTACTGGATGAATTGCATGGATCAATTTACTTCACCAAGTTGGATCTTCATTCAGGATATCATCAAATCAGAATGAAGATTGAAGACATTCCAAAAACAACATTTAGAACTCATGAGGATCATTATGAATTTTTGGTCATGCCTTTTGGCCTTACCAATGCACCTTCAACATTTTAAGGTTTGATGAATTCCATTTTCAAACCATTCCTTAGAAAATTTGTGTTAGTATTTTTTGATGATATACTAATCTACAGCAAGTCTTGGAAGGATCATGTTGAACATGTTGACAGGGTGCTACAACTATTGGAGGAGAAACAATTATATGCAAAAAGATCCAAATTTTTCTTTGGAGTACAAGAGGTGGAATATCTGGGTCATGTATCTCATGAAGGAGTTAAGGTAGACCCTAGCAAAATTAAAGCCATTAAGGAATGGAAAATCCTCACATCCATAAAGCATCTGGGAGGATTTCTCGGGTTGACAGGGTATTATCGCAAGTTTGTTAAGAATTATGGGAGAATAGCAGCACCTCTAACAACATTATTGAAGAAATATGCATTTTCATGGACTCCAGCAACAACAAAGGCCTTTGAACATCTTAAAGAGGCAATGTGCCAAGCACCGATCTTAGCTACACCGGACTTCACAAAAACCTTTATTGTTGAATGCAATGCTTCAGGAAATGGAATTGGTGCTGTTTTAATGCAAGATGAAAGATCCATTGCTTTTGAAAGTCGTCCAATCAAGGGAAAGTTTTTACACAAAGCTATTTATGAGAAGGAAATGTTGGCAATACTCCATGCAATTAAGAAATGGCGACCCTACCTAATGGGAAGACACTTCAAGGTAAAAATGGATCATGATAGCCTTATATAATTTTTAGAACAAAGATTATCCTCTGAAGAGCAACAAAAGTGGGTCACAAAGATGTTGGGTTATGACTTTGAAATCATCTTCAAAAAATGGAAGCAAAATGTGGTGGCAGATGCACTCTCAAGAAAGGATGAGGATGTGGAAGCATTGTTGTGTGCCATTTCTATTATCCAACCAGATTGGATAAACGAAGCAAGGGAGAAATGGAAGAATGACGAAGAAGTGTGGGCACTTATTCGAAAGTTACAACAAGATTCCAGTACGTTTGATACATTTAGCTGGAAAAATGATTCGTTATGGTACAAAGATCACTTATACCTCTGTAAGGATTCCCAGCTAAAACAAAAGATTCTTATGGAATTGCACACTTCTCCCTTAGGAGGGCACTCAGGATTTTTAAAAACTTACCACACGGTTAAAAGGAATTTTTTTGGGATGGCCTTAAATCAGATATTCAAAAGTTTGTGGTGGAATCTTTGGTTTTCCAACAAAATAAAGTTGAAACAATTAAAACACCGGGTCTATTGCAACCTTTATCCATTCCAAGCCAACGTTGGGAGGAGGTTTCAATGGATTTTATCACAGGTTTACCCAAGTCTGAGGGAAAGAGTGTCATCATGGTGGTAGTTGACAGACTTACCAAGTATGCACACTTTTGTGCATTATCACATCCATTTAAAGCTAGTACAGTTTCTTCTGCATTTATGGAAACAATTCAAAAGCTACATGGAAACCCAAAGATTATTGTAAGTGACAGAGATCCCATTTTCACTGGAAATTTTTGGACAGAATTATTTTCTTGTCTTGGTACTCAGTTAGCTCATAGCTCATCTTATCATCCTCAATCTGATGGGTAAACTAAGATAGTAAACAAATGTTTGGAAGGATATCTTTGTTGCTTTGTATCTGATAAACAGACACAATGGGTCAAATGGTTGCCTTTTGCTGAATGGTGGTATAATGCTTCCTTCCATACAGAAACAAAAATGACCCAATTTATGGCACTTTATGGATATCAGCCACCATTCATCACATCATATTTAAGAGAAAATTCTAAGGTTCAAGCAGTGGAACTTCACATCGAACATCAACAACAAGTCCTCCAACTCTTAAAGGATAACCTCGTGTTGGCACAGAATAGAATGGAACAACAGGCAGATCAACATCGCAGCGAAAGAAGTTTTGATGTAGGTGATTGGGTATTCCTACGGATACAACCATATAAGCAAATGTCCCTCAATCAAGCTAAGAAGGATAATAAATTATCACCAAAGTATTATGGTCCGTACAAGGTGTTGCAAAAGATTGGTACTATGTCATACAAATTGGAGCTTCCTACAGCTTCTCGATTGCACCCAATTTTCTGTGTTTCATGTTTAAAGAAGGTTATAGGAGACAAGCTCCCAGTTCAAACATTATTGCCAGAACTTGATGAAGAAGGAAAAATTATATTGGAACCAGAAGCAGTCACAGAAACAAGAACTCTACAGCTACGAAATCGATCAATTTCAGAGTATCTTATCAAGTGGAAGAACTTATCCATTGAGGATTCCACATGGGAGGATGAGAATTTTATACATAAGCATCCAGAACTACTCAAGCGTTGAGAACAACACTTTTTTGAAGGAGAGGGGCATGTTTGGTCCCTATAATACTAGTGATTACCCCATTACTATTGTAGTTGTATCCCTTATTAATATTGTTGTGCCCCTATTGTACCCATATTGTTATTACTGTGCCCCATAGAATCCCTCTATTGTTATTTTTGTGGCTTTATATTATTATTGTTAGGTCAGCTGGGTTATATTGTGACTCCTTAGACTCCTATATATAGAAAGGAGGTTTTTTCATTTGAATCATCCAAGAATTGTTCATTTATGTAATGTAAAGGAGGTTGCCCCCTCGAAGAGGTTGAATTTTAAGGCGTTGATCTATCTTTTCTATCTTTTTCTTGAGCTGGTTTCACAATAGAATTTCTGAAGAAGAATTATGCTCCTTTATAATAGGAAAATCTATGCTGCAATGGGAACAATATATGAAAGAATACATACAATTAAAACTCACAAGCTTCCCATTGTAGCAATGATGCTAGAACTTGCAAAGGTGTAAGACAAAATGAATTGGCTCTTTCTTAGACTGCTGCTGATTCAGTTGGGAACAAACTTGTAGATTATAGAATGGTTAATGGGATGCTTTACTTCAGTTCCTTTTACAGTTCTAATCAATAGGTCCTCCAAAAGTTTGTTTAATGCATATTGAGGTTTGTGTCAAGGGTGCTCTCTATCACCATTTCTTTTCCTATTAGTGGTTGAAGGTGTATGCTGATCATAGATGCAAGGAAAAGAGGGATAGTGAAAGGAGTAAAAATTTATGACTCTAAATATTCTCATCTATTGTTTGTTAATGATATCATCACATCTGGGCAAGAATCACTAAGGGAGTTAAAAGGTATAACGCATATTGTTAGGTCCCTATAATACTAATGGTTACCCCATTACTATTGTAGTTATATCTCTTTTTACTATTTCTGTGCCCCTATTGTCCCCATATTGTTATTACTGTGCCCCATAGAATCCCTCTATTGTTATTTTTGTGCCTTTATATTATTATTGTTAGGTTGGCTAGGTTATATTGTGACTCCTTAGACTCCTATATATACAAAGGAGGTTTTGTCATTTGAATCATCCAAGAATTGTTCATTTGTGTAATGTAAAGGAGGTTGCCCCCTCGAAAAGGCTAAATTCTAAGGCGTTCAACTATCTTTTCTATCTTTTTGTGAGCTGGTTTCATAACATTTTGTATTAGAGCTTTTGGATTCTAGGGTTTCGCTGCTCCAAATAGGTCATCATGGAATATTCGCCATAAATTTGTTTCTGCGATGTTTCAGAAGTGAAAAAAAAAACCCATTTGAGACAAAATCACACTAAACCTCGGGTCCAAACTTCAGAGCTTTTCACGCTATATTTGTGGAGATATGATCTGAGGAAGTTGGTCTTTTTGAAAACTCTTGAATTACATTCCAAACACGTGACCTGGGGAAAATAATCATAACTTTCTCTCTGAGCATCAGATTGAAATTTCATAAGAAGATATAGAAAGAGGACGGACTGTAGTTTCTTGTATATAATTTTCAGAGCCAAAGGTCGAAATAGCAACACGTGGCACGTCGTACAAGTTCGCTCTACTAAACTAGTCTATAATCAGGTCACTGTGGGCGATTTGGCATAAATCTTCCTTGGAGAATCGAATTGGGATCAAACTGGTGGAATTGGAAAGAAGACACAAAGGGATACTGTAGGTCACAATTTCAAAACTAGATGATTTGAAATTATAGAGATACATCAAAGGCAATATTGAGCTCCTACAAAGTGAAAAAAGGTGTGTAGATTTTTTTAAATTTTTGGTTAAGCTTGGTTTGAAAAATTATTTTGAAGGAATTCAAAGGGCATAGTAGAGCATTATTATCGGTAACTGATGCCTCGAGGAAAGAAAATGCAAATACCAAGTAAGCAACCTGAAAGCTCTAACATGACTCATGAAGAAGAGGAAGAAATGCTACATGATATATCAAAATTAAAAGACCAAGTGCAACAAATTTCACTCTTACAAAAGCTAAGATAAATGGCATGGAATCTGAGATGAAGGGCGTGGAAGCTAGGATGAATGGCGTCGAAGCTAAGATTAACGATTTGAAGATAGCGTTGAAGACAGATTTGACAAATTTTCTACAAGAAATACTTACGAATGGTGAAAGGGTAGCAAAGGGAACTCATGATGCGAACAAAAGAAATTTTAATCATGATTTGAGAGACTCTAATGTTGGATCAAAGACCCACCATATCCCAAAAATCGATATGAGGAAGTTTGATGGCAAGGATCTCGCAACACGGATATTACAGATGGAGCAATTTTTCGATCTCAATAATGTGCAAAACACACAAAAGGTACGTATTGCAACTTTATATTTGGAACCAAATCCGTTTGTATGGTATCAATGGCTTTGCTCTCGTAAACAAATTATCACTTGGGAAATTATTACAGAAGAGTTGACAGCACATTATGAGGATACAAAAAGCAACACTTTTTTTAGTCAATTGATAAGTCTCAAACAAAAGGGTTCAATAATGGAGCACATTGAGGAGTTCCAAAAATTGAACATAAGGGTAAAAAATATTCCAGAGGAGAATAGGATTGATGTGTTCATAGGGACTTTAAAGGATTATATCCAACATGATGTTCACCTTTGGGAACTTGATTCATTAGAGAAGGCATTTAGGTTAGCAAGAAAAATGGAAAGCAAAATTATGGCAACCAGGAAGCATACCACTCACAACTATAAAGATGGAAGTGTTGTTGCCCCTAGTATTCCACAACCTATAAGGTTGACACCACAACAATTGGAAGAAAAAAGAGTAAAAGGGCTTTGTTACATTTGTGATAGTAAATACACTAAAGGTCATAAGTGTGCTGAGAAGAAATTATTCTACATAAATTGTGAAGAGGAAGAAGAAAAGGAGAAAGAAAGGTCAAAAGAAGAGGATATACTCCAGGAACAAAGCCTAGATAAATAAGAAATGAATCCAAACATATCTTGTAATGCATTGGATGGAATTACCACTCCTCAAACCATCAAGATAGAAGGACAAGTGAAGAATAAAAAGGTAATAGTGTCGATTGATTCAGGAAGTAACCACAATTTTATTCATTGTAAGGTAGCAAAAGAATTGAATTGCTTCCTATATCTAGCAACAGAGTGTCAAGTGATGTCTTCAAATGGAGGAATAATAAATTGCTCTGGAAAGTGCCATAATATCAAACTATCTAGGGGAGAATATGTATTGACTAGCCCAATGCTTTCCATTCCAATGGGAGGTGTTAATGTTGTACTAGGTGTCCAATGGCTACAATCCTTGGGTACAATAGCTTTTAATTTTCAAGAAATTTTCATGAAATTTATGCGGAAGGAATGGAAGTTGAGTTAAGGGGTATTGCAGGGAAATCGGGAAAGATAATTAGCTCTAATGGTATGGCAAAGCTTCTAAAAAGGGGACAAAGAGGTGTAATTGCACAATTATGTTCGCTATATGTTTCCACATCAAAATCATCTATTTCTCCAGATCTCCAAAAAGTCTTGGACAATCATTCCAAGGTATTTGAGACTCCCAAATTTCTCCCACCTATTCGTGATCATGATCATGCTATTCTTCTGATTCCAGGAAGTGTTCCTCCAAACATCAGGCCATATAGATATCCTTATTCCCAAAAGAGTGAAATTAAATGTATGGTTGTAGAAATTCTAGAGGCCGGTATAATTCAACCTAGTCAAAGTTCTTTCTCTGCTCCAGTAGTATTGGTGCACAAGAAGGATGGATCATGGTGCATGTGTCCGGATTATACGGAGCTCAACAAGCTCACTATTAAAGATAAGTTTCCCATTCTTGTCATTGACGAATTACTAGATGAATTGCATGGATCAATTTACTTCACCAAGTTGGATCTTCATTCAGGATATCACCAAATCAGAATGAAGACTGAAGACATTCCGAAAACAACATTTAGAACTCGTGAGGGTCATTATGAATTTTTGGTCATGCCTTTTGGCCTTACCAATGCACCTTCTACATTTCAAGGTTTGATGAATTCCATTTTCAAACCCTTCCTTAGAAAATTTGTGTTAGTATTTTTTGATGATATACTAATCTACAACAAGTCTTGGAAGGATCATGTTGAACATGTTGATAGGGTGCTACAACTATTAGAGGAGAAACAATTATATGCAAAAAGATCCAAATGTTTCTTTGGAGTACATGAGGTGGAATATATGGGTCATATTGTATCTCATGAAGGAGTTAAGGTAGACCCTAGCAAAATTAAAGCCATTAAGGAATGGAAAATTCCCACATCCATAAAGCATCTATGAGGATTTCTAGGGTTGATAGGGTATTATCACAAGTTTGTTAAGAATGATGGGAGAATAGCAGCACCTATAACAACATTATTGAATAAAGATGCATTTTCATGGACTCCAGAAGCAACAAAGGCCTTCAAACATCTTAAAGAGGCAATGTGCCAAGCACCAATATTAGCTACACCGGACTTCACAAAAATGTTTATTGTGGAATGTGATGCTTCAGGAAATGGAATTGGTGATGTTTTAATGCAAGATGAAAGAACCATTGCTTCTGAAAGTCGTCCAATCAAGGGAAAGTTTTTACACAAAGCTATTTATGAGAAGGAAATGTTGACAATACTACATGCACTTAAGAAATGGAAACCCTACCTAATGGGAAGACACTTCAAGGTAAAAATGGATCATGATAGCCTTAAATAACTTTTAGAACAAATTTTATCATCTGAAGAGCAACAAAAGTGGGTCACAAAGATGTTTGATTATGACTTTGAAATCATCTACAAAAAGGGGAAGCAAAATGTGGTGGCAGATGCACTCTCAAGAAAGGATGAGGATGTGGAAGCATTGTTGTGCCGTTTCTATTATCCAAACAGATTGGATAAACAAAGCAAGGGAGGAATGGAAGAATGATGGGGAAGTGTGGGCACTTATTTGAAAGTTACAACAAGACTCTAGTACATCTGATACATTTAGCTGGAAAAATGATTCATTATGGTACAAAGATTGCTTATACCTATGTAAGAATTCCCAACTCAAACAAAAGATTATTATGAAATTTCAGACTTCTCCCTTAGGAGGGCACTCAAGATTTTTAAAAACTTACCACAGGGTTAAGAAGGAATTTTTTTGGGATGGCCTTAAATCAAATATTCAAAAGTTTGTGGTGAAATGTTTGGTTTGCCAACAAAATAAAGTTGAAACAATGAAGAACCTGGGACTATTACAACCTTTATCCATTCCAAGCCAACGTTGGGAGGAGGTTTCAATGGATTTTATCATAGGTTTACCCATGTCTGAGGGAAAGAGTGTCATCATGGTGGTAGTTGACAAACTTACCAAGTATGCACACTTTTGTGGATTATCAAATCCATTTAAAGCCAGTACAATTTCTACTGCATTTATGGAAGCAATTCAAAAGCTACATGGAAACCCAAAGATTATTGTAAGTGACAGAGATCCCATTTTCACTGGAAATTTTTGGACAAAATTATTTTCTTGTCTCGATACTTAGTTAGCTCATAGCTCATCTTATCATCCTCAATTTGATGGGAAAACTGAGATAGTAAACAAATGTTTGGAAGGATATCTTCATTGCTTTGTATCTGATAAACAGACACAATGGATCAAATGGTTGCCTCTGGTTGAATGGTGGTATAACACTTCCTTCCATACAATAACAAAATTGACCCCATTTATGGCACTTATGGATATCAGCCACCATCCATCACATCATATTTAAGAGAAAATTCTAAGGTTGAAGCAGTGGAACATCACATCGAGCATCAACAACAAGTCCTCCAACTCTTAAAGGATAACCTCGTGTTGGGGCAGAATAGAATGAAACAACAGGTAGATCAACATCGCAGTGAAATAAGTTTTGATGTAGGTGATTGGGTATTCCTACGACTACAAACATATAAAAAATGTCCCTCAAGCAAGCTAATAAGGATAATAAATTACCACCAAAGTATTATGGTTCATACAAGGTGTTGCAAAAGATTGGTACTATGGCATACAAATTGGAGCTTCCTGTAGCTTCTCAAGTGCACCCAGTTTTCCATGTTTCATGTTTAAAGAAGGTTATAGGCAACAAGATCCCAGTTCAAACAATATTGCCAGAACTTAACAAGGAAGGGAAAAATATATTGGAATTGGAAGCAGTCATAGAAACAAGAACTCGACAGTTACGAAATTGATCAATTTTAGAGTATCTCATCAAGTGGAAGAACTTATCTACTGAATATTCCACATGGGAGGATGAGAATTTTATACAGAAGCATCCAGAACTACTCAAGCATTGAGGACAACACTTTTTTGAAGGAGAGGGGCATGTTAGGTCCCTATAATACTAGTGATTACCCCATTAATATTGTAGTTATATCCCCTTCTAATATTGTTGTGCCCCTATTGTCCCCATATTGTTATTACTATGCCCCATAGAATACCTCTATTGTTATTTTTGTGCCTTTATATTATTATTGTTAGGTCGACTGGGTTATATTGTGACTCCTTTGACTCCTATATATAGAAACGAGGTTTTTTCATTTGAATAATCCAAGAATTGTTCATTTGTGTAATGTAAAGGAGGTTTCCCCCTCGAAGAGGCTAAATTCTAAGGTGTTCAACTATCTTTTCTATCTTTTTGTGAGCTGGTTTCATAACACATATTTACTACAAAACCACAGGTATGGAAACCACTATGAGGATTTCTACAATGTTGTTCAATGCTTTGGCTGAGAAAGAAAAAGCCTAAATCATGAATCTGTTTCCTATCAATTTTATGGAATTAGATCAAGGAAACATATACTTGGGATCTTAAAGCCTACTGATTATATTTATTATGATTGAACTTTGTTGTAGAGAAAAATTGAAGCTCGAATTTCATTATGGTGCAATTGATGGTTCTCTAGGGGAGGGAGATTAGCGTTGGTCAAGGCTGTGCTGGAAAGTATTCTTGTGCATTAGATATCCATTGTCCATATCCCTAAAGGCATCATAAACACAATTATCTATCTCTCTCTCTCTCTCTCTCTCTCTCTCTCTCTCTCTCTCTATATATATATATATATATATATATATATATATATAGATATATATATAGAGAGAGAGAGAGAGAGAGAGAGAGAGAGAGAGAGAGATAGATAGATAATTGTGTTTATGATGCCTTTAGGGATATGGACAATGGATATCTAATGCACAATAATACTTTCCAGCACAGCCTTGACCAACGCTAATCTCCCTCCCCTAGAGAACCATTAATTGCACCATAATGAAATTATATATAGATATATATTAACAAAAAAATTGAAAAAAGAAGGGAAATGAAAGGAATTTATTTAGTTAAATGGAGCGAGATGGTAAATTTTAAAGCTGGAGGGTGGGGCATAAAAAAATATAAATCTTTTCAATCTAGCTCTGGCTGCTAAAAGTCTACAGAGGTTAGTCCACAATGAAGGTCTGTAGGAGAAAATTACAAAAACCAAAAGTTTGAGAATGATTTCTACAAAAGATTAGTTTATAGAAGAAAGGGAAAATTTTAATGGAAATTCTATTCTTTGGAAAGATTCGGTGAAAGCATTCCCATTAATTGGCAAATGGACAACATGGAGGACTCAAAGGAACAAGGTAAGAATAGGGGAAGACCCCTAGATTGGCTATAAAGGTTATTTCAAACTGTGTAAGCTAATAAGAGATATCCATCTCTTAGGAATTTATTCCAGGGAAAATGAGGCAACAAATGATGGCAGGAATGTTTGATCTCATGGCTTTAATTTAGCATGGGATTTGAATTTGTGAGGGGTAAAAACTAAAAACTAAGGCAAAAAACCATAGATTAGAAATTGGTCTAAGGTTGGTGACTGTTGTTTTTTAACGAGTTCAATGTTAATGGAAAATGCAAGTTAGACAATTTATATTTTCAATGGTATTAAGAATAAAATATATTGAACTTGTCCAATCTATTAGGTTAGTGATCAGATAGACCATGAAGCTTAAAAACAATTGAGAGCGGTGCAATCAGGTTCTCATTATGTCAAGGGTAGTTGAATTATGAAGGTCATGGAAATCCATAATGAGGGTTTGTAAAAACATGTAAAAGCATTGCACCAATAGAAGTGAGATGCACTCTACAATTGAGGTGAATGAGATGTGCCATGACCATCCATCCATTTGTTTGTAACACTCAAATAACGTAAAAAGTTGAGGTTAGTAATTTAAAAAAAAAAATTAAAAAAGTTGACTACTACAATGTCAAAAAATATAATAATAAAATAGTGTGGCATAGATCCATCTTAACACAGGATTTTTTAAGCACTGAGTTTTATCCAAATATAACTGATTAACTTTTCAAATGTCAACCTTATGTTACTAATCATATCATATATTGTCTGAGCTTACACTGAAATTGTAACATGGAAAAACAAATGCACAAACCCTGTCAAGGAACTAATTGGATGGGCATAATAAGCTGTAAGAGGCGTTGCCATTTCAAGAGTAGAAAGTCGGCAACTAGTTCTTGGTACTATCTACAGTTATCTAAATTTGTGATTTTCTTTTCTATGCAAGTAATTCTGGGGCTGGATAAAGATGCAAGGAAATGCACTGCCTCATTTTTTCTTAGAAGGCATAGGCAATTCGAATGTTACAGTAATGGTAAGAGTTGTGATTCTATCCACTGGATTCTATCCAGAATGGGTAATGAGAAATTGGGTATATACTATAATAAAACATGGTTAATAAATGCATGTCTTATTCAGAACTACGATGTGATTTGTTCTTAATTGTGATTTGTTTCTTTACGTGTGACTTGTTCTTGGTCATTACGTGTGATTTGTTCAGACTTCTCTAGCAAAGAAGTTATTTCTTTTCCTCTCCTTTTGCACAGGACCAGTCTCTGCTTCATGGTCTAGGGTTTATCTATTTGAGTTTACCTGTTTATTATGTGATATTTTGTTATTTTCCTTTCAGGAGATGCCTATTAGAGGCATTGTTACATCAAGAATGGAAAGTCTGCTAGTTAGTTTTTGGTGCTATCTATACTTATCAGATTTTTTGATTTACTTTTCTATGTAGTTAATTATAGGGGGTAGGTTAAGACTTAAGGAAATGCATTTCATCACAATTTTACAGTAATGGTAAGAGTTGTGATTCTACCTGCTGGATTTTGTCCAGATTGGTCATCCAGGAATTGCTAATATATAACAATTAAGACATGGTTAATAACTACATAGCTTATTCAAAATTACGTTATTCCATATGCTGGTAATAAATCTCATCTTTCCCTTCGTTGGCCTTTTGATCCATTCATTCTTCTTTGCTATAGGAGTGCTGGTTCTTCTTATTTTGTAAATGTATGGTCTTTGCTTCATTGTCTAGGGTTTTTGAGTTCATTGCTTTGTTTTGTGACATTTGGTTGTTTTTCCATTTGGGAGATGCCTTAAGCATTCTTGCATTGACATTGTTGTTTATGTACTTTTGAGTCCAATTGATTTAACTTGGTCATTTGTGGACATTAAAATAATTTCTTTCTTTCTTTCTACTTATCTTCTAGTATCAGTGAACAACTATTAATCTCTTAGAAAATCATCATGATTTGGTCCCATAATTATCTATGGGTCATGGACAGGTATTTGATCTCTCAGAAGTTAAACCCTTAGATTTTCTTCGTCATGGTCTAGGTTGTTTGGAAAAACTGGCTAGCTTTGGAGATCATTGTGCTAAAGAAACCCTTGACATAATATGCATTATGGTAAGTAATTTGTCATAGACAGACAACTATTTCAATCGTTCCAAATAAACTATGCAGACTTTCAGTTGATCAGGTTTTTAGTTGAAAATTCAAAATTGCTAGGTCAAGGAGAAATTCTAATTGATGAATGTTTTCTAATAATATTTGTCAGGCAGCAGGAGTTGATGGGACAATGGGATGGATACTGGGAAGCATTGTTGAACTTTGTTTAGAAAGTCATAAGCGAATCCCACCAGTTGGAATCATTCCTCTTGGCACTGGCAATGATCCAGCTAGAAGTTTTGGTTGGATAGGTAGCTTTCCTTGGCTTATATTCCTTTGTTATATATGTTCTTCATCTTGTGTTTTTTGTAGTCTGAAATGGATAGCCAAACACTTTAAATTTATAGTCAACCTCAAATTTTGTTGGCTCCATGACTGAAAAAAGGTGTTTATAGACCATGTTCATTAGGTGACCATTTCATAATTTATTTTAGGCAAGAAACTTTCTAAACAAGATGAGCTAATTTAAGTGGTCAAAAAATGAGGGACCTGATGAATATATTTCCAACCTTGAATACAAGGTAAACATGGAAGAAGAAATGATGAGGGAAAGATCCCCATGGTGGCACTTAGTTTGAAAGTTAGAAATTCCTCTTAAAGCTAAAATCTTTCACTGGTTAGCTTTAGACAACAAAATTTTAACTTGGGATAAGGGGGTCCTGGAAGATGTCTTTTGTGTAAGACAAGTGAGGAATCCATGGATGACTTGTTTGTTTCCTATTTTTAAGCTTACCTATGGATAGGCTGTGATATATTATTTATTGAGAAGCATGAATAGAGTATAGTTAACTATACTCTACATAATCTCTTTTATGTACTTGATCGCAAGAAAAACTTCATGTCCATCTCGGAAATGGAAGTCAAAGGTTTTAGGGTGGCATTCATCAATGGAAAGGTACATGTTAAAAAATATAATTTTCAAAGATGTTTTTTCTCATGGGTTCAGGGTTGGAAATTTGTATCAAGTTGTAGGATGGTCCATTGGGGATCATGTCAATTGACATATCACATCTATAACACCGGAGGTCTACCTATGGGGCCCTACTTGATGTGAGTCAAATGGTGATAGGGATGTGTGAATTCAAGTAGAGCATGACGGTACATGTCTGAGATGTACCGAAGGAAAATCTTATAAGGGGACCATTCCCCTCATGCAGCAGGTCCATAGGTTTGGAACAACCCGAGGAGTTTGAGATTCATGATCGGGAATCTCATGTATACAGGTGGAAGAAACCCTCTATAGCTTGAAGCAAAATAACCTGGGCATTGTATGAGAGGATTGATAACTATCGGATGAAGCTGAGATTCAATAGGAGTGAAACGATCCAAACCATTACTCGAAGGTTGTGGATGATAGACCTCTCATACCAGCACCTTATGAGGATGACCTATTTTTGACAGGTGCAGACCCTCTCATTTGTAGAAGTAAGAGGGAGTTGGATTCTGGATGTGGAATGATAAACTGCAAGCCTGTGACTACCTCGAGAATCTTAATTTTCAGAAGTTATATGGTAGTGATGTCGAA
Source organism: Pinus tabuliformis (assembly GCA_031772625.1). Lineage (NCBI taxonomy): Eukaryota > Viridiplantae > Streptophyta > Pinopsida > Pinales > Pinaceae > Pinus > Pinus tabuliformis. The sequence goes on from CM062818.1 coordinate 1,704,838,595, forward strand.
CCAGATTTGGGAAATGCCTCTCAGTTTCATAAACTCATTCACGTTGATGTTCTTGGTGAACTTCCGTTTGGACATATGTTTTGCAGTTAGCATAGTGAGCTCATATTTGGTTGAGCCTCACTAGATTGGTGCCAATAATCTTCTGAGATATCTTCGGGGCACAATTTTTCATGGATTGAGATACATTGCCGGAAATATGAAACTGCATGATTATTAGAATACTAACTAGGTAGGCAGTGTGGAGGATCACTAGAGCACTTCTCAGTGCTAGTTCTCTTTGGATTATGCTTTGATATCATGGATGAGCAAGAAGTATAATTCGGTTACTATAAACATTGCCAAGACCGAATACATAGCTACGAGTATGATCTCATGTGAAGCTACATGGTTGTAGAAGCTCTTAAGTGTGCTATTTGTACACATGATGAATACCACTGTGATTCTCTGTGATAGCCTGAGGGGGGATTCAATTATTGAGGAATCCTATATTCGATGATTGCTCTAGCAAATAGACATCAAATACTACCTTATCTGCGATATGGTAAGTCGATGAGAGAGGAGGTTCCATCACATTGAGACTGATGTACAAGTCACAGACATTTTGTCAAAGCCCTGGGGAAAGCTAAAATTTGTGACTTTCCCGAATGACTTGGAGTCATTGAGAGACCTTCTTATGAGGGTACTGCATGTTGCATGCATTGAGCTTTAGGAGCTCTGGGGGGATTAGGGTACTTACTAGAGCAACATACGACCAAAGGGCAACTCACCCTCCCATGGTGGTGCGTTATGAACAGGATGATTAGTTCTTCTGTGGGCCGGGATGATTAGTTCTCCTGTGGGCCAGGATGATTTGTTCACCGCGGTGACTATGGAACTAGATGATTAGTTCTCCTGTGGGCCAGGAAGATTTGTTCTCCATGGCTCCTGTGGGCTAGGATGATTATTTCTCCTGTGGGCTAGGATGATTAGTTCTCCGTGGCATCCACTGATGGGATGATTCATTCTCCTGTGGACATGATGATTAGTTCTCCTGTCGAGGCATCCTACCCATGCAGTTTGGGACTCATGGGAAGTACCTCTCATATGATCAATGAGCAAGGAAATGAGGAAAGGGACCATAGCACTACTATTGATGGATGCATCACTGTATCTACCATACTCCCTATGCTAGGGTGACCTCCATTGATCTAGGATCAGTATGAGTGGTTTGAGACACTCTCTTGTGAAATTGATATGGGATCAATGAAACTGACCTGGGATCAATATTAGTGGTTTGAGACACTCTCTTGTGACATTGATCTGGGATCAGTATGAGTGGCTTGAGACACTCTCTTGTGACATTGATCTGGGATCAGTATGAGTGGTTTGAGACACTCTCTTGTGACATTGATATGGGATCAATGAAATTGATCTGGGATCGATATGAGTGGTTTAAGACACTCTCTTGTGACATTGATCTGGGATCAATGAAACTAATATGGGATTAGTATGAGTGGTTTGAGACACTCTCTTGTGATATTGATCTGGGATCAATAAAATTGACTTCGGGTTAGCAGAGAATGGTATAAGACGTTCTCGATCAATTCTTCTTCTTCGTGGTTCAACAGAGCAGAGTAAAGCAGAGCTTAGTAGATCAAAGCAGAGTAGATCTCAGTAGATCAGAGTAGAGCAGAGAAGTGCAGGGCGCTGATGGTAGAGATAGTACAGTCGGACATATGGATCAACGGATGGAGTTCTCCCTAGTTGTGAGGAGTGTTAAAATTGGAAACTAGGGACAAACTCCATGTGGGTCATCTTATTTATGGCAACTGATATTTTTCTTGGATCCCTCTCATCGAGAGGTGTAGGATTGATCTAAAGAGCATTCGGTTTTGATAGGTATTCATGGAGTTATGAATTTATTTGTGTTATAAGACAATTCGTCAAGGTCGGCCAACATCCAAATAAACCCCACATGTGCTAAACATTTTAGTATAAATAGAGGTGGCCTTCAAGTCTTTTCAACACACTTGGGATCTCTTCCTCTCTCTACTTGTCTTTTGTGATTTATGTTTATGTTATATATGCAGTTTACTTTAATGATGATGTGATTGCTAATCTGGAAAAGCTATGGAGATAATTGTGAAAATTTAAATAAATTTCTCTAAGCATATAACATTCCTAAAATTAAAAACAAGAGTTCAAGGGAGGGATATAATTATTAGCTTCTAAAAGCTTGTTGTTCTGATGCAGGGTTCAAAACCCTTATCATTTGTTTCAGGTGCCTTTATGTTGCTAATTTAGTACTTGTTGTATCCTTTTGGCTGAATGTAGAAAGAAAAAGTATCTTTTTTTGAAGGCTGCCTTCAGGTAGACTAGGCAGACTATTTATAAATAGTCATCAAATAGAATCAAGGCTAGCCACTAGCTGTAGGATAGTTTTAAATACTTATATTTGAAGCCTGAAAAGGAAGAATGATGTATATTCTAATTTCACACTTTAAATATCAAATCTAAGATAAAATAACTTTATTCATGTCAAGCAGAAGACCACAAAAGACGATCAATGGGACTGAAACAATACATCCACTATAACTACATAATGGAATTTGTTAATTTTAGGTATGTTCTATGCTTTGAGCAATTTATTTCAATTTTTCCATTTAGCTCAATATCTTTTCCAGATTAGCAATCACATCAGCATAATAGTAAATTGTAGATAGAACATAAACATAAATCGCAAAAAACAAGCCAAGACAAGAGGACACAAGATGTGGCACTAGCCAGGGACAAACCCTAGTGTGGGGAAGCCCTTGATCAATTCTTCTTATATGTTCTTCAATAGTTCAATAGAGAGAGAGAGAGAGAGAGAGAGAGAACATTTACAACAGAAGTCAACACTTTGACTTATCTAGATAAGAGCATAGATCATCTCTAAGAAGATGACACATGAGATCAGTTGAATACATGCTGCTTCAACTAATTCTCGAAGGTGGCTACATCACCATGTTGAGCCTATCACTGTGCTACACCATGCTGCACCATCATACCATGTCTAGCACCACTAAGCTACACCATGTTGCACCATCACTATGTTCATCATCACTGAGCTACACCATCACTATGTTCAGCATCACTGAGCTACACCATGCTGCACCATCACTACATCCAGCATCACTGAGCTACACCATGCTACACCATCACTATGTCTAGCATCACTGAGCTACACCATGTTGCACCATCACTATGTCCAGCATCACTGAGCTACACCAAGATGCACATCACTATGTTCAGCATCACTGAGCTACACCATGATGCACCATCACTATGTCTAGGATCATTGAGCTACACCATGCTACACCATCACTATGTCTAGTGTCACTGAGCTACACCATGTTGCACCATACATCTCGTACCCATTGTTGCTATTGTGTGCACTATGAATCTTGTACCTATCGCTGCTACTGTGTGGACTATTCCGCACTATGCATCCTGTTGTCAAATACTATGCTGTCTATAATGTTACAACATTCATCATAAGACCAAGGTGACCAGCAATAGTGCTATGGCTTGCGTCCTAGCACATAGCAATTCCAATGTCTTCTCCTTTATGACAGCGTTAGAGTGACAACAATAGGTTTCTGTTAAGACAATGATTGGATCTATCATTCATGACTGTGTTTCAATCAAAAAAACAGTTAGAGCATCCTTATTTAGAACAACATTAAGGATAGCTGAAGTTGTGGCTTCTTTATGTCAACGTTTAGGTGTGAGAGCATTCCTTCCATGACAATAAGGGTATACCTTTCATGACTATGTGTAGGATGAGGGTTTTTCCTTCCATACAACGAGGTTATTCCATGTGTAGAGCACTCTTCTAAGTCAATGTTTAGGTGGCATCTCCATTAGGCAGTGTCACAACTAAGTTTACGACATCTTCTCTCCCTTAGTCCTACGGCTAGGGTTCCTAACTTCATTTCCATGGCTGTGTATTTAGGGCATCTCCATAACTGCGGTTAGGGTCACCCATGGAACAACGTATTAGACAAGGTTTGTCTTCCTTGATAATGTAGAGGATTAGGGCATATCTTATTCACAACATGACTGCGTCCTAGATCTAGGTCATGCATAGGGCTATCATGAGCTAGGGCATCATCTTCTAGGACTGCATTTCCACTTAGGGATTCTTCTCTCCACTAAAACCCAAAACAAGTTGAGAAGAAGAAATCTCAAGAGAGTTGTGTGTGCAAATGACTAGTAAGGCACTTGTATTTATAGTAAAACGAGGAGCACAAGTGGGGGCAGTTTAGTTGTTGGCCGATCTTGACGAATTGTCCCATAACACAAATAAATTCTTATCTCCATGAATACTTATCGGAATTGAATGATCTTTAGATCAATCCTTTACCTCTTGATGAGAGGAGTCCAAGAAAAATATCAACTGCCATAAATAAGATGACCCACATGGAGTTTAGCCCTAGTTTCTAATTTTAACACTTCCTCTCAACTAGGGAAAACTCCATCTGCTGATCCATTTTCCAGACTGTACTATCTCTACCATCAGTGCCCTGAACTGATTTGCTCTATTTGCTGAACCATGAAGAAGAGGAATTGATCGACAATGTCTCATACCATTCTCTACTGACCTGAAGTCAGTCCCATATGAAGAGAGTGTGTCATACCACTCTTACTGATCCCAGATCAGTTCCAAAAGAGACTGAGTTATATCACTCTTACTGACCCAAAGTCAGTTTCATTGATCCCAGATGAATATAAAAAGAGAGTGTCTCAAACCACTCATACTAACCCGAAGTCAGTTTCGTTGATCCCAGATCAATATCATAAGAGAGTGTCTCAAACCACTCATACTAACTTGAAGTTAGTTTCATTGATCCCAGATCAATATCATAAGAAAGTGTCTCAAACCACTCATACTGACCTGAAGTCAGTTTCATTGATCCTAGATCAATATCATCCTAACATAGGGAGTACGGTAGTAACATGATGCATCCATCAATACTACTATGGTCCCTATTCTCATTTCCCTGCTCATTGGCCAGATGAGAGGTGCTTCCCATGAGTCTCAGACTGCATGGGTAGGATGTCTCAGAAGGAGAAGGATGAACCACTCATCCTGCCTACAATTCGCAAGGGGTATCCTAGGGGAAGGCTAAACCACTCACCTTGTACACAACATATCACTAGGGGAAGGCTGAACCATTTACCCTATTGTTGCTCATCGCTCCAAGATGTACCCCCAAGCCACCCAGAGCTCCCGGAGCTCAATGTCCATATCATATAGGAACCTTAGGAGAGAGTCTCTCCACGACTCCTAGTCCTTCTCGAAAAGTCACAAATTTGACCTTTCCTAGGGGCTTCGACAGAATATCAGCGACTTGCACATTAGTCCCAATGCAATGGAACCTTCTTGCTCATCGATGTACCATATCCCAGATAAAGTGGTACATGATGTCTATATTATTTGAGTAATCATAGAATACGAGATTCCTTAATAATCGAATCACCCCTCTAGTTGACACAGAAGATCACGGTGGTATCCATCATGTGTACAAATAACTCACTAAAGAGCTTCCATGAGCAGGCAGCTTCACACGAGGTCACACTCGTAGCTATGTATTCAGTCTCAAAGGTGCTCAAAGAAACCATCTTCTGCTTCCTGCTCATCGAGGATATCAAAGCAGAACTGACATCTGAAAGTGCTCTCGCGATCCTCCACACTGCCTGCCCAGTCAACATTCGAATAATCACGCAGCTTCACATTTCCGACAATGTATCTCAATCCATGAGAAATTGTGCCCGAAGATATCTCAGAAGATTCTTGACACCAATCTAGTGAGGCTCAACCATATATGAGCTCAACATGCTTACTGAAAAACATATATCAAGATGGGAATTCACCAAGAACATCAATGCTACAATGAGTTTATGAAACTCCGAGGCATTTCCCAAATTAGGTCTGGAACCTCTAACATATAACTTCTGAAAGTTAAGATCCTCAGGGTAGTCACAGGCTTGTTTTTCACCATTTCAAATCTAGAATCCAACTCCCTCTTACTTCTGCAAATGAGAGGGTCTACGCTTGTCAGAAATAGGTCGTCCTCAGAAGGTGCCGGTATGAGAGGTCTATCATCCACAACCTTCGAGCAATAGTTTGGATCAACTTCACTCCTTGTGAATCTCAGCTTCATCAGACAGTTATCAATCCTCTCATACTAAGCCTAAGGTGTTTTGCTTCAAGCCATAGAGGGCTTTCTTCCACCTACACACATGAGATTCCCGATCATGAATCTCAAACCCCTCAGGTTGTTCCAAACCTATGGACCTGCTACATGAGGGGAATGGTCCCCTTGTAAGATTTTCCTTTGGTACATCTCAAACATGTACATTCATGATCTTTTTGAGTTCTGGCATCCCTGTCACCATCTAAGTCACAATGGGTAAGGCCCCTTAACGTAGACCTCTGGTGCTATAGATGAGATGTGTCAACTAACATGGTCCCCAATGGACCATCCTGCAACTTGACACAAATTTCCAACCCTGAACCCATGAGTAAAAGCATCTTTGAAAATTCTATTTTCAAACACGTACCTTTCCATCAATGAATTCCACCCTGAAACCTTTGACTTCCATTACCGAAACAGACACTGGGTTCTTCTTGAAATCAGGTACATAAAGAGATTCTTGTAAGTGAATCAAGTTACCCTCATTCAATTGAGGGGTAACATTCCCTACACCCTTTCCGGGACAGGTGGCATTGACTCCAAGTATAATCCCATGATTGTTTCCATCTCTACCAAATTAGAGAGTGCACCCTTCTATCCAATGAAGTGCCTTTAAGCACTATAATAAGCCAGGTTCCCAAAGAGTTTGGAGGAGAGGGCCAAAATAAGATAATGCTTCTTTAGCTTATCAGAAACAATATTTGATTCTTCATACCCAGGGTTCCTCGCTTCCTTTGAAGAGTTGACTATTTCCTTGATGACAGGCATTACCTATCATTCCTTCGATCATTGAAGATGTCCCTGGAATGATTCATCATTAAGTGATGTGTCCCTGCCATTCAGACACTCCTTTTCATAATGACCGAACTTATTACAAACAAGGAATCTACCTTTCCTTCCACCCTTAGATTAAGACTTCCCATTGAAGTGATGTTTAAGTAGGCCATTAGAAACTTCCGTAGTGTCATTCTGATAATATTATCTATTAAGATTTCACCCTTCGTGAATTTGAAGAGGGATGAGGAATCCATTGATCCTTTTGTCCTTTCCAAACAGTCTTTGGTGATTTCTCTTCCACTCTTGATTGGGCTTTGTCTTCACCTCAACTTTGATACCATGTTAATTTTAGGTATGTTCTATGCTTGGAGTAATTTATTTCAATTTTTCCAAGTAGCTCAATATCTTTTCCAGATTAGCAATCACATCAGCATAATAGTAAATTGCAGATTGAAAATAAAAATAAATTTCAAAAGACAAGCCAAGACAAGAGGACACAAGATGTGGTGCCAGCTAGGGAAAAACCCCAATGTGGGGAAACCCTTGATCAATTCTTCGTATATGTTCTTCAATAGTTCAACAAAGATATACAACAGAAGTCAACACTTTGACTTATCTAAATAAGAGCAGATATCATCTCTAAGAAGATGACACATGAGGTAGCTGGACTCAGTTGAAGACATGCCACTTCAATTGATTCTCTAAGGTGACTCCATCACCATGTTGAGCCTATCATTGTGCCGCACCATGCTACACCATCATGCCATGTCCAGCATCACTAAGCTACACCATGCTGCACCATCACTATGTTTAGCATCACTGAGCAACACCATGCTACACCATCACTATGTTCAATATCACTGAGCTACACCAAACTAAACCATCACTATGTTTAGCATCACTGAGTTGCATCATGCTGCACCATCACTATGTTCAACATCATTAAGCTACACCATGCTGCACCATCACTATGTTCATCATCACTGGGCTACACCATGCTACACCATCACTATGTCTAGCATCACTGAGCTACACTATGCTGCACCAACACTGTGTCCAACATCACTGAGCTACGCCATGCTGCACCATACATCTTGTACCCATCACTGCTACTATTTGCACTATGCATCATGTACCCATCGCTACTACTGTTTGCATTATGCTGCACTATGCATCCTTCACCCATCGTTGCTACTGTGTGCACTATGTTGCACTATGTATTCTACTGTCATATACTATGCTATATATAATGTTACAACATTCATCATAAGACCAAGGTGGCTAGCTATAGTGCTATGGCCTGTTGTGGGGAAAAATGCCTATTTAGGATGATCCTATCCATCTAAGGTGTGACAGTACCTTAGCAACAAACGAACACAACTATTATGATTCTTTCCTTTATGAGATGTGAAAGAGGGGAGATTGGCAAACTTACCGTTGTCTTCCGGTTGTCCCTCGATCTAGATCCCCTTCTCTTTGTGTGTCCACAACTACTTGCCTCCTCGCTTGATCAAGAGAACAGCTACTTGAATCCCACGAGATCACAAGAGAACAACTACCTGTGACAAGAGAACAACTACTTGCAACAAGAGAAGGACACAATACAAAGGAAAATATACATATTCATAAATGATTCAGGATTAGAAGCAAATCAAATATACTAATGCAATCATACAAAATACACCAGCATATAGGAAAGAATCAAGATAGCTTTATTGAAAGTAACAGGGTTCAGGAAGAGATACAACCCATAGGGCTCCAATCTAGCATCTCCTTCCCAGCAGAATGGAATTCCCTCTTCAGCTCCCTTCAAAGCATAACACACCCAATGTTTCTAGCCACAAACCAACAACAATTCTTTGCAAATACTAAATTCCAACCTCCCTAGAACTCATGAGAGAGATCTATATATAGGAGTTTTGGAGAAAGGATGAGTCAGCTTGAGGCTGGCATGAAGCTGACTAGTGTCCTCTCCCACTTCAGTTCTTGAGTCCACTTGGAGGTTCTTGCTTCCACTTGGAGATTTGGAACCTCTTACTCATCACCAGTCGAATTTCCTGATCCAAGTGTCATTTTGGAAGCTTCCTGGGCATTGACACCTTGAGGAATGACTCTGCCACTTGTCCAAACTCACTCAGTGCAGGTAGCCTTCTTTGCAGTTGACATTCAACGCAGGTAGACAATGGAGCAATTGACATTCAGCGCAGATGCTCAGTGGAGCAGTTGACATGATCCAGAATTGCCTTGTTTTTGAGTGTTTTCAGGTGGAGAACTTTTGTTAAGTGCTGTGGTTTGCTGGCCTTGTTCCTTTAGGGGTAGGAACAACATGTTTATGGACTTTGGATCCCTTGATTATTGACATTTCATGCTCAGTGATGCAAGGCACAAAAATGTCTATAACAGTTTCCCCCTAAAGTATGAGGCCGTTTATTGGGTGAAATGCTTTATCCAGGAGGGTCCGAAGTTCATCCATCTGCTGGGAGGAGACCTGTAATAAAATACAATACAATACATTATGATTCATACTGCTTTCATGATCTAGCTGAGGTGGGCATTCCCATGCTCAGCTTTATAAATTCATTTTTGTACATAGAATAGACGATCGTCTGATGGTAGACTGATAATTTTGGCGAAATTATCATCCTTTGAATAGGATGATCATCTGCTGCAATGATGTACATGTCAAATGTCTTTATTTTTCCTAAATATATATCGCAGCCCGGATGGATGAAACTAGATCCGGGGTCTTCAACTCGTTCGATCTTCACTCTAAGTACAAGTCGATCCATGTGAGAATTGCACTGAAGTCGAACATGGAAAGACATCGCTTGATTACCGGTCAATGATGTAAACCGTTAACAAGCGCGAGAGGAATCACCGATAATGATAATGACCCTCAAGGTACTGCGGTACAATTCACGTGGTGTGAATAAAGGACTTGACGTCGAACACCATGCAAAATCTTCTGGTCGAAGGCCATTGATGTATACCTGTCGCCGGAAGTGAGAAACTTGCCATTGAGGCATGCAAGCTTCAAAGTACTGAAAGGGGTTGTTCCTAGATCAACTCCTTGGATAATGAGCTGATGTTGACAAGGAGCGATCCGTCAAAGGAGGGCCTTAATGAATCCCACATCAGTGACACGGAACGGAGCTAATGATTTTAATGGAGGTGAAAACAATCTGTGATATATGGTTCAGGGTGGCAGTCATGAACAGATGAAGGATAATGTATGACAGTGGATGGGACCCGGTTGACTCTTTCTGAATGACTTCTCTTGAACATATGGCGACACTTATGCGATGGATCGGTAGCATTACCCCAAATATGGATGGTATGGCGAGACCATGGTGATGTGACCGGTGAATGAAACAACCCAACCCGAATGTGGTACGGAGGAAAAGTGTCATGTTCAAGAGCGACCTGCTACCATCAAAGTTTTCTTGATTTTTCCCAATTTTTCCCCAGTCATCGCTGACCAGTACCTCTTTATTTTTGTCAAGATTGAGGAGGATAACATATGCTTGTTCTATAACCTGCCCTTCGGGCAAGCCCATCGCTATGTTTTAACGAGCCTAGCGATAGGGAAACTCGTTCTCGTCTAAAGACAAGTTTGTCGCTATTTAATCATTTTAACGAGTCTAACGACAAGGATAACTCGGTCCTTATCATTTTTAGAGAGTCTGAAAAGGTACATAAAGTCAACTCCAAAATTCCTTTTTCGTCATCTAATCCCTTAAGTCCCAAAAAGTATAAAACAATACAGAAGGGATGAGTTTTCGATAACTTTAACGAGCCAAATAAAACAAGCGCTCGACCTTTTTGTGTAATAATCCCTCAGGTCCAAAAAGATTAAAATCTAGAGGAGGGATAGCTCTTCCTGTCCTTTTAACGAGCTGGAAGGCCAAAACTCGGCAATCTTTTCATATTTTACGAGTCAGTTGAAAAGAGCTTAAAGAAGACTCGTCTTTTGAGGAACGAGTGATAAACAGGGATAGCAACTGATTCCAGGTACAGGTTGGAATTTTCCAATCACGGCAGTGTCACAAGGATGGCTAGGTGAAATCACTCTTCGCAGCTGTTCCTCAAAATGGGTAAACAATCATATGGAGGTGAACGATCGGCCAAATGAAAGATGGAGGTGGCAGGTGCAAAACACGACCAAGGTTTTTATGGTTGATAAAATTTACGATCAAAGTGGTTATTTACCGGGATAGGTTCATTTTTTAGTTAAAAATGAGCTTAAACACTGGAGGAAACTTTGCTCACTGCTTATATTTATTTTTTAACGAGCATGAAGACCGCGTTAAAACTTCTAGGATCTTGCGTTTATTTTTTAACAAGCATGAACTTTATGCTAAAACTGCTCGATTACCCAGTCATAAGATAAGAGTGTCTCATGAAAGATCCCATTTTTTATAGAGCTTGCGCCTTACCAAAGCTATGCTCACTCATCCTTTCTTTATGCAAGTTTGGAAACGGCTAATCCTACGAGTTTAAAGGGTTAGACCTACAGGTTTAAAGGGAGGACCTAAAAATTTAAAAAATAAATAGTCGTCCCTTGCTTGCACTCCAAAAGGTTGCATGCCCCCAGGTATAAAGTACGATTTCAAGGTTACCCCTCAATTTGCAGATAAAACATTTGTTTTACCGGGAGAGGCCTACCTCTTTCAGGTTACCCAAAGATTGTCCTGTTATTTTTTCAACAAAACACTTCCTCGGCAATGTCTACCGAAATAGACAAGGGTGAATGACCTTTGTCAAACACGTAACTTTGACAAAAGAATCTTATTCTAGAAAAACCCCTCTTCCATCCACGGACGGGGTACGGACTAGTCATATTCTCCCGCGGAAACCTACCCTATACCCAAAGTTTCCCTGCCAAAGCAGGCCAGGATGCATGCCCCCTGGGTTCCAGTCATATCCTCCCGGATTACTCGCGCTCATCAGGAGGACGGACCGTGGGTTGAGACACTTCTTGCATGAATGGACCATTTAGGGATGGCACATGACTATTTGCGATGTGTGATCCGGGAAACGAAAGTTGGTTCACGAGCTTGACCATTCTTCCTTCATGCGGAAAACACATTACTCTAAAGAGTGAGGAGACTACAGCTCCCATGCAATATATATAGTCTCGTCCAAGGAGTAGGTTATAATCCAAGGGTCCTTGAACGACCATCACGTTCATTTGAATGGTCTTCCCTTTCAATGTTATAGGCACATTGGGGAGGATCCCTAAAGGTCGACTGGTTCCTTTATCAAAACCTGATAGATTTCTCATCTCAGGTAAGAGTGCTGGCGAACCAAGCGCTCTCCAAGCAATAGAGGAAAGGATACTCACATATGCCCCCTCATCAATGATAGTGCCAGCCATTACCATTCTATATATTTGACAAATAATTCTGAATGGTATACTGGCTGGCAACCGAGGTCTGCCTAGTTGGTTCCAATCAAAGGACACAACCAGGTTGCTTGGTGGTGGGACCGAATATACGGCCGAATAGCGCTCTGATGAACTTCCTTCCCGCGACAAAGGAATGGTGGCATTGCCCCCTTGATCATCAGAGCCAGTGCTGATGAAGAGAATCTGGACGGTGTCGTCTTGATTCTCCTCTGTGACAGTGTCATTCGAAGATGGAGCCTCTGAAGGCAAAACCGGGTCAACTGCCGTATCAACCTTTTGACTTTCGTCAAGCATGGATCCAGACGGTTCATCTTCAATGACAGATGCTTCGGCTGACAATCTCGGTGGCTCAGCCGGATTCTCAACTAGTGAGGTACTTGGCAGGAGTATTTGATATCCAGGAGGGAGATTCGCTCGTAAAATCGGTCGATCTTCCAGGACTCTTTTTGCCTCGTCTAAGAAGGGACAACGGTGGATGGCGTGATCACCTTCACATAGTCTGCAGGGAAATTTAACTCTCCCATTCTGTCCTGGAGCTTCACTCCCACTAGTTGACGGCGAGCAGTCGACATGACTATCCGAGGTCGATGCTCCCGAATTGTGAAAATGGGGGGACCAGTCTCTTAGTATCCGTGGGATACAGGGACAATCTCTATGGAAGTGGTCTCCCCTGCATATGATGCATGGCGATTTAGGCCTTACAAGTGCGGTGTGTGGATTTTTGTTAGATGACATTTGTTTGCCCCCAGTCGCCTTAGGCTCCTTCTTCTTCTCTTTCTTCTCCTTAGGAACCCGATTTTTTGATCGACCAGTTCCGTCAAGCGAAGAGGAAGGAGGGGAGGAAGATGAAGTGGAAGGCTGGGAGGAAACTCTTGTCTGATCTAACTGTTGATTCGACTGTTCAGGAGTGGTGGTATTCTGAACGACATTGGTTGAAAAGAGCCAAACTGGTAGGCCAATTGTCAGTCCTAGAAGCGACAATGTGGCCATGTGGGGTGCACCAACATCTCCCCAAGAGGAGACGGGACTAGGATTTCCACCCAAGGGAATTCCTTGGTTGGTGTGTTCCATGTTTTCAACCTAAAGATCAACACAGGATTAAAGGGTGATTGTTCCGTTTAAAATAAATTGTTAACAATGCTTTAGACACAACTTGCTTTTTCAGTTTTAAAGAGTCGAGAAAAAGCTAAAGATGACTCTAGTCTCCTTCGATGTTTTAACGAGCCCGAAGTGACAAATGCTCGGATGGACTTTTTCTGTTATAGAGTCTAAAAAAGGCCAAAAGAAACTGCTCTAGAGATCTAGGCAGAGGGTGTGCCAAACTTTTCGCAAAACCACAGAATACGTTTTACGGTACGGGTGGTCGATCTTCGTGAATGCTGTGTTCGCTGCATTGCGATCAGTAGGGCGGCCGACACGGCTTCCTAAGGATAAAAGATATATGCCTATAGGGGTCTCCCAATATATACACGATGGTACGTGGGAGCAAAAATCCGTTTTAGTGCCACCGACTCTCAGGAGGAATCACCCACCTTCTTCGAGATCGACAGTCACTATGTTTAACGACGCAGGAACACGTCTCTAGCCTAGACCTCTATGTTGTGCGTTATGTTACAAAGCGTTGTTAGGTTCATTCAGTTTATTTTAGGTTGATCTTTTTAAAGTTTTCCTTTCAAGGTTTACCACGAGATGTATGATACAAATTCCTAAATGCAGTCTAAGATGATAAGCAAGATTTACAATCTTTCAACTTTGAAAATCCTAGCTACTAAGGGAAAAGAGAGCGACTATCTTTTCTCAAAGAGCAATCAGCACACTCTAATGCACTTTCCCTAAATCCAACATGCAAACTTATCAAATGCAAAATGCACAATGCAGGTGTTTGTTTTCACTTTCTTAGTATAAATGCCTACAAAGAAAGCTTTTTGCACAACTTTGAATTTGCTTTTACAATGATCAAAATAAACAAGTTCTCTTTCTTCGAAATCAACAAGGGTAGAAGAGATTACAATCACTTTGCGATTTTCAAAATAAAGACTTGTTTTTGATACTTTGAAAGAGACAAATTCAAACCAATAAGCAAAAGTAAACTATGATCAATCTGAACAACAGCCAATGAACTCTCTTCTAAGACCAATCACAATCAGATCTGAATCAAAGGCTACAGAAAGACCACTTTACTCATGCAAAGGAAGACTGTAAATGAAGCCACAAACACATAAAAACATTTACAATCTTTTTGTACAAAAATGGGGCAGAATTCAGGCAAAGAAAAGTTTTATCAGACTAGCACCTATGCTGGTTAAAGGCTGCAAAAACAGAGATCAAAACAGGGCAATAAAGGACAAAGAACCCCAGCTGCACAAGGCCACACTGGTTCAGTGCAGGTACAACACTGTCAGTTTGACATTCAGCGCAGGTAGTCCCTTCAGGACCTGCGTTGAAATGCAGACTGCCTTCACAGTGCCTGCAATGAAGAGAGAAACTCTCGTTTCTCTTGGTTTCCGGGTCACAAAATGCTCAAAAATACACTGTTTCAGGCCAAATCAGAAACAAAAGCAAGGTATAAACAGAGGGATGCTTTGATAGGGTACTAAAGACTATCACAAGGATCAATCAAATCATTTGTGGATCTAGTTTAAATCATAGACAAGTCCAACATACTGGATCAAAGCAGCAACTTTTACTTTGCATCCGGGAAAGATGCAGTTCAAGGATTGCTGTCAAGTCTATGAAGTAAACAAATGACGGAAACACAAATGAAATGAATAAACAAGTTCTTCCCCAGCGGAGTTGCCAATTTGTTGTGGGGAAAAATGCCTATTTAGGACGATCCTATCCACCTAAGGTGTGACAGTACCTTAGCAACAAACGAATACAACTATTATGATTCTTTCCTTTATGAAATGTGAAAGAGGGGAGATTGGCAAACTTACCATTGTCTTCCGGTTGTCCCTCGATCTAGATCCCCTTCTCTTTGTGTGTCCACAACTACTTGCCTCCTCGCTTGATCAAGAGAACAGCTACTCGAATCCCACGAGATCACAAGAGAACAGCTACCTGTGACAAGAGAACAACTACTTGCAACAAGAGAAGGACACAATACAAAGGCAAATATACATATTCATAAATGATTCAGGATTAGAAGCAAATCAAATATACTAATGCAATCATACAAAATACACCAGCATATAGGAAAGAATCAAGATAGTTTTATTGAAAGTAACAGGGTTCAGGAAGAGATACAACCCATAGGGCTCCAATCCAACATCTCCTTCCCAGTAGAATGGAATTCCCTCTTCAGCTCCCTTCAAAGCATAACACACCCAATGTTTCTAGCCACAAACTAACAACCATTCTTTGCAAATACTAAATTCCAGCCTCCCTAGACCTCATGAGAGAGATCTATATATAGGAGTTTTGGAGAAAGGATGAGTCAGCTTGAGGCTAGCATGAAGCTGACTAGTGTTCTCTCCCACTTCAGTTCTTGAGTCCACTTGGAGGTTCTTGCTTCCACTTGGAGATTTGGAACCTCTTACTCATCACCAGTCGAATTTCCTGATCCAAGTGTCATTTTGGAAGCTTCCTGGGCATTGACACCTTGAGGAATGACTCTGCCACTTGTCCAAACTCGCTCAGCGCAGGTAGCCTTCTTTGCAGTTGACATTCAACGCAGGTAGACAGTGGAGCAGTTGACATTCAGCGCAGATGCTCAGTGGAGCAGTTGACATGATCCAGAATTGCCTTGTTTTTGAGTGTTTTCAGGTGGAGAACTTTTGTTAAGTGCTGTGGTTTGCTGGCCTTGTTCCTTTAGGGGTAGGAACAACATGTTTAGGGACTTTGGATCCCTTGATTACTGACATTTCATGGTCAGTGATGCAAGGTACAAAAATGTCTATAACATGGCCTGCGGGCTAGCACATAGCAATGCCAATGTCTTCTCCTCTATGACAATGTTAGAGTGATAGTAATAGGATTCCGTTAAGACAATGATTACATCTATCATTCATGATTGTGTTTCAATCAAAACAACAATTGGAGCATCCTTATTTAGAACAACATTAAGGATAGTTGAAGGTGTGGCTTCTTTATCTCAACGTTTAGGTGTGAGAGCATTCCTTCCATGAAAACAAGGGTATACCTTTCATGACTGCATGTAGGATGATGATTTTCCTTCCATGACAGCAAGGGAATTCCATTTGTAGAACACTCTTCTAAGACAACGTTTAGGTGGCATCTCCATTAGGCAGCGTAGCAACTAAGTTTACGGCATCTCCTCTCCCTTAGTCCTGCGGCTAGGGTTCCTACCTTCATTTCCATGGCTGCATATTTAGGGCATCTCCATAATTGTGGTTAGGGTCACCCTTGGAACAACGTATTAGAATAGTTCTGTCTTCCTTGATAACGTAGATGATTAGGGCATATCTTCTTCACAACATGACTGCATCCTAGATATAGGTCATGTGTAGGGTTATCATGAGCTAGGGCATCATCTTCTAGGACCACGTTTCCACTTAGGGATTCTTCTCTCCACTAAAACCCAAAACAAGTGGAGAGGAAGAAATATCAAGAGAGTTGTGTGTGCAAATGATTTGCAAGGCACTTGTATTTATACTAAAATGTGGAGCACAAGTGGCGGCAGTTTAGTTGTTGGCCGACCTTGATGAATTGTCCCATAACACAAATAAATTCATATATCCATGAATAATTATTGGAATCAGATGATATTTAGATCAATCCTACACCTCTCGATGAGAGGAGTCCAAGAAAAATATCAGCTGCCATAAATAAGATGACACACATGGTGTTTGGCCCTAGTTTCCAATTTTAACAAAATTGCTTAAGCAACTCCTATAGCCACGATATCAGCAACAGAAAAAGAGATAAGTACATGGCTAAAATTAAGAAAAACATCATGAATGCAGAAGAAAAGTCACAAAAAGAGTTTTGATCAAAGCATTCGCCAATGGACACCCCAAAAGTTAAAATTTACCAATATTAGCATAAGTTAGGGTCTAACAACCAAAGAAAAGATATTGGGTGAAACATTATGAAATAGTTCTCACAAATTATGGATTTAACTCTAACAAGAATAATTCTTCAAACATTGTAAACCACTAATGGAACTTGGCAGAGATGATATACTTACAAATAACTACCTCCATAATAGGGGATTCTAATTCTAAAGGGGCTAAGTTTTCATTTAGTAAATGAAATTCAACAGCTAAAGATGCTAGAAAAATATATTTCTGCTAAACTAAATATAGAAAATGCTAAATGATATTCAAGAATGAGAGAGTCAAAACAGTTTTCTCTCAAATTAGGTGGTTACACTCTAAAAAAAATAAGTCCTTGAACATAGCAAACCATAAATGGAAGTTTGGAACTCAGCAGAGATTATTGATAAATATCTGCCTCTATAATGAGGAAATCTTTTCATCCATTCTAGAGGTGCCTTCAGACTGGTTTAAACGAAGTCAGATTAAGGGTCTCAAAGTTGCAATTTTGGAAGGCCCATGTAGTCACTTATGGTAGACAAGGGTGCATTTTTCTGATAAATTAACAATTTTTACAGAAGGTTGGGAAAAATTTGTCTCTGATCACTGGATACAGCCTGAAGATATTGTTGTTTTTAGGCATGTGGATGATGCACACTTTCTCGTGCAAATATTTGACGTAAGTGGATATGAGAAGAAAAAACACTTGTGGTTCATCACCATGGTGGCCCTCCTCCCAATTACCTCCATTTGGCTACTCTAAAATTGTTTTGTCCAATTGATTTCCTCCAGTACAAATCTGATGTGATTGTGTCCCATGGAGTGAATGAGGAAATGCTACAAGGTCTCAATCTCCTCCAATCAACAAATCTGGCATGTTCCATAACCCCAATCTTCATTAGTTTCTTGTCACCTCCCCCTTTCACATCTCAATTTGTTCTAGCTTGTTCATTTGAGGCAGAGTTTATTTGTCCTTCCATGGATTTTTAATTGTAGTATTCTTGGATTTTCATTTCACATTTGGGACTAAACTGCCTTATATATATTGTTATTTCCTTTGAGCCTTCCTTTTTGTTTCCCCATTATATAACAGTTCTTATGGTTTCTTTTTAGCTCTTTTATCTCTCTAGGGAAGTCCCTCTCTACAATATTCCAATTTTCCTTTCATTTTCTACATTGAAATTCCCATCTTCCTTCCATTTTCTACATTGAAATTCCCATGTTACTAACCTGTGTAAATGACGTCCTCTTCTCCATTTCAACAAAACCTCTATAAAACCAATACTTTTTTAGCTTCCATTTCTAGAGGGTGGAGACAGGTCTCTTCTAGGATAGTTCCACAGGCAGTCAAGATCCTCCTTCTTAGGAAGTTATGACAATAACCTCATGTAAATATTTTTCGAGACTGACAATGAGGAACTGTGGTGGCATATGCATGTTGCAAAATATGATAATTATCAGTGAATTTGATTCAACAAGTAACATATTAAATTAAAAGGAAATGAACCCAAACTAATTTAATTTGGTCAATATTGGTATTTGTTCATTAAAAAACACTATGGGCTTCATGGATAAAAATGGTAGGAAAACAACAATGGAGACAACATAGATCCATACTTTACCAAAGATGTTTCCTCATGATTAAATTCAAAATTGCTCTATGCATTGAAACATGAAACTCGCCCACATCATGGATCCATATTTTGTCAGAAGATGTCCATTGAATTAAAAATTGCTGCCAAATAATAAAATAAATTAAAATCAACAATGAGGCAAAAGTCAACATTGAGGCAAAAGGTTGTTTGCACTAGGGGCCATTTATGCAGAAGCTGTTCTTGATGGCTCATGAGGGGCTAACATGTACATGAGGGAATGAACCCTGGTGGGAGAATATCACCTCCATTGCTCCCAAAGCTCCCATCAAGGGTCTTACATTTTCTTATTGAAGGAAGTCATCAACAACAGTTTTATATAAAAAAAAAAAATAGATATAATTTTTTCCTCTCAGTGTCATAACCAATGGAAATGTCCTCTGGTATATACTTTATCCACTAATTCAATCATAGTTGAATCCCTCCAATTTAAGTACTGGAAAATTAGTCATGTCTTCTTAATTCATTGGTTTCATTGAAAATTTCTCTAACTTGTGAATCCACGTCATTACATGGATTTTTCTTTTGCCATCAAAAGTTGGAATTCCTAATTTGTTGAGGTAAGGTTTGTTGAAGATCTTGTGCTACAAATCACTCCATTTTTTTAAACTTCCTCAGAAATCGTATAACTCCTTGAAGGAGACCTCCCCTTGAAACTCTACTAGGTTAATCTTGTGGGCTTTCCGAGAATCCGTTGTTCAAATATTTAGCACTTCAAATTCTGGATCAAGTTTGACATCTTCATTGAGAATATAAGTTGATAAGCAGTCACCTATAAATGCACCTATTATTGACACATTCACATCAAAATTATTGCTCAACAAACAAGCCAATAAAAAAACTACTCATGGATCCTTGGCCATTGCCTGAAGAGGTAAGTAGAGAATACCTTGATAGATCAGATGTCGAGAGCATATTTTGACATGAGGATACATCAGACCTTGATGAGAAATGGGGTCTAGGGTTTTACTATTAAGATTTTTTCATTAAAAAAAATTCAGGGGATCAATGGTCAAAAAAGCACTGGAAGTTTCAGGATCCATTTCATAGGCTCAAGATCTATTTCCTTCACTCACAGATCTTCTTCCATGTCGGATCCTTCCATTAGTGATCAAGGATCTAGAGCTTATCATTCCAGTGACCCTAAATTTCCATTTAGCAACAATTTTCTGAGCCTCTTTTTTTGCCTTCGAGGAGACCCTGTTTGGCAACAAAACAAAACAAAGGGAATCCAAGAGAAAAAGATAGGCATGTCTATGTGTGTCAATGTTAGTAGTATATTTATCGTTCAGATAAAAGCCCTTCAAGGTCTGCAGAACTAGCTTGGCTGGGTTTGCTGCACATCTCATCTTTTTGAAGCGCTTCTACATGCACTTCTCCAAGTCGTTGAAGTGGTATTCGAGCTCCTTTCACTAGACAATGAAGTTTACAATGGGAATGCAGCTCCAATAATGCCATGTGGAGCCACTCCTTTGATGGCACCTCATCCATGGCTGCCAAGATCAGACTCACTAGCAACCAATAAAATTGTAGTCTGGAGCTTGACACATGAAACCTTGATGAAAATGGGCACATAAACTCCTGATGCAACTTAGCAAATGAAACGATCATGCAAATGAAATTCATGATGTAGTTTGAAAAATGAAACTATGGATGTGAAGCTCCATGGAGCAGATGAAGGGTACAAATGAAAACAGCGAGTCGAAGCCCTCGCTAGCTTGTGTAAACTGGAAATGAGGGCTTTGGGAGGAAACTAGAAAATTGTTGACAATTGAGTGGATATTTTACATGTGGCTTGGTCAACACTTGTGGTGATTGGTATTCCTGTCCAACATTGGATGGAGCCCTGTACAGGCCTAGGGTGGAGAAGGGTTAACGGGAAGATATTTTGTGTGGTGCACAGTTGCATTAGCGGGAAGGTTTCTAGAACAATAAAATATATATTTTATTGTTTTATGATTGTGTTTTTTAAATTAAAGTTTTCTATTTATGTAAAAAAAATCAATGTTTATTTTTTATGTTCCATATTTAATGTAAACATAAAAGTCAAAGTTTGATTTCAATCATGTTTTTCTATTATATTGTTCAAATTAAATTATACCCAGTAGAATTAGGCACTGTATCATTTCTAGGCTTTCTGTAATCTCTCCTTGGCTCCAGGGGGCTACGACCGTCCTGGTTATGTCTCTAGGTCTAGCTATGGCTTCGATTATGGCTCCAGGTCTGGCTATAATGGCTATTACAGCACAGGCTCTGGCTCACAATCAATAAACTTATAAATTCTTTCTTTGGATTAAGCAAGGGTTTTAAGGTGCATATTTACTAGAAAAATTGTGCTTTCCAACCCTACCCTCCGAATGTAGCTACATTCTCTTCTAATCTAAGTTGCACTATGATGTAGTGTAGTCCACGTGGGTGGGCCATTTTCCCCATATTAGTTTAGTAATCAACATGAGTGAGCCCATGCCCTTGGTAGATTCATTACGTGTGATAAAGTGGTATCCATATCCTAGTGAGCACTCAATAGATCCGATGAAAACATACATACGACACCTATTGCGAAAGCTAGGGCTTAACGGAGCATCCTTGCTCCTGAAAGAACCAATACAGAACAACCATGGAAGGTAGGAACCAAGAACATGGAAAGGTAAGAGCTTTGTGGATTTTAACCATAAATCATGAACCAAGAATGATCCATGTAAGGCCAAAAGCTTTTTGACTTCCGAAGGAACCATGGAGAGGAAATACGACCATAGTAACAACCACATTGTTATGTGAATATAGGAAGCCATGGAGGCTTTTACCATTACCTTTTGTACATAGGAATCAATCATTCCATATGTATGTGGGCCAGTACTAAAGCAAATCATGGAGCTACACTCTCTATGTATGGCTTTGCACTATGTAGTTTTTGACCTAGATTTATGGCCTAGATCTTGGGTAGTGTATCTCGTATTTTTCCCTTGGCTATTAGAGTGAACACTTAACTACTTAACAAAACCAAAAACATTCCTCCACTAGACTCAGACGTTGACATAGTAGCTAGACCTTACAAAATTAGCCCCAAGTGCACAACTTGAATTTTGAAGTAATTTCACCATGTTTATTTGTTTGTTGGACCACATATTCAAAACCTTACCTGTTCAAGAGGGGTACGTGATCTCTTAGGCACCCACCCATTCCCAAGACCTCTTGTGGCATGGTACTGGTCAAGATCTGTTCCATATGAGTTTCTGCAACCACTGATAGGAGTTCCGCTACCATAAGTCTTCATCCAGATTGTAACCCACTAGACACTGTATTCATGTCCTCCCCATGTTACATTTGGCTGGGATAGATATATCCCCAAAAATTTCTTAGTGCTTGGGATCTCCCACATGGTAGGTTTTCCACAACGAGTGTTTAGGCAGGCCTAATCTTCGATGCTTCTCATAAGGGAACACCAAGAGGAGGTTCCAAAACACCAATACGTATGGTAAGTTGTCGAGACCCCCTCCTCCCATACTACAAGTAGGCCATTTTTTAGCAGCTTGATCCTAGTTAACTAGTTAACTAATACAAATTAGTTCAGTTGGGTTAGTTCATCCATCTCTAAAGCCCCATCCCGAACTCCAACTTCTACTATTCTCACCAGTTATATGGTATAGATCTCATCACAATTCTATCTAATGGAAAGGGAATAATGGGAAATATCCAAATAATTTTCTCTATATTTTTCTCCTATTCTAATGGTTACCGACGAAGGGAGACTAAACTATGTCAATTTGATTATTCCAAGGAAATTCCCACATCATCAAGAAGAGCTATTCATGATTCAGGTTCTTACTAGGTAAGGCTAAATGAACCTGTGGTAAATCGATTGGGCATTACTAGCAACATGAGATTCTGTGTGGGTAAGTGGCCATATCACCATTGTGAGCACTATGATAAGGTAAGCCCAAATTCTGCAGGGTCAGATGAATCACATTCTTCATAGGATGATATAAAGTAGAGATTATTTTCTATGAACATGTTAATTCCTTCCATGATTCCTTTAATTAGAGATGAAGTTCAACCAATAGGTGATGAGTTTCAATCGACCAAATAGGATGAGGTGGTAGGTACTAACCAAGATAGAGTTGAAACATCAACACCTCAAATGGTATATCCATTGGAAACTAATTGTACCATAAGGAAGGTCATGTCTCTAGATGAGGTTCCACAACCATTGATAGGAGAGGTTCCACTAAGCAAGAAATAAATCTATTTAGGATTTAGGTCCCCATGTGCTTAGGTGTAAGGTTGTTGCATGAGCCCGTGGAGATCCCCATGGGGGACCTAATTTTCACCTATATTGTTGTGGACGAGACTGGGGAGGTTCAACCACATAGGTTTTTTGTTTGCACTATCAGGTGGTTGTGTTAGGTCAATAAGTGTTAGGCCGTAAGTGAGCCATATCCCCTTGGCTTTCTTTGAGGTCGAGCGAGCTAGAGCTTTTCTGTATGGTTGTGTTGTGCCCTACAACAACCCCCCATTTCATAACATTTTTTATCACAAACAATTAACATATGAAATGGGTCCCTTTTAAAATTTTAATTGGCATTAATGAATTTGTTCGAAAAAGGTATGATAATCAAATGAATTTGTGAATAAAAGCCTTTTTGAATAAATAGCAAGAAATTTTTGGTTAAGTCCGAAAAAACAATCGCAAGATCGCTTGTTACCTTGGTCCTTTCCGATGCGATATCGCTATCGGCCATCGGCGATAGTCAATGCACACACAGAAAAAGCACATGTCTTTTCCCTGATGCGACGTAATATCGGTGATCAACTATCGGCGCTGCCTCTTATGAAAAGCGCTTTAAGCCATGACTCGATGCGATATCGCTATCGGTAGTCGGAAGAATCCCATACATTTTCATAAGACGTTCAAATCTTTTCCCCGATGCGATGTGATATCGCTATCGGTAGTTGGTAAATCATTTGATATACATCTAGGGATTATGTTCGCACGCTAATACGATGCAATGTCGCAATCGGCATTCGCCAAGATCTCTCCCAAACGATAATATCACTCACACCCCCGATGCGATGCGATGACGCTTGATGATGACCAGAATTCCTAAAAGGTGATTATTTCAAAGCTTCAAAGTTATATTTGAATCCGATTTGATAAAAGAACATATTTCAAAATGCCGTTAAATGCAGGGATAAGGTAATGCATGCGTATTTAAAGCTTTGCCCCTTCGATTTAACGAACATTCACGATTAGACCTTTGAAAAAATCTGTTGCACGCTTTAAGGGGTCATTCGGTTTAATAACTAAGTAATGGTCATTTATGGAGCTGCAGGCTGTAAAATCACCATCATTGCATCTGCGGTGCCTTCTCAAATCATTAGATCCGCAGCCACTTTTAGAATTAATCTCGCCACGCTTCAAGTAATATATCTATCCCGTTATGGATTGTCATTGTTATTTCCTTGCTACGATTTCTCTTGCACTTGTGTAGAATTCAACCGTCGAGAGAAGCCTGAACATGATGGGAAAGAAATTCAAGAAGGCTGTAGGTCCTATTGCAACACCTGTCGCAGGTCAAGCTGCTATAGTTTCGAAGAAAGGCCTAATCTCAGATACTACATGCACTGGTCTTCCTAGCACTACATGGCAGGGTACATATAATCTGTTAGAGGCTGAGCAACCACAAAAAACAGTAATTGAGGCTAGTGTGGATGAACTAAGGAAGTCCGAGGCAACTCTCGAAGACTTGGCCGACTCCTTTTTGCACAGAATAGCAGCAAGAGAACAAGTCCTACCTTACACTGATGTGGTCTGCTGGGCAATTGAGGAAATTACCCTCACTGATAGAACCTTTCATACAAAGGATGGAAGGATTTTCGGATCCTTCAAGCCTGATGACCTGAGGCGGATGTATCATTTGCCTGAACCTGAGCTAGTCTATAACAGAACCTTTGTGGAGAAGTTCGCGAAAGAGAATGAATCACCATCCGAACCTCTCCGAGATTGGAGGCAGAATCCAGCCAAACACAAGCATGAAAGTTCGGGTAAGTACTCCAATGCTTCTTTGGCTTCTCCCTATTGCTATGCTGGGATTATGATGTGTAGATTGTGCGGATTACATGACTTTGCTAATATCCATATTGACATGGTTCCCTTAATGGAAGCGACCGTCAATAGTACAATTATGGATTGGGCCACTATTCTGTCTGATAAATTGGTCATAGCTGTTCGTGAGTTTAGAGCCAAAACCAGAGTCACCGAAAGGAAAATCCCACCCTTTTATTACTCTGCTTACATTATGGATACCCTGTGTTTTAATTCTGAGTTTCCTGTCCTTGGTTGGAGATGGACCACCCATGACCCAACACCCATTCACTTGTACCACCGGAAATTATGGAAACCCTCTTACAAAGACCATTTGTATCAAATTTGCAATGGTTTCATGGTGCCCGTCCACTATTCTATTTTCGACAGACCCATCCCAAGAATTTCCTATGAAGCTTCTTTTGATCTACCAGCCGTAGCACATTGGTTCAGGGAAGAGCATTTTACCTATATTAGAGTTTTTGGTAGTAAGGCTAGGCCACACGTTCTCCCTCTGTACATCCCAGATAAATTGTTAGCCCGGGAAATCTCCTACCAGATTATGTCTGAGGGTGTCACAAAAACTCTCAAAGATGAGAAAAAGAGAGGATGGCCCTCTTTTCCTTTAAGAATTGGAGTTTATACGCTGCAGAATTACAAGCATGCAGAAAAGGAAGCAGCAAAACTCCAAATGATATCCCTGGCTTCTATTCCAAACAGACTCTATGATCCAAAAAAGACTGCTTTCATTGCCTTGGAACAGGCCAAACTGTCAAAGGTTGTCCATCAAGAAGATCAGTTTGATGACCTGTTCGTGAGTGCCGATTCAATAAGCCAAATCAAACAACTTGCTGCAATGAGATATGAAGATGTGGAGTTAACTGAATTTAATAAACTTAGAAAGCAAAGGTTGCAAACTTTGCCTCTAGATTTATTATCCACAACCCCAACATCCTCCTCAAGCGAGCCTGGTCAGCAGCAAATACATCCACCTCCTGTTACAATTAAAGAGTATGACAAACAACAGGAGGAAAGGCAAAACAAGCTGCAGGCAGAGAAGCATAAAAGGGAGCAGATAGAAAGGCAGCAAAAGGCACAAAAGGATCAAGAGCAAAGAAAACAGAAAGAGTTAGAGCAATAGAGAAAGAGGGAAGAAGAAGAGAAAGCAAAGAAAGAACTGGAAGATAGACAGAAAAAGGAATTGGAGGAGCAGCAGCAGAGAGCACAAGAGGAGCAGCAGCAGAAGGCATTCGAGGAACAACAGAGGATTGAACAAGAGAAAGAACAGAGTAAAGCCCACACAGAACAAAGTGAGAAAATCTCTACCGATCCTGAATTGATTAAGGAATGGAACTAATTCGATTCCATTATCAGTGGTAAGGAAGCCTCCAAAGACTCAGACGCCTCTAAAACAAGTAATGCTCCCGATACTACTTCTTCTCAGGTTCTAGAAGGAACCAGCGGCCCACCCATGTTACAGAATGTTGAGGTAATCACTCAAGACCCATCCGATCAAATTGATCTCCAGGTGGAAGAAATTCCTCCCCTAGATATTTTCTACAGCCCAAAGCATAGAGCCATTGTTAGGTGCTCTAGGAAAAGACGAAGGCTTGATCAACCTTCTATTTCACCCGAGCAAACAGTCACGGGCAATGTGGTCTGGAAGGGAGAATTAGATCCCTCTGAAGATCTGACTAAACTGTCGCAATTTGCGGGAGCTTATTCGGCAGCAACTACTGACAAAGAATCAGAGGTAAGTCTTCTGTTGAAGACTAAAGATCATGAAATATATGCATTGCAGGCAGAAGTAATTGAGGCGAAAAATAAGGCAGCGCAGGTAGAGGAACAGTTGCTGGCTCAACAGCAAGAAAACAATTTGTTAACCCAGCAACTGCTAATCGAAAAACAGAGGATAGACCAAAGTGAGGTTCAGAAGGCAAAAGAATTATCAGAGGCATTATCCCAGTTAAAAGCATCAAATGAGCTGATGATAAAATCTAAAGACGAGCAAATAATTCAGCTATCAGCACAACTCGAAGGTATCAAGGACGCCCAGAGTATTGATGATTTCAGAGCAGAGGCAACTCGAATAAACATCGCATTAATATCTCAGATCAGGCTCTTGTGCCGACAACTTGTTGACGCTGAGTCATTTTGTGAAACATCTACAGTAGTGTGTGAACAAATAGAAAAGGCCAGGAATAAGCTAGATCAGGCCGAGGATGACATATCGGAATATATTGAGTGGCAAGACACTCCAGAAGGGAAAGCGGCAAATTTGTCCCGAATCCATACAACATACAAGGACATACTCTTCATGGAATGGAATACTCAGGTAATGAAAGCTGAAAGGGCGGCTTCCAGATGTAAAATGATTGCCAGCAACATGATCAATCTAGTCAACGACACATTGTATCTGGAAAACATGATTTCCCAGTGCACACCTGGAAGCATAACAACAGCAAACATGCTGGAACAGAGAAATTACCCTGATCTGGAGAAACAAGGGCGGTTAATCGCCGGAGTAAATACTTTAACCGCCGATGCATACTGGCTCTTTCTGATTAAACCACATTCTCAAAGGTCGGCTCTTAACTGTTTAACGGATGCCCTCCGATATCTGATTTCCGACATTCAGGATGCCACATATGATGCCCAGCTAACTTCACGCCTCAACACTCCACCAGAAGTAGAGCCAATGCTGGCGATATGTCAGCGAAGGAGTAAAGGCAAAGAGACCTCTGAATGAAGCATCGTCGCCGACTGCCAGATCGCCAGGAAACAAAATGATATTTGTTAATGCCAATTTAGTAGCTTTTCAGTTTTTAGATATTTAGATTAGCGTAGTATTTATAGATCCTTTCATTGTTTTGGAAAGGGTCGTAAAATTTTGTAAAAGACTTAAAGGCTGAAGTTTGCACTATTGTGCTTCAGTCTATATCCTTTTGTGAAACTCGACCAATGGTTCTTAATTTTGCTTAGAAGGCTGTTTTATGCAATTGTGCACTACTGTCATTTGCTTGGAATGCTTTCTGGTTTGAAGGAAGGACCTCGACATAGTGATTAATATACTGGATTGATCAAACAGCTTACATGGTACTATTATCTGTATCTGTCCTCTTTTCTATTATATGAATTGCTGTGTTATTATCTTTGCTATTGTTGAATACATGTATGCAATATAACAGCAAATCTTCATTTCATATCACTATTGAATGTTTTGTGATTTGTTATCTCTCTTACTCATGCGTGTAGCAATAATATAAATGACTAAGTGTAGTAATTCGCTATTATCGCTCTACATAACTAATTATGCAGAGCAATCTTAAATGATTTAAACATCTATGCTTTAGTGTTAGAGTCATCTATATGCCTGCCATTAAGCACAGATTATCAAACGCTGCACTCTATGAATCGATAAGTCCCGGGATTAGATTATAGTTATTATATTTCTCTTATAGTTTAGCTATTCACTTATTACCAACTTATATCGTAAATCATTCATCCATCCCGTCTACTTATAATTAATGGGAAATTGGTCCCATTATCCCCAGTCGGAGCCACTATCCCAAACGGAAAAGGAGCTGCACTAAGGTCCGGACCGGGTGGTTTCCCCGATGTTGTTGCAACGAATTTCGGGGCATCAACAGGTTGTTTGGATAGAAAAATGTGTTATTCCCCATGAAGTTAGTGAGGTTCAATAAAACAAATAAGAGAGGATTTTAGTAATGTTATGAAACCACCTCAAGAAAAGATAGAAAAGATAGACCAACACCTTAGAATTCAGCCTCTTTGAGGGGGCAACCTCCTTTACATTACATAAATGAAAAATTCTTGGATGATTCAAATGACAAAACCTCCTTTCTATATACAGGAGTCTAAGGAGTCACAATATAACCCAACCGAGTGACAGAGATCCCATTCAGCTAGAGGCAATCATTTGACCCATTGTGTCTATTTATCAGATACAAAGCAATGAAGATATCCTTCCAAACATTTGTTTACTATCTCAGTTTTCCCATCAAATTGAGGATGCTAAGATGAGCTATGAGCTAACTGAGTACCAATACAAGAAAATAATTCTGTCCAAAAATGTCCAGTGAGAATGGGATCTCTGTCACTTACAATAATCTTTGGGTTTCCATGTATCTTTTGAATTGTTTCCATAAATGCAGTAGAAACTGAACTAGCTTTAAATGGATGTGATAATGAACAAAAGTGTGCATACTTGGTAAGTCTGTCAACTACCACCATGATGACACTCTTTCCCTCAGACTTGGGTAAACCTGTGATAAAATCCATTGAAACCTCCTCCCAACATTGGCTTGGAATGGATAAAGGTTGTAATAGACCGGTGTCTTAATTGTTTCAACTTTATTTTGTTGGAAAACCAAACATTCTGCCACAAATTTTTGAATATCTGATTTAAGGCCCTCCCAAAAAAATTCCTTCTTAACCTTGTGGTAAGTTTTTAAAAATCCTGAGTGCCGTCCTAAGGGAGAAGTGTGAAATTCCATAAGAATCTTTTGTTTTAGTTGGGGATTCTTATAGAGGTATAAGCAATCTTTGTACCATAAAGAATCATTTTGCCAGCTAAATGTATCAGGCGTACTGGAATCTTGTTGTAACTTTCGAATAAGTGCCCATACTTCTTCGTCATCCTTACATTCCTCCCTTGCTTTGTTTATCCAATCTGGTTGGATAATAGAAATGGTGCACAACAATGCTTCCACATCCTCATCCTTTCTTGAGAGTGCATCTGCCACCACATTTTGCTTCCCCTTTTTGTAGATGATTTCAAAGTCATAACCAAACATCTTTGTGACCCACTTTTGTTGCTCTTCAGAGGATAATATTTGTTCTAAAAAGTATTTAAGGCTATCATGATCCGTTTTTACCTTGAAGTGTCTTCCCATTAGGTAGGGTTGCCATTTCTTTAGTGCATGGAGTATTGCCAACATTTCCTTCTCATAAATAGCTTTGTGTAAAAACTTTCCCTTGATTGTACGACTTTCAAAAGCAATGGGTCTTTCATATTGCGTTAAAACAACAACAATTCCATTTCCTGAAGCATTGCATTCCACAATAAAGGTTTTTGTGGAGTCCGGTGTAGCTAAGACTGGTGCTTGGCACATTGCCTCTTTAAGATGTTCGAAGGCCTTTGTTGCTTCTGGAGTCCATGAAAATGCATTCTTTCTTCAATAATGTTGTTAGAGGTGTTGCTTTTCTCCCATAATTCTTAACAAACTTGCGATAATACCCTGTCAAATCGAGAAATCCTCACAGATGCTTTATGGATGTGGGGATTTTCCATTCCTTAATGGCTTTAATTTTGCTAGGGTCTACCTTAACTCCTTCATTAGATACAATATGACCCAGATATTCCACCTCTTGTACTCCAAAGAAACATTTGGATCTTTTTGCATATAATTGTTTCTCCTCCAATAGTTGTAGCACCCTGCCAACATGTTCAACATGATCCTTCCAAGACTTGCTATAGATTAGTATATCATCAAAAAATACTAACACAAATTTTCTAAGGAATGGTTTGAAAATGGAATTCATCAAACCTTGAAATGTTGAAGGTGCATTGGTAAGGCCAAAAGGCATGACCAAAAATTCATAATGACCCTCATGAGTTCTAAATGCTGTTTTCGAAATGTCTTTAGTCTTCATTCTGATTTGATGATATCCTCAACGAAGATCCAACTTGGTGAAGTAAATTGATCCATGCAATTCATCCAGTAATTCATCAATGATGGGAATGGGAAACTTATCTTTAATAATGAGCTTGTTGAGCTCCCTATGATCTGGACACATGTGCCATGATCCATCCTTCTTGTGCACTAATACTACTGGAGCAGAGAAAGAACTTTGACTTGGTTGAATTATACCAGCCTCTAGTATTTCTGCAACCATATGCTCAATTTCACTCTTTTGGGCATAGGGATATCTGTACGACTTGATGTTTGGAGGAACACTTCGTGGAATTAAATGAATAACATGATCATGATCACGAATAGGTGGGAGACCTTTGGGAGTCTCAAATACCTTGGAATGATTGTCCAAGACTTTTTGGAGATCTCGAGAAATAGATGATTCCAATGTGGAAACATCTAGCGAACATAATTGTGCAATTACACCCCTTTGTTCCTTTTTTAGAAGCTTTGTCATACCATTAGAGCTAATTATATTTCCTAGTTTCCCTGCAATACCCCTTAATTCAAATTCCTTTCCTTCCATGGAACATTTCATGAAAAGATCTTGAAAATTGAAAGCTATTTTACCCGAGGATTATAGCCATTGTACTCCTAGTACAACATCAGCACCTCCCATTGGAATGGAAAGCATTGGGCTAGTCAATACATATTCTCCCATTGATAGCTTGATATTATGGAACTTTCTAGAGAAATTTATTTTTCCTCCATTTGCAACCATCACTTGACACTTTGGTGCTGGGAATAAGAAGCAATTCAATTCTTTTGCTACCTTACAATGAATAAAATTGTGGGTACTTCCTGAATCAATCAACACTAATACCTTTTTCTTCTTGATTTGTCCTTCTATCTTGATGGTTTGAGGAGTGGTAATTCCCGCCAATGCATTACAAGATACGGTCGGATTCATTTCTTCTTTATCTAGGCTTTGTTCCTGGAGTATATCCTCTTCTTTTGATCTTTCTTGTTCCTTTTCTTCTTCCTCTTCACAATCTATGTAGAATAATTTCTTCTCAGCACACTTATGACCTTTAGTGTATTTTCTATCACAACTGTAACAAAGCCCTTTTGCTCTTTTTTCTTCCAATTGTTGTGGTGTCAACCTTATAGGTTGTGGAAGACTAGGAGCAACCATACTTCCATCTTTATAGTTGAGAGTGGTATGGTTCTTAGTTGCCATAATTTTGCTTTCCATTTTTCTTGCTAACTTGAATGCCTTCTCTAATGAATCAGGTTCCCAAAGGCAAACATCATGTTGGATATTATACTTTAAAGACCCTACAAACACATCAATCCTATGCTCCTATGGAATATATTTTACCCTTACGTTCAATTTTTGGAACTCCTCAATGTGCTCCATTATTGAACCCTTTTGTTTGAGACTTATCAATTGGCTAAAAAAGGTGTTGCCTTTTGTATCCTCATAATGTTCTATCAATTCTTCCGTAAAAATTGCCCAAGTGATAAATTGTTTATGAGAGCAAAGCCATTGATACCATACAAACTGATTTGGTTCCAAATATAAAGTTTCCATACGTACCTTTTTTGTGTTTTGCACATTATTGAGATCGAAAAATTGCTCCATTTGCAATATCCATGTTGCGGGATCCTTGCCATCAAAATTCCTCATATCGATTTTTGGAATATGGTGGGTTTTCGATCCCACATTAGAGTCTAACAAATCATGATAACATTTCTTTTGTTAGCATCATGAGTTTCCTTTACTACCTTTTCACCATTTGTAAGTATTTCTTGTAGAAAATTTGTCAAATCTGTCTTCAAATCTGCCATGCCTGTCTTCAAATTTGTGTTCAAATCTATCTTTAAGTTGTCCATCTTAGATTCCATGCCATTCATTTTAGCTTCCACACCATTCATCCTAGCTTCCATGCCATTTATCTTAGCTTCTATTAGCTTTTGTGACAGTGACATTTGTTGCACTTGTTCTTGTAATTTTGATATATCATGTAGCATTTCTTCCTCTTCTTCATGAGTCATGCTAGAGCTTTCAGGTTCCTTACTAGGTGTTTGCATTTTCTTTCCTCGGGGCATCAGTTACCAATAATAATTCTCTACTATGCCCTTTGAATTCCTTCAAAATAAATTTTCAAACCAAGCTTAAGCAAAAATTTAAGAAAATCTACACACCTTTTTTCACTTTGTAGGAGCTCGATATTACCTCTAATGTATCTTTGTACTTTCCAATCATCTAGCTCTAAATTTGTGATTTGCAGTAGCCCTCTGTGTTCTCTTTCCAATGCCACAAGTCTAACCCAATTTGGATTCTCCAAGGAAGAGTTATGCGAAATGTCCCACAGTGACTTGATTATAGACTAGTTTAGTAGAGCGAACTTGTACGACGTGCCACGAGTCACTGTTTCGACCTTTGGATCTGAAAAATGCATACAAGAAACTATAGTCCGTTCTCTTTCTGTACCTTCTTATGAAATTTCAATATGATCCCTAGAGATAAAGTTATGACTATTTTCCCCAGGTCACTTGTTTGGAATGTAATTCAGGAGTCTGCAAAAATACCAACTTCCTCAGATCATATCTCCGCAAATCTAGCACGAAAAGCTCTGAAATTCGGATTCAAGGTTCAGCACGATTTATTATCAAACAATTTTTTTTTGCAACTTCTGAAACGTCGCAGAAAAAAATTTATAGCAAAAATTCCATGATGACCTGTTTGGAGGAGCGAAACCCTAGAATCCAAAGCTCTGATACCAAATGTTATGAAACCAGCTCAAGAAAAGATAGAAAAGATAGATCAACACCTTATAATTCAGCCTCTTCGAGGGGGAAACCTCCTTTACATTACATAAATGAACAATTCTTGGATGATTCAAATGAAAAAACCTCCTTTCGATATATAGGAGTCTAAGGAGTCACAATATAACCCAGCCGACCTAACAATAATAATATAAAGCCACAAAAATAACAATAGATGGATTCTATGGGGCACAGTAATAAAATTATGGGGATAATAGGGGCACAAAAATATTAATAAGGGATGCAACTACGATAGTAATGGGGTAATTGCTAGTATTATAGGGACCCAACAAGTAACCACATAGTTGATCAGGTGGTTAAACTGAACTATCCACCATGAAAGGGCACCACCATGAGAGCAGTTATGGTTGAGAGCTATGCGAACACCAATTCCTTCCTGCCTACTTTTATGGTCCATTATGTGAACCCCTCCTTCCTTGTAAATAGTTAGCATGATAGTTACTCCAACAGATCCCTCTCATTTCACATTTTTCCATAGTATTAAAACCTAATTTTGAGTGATTCAATGAGGAAATCCCACATTGGCGATATCAAATGGGAAAAATGGAATTTTTGGGGGTTTCCATAATAGTGGCAGGATGCCTTGGATTGAGAGGCTCAATGAAAATTGCATTGAGACATTGAACTTTCCCCATCCAACTATGATGGTCTGCAACCAAAATGCGAACCCGTCCTTCGTTCCTTACTTATAACTGTAGGGTTTCAACCCGTCAAGTGTTATATGGAGGGAGGTCAGAGGCTTGTTAGAGCCATTAAGAGTGTCCTATTGATTTATGAGTGTTTCACCCCGTGTTAAGTTGTGTATCTATGCAATAGGAGGGTTTCAAACCCATTCAATGTGTCTAATGTGCCTTGTGATATTATTCTTTTTCATAGTCTCCACATCAAAGCCAATTTACATCGCTCATAAGTATCTCCTTAGCCTAGGCATAAGAAACACAACCATATATGTTAGGGATGTGTGTACTCCTCCTATGTGTGTGTGGATGCTACTATAACCTTTTGCGATAGGCAGAGATA
Source organism: Pinus tabuliformis (assembly GCA_031772625.1). Classification (NCBI taxonomy): domain Eukaryota; kingdom Viridiplantae; phylum Streptophyta; class Pinopsida; order Pinales; family Pinaceae; genus Pinus; species Pinus tabuliformis. The sequence goes on from CM062818.1 coordinate 1,704,873,261, forward strand.
GAGCTTGCCCGATATCTATGTTTTACTTGTCTTCCATTAAGGGACAACAATAAGCTACTATGGCATAAAAAAGCTAAGCACCAAAAAGGGGTGCAAACAAGTTCATCCAAGATATAGCATTAGCCAATTGGGATCATGATGTTACCACTACTAGTTGATTAGATTCAACTAAGAATTCCTTCCTGCTAGCTAAGGTTCGCAGTGCAAACCTCTTCTCATCCTTACAACTATGATGAAAAGAATCTATTAGTGGGAGTAGATCATCATATCCTAAATCAAAACCCTTAGCATTTGGCATTTTGCAATATCCAAAATCTATTTTCGATGTATCTGATGACCATTATTTTTCTTCATTGAGGATCAAAAAAGAAGATTCTTCTTATTTAGTTAGAATGGAATTTCCTAAAATTGATCTCTGGGGATATCTCGTAATCAACAAGAGAAATTCCAAATATATGTGATATATACAACCTATTTGAGGTGTCCTTGATTAGATGAGTAAGCGCCATCCCGTAGTAGAGCTACTAGTAGTGTCCCAAGATGAGCCCTACTATATTATAGAAACTTTTCTCCTCATGAGATAAACAAGTTGTTGTTGGGTGTTACACATCCAGCATGCATAAGTCCTATGAAATCAAGAGGTAGGTGATCTCCTTAGCACACCCACATCATTCCCAACACCTACCTCTGTTTGTTTGAATGTACAGAACCAACAGTTGTAGAATAAGGCTAAACAAATGGATAAATTTGTATTTTATGGGTTCTTTTAAATGAGTAAATTTTAGGGCTTTGGTCTAATATTAATATAGAAAATTCTCATTTCAATAATAAAAAATATAAAAATATAAATTTTAGAGAAACTTCTCACATATCAATTTTTTATGTGTTCAATTTGACAATATCAATGGTGCAAGCCAAAAAAAATAGTCTTGTTGTAGGTAGGGACTAAAAATAGATCTACTAAATTGGTCTAAAACATTTTATAGATAAGAATCAAAGAAATCTCTCTTCGTAACCAAATATCAATTTTGGAGTTCTCAAAACAAAATAGAAAAATGGATATCTTTTATTTTTTAAATTTACAACCATATTCCTTCACAATTTGAATGGACATAATCCACGTTCGTGTCAACGTTGACATTGACATCATCGATATGTTCTTCAATTACACACTTTGTTTCTTGAAAGTCTACAACTTGTGACAAATCTGCATACTCGGGTTCATATGATGTATTATTTCCCAATCCTTTTGGAGGACATGTTAACACTACATACCAGTCAGTCTCAACTGGATCTTGTACATAGAATACTTGTTTAGCTTGCAATGCTCGAATAAATGAATCATCTTGCCAATGATTTTGACTTAAGTATTTCTTCATATTCACCATAGTAAAACCCAAATCATCAATTTTGATCCCTCTCTTATTGTATACATCAATCCAATTACATTTGAACAATGTGTACTCCATACAAAAATAGTCCAATGTAATTATTTCTTCTACCACTCCACAAAATGTTGTGTTTTGAATTACAAGGTTTGCATCTTTGGAACTTGAACTCATTGTTTGAGCTTTTATACACACACCACTATTTTGGGTGGTTTTCTCATTCTCTATGCTTTTTGTATGGAATCTATAACCATTGATTAGGAATCCCTTGTACTTATTCACAAATTTCCTAGGGCCACACACTAGCCATTTAAGTGTATCAAACACCTTTCCATCTCCTTCCACCTGTATAGTTTTAGATTTTTAAATGTAGTTAGAATTCATACATTCAACCTCTGAAAAAATATTTAATTTCCTACATGACAATATTCCCATATACTGATTTTTAAGTACACTTATAATATAAATAATATCGTTACCTGTTGTTTTAAACAACTATTAAAATTATGGGTGTGGAGTTTCTGCAATAGGGATTCATCTTGTTTCGTTTGGGTAATTGAGTTGGCAATCTCCATTCTGTGCATCCTAATTCAACAATTATGGATAATAGATATGGTGGTTAATTTGTTTTGATAAAATATGAATAAAATATTTTTAAAGGTAAAATATGTTAATCTATCCATGGATCTATGTTTTGTTAAACCATAAACAAACAAACAAAAAATTACAGGCCAAATATGTTACTCTATCCATGGATCAACTTCGTTTGTGTGAAATAGAACCCACCTATGCGCTTGTTCCCAACTAATGTCATCCAGTTCTGAAGGAATTGGAGCAGAAAATGGCTTTCCATCAAGGATAAATTCTTGAACTTCCTCATACCACACTTCATTTAGACCATGTGTGGATCCAATAGCTTCCATACCTTTCAAGTATCCTCCACAAAATTTTATTGATTCCTCCATAGTATATCTTTCAACAATGCATCCTTCAGGCCTATTTTTGTTCTTAACATAACCCATATATACTTTTATGTTCCTACAAAATGAACAAAGGAGAATTAAGTAATGTCAAAATATTTCAAAAAAGTCATCTTGTTGTTGTGCTTGATAAAAAGTAAAGTTTCACGTACCTCTCAAAGGGGTACATCCATCTATATGCAATCGGGCCACAATATCGAAGCTCACATACCAAATGTACATTCAAATGCAACATTATATTGAAGAATGAAGGAGTAAAGTACTTTTCAAGAAAGCACAATGTCTCCACAATATCATTTTCCAACTTGTCAAGACTCTCTACTGAAACTGATTTTGCACAGATTTGCCTATAAAAGTGAATGGATAGCTCCCCGAATGTGTGGTCTTGAGGGAAAAGTATGTAAGAATTTGATTGAAGGTGAACATTAAAAAGGCATTGTTGAATTGTGGTAATGGACCTGAGAGAGGAATTGGCATTCACACTTAACCTTGGAAATTATGGGTTCACTTCAGGCAGTATTTTATTTCCTCAAAATCAAGCTACAAGCATTGCTATATTTGGCATCACTGTATTAGCAATGCCTTGTTATACCACTGTCCATGATATCTTTAGCATATTCATTCTTCTATGGTCCATGGCTCATCAAAATGGATCTATAATGGTGTGGCAGTAACTCACTATGACTAGATATCACCTCTATATGCACCTTTTCAAGAAGTCCATTCAAACTGAGATGTGATTCTTTAAGGCTCGTATTTTTATAAGGTATGGCTTATCTAAGTCTTGTATGTATCCTCCAGACCTACACTCTAGAATTTGTTAATGGCAATTCTCGATCGTCCTCTATTAGCCATGACACAATGAATAAGGTATTAGTGATGTATATGTCATATGGACAATAACACTCAACAAAACTCATAAAAGTGACTTAAATTATGGACAATAATCGATTTTAACCTCATAAATTCTAATGTTAGTGACTTTCCTAGATGAGGGCAGTAAGATATATGGAGACTAATGTAGTGATAAGAATATGTGCTGATAGTATGAATCTTGCACTTCCTACAGTGACCTGATCAACACACATATGTATATTCACAATTCAAACTGCTTATATCAGGTGAGTCAACCTATGGAGATGTTGACTTATAGTAGGTTCATTGTGATCCCAGAAATAGACCTCAATAAATGTCTGTTCACAAGTAGTGGAAGAATTTGATTTTCACAAAGACAGTCCTCTCTCAATTTGTTAAAATTGGCAACTAGGGCCAAACTCCATGTCGGTCATCTTATTTATGGCAGCTGATATTTTTATTGGATCCCTCTCATTGAGAGGTGTAGTATTGATCTAAAGATCATCCAATTCTGTCAAGTATTCATGGAGTTATGAATTTATTTGTGTTATAAGAAAAATTGTCAAGTCAGCCAGCAACTTGAGTAGGCTCAGAAGCCCAATAGTCATGTCTATTCATCATCTACGTTTTAGTATAAATAGGAGAGGACTTGAATTCATTTATGACGCACACTATTCATGTGATCTCCTCCTCTCCACGTTTTTGGGTTTTTGGTTAAGGAGAGAGACACTGAGATTACGCTGGGCTAAGTATATGATGCCCTAGCCGCAGTAATGCCCTAGCCACAGTAAGTCGCAAACTTATGAGGAGAACTACATGTAGAAAAGAGGAGACTTATGTGTAGCATGGATAAGCCCCTATACACTGTCTCAAGAGGCTCAATCCACAAATGAAAGGAGGGCTAATACAGGCCATAAATGAAGGCATGAATCCGATGTATATTGACCCTATGCACAACTCCTTATCCAAATTCATAATCTGCCTTATCTGTAGTCAAAGAAGGAGCTTCCAACCACCGAAAATGGAGGTCTCAAGAAGCTATCCAACTGTGCCTTAAACCGCAGTCCAAACAAGGAGTTTAAGCTACAATTCAGGTGTGCCCTAATTCGCTGTCAAAGTAGGGCTAGTGCTTCCCTAGTCACAGTCCTAAAGGAGGTCATAATCAGTAGAAAATGAAGGAGGAAGGCCATAGTTAAAGGAGACCTTATCATTGTATGAAAGGACCCTTAGACGTAGTAGGAAAGTGAATCTAAAACACAGCAAGGGTAACTATATTACAACATGAAGGATCGATGATAATGTCACATTGCTGTAGGTGACAGCAAGGATGTTTAGGCATGTTAGTATTGCTCCTAAGCTCGATTTGAAGGGAAGGAGAATCCGTTATAAGAAGGAGATTGAAGCTGCTATGTAAGGGCTGTTTGAATCATTGTTTGAAGGAACCTAATTGTAATCCACTGCTAGGCTGGGCTGTAGGCCAGAGCCAGCAGTTGGAGACCTTTTTAGGAGCTGTGTTCATAAGGTAAGCTGTCCTATAATGCAAAAATTCATTGGAGGATTGTATGAAGGCTAGATGCAGTAAACAGGTGAACTGTGGGGTATGTTTAAGGTGTTGTGGCTCTTAGAGTTTGTGCCCTAACTAATGTCCAGGTCTGCCATGAAATGCACCAGTCCTTGCTGCATATGAAAGGTACCAGATTAGAAGCCTTGACATGATCACTGAAGCAACAAAGGAAGGAGAGTCTCATGGAAGGAAAGCTTCAGTAATATGGGTAATTGACTAAGCTGTTCATTTGCTACATATCTTCAGTCCTTGGTATCAGATCTGCAACCTCATTGTGTCATCTTCATGGTGAATATCTCTGATGTCTGATCTCCTATTTGGCAAGTCAATTATTGACTTAAAATCATTGTACTCTATCTCTCTTAGCCGAACTATTGAAGAACATAGAAGTAGAATTTATCAAGGGTTTCCCCACATTGGTGTTTGTCCCTGGCTAGCACCACATCTTGTGTCCTCTTGTCTTGGCTTGTCTTATGCGATTTATGTTTATGTTCTATCTACAGTTTACATAAATGCTGATATGATTGCTAATCTAGAAAAGATATTGTGCTAATTGAGAAAATTGAAATAAATTGCGCTAGCATAGAACATACCTAAAATTAACATGGTATCAGAGCCAAGGTGAAGACAATGCCCAAGCAAGAGTGAAAGAGCAATCACCAAAGATAGTTGGGAAAGGACAAAAGGATCATTGGATTCCTCATCCCTCTTCAAATTCACCAAGGGTGAAGTCAAAGCAGAGTATATTATCAGAATCACATTGTGGAAGCTTCTGATGGCCTACCTAGAGATCACTTCATTGGGAAGTTCAGAAGGGAAGGCGAATGCCTTGGTTGCAATAAGTTTGGCCATTATGAGAAGAAGTGTCCGAATGGTAAAGACACATCTCTTGATGAAGATAACAATCATGCCAGGAACAGCTTCAATGATCAAAGGAATGACGGGTAATGCAGGTCATCAAGGAAATGGTCGACTCTCCAAAGAAAGCAAGGAACCCCAGGTATGAAGAATCAAATGTTATTTCTGATAAGATAAATAAGCGTTATCTTGTATTGGCCCTCTCCTTCAGATTATTTGGGAATTGGGCTTATAGATTGTAGTGATTCAAGGCACTTCATTGGATAGATGGGTGCACTCTCTAATTTGGTAGAGATGGAAACAATCATGGGATTATACTTGGAATCAATGCCACCTATCCCGGAAAGGGTGTATGGAATGTTAAATCTCAATTGAATAAGGGTAACTCGATTCATTTACAAAATACCTTTTATGTACCTGATCGCAAGAAGAACCTGGTGTCCATCTCGGAAATGGAAGTCAAACGTTTCAGGGTGGTATTCATCGATGGAAAGGTACGTGTTAAAAAATATAATTTTCAAAGATGTTTTTTCTCATGGGTTCAAGGTTGGCAATTTGTATCAAGTTGCAGGATGGTCCATTGGGGATCATGTCAATTGACATATCGCATCTATAACACCAGAGGTCTATCTATGGGGTCCTACCTGATGTGAGTCAAATGGTGATAGGGATGTCTGAATTCAAGTAGAGCATGAAGGTACATGTCTGAGATGTACCGAAGGAAAATATTATAAGGGGACCATTCCCCTCATGCAACAGGTCCACAAGTTTGGAACAACCAGAGGAGTTTGAGATTCATGATCAAGGATCTCATGTATACAGGTGGAAGAAAGCCCTCTATGGCTTGAAGCAAAACACGCTAGGCGTAGTATGAGAGCATTGATTACTGTTTGATGAAGTTGAGATTCACTAGGAGTGAAAATGATCCAAACAATTACCCGATAGTTGTGGATGATAGAGATCTGATACTGGCACCTTATGAGGACGACCTATTTCTGATAGGTGCAGACCCTCTCATTTGCAGAAGTAAGAGGGAGTTGGATTCCAGATGTGGAATGATAAACTAAAAGCCTGTGACTACCTTGAGGATCTTAACTTTCAGAATTTATATGGTAGTGATGTTGGACTACATTTGGGAAATGCCTCTGACTTTCATAAACTCATTCGCGTTGATGTTCTTGGTGAACTTCAGTTTGGACATACGTTTTGTAGTTAGCATGGTGAGCTCATATTTGGTTGAGCCTCACTAGATTGGTACCAAGAATCATCTGAGATATCTTCGGGGCACACCCTCTCATGGATTGAGATACACTACCGGAAATATGAAACCGCATGATTATTTGAATGCTGACTAGGCAGGCAGTGTGGAGGATCACTAGAGCACTTCTCAGCGCTGGTTCTCTTTGGGTTCTACTTCGATATCATGGGTGAGCAGGAAGCAGAAGTCTATTGTTATAAGCACCGTCGAGACTGAATACATAACTACGAGTATGATCTCGTATGAAGCTGCCTGGTTGAGGAAGCTCTTCAGTGAGTTGTTTGTACACATGATGAATACCACTGTGATTCTCTATAACAACCAGAGGTAGGATTTGATTATTGAGGAATCCCGTATTCGATGATTGCTCCAATAGATAGACATCAAATACTACCTTATTTGGGATATAGTAAGTCAATGAGAAAGGAAGCTCCATTGCTGTGAGATGATGTACAGGTTGCTACACTTTGTCAAAGCCCTGGGGAAAAGATCAAATATGTGATTTTCTCGAACGACTTGGAGTCGTCGAGAGACCCTTGTAAAAGGGTCCTACATGTTTCATACACTGAGCTCTAGGAGTTTTGGGGTCTTGGGGTACTTACTGGAGCAACATACGACCATAGGGTGACTCACCCTCCCTTGGTGGTGCGTTATGAATAGGATGATTAGTTCTCCTATGGGCTAGGATGATTCGTTCTCCATGGCAACTGTGGAATAGGATGATTCATTATCCTGTGGGCTTGGATGATGTGTTCTCCATGGCGATTGTGGAACAAGATTATTCATTCTCCTGTAGGCCAGGATGATTAGTTCTTCGTGGCATCCATTGGATAGAATGATTCACTCTCCTGTGGATAGGATGATTAATTCTCCTGTCAACACATCCTACCCATGTAGTCTGGGACTCATGGGAAGTACCTCTCATCTGATCAATAAGTAGGGAAATGAGGATAGGGACCATAGTAGTACTGATGGACGCATGGTTGTATCTACCATACTGCCTATGCTAGGATGACCTTCATTGATCTGGGACCAGTGAGAGTGGTACATACTCTGAAACTGACTTCAGGTCAGTAGAGGATTGGTTTGGGACCAGTGGTACAACTCTGAGACTGACTTTGAGTCAATGGAGAATGGTATGAGACATTCTCGATCAATTCTTATTCTTCATAGTTCAACACTGAGCAGAGTAGAGCTGAGCAAAGCTGAGCAGAGCAGAGCTGAGTAGAGTTGAGTAGAGCTGAGCTAAGCAGAGCAGAGCTAAGAAGAGCAGAGAAAAATAGTGTAGGGCACTGATGATAGAGATAGTTGGACATATGGATTAGCGAATGGAGTTCCCCCTAGTTGAGAGGGAGTGTTAAAATTGGCAAGTAGGGCCAAACTCCATTTGGGTCATCTTATTTATGGCAAATGATATTTTTATTGTATCCCTCTCATCGAGAGGTGTAGGATTGATCTAAACATCATCTGATTTTGTCAAGTATTCATGGAGTTATGAATTTATTTGCATTATAAGACAAATTGTTAAGTCGGCTAGCAACTTGAGTAGGCTCAGAAGCCCAATAGTCATGTCTATTCATCTTCTACGTTTTAGTATAAATAGGAGAGGACTTGAAGTCATTTGTGACACACACTTTTCATGTGATCTCCTCCTCTCCACGTCTTTGGGTTTTTGGTGAAGGAGAGAGACACTAAGAGCACGCTGGGCTAAGTAGGTGATGCCCTAGCCACAGTAGTTAATGCCCTAGCCACAGTAAGCCGAAGACATATGAGGAGACCTACATGCAGAAAAGAGGAGACTTATTTATAGCATGAATAAGCCCCTATATGCTATCTCAAGTGGCTCAATCTGCAGATGAAAGGAGGGCTAATATAGGCCCTAAATGAAGGTTTGAATCCGTTGTCTATTGACCCTATGCACAACTCCTTATCCATAGTCACAGTCTACCTTATCCGCAGCCAAAGAAGGAGGTTCTAGCCACCGAAAATGGAGGTCTCAAGAAGCTATCCAACTATGCCTTGAACTGCAGTCCAAACAAAGAGTTTAAGCTGTAGTTCAGGTGTGCCCTAATCCACTGTAAAAGTAGGGCTAGTGCTGCCCTAGTCATAGTCCTAAAGGAGGTCATAATTAGTAGCAAATGAAGGAGGAAGGCCATAGTTAAAGGAGACCTTATCACTATATGAAAGGACCCTTAGATGCAGTAGGAAAGTGAATCTAAAACGAAACAAGGGTAACTATATTACAACATGAAGGATCAATGATAATGTCGCATTGTTGTAGGTGATAGCAAGGCTGTTTGGGCATGTTAGTATTGCTCCTAAGCTCGATTAAGGGAAGCAGAATCCGCTATAATAAGGAGAGTGAAGCTGCTATGTAAGGGTTGTTTTAATCACTATTTGAAGGAACCTAGTTGCAGTCCACTGCTAGGCCAGGCCACAAGCCATAGCCAGCAGTTGGAGACCTTTTCAGGAGCTGTGTTCATAAGGTAAGCAGTCCTATAATGCAGCAAGTCATTGGAGGATTGTATGAAGGCTAGCCACAGTAAACAAGTGAATTGTGGGGTATGTTTAAGGTGTTGTGGCTCTCAGAGTTTGTGCCCTAACCAATGTCCAGGTCTGCCATGAAATGCACCAGTCCTTGCTGCATATGAAAGGTACCAGATTAGCAGCCTTTACATGATCAATGAAGCAACAAAGGAAGGAGAGTCTCATGGAAGGAAAGCTTCAGTAATATGGGTAATTGACTGAGCTGTTCATCTGCTGCATATCTACAGTCCTTGGTATCAAATCTGAAACCTCATTGTGTCAATTTCATGGTGAATATCTCTGATGTCTGATCTCCTATTTGACAAGTCAAGTATTGACTTAAAATCATTGTACTTTATCTCTCTCTTAGATGAACTATTGAAGAACAGAGAAGAAGAATTTATCAAGGGTTTCCCCACATTAGGGTTTTTCCCTGGCTAGTGCCACATCTTTGTCCTCTTGTCTTGGCTTGTCTTCTTCGATTTATGATTATGTTCTATCTGCAGTTTAATTTAATGTTGATGTGATTGCTAATTTGGAAAAGATACTGAGCTAACTGTGAAAATTGAAATAAATTGCTCTAACCATAGAACATACCTAAAATTAACACAATTTGAGGATAATTAGTCTCCTTGAAATCTTTTATACCTAACATCAAGTAGTAGAATAGGAATTCTATTGAAGTCATCTCTCAAGAAGTAGTCCTCCTGGAAGTTTGCAAGGCCTGAAGCTATCATAAAAGTAAAAAAAAATAGAATCTTGAGCGGTGATATTTCTTGGTTCCCTCATAGTTATATGTACGTGGTACTATTCTATGTATGTCACCTCAATCTCACCACTATTTATGGTCCATCATTAAGTATGACATCGGTACTACTTAGTAGCAATGGTGATATGTTACAATACCTATAAATTGATGATAACGTTATAGTCTTGTTCACAATCGAAGTTGTGAACTAGATAGATATGAACTCTGGAAAGCTTGATTGCCATCCTTTCAAAGGTTGTATTCTATGAAAAAGTTACAAGGATCTCTTAGCTAATGAGTTAATAATTGGGCTAATGATATATTGAAGGTTATGTCTTCAACAAAGAACATGTGATCTAAATTTAACATGGTATCAGAGCCAAGTTGAGGACAAACCCAGGCAGCAGTGAACATAATTATGACAAGTCTTTGTGGTCAAGTAATCACCCTGGAGATAGAGTTGTTGGGCCCCCTGAAAGACTACACTACACGTGAAGCAACTCTATGAAATATTCAATCTTTGCGACCTTGTTGACATAGATATTCACTCGTTCTAAAATTTCAATGCAATTCTAAAGTGGATAGGCCGAAGTGTTAATGATTGTTTTGGGTTTATTTTTTTTCTTTGGTTCGATCTCGTTTACTAAATGGGATATTTCAAACTTCTGGACACACACTTCGATGTTCTCTGTGGTATGACTCGACCCCTTATCCAGGGAATTCTACTGTGCAAAGATATCTTAATTTCTGGTAGTTGGCTTATATATAATGCAACACTAATTTACATACCTGTATGCTAATACTGCTAAATCCAACAATCGTTTGGCATATACACTAATTTGCAGACTTGAGTGCTAACATCCATATTCAATCTCTATTCCAAAACTCATTTACTTTTGAATGATCTCGGGCACACTAGTTCCATTATTTTGAAGTCCTCTATCATGATAATGTTCCACTCAAGTGTTTTGATGCTTAACTTCTGATATAAATTTCCGAGGCCATCACCATCTGAGGATTTTTTTTGGAATTTGCATACTTGACAAAGTTTTGAAAAATGTTATGTTGAAAATAGACCTTGAGGATCTAGACACATGCTTAGCTTTGTGGCATCAAATGCAAGAAATAGTTTGATCTAGTTATGTATTGTGTACAAATCTGTGGTGTATTCCTGAATTAATACAACAGGCTGGATTCCTTATATAAAGACCTATAACACAAGTTTGGATGACCTGAGCATATAACTAAGTGGGTATGAGTCAGCTAGTTTAGTGATTGTGATTCGATCTAAGGATTCAGTCTTCGTATATGTTGGTGCAGAGAATTTGAAGATCGTGGCTTATTTGATGTACACATTGACTACATTCAAATCATGTTCTAGGATAGATTTCTAGAATTACTAATGTCACAAAGATATTGGTTCTCTTGTTCTTCGAGAGTGTTAGGTCCTTATATGGTAGAGGGCTTTGGGATAGAATATGCATAGAATTTATTTGCTTGCAGGAATGAGTGCACTTAATGCCCAGAACATGTGATGAATGGTCAGCATTCTAAGGTCCTGACTCCTAAGTCCTGACCAGGCATGTTTCTTCTTTTTGAAGCTTAAGGAGCTAGGAGTAAATAGTCCCATTGATGCCAAGTTATAAAGCAATGATCCAAGTTCCTTGACAAGAAAATTCGTGCATATCCATGGGAGATGGTAATAGCCACCATTTTTCCCTTTTAAAGGATCCTTATTTATATTTCATATCACTGTAGCAGTGACAAGGACGTTCCCGTATTTACAACAGGGCGAATTGCTCATTGATGATACATTCACAAAGATTTTTTACCTCAGAGATGTCCTCTTACAGGAATTGCATGTTATAGAAATAGTCTTCTAGCAGGAAAGGATCACAAGGATCCTTGATGAGAAGGTTCTTCAATATATGGAAGAATCTTGGAAAGAGTATATTCCACTAGAAGTTTGTGGATGCAGTCTGGCATATTATGGAAGCAAGCATCAAATAAGTTTACTAGTTTAGTTGCAACATGATGGCATAATTGAATATTTTTATCATCTTAAGAAAGGAACCTCATCATAGACATTTTCTTCAAAGAAAGATGTAGTTCGTGAAAGAAGTTGACTACATGAAGAAATGAAGGAAAGAGGTATGCACATATTTAGATAAGAGCTCTTCTTTAGAAAGTAGAATTCATGTATTTAGAGATATGGTAGGAAGAGTTAGATGAAAAAGTACATTTCGAATCATGTTCATGGTATGTCTTGGTTAAATACTAGATGAAATAAGGATTCTTCCATATGGGCACTCGATGTATAGAAGCATAATGGTTGTGCATAAAACCTGGTGATATTGATCAACATCTGATATGGTCTCTGTTAGGGTCCCATGTTCCATAGTAATCATGATTTGTTAATCCTTCAAGTCAATCAAGGTAAAAAGTCAAATTTTGGTCTATACTAGCAAAATTTTCCAAGCTATAAAGAAAAGAGTATGAATAACTGTATAGGTGTCCTTGCTACTCCCACTCCAAAAATGAAGATCATTTCATCATGGTAGGTCATCTCCATATTTCATGAGTCTTTTGATTAATCATGGTCAGTCAAACCCTATCAATCATACTTGCACCTTCTTTCCTCAAAGATTGAGTCGAAATTATGCTACTAGGCTTTTTGCTACGCTTTCCCTTTTCCATGGTTCATAGCTTCATTCAGGATTCAAAGGCCTTCATTTTAAGCTTATACCTCATTCATTATCCTTCACTGATCATTCTCCATCATTCCCCTTGTCAAAATCTTTTCATTTCCTTATTTTACCAAAACTCTTAGAAATATGTTGCGCTTTTACCCTAGGTCTATGTTTTGACCTTCCCCCCCCCCGTTTTTCTCACTATTTTTGAGAAATTCCACTTCTAGTATTTTCCTAACACCCATACCTATCCCCCATATTTTTCCCATAATTTTTCCTACCTCCCTTCCCTCTCGTTTCCTTCCCCTAAGTTGTTGCTCTTTTGCACTGAGCTTTTACCTAGTCACCATGTTATCATCATATCTCTTAAACCTCACACACGTTTTCCATGAAATTGTTATAGGAGATGAATGGGGATGAAATAAAAACACCCACTCAATATCAATTCAAAATGACGCACAATTTTCGAGAAATGAGCCATCGTCATCTACAACCATTTTGTAATTTTCTCGCTATTTGTGACTGTAATTGGGCTAAAAGTTTCTGTGGAGGTTCATTATGATGATATTAAATATATATAAAAAATCAACCCATTTGGATTTACCGTTTGGAAGATATTCCCAAAATACAATTGCTACAGGAGAGTTGTTGCGCTTTTGACTATGTTTTTATCATCATTTTCAAAAGATATTTATGATCAAATGGAGATGAATTTTGGAAAACAAAAGGAGGTTTTATTTAAGCATGGAATGAACCACAATAGCCTACTTCATTTTTTTCACAGGTGTTATGGTTAAAGAGATATGAATTTGATCCAGGTGGATGTTGGTGGCCACCCACCAACCCATTTGGACCCCCACAATTGTCTCTTTCAGTCTTTTTAGTTTCCTAAATTGTAGCATAGTTTACTATTTTTAGCAGTTTTTCGGGTCCTGAACTTCCGGAGCCGTTTTGAGGCCCTAAACGACGTTTTTTTGGGAATCTAGGGCAACATCGGTCCATGGACCGATGTTGCCTCCCAAAAGTGGTAGTACTCGGATAGATCTTTCTAACGAGCTATCGTGCGCGTCAAACGGAGATCGTATGCCAAAGTTACGACCCCGGGAAATTGATGTACCAATTTACCCAAACGGGGCCCACAATTTGGCGTTTCATCTTCTATGGTTAGGTTTTGGAATGTGAAGGGTTTTCCATTGTTTATCAACAATAAATAGGCCTTCGAGCCTCATTGTAACTTAGTTCGGAACAGTTCAGAGGCATGTAGCCACACATCTCTTCTCAGAGATAAGCTACCATCGCCCTAGCTGGTTTATTTCTATTTCCGGTTGTAAGCATATTTCAGTATTTTCCATTAATGAAATGAAGTATTATTTCCGCTGCATCTCTGTATTTATGGTTATCGCATCTCTGTATTTATGGTTATCTCTATGATCTATTGCGTTCCTGTTTAAATCTGGATCAGTGGTATCAGAGCGGTCTGCTTTTTCTCTGTTTTTCTTTGCATGTCCCCAACGAGGTCGGGATATAAGGAGTTAGGGCTTGAACTGGTCGAACCTTTGCAAGACCAGCCTCGCAAATCCCGACGGCCTCCCATGGCGGATGAGAAGAAAGACGAGGGGGCAGGAGATCCTATCAAAATCTTGCTCGAAGAAGTGTTCGAGCGGCAAAGGAATGCGATGATGGATAGCTTTGCGCAGATCCTTCAGCGGCTACCCAGAGGCGACGCATCGGCTTCCAACAGCGACTCTGGAAATGCCACACCCTTCAAGGTACAAGTTAATTTTGAAATCCCCATATTCGAGGGTCAAATAGACGCAGATGCCGTAGATAAATGGTTAAATCTGCTAGATGGGTATTTTTCTGTTCATGAATTTTCAAATCGGGAAAAGATTGTTTTCGCTCTTCTCAAAGCAGCCCCCCACGTCAAGGACTGGTGGGAAACCTACTGCGAGCAAAAGGATGAAAGTACAGGCTCACTATTTTCGGCCGCACCCACTTGGAATGACTTTCGGGATGCCATCAAGGAGCAGTACTACCCTGTCGGAAGCTATGAGGACAAATACATCAAATGGACCACACTGCGGTAGGGACGAGACCAAGATGTGCCGGAGTTCACAAACATTTTTCATACCCTTCACACACAGTTGGGTATCAAAGATTCTGAGCTGCATCTGGTACTCAAATATCGCGGTTGCCTACACAGATACATCCAGGAAGAGATGGGGTTCTTGAACATCTCCTCACTCGGCACAGCATACCGATACACTGTCAAAATCGAGCAAAAGTTCAAACAGAAGAAGCGAGACTTTGGATTTGCAAATCCGAAGCCCAAAGGACAAAGCCAAGGCGGGGTGACCCAAGACAACCCGTCGAAGCCGCAAGAAAAGAACAACACCATGAAGCCGAAGAAGGACACCGGAAAGTGGTGTGAGTTCCACAAAAGTCCCACTCATAACACAAGTGAGTGTCGGACCAAGCAGTCGCTGGTGGCTGAGTTGAAGGCTTCCGAATCAGATGCATGTTCCGATCCTGAGCCAGAACCTGACAAGGGGAGTGGCAAAGGGAAGCAGATCATTGATGCAGATCCCAGCGCCATTGTTGCCACCGCCAAGATCCAGAAAGATGAGCGCGAAAATCTAGAGGAAGGGGAGCGTCTTTTCCACTCACAGATGTGGGTGAAGGGTTCGCCGCTGCAATTCATTGTCGACAGTGGCAGCCAAAAGGACCTCATTTCAGCAGAGGTCGTGAAGCAGTTGGGCCTACCGACTACACCGCACCCACAGCCGTACAGTATCGGGTGGCTTCACGAAGGACGAGACCTGAAAGTTCGCCAACAGTGCCGCCTTCCATACAGCATCAAACCCTTCACAGACGAGGTATTGTGTGATGTTACACCTCTAGATGTTTGTGATGTATTATTAGGCCAGCCATACTTGTGGAGGCGACATGCTGTGTATGAGTCAAGGCCTCGTGCTGTCATTATTTCTTTGAGTAATTCATTATACAGGATACCAGAGGTAGCCCCACCTACTGCCACATCTTTGATCACTACCAAAAAAGGCAGCAAGCTCATATCACAGACCAGGAAATTCATCTGTCTGGTTCACTCCCAAAGTAAGGGGAAGATCGTTGCTACATCCATGACCCCTGCAAAGGGTTCCTCCACGCAGCAACAACAACAAAAGGATACGGTCATGACAAAACACAGGAACAACTTCTCCTCACCCACATGGGTACCACACAAGTTTCAGGTGGGCAACAAAGTCTGGTTGCATCGACAGAAAGAACGCCTTACCAGAACCCATCGGAAGCTCAGATCACTCGGACATGGTCTTTACAGCAGTACCAAGGCTATGGGGAACAATGCTTTGGAGCACATCATTCCTCCATTCCTTCACTGGCACCAAATGTTCAATGTGGACCATCGTCAACCATGCTTCCCACCATCACTGGACACATCAGAGATTGCAGGACAAGTTCAGCAGATGGAGGAACTCAACGCAATGGGGACCATTGCTTCCTAAGGGGGAAGGAATGATCCAGGTGGATGTTGGTGGCCACCCACCAACCCATTTGGACCCCCACAATTGTCTCTTTCAGTCTTTTTAGTTTCCTAAATTGTAGCACAGTTTACTATTTTTAGCAGTTTTTCGGGTCCTGAACTTCCGGAGCCGTTTTGAGGCCCTAAACGACGTTTTTTTTGGGAATCTAGGGCAACATGGGTCCATGGATCGATGTTGCCTCCCAAAAGTGGTAGTACTCGGATAGATCTTTCTAACGAGCTATCGTGCGCGTCAAATGGAGATCGTATGCCAAAGTTACGATCCCGGGAAATTGATGTACCAATTTACCCAAACGAGGCCCACAATTTGGCGTTTCATCTTCTAGGGTTAGGTTTTGGAATGTGAAGGGTTTTCCATTGTTTATCAACAATAAATAGGCCTTCGAGCCTCATTGTAACTCAGTTTGGAACAGTTCAGAGGCATGTAGCCACACATCTCTTCTCAGAGATAAGCTACCATCGCCCTAGCTGGTTTATTTCTATTTCCGGTTGTAAGCATATTTCAGTATTTTCCATTAATGAAATGAAGTATTATTTCCGCTGCATCTCTGTATTTATGGTTATCGCATCTCTATATTTATGGTTATCTCTATGATCTATTGCGTTCCTGTTTAAATCCGGATCAGAATTTGTCTTCCTTACTTCTCTTTTTGCTGCGCTTCTAGATGGTTAGTTTTGGAATCAAGTTTGAAGAGGCTAAAATGACATTTTTGCATGGTTGAAAGGCTCCAAGGTGTAGCGGACATCTCCAAGTTTCTTCATAGGTATTCAAAAACACTCAAAACCTCATTCAAGTCATCGAAATTTCAAGTCAACTATTTGATGCGCTTCTGCCAGGATTTGTTGCGTTTCTGTGTGACCAACTTCAAGCTTAGCTTTTGAACAAATGGGAAAGTATTTTCGAAAATGGGAGGAGGTTTTTGTTCATAACATACCAAAAAACAAAAGCTTCTCTCATTATTTACGCAACAGTACTGTTTTGGAGTGCTAAGTGTCAGGGAGTGTCAGGGAGTGCTAGGGAGTGCCAAAGCATGCTAAGAAATGCAGGGGATGCTAACACATGCTACATAGTGCCAAGGGATTATTAGGTGTGCCAGATGTTATGGCATGTGAAGATGTAAAATTTGTTGCTTAGTTGTTTAATTTTACGACCATAGTTGGATGTGAGCCTTGTCTTTGTAACTTGTTAAGTTGGATAAGTTGAAATTATACATGAGTAGCCTAAGATGAGTTATAGGAAGTTCTTAGGTGAACAAGGCATAGTCTAGTTGTAGTAATTCTAACTTGGTCAAGATGCTATTGTCAGGCCAGGGTAACTCCAAAATGGGTAGAAGAAAACTGACTGATTATTTCATTAGATAACTATTGTTTATATACATAAAATGGATGGATCAGTTCATCTTCTTGATGACTGTTCACGTTCATGTTTACCCAACCGTTGAAGATTAGGTGTGAACATTCCCCCCTTAATCTGAAGGGATGTTGGTGAGTCCAAGCATCGTTCTGAATATTTCAATCTTTTCTCTTCCAAGCGCTTTGGTGAAGATGTCTGCAATTTGCTCATTTGTGGAACAATGACGGAGATGGATTGTTTTGGCCTCAACATGATGTCGGATTAGATGATATTTAGTATTGATATGCTTAGTATGATCATTGAACTTTGGGTTCTTGGCTAACTTTATTGTAGAGGTGTTATCAATCATGAGTGGAGCCGATTGTACTTGTTTTACCTACAAATCTTCAAGAATTTTCCTGAGCCACACAATTTCTTTCGTTGCTTCAGCTGTTGCCACGTATTCTGCTTCTGTTGTGGAATCTGCTGGAACTGATTGTTTGCGTGATCTCCAGGAGACAACTCCTGATCCAAGACTCATAGCATATCCTTTAGTAGATACCCCAGTTTCTTTGTCTCCATCGAAGTCTGAATCAAAGTATCCAATCAAGCTGAAGTCGTCCACCTGTGTATACTTGATTCCAAGGTCTTGAGTTCCCTTCAAGTACCTTAGAACTCTTTTTGTAGCAGACCAATGTCCCTCACAAGGCTTTTGCATAAACCTGGAGAGGATTCCAACAACAAATGAAATGTCTGGTCTGGTAGTAGTGAGGTAGATGAGACTTCCTACATGCTGTCTATACTTTGTTGCATCCTCAAATTCCTTTCCTTCAATAGATGTGAGCTTCAAGTTTTGTTCCATTGGAGTAGAAAGAGGATTGCACTCTGTCATGCCAAATCTGTTTAACAAATCTCCAATGTATTTCTTTTGAGAAAGAAATATGGATTTTGGATGTTGGGTTACTTCAATGCCAAGATAGTAATGAACATAGCCCAAATCAGTCATTTCAAAACTTTTTCCTAATTCTTTCTTTATGGATGCAATATAGCTTTCATTGTTCCCTGTCATTAAAAGATCATCTACATATACCACAAGATATACAACTGTTTTGCCAACTTTCTTGACAAATAAAGTTGCATCATCAAGATCAAAATGTTTGAAGTTGAGTTTTAGAAGATGCTCAGTTAGTTTTTCATACCAGGCTTGTGGTGCTTGTTTGAGGCCATACAAGGACTTCACAAGTTTGCATACTTTATGTTCATATCCTTTCACAGCAAATCCTTCAGGCTGGGACATAAAAACATTTTCTTTTAGATATCCATTCAAGAATGTAGTTTTTACATCCATTTGATGGACTTTCCAACCGTTCTAAGCAGCTAGTGCAAAGAGTGTCCGATTGGTGGCCCATTTTGCTGTGGGGGCAAAAGTTTCCTCATAATCGACCCCTTCCTTCTGTGCAAAACCTTTTGCCACAAGCCTAGCTTTGTGCTTGTCAAGTGAGCCATCAGCTTTGTACTTGTTCTTGTAGACCCACTTGCAGCCAATTGGTTTGGTTCCAAATGGAGGATCAACCAGCTTCCGAGTGCCATTCTTTATGAGGGCATCATACTCCTTCTGCATCGCTTCTTTCCATTCATCATGAGAAGCAGCTTCTTTGAAGGAAGTTGGTTCAAAATCTGTAGACAAGTTCAATTCACAATCATAAGTAACATCCATATCAACAGCTGAATTAGAGTTATCTACATCACCTCCATCTTGTCGGTTTGTATTTCTGGTTCTTGTTTTTCCAATTTCATCAGGATGAACGCTTTCAAGTGTCTTTGTCATCCACTTTGGGGGACCTTTCTGAGATGGTCCAGGCTGTGCTGTTGATTGAGTTGGGACTGAATCAAGATTGAGTCTCCCAATTCTATCAATTACATCACTTAAAGGATCATCCGATGTTGGAGTTTCATGCAAGGGAGATTGTTCTTTAGAAGAAGATTCCACATGTTGATCTAGTATAGGAATCCCCCCTTCAAGATGTGGAATCGGATTATCAAACTCTTGAAATGATTTTGTTTTTGTGAATCTATCCAAGTGATCAAGTTGCCGCTCAACAACACTATCAGATTTGGATGATTCAAGAAAAATGACATCTCTAGATACAACAAACTTTTTATTTACTTCATCATAGAGATGGTATGCTTTAGAGGTGTTTGAATACCCCAGGAATATACACTTACGACTTCTAGCACCAAGTTTGTTTCTATGTACTTTTGGTATTAAAGCATAACAGGTGGAACCAAAAATCCTGAGATGTTTTACTGAAGGAACATGTCCATACCACAATTCATAAGAAGTCTTGTTTCTTATAGCACTAGATGGACATCTATTCTTTATATATGCAGCACATAGAATAGCATCAACCCAAAACATTATCTTTACTTTTTTGAAGAAAAGCATGGATCGTACCATATTCAAAATTGTTCTATTCATTCTTTCTGCTACACCATTCTGTTGGGGATTATAAGGTACAGTTGTTTGATGTTTGATCCCATGTTGGCGAAGATAGTTTTCAAATTCATTTGATATATATTCTTTTCCATTATCAGTGCGAATAGACCCAATATGAGATTGTGCATCATTTTCAATCCACTTATGAAAATTATTGAATGTTTGAAAAGCATCAGATTTGTTCTTCAATAAATAAACCCAACACATTCTGGTGTAATCATCAACAAATGTCATGATATATTTATTTCCATTTGCAGAAGGAACAGGCATTGGACCACATAAATCTGAATGAATGAGTTCAAGCTTCCTATGTGCTCTTGAATATGAATCATGAAAAGACTGTTTGCTATGCTTTCCTAGAATGCAAGCATCACATTGCTTATGTTTTCTAGGAATTGTAGGCAAACCAGCAACACCATTTTTATTCAACAAGCGGAGACTGTCATAGTTTAAATGTCCAAATCTAGCATGCCATAATAAACTTGACAGAAGTATACCTTCTTCATGATGAGAAATATATGAGAAATGTTGTGCATGAGCAGAGGTTCCTTGCAGTTTAAGAAGTCTTTCTTCTTCTATACCCCTCATGACAAGTGAGTGGTCAGATGCCTTTCTTACCTCAAGCTTTCCATCAAACATATGAATGGAGTGACCTTGCTGGCGGATGTGGACCAGGGACAACAAGTTTCTCTTGAGCTGTGGGAGATATAGAACATGATCCAGAAGAAAGTCTGGAAGACCAGGCAGTTTAAGCCTGATTGTGCCAAGCCCTGATGGCTTGATTTTTGACTGATCTACAAAGTATACTGCTCCATCAACATTGTCAGTGAAATCTTCAAAAAAATCTTTCCTATGAGTCATATGACAGGTTGCTCCTGAATCAAGCAACCAATCATTTTTCGAAGAAGCAAGTGAAGCATTAAACAAATCTTCATTTACTCCAATGTTACACTGTGCCTCAATATAGTGAGCGGATTCAGGTGCTTTACCTTTGTCTGTGTCATCAGTTTTACCTTTCTACTGGTTTCTTCTCTGCTTAATTTTGTCCCATGGTAGCTTGCATGTAGAAGCATCATGTGATCCATTTCGTTTGCAGCGAATGCAATGCAGATCTTCCTTTTCTCGTTGAGAATGTCTGCCCCCCTGCCTCTGAAGTATCTTCCTCTTCCTCTTCGTCCACCTCTTCCTCTTGTAGAATCTTGAGCAGGATGCTTTTCTTTATGAGCAAGGCAAACAGTCTCTTTAGGAGATTCAGGGACTGTCTTCTTTCCAAAGGCTTTCTCTCTTTCAACAAACTTTTTCACAAGAGAGTCAAAGGTTATATCTTTAAGATTTCCATTTGCTTGTAATGACTCAAGATAATTGGAGTAGGTAGGATAGAGTGCTTTGAGGAAGACAATAAGAGAGATATCCAGCTCAACCTTAGTGGATTTAATATCATGCATTATAGACTTTATTTCAGATGCAAGAGCAAGAGGATCATTATTTTTCAATTCAAGGGTGAAGAGTTTAATCATGAGCTGAACAACTTCAAGTGCAACATGCGAGTCATAGAGATCTTTCAGCTTTTGTAAAACTTCAAAGGCAGTGGAATAAGATGAAATATGATGACTTACTTCTTCATTTACAGATGCTGCAATCAATGCATAGGCTTTGCTGTTCTTGTTTTCCCAAATGACAAGTTCTTTATCTGATGTAGGCTGCACAGGGTCTTTGTCTTCTTCTCCGACACACACTCCTTTCCACAACTCATTGTAGATGAGGGTGTGTTTTACCATCCGAGACCATTCAGAATAGTTCTCCTTGCCAATGAGAACCATTCCTACCATAGAGATGATTGAATGCATTCTGTAAAAAATTACTTCTGCTAAAAAAATCCTTACGTTATAGCCTTCAAATCCCTCTAATATTTGCTAAAAGGATCAACATTTCATTGTACATATCACTGCAATACTACTATGTTTTGAAAAATGCGCAATGGATCACTTCAATATATCACTTCATTCTATTAATATATCACTTCAATATATCAATATATTATGCAATTGAAAAAATGCGCAAGGGATCACTTCACTTCATTGTATTAATATATCACTTTCAATATATCAATATATATTATGCAATACTACAAATGCTTTGGTATATAAGACATTCTGGAAACACCGCAATATTTTGAATGACATACAAATGCTTTGAATTATTTAAACTGTGTAATATCATGAAGTCAACAAACTGCTCAACGCTATACCAAAACCGCCATCATAAATATACATTGAAGTTAAAATCAACAGCACAACACTATACTCTCAACTATCCCAGCAGCTTCATGTCCACGAATGCATAAAAAAGACTTTCGGGATCCTTTCCGCTTCAAGTATAGAGCCACATGCAATATCTTATGCGGACCTCCCCAGCCTGAGGTCTGGCGACTTGGACATATTCAATATACATGCGTTGGCAACTTGGACATATTCAATATACATGCGTTGGCTGTATCCATTCATTTGATTTCTGTTTCTGTGTATATAACCCTCGGCGATGTCGACACAAGGTCAGGTCATCACATGCAAAGCTGTTTGGTGAGGGTGTTACTGCGGTTCAACCATAGAGAGAGGAGCCGAGGCGGACTTGCGAAAAGATTTGAATCGAAATGGCCAGAGCCAGGGCAGACTTGCGAAAGGAGTTGTTAAACCAGCTCAAGGAGCTCAAGGCTGAGCTTTCCTTGCTCAGAGTTGCAAAGGTCACCGGAGGAGTGCCCAACAAACTCTCTGAAATCAAGGCCGCGAGTCTATCAATGGCTCTGATCTGAGGCTCGGGGGCGTGACGAGATATGTCAACAGAGAACCGGATGAAAGAGGGGTAGAAAAAAATCTATTATGTCACCGACGAGAGCAAGAAGGCAGTAGATGCTAATGCTATCGATGATTATGCCATAGGGAAGCTCAAGGAGTACGATACCATACGATGGGGGAATGTACCTGAGAACAACGAGCTGCAAGTCGGCGCCGTTTCCTTTGAAATCTCCTCAATGGAAGGATTTTGATTAATCTTCAGTATTTCCACAACGTCCTTAATGATCTGTTGCAGAGTCAGTGCGTCTGGTGTGGAGAGGCAGCGAATCAATGGAACGCAGGACAATTAATGACTTTTAACTGATGCGCAGAGAATTAATGACACTCAGGACAGATGCAGCGCTCAGGGCAGAGCAGCGCTCAGGACTGAGGAGCGCTCAGGACAGAGATAAGGGAGTTACAAGGAATCTGGGACCTGCGCTCTGATACCATGTCAGGCCAGGGTAACTCCAAAATGGGCAGAAGAAAACTGACTGATTATTTCATTAGATAACTATTGTTTATATACATAAAATGGACGGATCAGTTCATCTTCTTGATGACTGTTCACGTTCCTGTTTACCCAACCGTTGAAGATTAGGTGTGAACAACTATTATAGTTCAGGCAGGATTTTGTTGGGTTCCCATGTTGCAAAAAATGTAAGGGTAGTTGTGAGAGCATGATAGCTAAGGAGTGCCAGGGCCTGCTAAGGAATGAAAAGGCGTGCTAACACATGCTAGACAATTTTGTGGTCTGATGGTTTGATTTAATTTTATGGTGTTATTTTTATTTTCTTCTTTGCATATAAGCACTATTTTTCCTAGTTCATGTGTTGACTCATAGGAAAACTATATTCTTATGACTTGAGGGAAATGATACACACTAATTACTTCTTAACAAATTGATTGACTATAACCATTATGACTTGGGGCACATAATGAAAAAGACTCCACAACAATGGTCTTAAATCATTATCTTTTGACAAAAAATATAGTAACAGGTACATAGCATAAAAAAAACTCATTGGAATGATCAATGATGACGAACATTTTTTGACCATCACCAAAAGTAACCAAAAAGAGCATTGGTGAGGGTCAATAAAAGATTGTCACTAGAAGTGTCACCAAAAAGAGAATTAGTGATGGGCCTTTAACGACCCTCATCAAAAGTTTGACCAAAGAGAGAATTAGTGATGGGATTTTAACAACCCTCATCAAAAGTGTCATTGAAAATGGCTTTGGTGAAAAACCTTAAAGGACAGTCACTATATACACTTACAACAACATTTTTTTAAAGACTGTCACCATATGCAACATTGGTGATGGACCTTAAAGGTCCGTCACATGCATGAAGCATCATAAAAAACTCATTGGAATGATCAATAATGATGAACATTTTTTGACTGTCACTAAAAATAATAAAAAAGAGCATTGGTGAGGGTCAATAAAATATCGTCACTAGAAGTGTCACCAAAGAGAGAATTAGTGATGGTCCTTTAATGACCCTCACCAAAAGTGTCACCAAAGAGAGAATTAGTGACAACCTTTAGCAGCCCTCACCAAAAGTGTCACCAAATATAGAATTAGTGATAGCCTTTAGCAACCCTCACCAAAAGTGTCATTGAAAATGGATTTGGTGACAAGCCTTAAAGGCCCATCACTATATAAACTTACAACAATGCTTTTTTAAATACCATCAGCATATGCGACATTGGTGACGGACCTTAAAGGTAAGTCACAGGCATGACCCTCATCAATGACCTTTTTTCTTGTAGTGACAATAGTCGCTAGTCATTGCCTTTTCTCATTGTACATAGTTGATAGGCCTTGTCGATAAGAGCCGCCAATCATAGACAGTTGATCATAGACCAATTCATTTTCAATCATTGCTTCCATCATTGACAGGAGTCATTACCAAGAGCAGCCAGTAGTGTAGTTGTCTCGTTGCCAGGAAGGAAGGAGGTATATTATTACAAGTTCAGTCGATAGCCGATCACCTAACACAGTTGTCCCATAAGTCATAGTTGATTTCCGGTCATTGAAAGGAGGTATTATAATAGCTCTAGTCAGTGCTAGGAGGTATAGTCGGGGCCACAATATCATTGCTAGAAACTGTAGTCATATTGTTTCTGTAGACAGTCAGCCATAGCAACCAGTCATAGCCTTAAGGTCATAGCCAATAGATGGTCAGAGACATATGCTGGCAGAGCCATAAGGGTATAGACAGTTGTAATTGCTTATAGCTAGTTCTCATTGCCAGGGGCACTTGCCTATTGTCATTGCTAATGACCGATCATTGTTGTTAGTCATTGCTTGAAGGTCATTGCCAGGAGCCACTAGTCATAGGTGCTGATCACTTGATGTTGCTTCTACTGGCGATGTCGATACTCAATGTGCTGGTGGTACTTGATGCAGGCGATCCCAATAGGCCCAAGAGCTTATACAAAAGTTGATCCTAGAGTCGATGCCAAGTGATTATGTTTATGCTTAGCTTTTGGATTTCATTTATCTCACGTCCCACTCGATTGAGGTCTAACCTTTCATCTCATCTAATTTATCGCCCCCTCCCCATCGAGGAGGTCTAATCAATACATCTCCCCATCGAGGTCTAGTATATCGTCCCAATTAAAGGTCAAATCTAAAGCCCCCATGTTCTCGACCCTCGAAACTCGACCCTTAGCCACTCCATTTAACATAGCTGATCATCGCTGAGAGCCGCTAGTCGCAGGTGTTGATGCACACAATCCCGGACTCCATGCCGGTAGCCAATCCAATCGATTACAAGTTTAGATACCAATGGCGATCAATCCAAGTGTTGGCGCACTTGATAACAGGTAGGAGTCAATCCAGGTATTGACTCAATAGTTGATTCCAAGAGTAGATCCTAGGTGGTGATGCCAATACTCAATCCAGGTACTCAATATAAAGATTCAATGCAGGTAATCATCCCAGGTACTCAATCCCTGGTTTCAATCCAAGTGCTAATGCAGTCAATCCAAGTGTCCAAGAGTTTATCCCAGGCAGGTGGCAATATGCCGTTAGTAGAGCCCAAGATTCCACGCTGCTGGTGCTCTATGCTGCTGGTCAATGGTAGCAAATGTGTTTGTCAATGAGGCGTATTACCCTTCCTTCACAAGTGCATTGTAAGTAATGCATCATCGATCAATTTGAAAAGATTTATCCTTGATTTTTGTAGCATTAGAGGTATAACTAGAGTTCTAGGTCTAGATGTAGGGTCGAGGTATAGGGGTGTGGTTCCGTTGAATTATGGAGAAAGTTTCGAGGTTCCCAAGGATGGAGGTTTGAATGTAAGTTTGGTCCCAAGGATTAGGTTTATGAGATTCCAAAGGAGTTGTAGGGGAAGGTCCAAAGGAGTGAAAGTTTGAGTCCCCAAGGCAATTTCCAAGGAGAGGTATAAGTATGAGGTTTCAAAGTATCCCAAGGTTGTGCTATATGGAGTTTGTAGGCAAGGTAAGTTTGGTTGCACTAGCTCTGGTTTCTGGGACTAGCTGTTGGTGGTACGAGACGATACAATATAAGCATTAGTTCCAGGTTCAGTTGCTTGGTTCGGTAAGTAGAATCATACACCAGAATGAGGTCCCAGTTCTGCTACCAAGGACTGCTCCATTGGCAATGGTTACAGTGTGTAGTAGAGAAGATAGGTGTGATTTCGAGGGGATATGGAGGTAGTGTAATGTGTAGTAGAGGAGATAGGCGTGATACCAAGGGGATATGAAGGCAATGTAATACCAAAGTTTGTGTATTACCAATGCGTATTGTTGGGAGTAGTGTGGAGAGGAGGGAGCATCATATGGAGGAGGGGTGATACGATATGGAGGCCAATAGCGTATTGGGATCCAAACGCAGTGTATTGGGATCCAAACGCAGCACATTTGCAAAGGAAATTAATGGTGGGAGGGTGTATTCAATGATGTACAAATTGGAGGACATTTACGACATTATATGAATTGGGAGACCAAGAGCGTGGTATAGATCTCTAATGACATCAACGAGACACAGCTTGGAATCTTTGGATCTATTCACTAAACCTTGCGTATCTCATGGCAACGCCATGAAAGGTTCTTTGAACGATGTTCATATCAAAACATAGTGGCTTTGTTAATATTCCATTCAAGTAAACAACATAGCAGAATGCTGAAAGTTGTATTCGACCCTAGAGAAACTCAAGTGTAACTTCAAGACAAAGCTTTGATTGACATTGAGAGAGTATCTCTTGCGATTCCCTTTGAACAATTTGAAGAACCAAAAAACCTAGCAGAGTTTGTAGAGTAGCACACCACACCGAGTCAGAGGAAGAATGAGGATCGCCATAGAGTGGGAGATGAGCGTTAACTATGATACCAAGAAAATTGGACAGACATAGTCAGACCACCTGGAAAATTTGGCAGGAAAATGTAGGACAAACTTCTGAAGAAATGGCAGAAGTGAGTTACAAAATGGAGTTGGAAGCCAAAAATGGCACTGGCTCAGATACCATGTCAGACCAGGTAGTAACTCCTCAAATAAATTCATTGATATTCATTCAGGTTGGTCTTTATTATATACATGATGGAGAGACTGCTCACTTCATCTCCAAGTGACTATTCATATTTCTTATTATTTATTTACATCAATTACACTTATTCACCCAATCTTGATGATTAGATTTTAACATACTTGATCCCTCTCGGACCTTGATAGATCTAGAGTTAATATGGATCTAGGCTTGTCCAACAAAATAAAATCTAAACATACATATGATTAATTTTATCAATAATATGTAATTTAATTTAATGTTAACATAATCATTTTAAATATGCTAAATATGTCTCAGATTAATCTGGTCATTTAATTTTAAATTTTCTTAGTTACC
This sequence comes from Pinus tabuliformis, assembly GCA_031772625.1. Classification (NCBI taxonomy): domain Eukaryota; kingdom Viridiplantae; phylum Streptophyta; class Pinopsida; order Pinales; family Pinaceae; genus Pinus; species Pinus tabuliformis. Next base: position 1,704,901,224 of record CM062818.1, read on the forward strand.
TCAGTTTGTTGAGATGATAACTATTGATAGCAACTTTAATGATGAAAATTGATGAAATATAAATTTTGAATGTAAAGTGAAAATCTAATAGTGTTGAGTGATAGAGACTGTGAATAATAAGAATATAGTCAATTATAAATAGTAGTCATGGTGATTAATCTCAAACTATTTTCTTCTACTATTCTTATTATCACCTTTGTTACTTTTGTCATCTTTTCATATCGATTGTTATTTTTCATATCGATTATATGAAAAGGAAAGGTTAAATTGTAAACCTTTTAAATATCTAGCTTGAGCTATTGTAGTACACATCATACCTTGTCTATTTTCTCTCCAATATTACTAGGTTGAATTAATAGAATACAAAAATCAATGTACAATGTCAATAGTTTTTGGTGCTTACACTGAAATCAATACACAATGTTAATCCAATCACTTTCAAATTAATGTACCATCATACATCCAATTAAATCAAATCCAAAATCAACATCTACACATAAATGCATCTAATGGATTGAAAAATAGCATTTACACTAAAATCAATGCATCTAATGCAAACAATCAAATGGGATTATAAATCAACATTTATACTCAAATCAGTGCATCTAGTGCAAGAAAGAAAATAGGATTATAAACCAGCATCTACACTCAAATCAATGCATCTAGTGTAAGCAATAAATTAGGATTAGAAATCGTCATCTACACTAAAATCAATGCATTTAGTGCAAGCAATCAAACATGAATAGAAATCATCTAAATTGAAATCAATGCATGTTGTGCAAGTAATCAAATATTATTAGAAATCAACATCTACATTGAAATCAATGCATCAAGAGGAAGCAATCAAATAGGATTAAAAATCACCATCTACATTGAAATCAATGCATTTAGTGCAAGCAATCAAATAGGATTAGAAATCATTTAAATTTAAATCAATGCATCTAGTGCAAGCAATTAAATATCATTAGAAATCAACATCTACACTCAAATCAATTCATCTAGTGCAAACAATTAAATAGGATTAGAAATCACCATCTACACTAAAATCAATGCATCTAGTGCAATAAATATTCTTCCTTCTCTCCCCCCATCTTGTGAGGACCATATCCAGACTATATACATTTTTTTTTCGTTTACAGCTAATACAACAGAAACGGAACGCATTGAAATTCAAATTTATTTAGCACACACATTCCTGCCACTCATTTCAGAAAACATATCATACCGTTTTCATACTTTTAACTAAGATCAATAGTAATGAAATACATATGTACCGTTAACCAGAAGGCAACACTCCACTTGCTCTGCTGTTGCTGGTATTCCCTTGTAGCTGGTCACCTCCACGAGTGAATGATGACGCACTTGATCCGAATGCGAAGACCCACCGGTTAACCTCCCAGCCTACTCCTTGGGTACTCTTCTTCCCCGCGGACCCCCGAGCTGTAATGGGGTTGTACAATGGAGGAAAGCACTAGCTGGTAGAGGAGAGCACACCTTGGCTCCAGAGTCCCCTCTCTACAATCCTCTACCTCACCAAACTCACTATAGCTTCGTAATCACTGCTTTGACATCATCTCATTCATCCAACAATAGGGTTCCCCCCCCAAAAAGTCCCTTCTCCCATGGTTTGCCCCTTCTTTTATAGGAGTCCTCATAGGTGACACTTGTCATGTCATGCATAATTAATTTTTTTTTTTTATAATTCAATAGCTTGATTATTCACCCACCCATGTGTCATTCTCACATCAAGGGTATCCAAAAATTATTTACTTAAATTTTTATTTAAAACTAATATTTTCCTCACCTCAACAAGATTCCTATTTCTTCTCCTAGTTGTCTCTTTATTCCCCCCTTTTATTCCTTAATTTGTGTTCATTACTTGAAGTCAATTAATGAGTCAAGATTTTATCCCCAATCTACTCTCTAATTTAACTCAGGTTATCTCCTAGATGGATATTCTTATGTTGGTTGTTGACACATCGAGCTTCTCTACATTTCTCTAAATTTAATTTATTATTCTCATTTTAATTTACCTTCCTCTTTTCTTAATTAGGTTTAAATTAGTTTAGGATTAATATTTATCCTTACAATTATGTTTGTCTTTCCCCTTTTTCCTAATTAAACCACATAATCTTCCTAGTATTTTCCAAAATGGGAAGGGTAGAGTTTTTAAGGTGCTCTATTTTAATTCTTCCTATGATCCTCCTTATTCCAAGTTTTATTTTTGATTTAATTACATTGGTTTCTAATCATGATTTACCCTTGATGTAAATTTACCTAGTTTTCATTCCTTGCTTATATTTATTTATTATTATTTATTTTTAATGATTCCAAGGACGCCAAGTTTGGTTGTGCCCTTTAAGAACTTCCCTAGAAGTTCCAAGGGTGCCACACCTAATAGTTTATTTGTGATGCCAAGGGTGCTAGTTTGGTTGTGCCCTTCAAGAACTTCCCTAGAAGTTCCAAGGGTGCCACACCTAGTAGTTTATTTGTGATGCCAAGGGTGCCAAGTTGGTTGTGCCCTTCAAGAATTTCCCTTGAATTTCCAAGGGTGCCACACCACTTGCCCTTCAAGCATCCAGTGACTACGAGGGGAAAGTATAGTGCAACGTCATAGACCACTATCATCTCCTATGTTGCCTGCTATTGTGAGACTAATGGTGTCAGGGATCAAGGAATCCGCCTTGATGCGCGCCCCCCGGTAAAGTCCTAATGAGCGACCCAACTTTGGGACTTGCCCTCATGGCATCGTGATATTCAAGGCGAAGGTGTTTCAACCCTTCCAGCCCAAGTCACGGCAGGAGTGATAGTGGGTGAGATCAGGGACTCTGTCCCACCCCTCCCATGTAGTTCCATCCACTTGTACAACCCCATCACCCATATGTGGGTCATTCGGTCAATTAACTAATCTGTGTCTGCAACCATTAACATATCATTAGAATATAGTTAAACATATATGGCAGATTTCAAGATCGACTTAGACTTTAAAAGATAAAATAATATGAATTTTCATCAAACCAGGTGTCATCGACATGTCATATGCGAGTGCCTCTGATGGTTTCCTGCCATACTCAATAATCATCAGTAACAAGGTTTCTCAATGTTAGTCAATTATCATAATAGCATCATTAACAATTCCTGGTCATTCACATCATTGTCCATTGTAAGTCTGAACTAAAGGAAGTAGGTAACATAGGGGACACATCCCTCATGCCTATCATCAATAATCATCAATGGAAACATACCTATTCCTTAAGCTATCAACATCGTAACATCGTAGAAATATACCTATCCATCAAATTTATCCTCATTATGCTTTTGGTAGAGCGCATACGTATTCTTTACTACCCTCATCATAAATTCAAATAGAGACCAACTTAACTATTTAATATTGCAATCATCAGAATACTGATAGATAAGCTACATAACCATTCATGCTATCATAATATCAATGGAAAGCATTAATAAACATCACAACCATGAATATCTCAATCGCTAATAATAGTGTCATGGGTCCAGATCCTCAATCTAAGGTCCTCGAAGAATAAAGTGTCTAAGATAATGTCGTATTAAGGTCAGGAAAACTAGAGTGGGCACTACACATCTATATCTATATATCCCTCAATATCTCCTTTTTCTCTCTATCTCAAACACCCAAACACACATGCTCTCTAACTCCATATTTATAAATCTCTATGTCTGTCCCTCCCTCTCTCCATCTCTCTCTTCTTCCCTCTCTTCACTTTCCATCTATATCTCTATATTTTTTTTTCTCTCTATATCACCCCCAAAACATACACTCACTTTCTCCAATATATCTATCTATCCCTCCCTCCTCTCCCTCTCTCTCTTTCTCTGTTCCCCACTTCCATCTCTCCCTCTTATTATCTTCTTTCCCTCTCTCTCCATCTTCCTTATCACTCCCCCCTCTCTTTATTTATTTCTTCTAAGGCCCCACTCTCCCCCTCCAACTCCATCTCTCTTTCCCTCACTCTCTCCACTCTTTCTCTCTCTCTCTCTCTCTCTCTCTCTTTTCAGCTCTTTTACTATATCCCTCCCTCTCTCCTCTCTCCTTATCTCCTCCATTCTCTCCACCTTTCTTTCTGTGTCTCTTTATCTCACCCCTAAACATACACACTCTCTTTCCATATCTTCCTTGTCACTCTCTATCTCTCTCCACTTCTCACTCTCTATGTATTTCGTCTTCCCTCCCTCCCTCTCCATCAAACCCCATCTCCCTATTCATCCCTCTCCCCTCCTCTCTCTCTCTCTCTCTCTCTCCCCCTCTTTCTCTACTTTCCCTCCAATCCTTGCTATCCCCCCATCGCTCTCCTCCTCTCTCTCAAGTCATGTATGTCATTCTCCCTCTCTCCCTTTCTCTCCTATCTCTCTCCCTCTCTCCCTTTCTCTCCTATCTCTCTCTCTCTCTCTCTCTCTCTCTCTCTCCAACTATGTTATTATATCCCTCCCTTTCTCCTTCTCCACCCCCTTCTCTCTATCTCTCCTTCTTTGTCTCTTAATTTCACCCCTAAACATACACACTCTCTCTCCATCTATCCCTTGTCACTCCCACTCTCTCTCCACTTCTCACTCTCTATGTCTTTCTTCTTCCCTCTCCCCCCCCCTGCAAATCCATATCTCTATCCCTGCCTCTCTCCTCCTCTCTCGCATCCTTCCTCTCTCTCCATTTTTTTCCTACCTTCCTCTCTCCCCCCTCATCTCTCTCTCTCTCTCTCTTTGCCCTCCAATCCTATCACTATCTCCATCCCCTCCCCCATCTTTGTGTCTCCCTCTCCCTCTCATACCCTTCTCTACCTCTCTCACTCCTCCCCCTCTCTCTTTTCATTCATCCTCTCTCCTCTCTTCCAGTTTATCTCCATCTCTCCGTTGTCACTCCCCCAATTTCTCCACCTCTATCACTCTATGTCTTTGTTCTTCCATCCCATATATATCTAGAATTAATGTATATCATGATATATTAATACATATTAGAATATAACAAATTTAATATTATATTAATCCAAAGTTATTAAATTTAATAATATTAATATTATAATATATTAATATGAATATTAGATTTAATATTAATCTTAATATTAATATTTCAATATTAATATTAGGGTTAATAATGTGTTTATGCATGTTGTTATGCTCCTATACCAATAGGTGTCATATTTCATGATTGACTGAATTAGCTCTGCAATATGTTCATACCTTTTCTTGCTGCAAAGGTTTTCCATATTTTTAAAGAGTCAAAAAATAAAAGAATGAAAAGAGGGTATACCCTAAAAGAAAAATGGAAGGGTAAAAAGATAAATGGTCAAAAGAAAAAATGAAAGAAATGAACCCCAAACAAAGGACCAGGAAAGTGTGCAAGTCCAGATGCCACTACTACTTCACTTTTTGTAAATAAAGTATCATGTGCAGTTTGTTGAACTTTATGCTGTAGTTGATGAATGGCCAAATAGCTTAATCTTGGCTAGTCCATGTTTTAATTTCCTGTTTTAGAGATAGAGAATAAAAATCTGTTCAAACTGTTTAAACTTGGCAGATAAGAAGGTAGGTAGAGAAGCAAAGGAGCTCAGCTGTTTAACCTGAGCCCTTGGAAGAAATAAGTGCAGATCTAGATAGGCTTATCAAGTAAAGGAAAGAAAAGTATTTGAGGGTTTTCCAGTCCAAGTGCACCCAAAGAAAAAGAAGAAAAAATGTTAGGCATAATAGGCTGGGTAGGCAGTTTTGATGTTGCAGAAAGAAACTTATTATTGATTTTGTCTCTCAAAATGTTCATCTTACTATTATCACAAGTACAACTCAAGTGAGGCATGACTAACTTCCCTTCACACTTCTGCCCAATCACTTACTAATCCCCCCCCCCCAAGGATATTAAGATCTGCTTAATATTACTAAATCACTCCATCTCATTTCATAAAAAGCCTAGGTAAAACCACATTCTTACTTTAGGAAAAGAGCCACATTTCTTGTGTAAATCCCTGTTTTCCCTTTTTGCCTAAGTTTTCCAACATTATACTTGGTGCCCATTTACTTTCAAAAAGATTTCATGTTAACAAACTAACATTTATTATATAAATCCCTTGTATAAGTTCCCCATTCCCGTATTATTAATACAATAAAAACCCTATATTCTAATATTCCCGCCCTCAGTTAATATACAACCATATATCCACTTATTGGGATTTAAAGGTTTATTTGAAACCTTTAAATAACCTAACCCGCTACACCTGCAAGAATTAATTAACATTTGGTTAATTAATAACCTAGCTACGAACCAATCAAATCCGCCCCCGATATTATTAAAAACTATTATTTAAGTATATCGGGCGTGTTGCTTATGCTCCCACCATCTTTGACCTCCGTCAGCCATCAGATCTGGACCTGCTCATCCAACGGCCCACGATCATATCGCGACCCCTCCATCGCCGAAGTTTACCGCCCAGGGAGCCAATGGTATTGCTCTCGTACTGTGGACACGCGTCGCACTCCCGCCGTGATCGCTGCCTCCCCGCTCGAAACCGCTTGACCCCATAAGCTGTGCGGGAGTAAACTGCTTACCACTTCTATGCTAAATGACATGACGTCCCATCCTGATGACGTCATACCACTAATTAATGCCAAAATCACCTGCCAAAGCCAAATTTTGTTAAATTGTCGAGAAAAAAGTCATTTTAATTCATTTTCTCTGTGAACTGTTTACATGCAAAACAGATCAAGTTGATTGCTCGAGCATCTAGTCCACCACCCAACCAACAAATTTCAATGTCGTGATCTGCAACTCATCGACCAACCTGCGAATTACACTGTTTTTCCTTCTAAACACAGGTATTTACCCAACTTGCCTCTCGAACTTGTAATTTTGTTTTTCCTCTGTCAATTTTACCCAACAAAGCCAAATTTCAGTAAAGTCAGTCTGTAGCTCTCAGAGAAAGACACCCAGAACTGCTGTTTTGCCCATTTTCCTACAGAAGCCCGACCTCCAATTTGAAAACACAAGAACCAAACATGGAAGCTCCCATAGCCCTGAATGTGGTGCCCCTCAATGCACCTCATAAAGACCTGGATTGGTTACCCTTGGCTGACAGAGATTTTCAAATAAAAGAGTTATCTGGTGATATGAACCATCTCCAGGCATTTTGCCGAATTAGGAATAGTCATCTGAGCAACTCTGATATATATGGAATATGGGAATCTAATCTTCCCAGGTATTACCTTCCCTTAGTCAATGTGTTCCCAGATATTATTCACCAATGCTGTGCCAACTATGACCCTGTCAGTAAAGCAGTTATGACCCCATCCCAAACTGTTCTCTTTTACATAACTGCTGAATCTATCAATGAGATGTTACACTTCGATCCCACTCAACCCCTTGCTCCTCTTTCCATGGGATTTTTGCTTCAGCAAGGCTCTCAATTGCCCAATTCATATATAACTCAGATTACTCAATTATTCATGAAACCAGATTGCCAGCCCCAAGGCCCAACTCCCTATGCGCATTCCTGGTTCACTGAAACAGGCAGGCTTATTCTTGACATGATATCCTTTATCTTGGGATTCAAAACCAATGAATATGTTGATGAGACCATCTTAGTTATGTTGTCAATTTTTAATCCAAGACAACCCCCTGCTGCAAATATGATTATGCCTCTTTCATTGCCAATAAAATCAATGAGCAATTCATAAATCTGGATAGAGAAAGAGTCTTCAAGTACACCTCATTCATATACCCCCTTCTGCTATATTATCAGCCAGACAACTTTTCATTACCCATCAGGAAATTGGATTCCAAAGGAGAGCGGAGGTCTGTGATCTTTTGGACCTCGGTCTTCCACAATGTTTGTGAATCCCCTTATACCTACTGTGAATTCATTGACTTATTTGTACATCCAGCCTCCACTCTATTGATAGGAGCTCCTCCTCCTAGGCTATATGGTGATATAAAGAAGATTCTATAGCTTTCCAGACAATACAAGATAGGTGACTAGTACCTCTACCAAAATCATACGGAAATCAGAATATATGGCTGTGAACTTTTCCCTTTCAAGCTACCCAAATATGTACCCATGAGACTATTTGCACTGGAGTATTTCAGGCAGCTTATCAATGCATATTTAACCCACTTTTGCAATGCAAAGAAAAAGGCTGAGTTGAGAATAAAAAAGCAGTTAAGCCCTTTTATCATCCATAAGAGGGAGGCATGGGAAGATGCTGATAATATATTAGGGGAAGACCTTAAATTGAAGAAAAGTTTCTGGCATAGAAAATTTTAGGGGTGAATGTTCGCCCTTTGGCGAAATTAAGGGGTTTTAAATTTCTAGTGGGCGAATATTTTGTAGCATAGTAAATTTTTACAGATCACCTCAAATAGCCCACCTTATTTTAAGGGAGGGTAAAAAAGGTAAATTTAGCCCTTGAAATTAGGAGTTACAACCTTTCATTCACCCATTTTCAAGAATAGGTTTTATTTAAGTGAATCCATTCACCCATTTTCAAGAATAGGTTTTATTTAAGTGAATCCTATGGGCCAAAGGCCCAAATACCATATTTATAAAAGAGGTATGGTAAATTAATAAAAATATAAATAAATAAGAGGTATGGTAAATAAATAAAACATTTTTTATATTTACTCCATAAGTCACCCTATATACATGCAAGGGTGTAAACAAATAAAAATATAAGTAAAGTGGAGGTATGGTAAATAAATAAAACCTCTTTTTATACTTACTCAAAAGGTATGGTAAATAAATAAAAATATAAATAAACTAGATGCATGGTAAATAAATAAAACCTGTTTTTATATTTAGTCCATAACCCTCGTTCTATTTATGAAGGCTCAAGAAAGAGGTTTTATTTAAGTGAATCCTATGGGCCAAATACCATATTTCTAAAAGAGTTATGGTAAATTAATAAAAATATAAATAAACGGGAGGTATGGTAAACAAATAAAACATTTTTTTCATATTTACTCCATAAGTCACCTTATATTTACGAACACTGAAAAAATGCGTTATATATTTGTAAAAGAGTTATGGTAAATTAATAAAAATATAAATAAACGAGAGGTATGGTAAACAAATAAAACATTTTTTTATATTTACTCCATAAGTCACCTTATATTTACGAACACTGAAAAATGTGTTATATATTTGTAAAAGAGTTATGGTAAATTAATATTTGTAAAAGAGTTATGGTAAATTAATAAAAATATAAATAAACGAGAGGTATGGTAAACAAATAAAACATTTTTTTATATTTACTCCATAAGTCACCTTATATTTACGAACACTGAAAAATGTGTTATATATTTGTAAAAGAGTTATGGTAAATTAATAAAAATATAAATAAACGAGAGGTATGGTAAACAAATAAAACATTTTTTTAGATTTACTCCATAAGTCACCTTATATTTACGAACACTCAAAAAATGCGTTATATTTAGGTGAAACCTATGGGAAAAATACTATGGGACAAATACCATGGACTAGATTGTTATTAATACCATGCAAAAAAACATTATTAACCCTAATATTAGTATTAATAAAAATAAAAATGGCACATGGTATTGACCCATGGTATTCACCAAAATGGCACATGGTATTGACCCATGGTATTGACCTGGGATGTAGCCTATTTAAATGGGGGAATTAAACCAGGATAGATCCATCTTTACTCTGGCTCTGGATCTACTAACCCCCGAGAGATATCAAATATCGTGATATGCAAACTAGAATAGAGTGAAAAAATATTTGATCCGATCAAGAGTAAAAATGGATGTTGTAATTTAATGTATGTTAAACATTTTAGGTTGGTTAAAATAAAAAATAAAATAAAAATCAACTATTAATTTTATTAATTTTTATAAATTTCTAATAGTAATTTTTAAGCTCCAAGTTTATGATAACCCATGGTATTGACCCATGGTAATACCATGGTATTCATGTGAGCATATACTATTTAAAGGGGAAATTCTATCATCTTAGATCCATCTTAATTCTGGGTCTACCAAGTGCTCAGAGGGATAAATAGATTTCATCCCCCTAAGAATGGTAGATGTGGAGTTAAGATGGATATAGGTTGGTTTTTATGATAATGAAGATATTAAATAGACTTAGGAAATCATATTGTAAAAACATCTTAAGGTGAATGGTTAAAGCATAGACATTGGACAAGTATATTTGTATACTTCTATTTTAAACTGAAACAAATCCAGGGCTAAAAGGAATGGATTGATTGCACTAGTCATCCTTCTATAACTTTCCAACATATGCTGGAGTAAAGAGATTGTAATTTGGGTAATTTTTCTAATTGCAAATAGGAACATACTTGTGTATTGGCAGGGTGGTTACAAAGTCCCTAGAAGTGATGAATTGGAATTTTTCTTGGTTTTATATATAGTATTAGGTTTTTCCTCATGCTTTCTGTGAATGGCACGGGTGAATTTTATCCTACACCCACTAGGTTATCAATATGTAATTTGGATAATTTTGATTTCAAAATATATTTTAAAGAAATGCAATGATTTCATTTGTGTATTCAATAAACACAAGATTTTATAGTTGAGTAAAATATTTGCCATGCCTGGTGAGAGATTCGCCAAAAAATTATATATACATATCATATTATTGATAAAATCGCCTTCCATTTTTCCTATATACCATGGAGATTCGCCCATTTATTATACATGTAAATTTAATGGGGTTCTTAAAATTTTCCCTGGTTTCTAGTGGGTGCCATATGACCCAAATAGCTTTATAAGTGATAGAAAAGTAAGAAACATGCTATCGGCTTATATACATCATAGGATCCCTGAAATTGAATATTTTGTTAATCAAGATGAGTGGGTAGAGGGTACATTAATAGAAGAAATTACTGAACAAGAAAAGATGGAAAAAGCTATGAAAGATCTTGAAAATACCCTTGACCTGGACACTTTTCGACAGGTATCTTTCAAGCTGCCTCACCAAACTAGAGTGGGTACATCCTTTACTGGAAATTCACAGCATCCTATATAAGAAACCAACGCACCAGTTACAGGGTCTTCTAAGGGCAAGGAAGTGGCAGAAACGAAGCAGCAAGAAATGACTGATCTGCAGGGGAAAATTCCTTCGGTCCAAACCAAAGCAGCAGAGATTCCTGCATTACAGACTCCTCTAAATGAGGAAAGAGGCAAGAAAAGAGACAGGGAAGAAGCCACACCTATCAGTGGGCTTGTAGAACAACTAGGGGAAAAAAGGCAAAGACTCAATCCTCTGTCAGAAGAGGAAATCTTTGAAGAAACAACTAAAAGTTTAAAAGGGGAAAAGATAGCCAGCCAGCAGACATCCCCGGTGGTGGAAACATCAACTAGCTCACATAGGCAGGAGCTAGAAAGGCAGCATAGTGTGGAAGTTTCATCCACTAGGCCACCAAGTAAGCAGGCCTTTGACATCAAAAGGATGTTCACAGAGATAAAGGCTAGAAACGACCCACTAAGGCTGCAGATTTATAACCAGTATCTTAAGATGGCCCCCACAAACCAACAAAGGTTGATGTCTGCCTATGACATTAAGGAGGGCAAAATGATCATGAGTTATTTCAAGCCCAAGGTGCAGCAACCACAATCAGCAACTGATTACATCAGGACAAATCTGGAGGTCTTGGCCAAGGATATTCATCCAATGGACCAGATTGAGCTGCATAAATAGACTGGAGAGATGGTATACTCCACACTAGCTGATAAAGCTATGTTAGCTCATAAATTGAAAAACTCCTTGAATAATACCTCTACTTAGTTAGATTTGGAGAAAGCTTCTTCTCTAGCAAAGGACAATAGGATCAAATCCTTGGAAGAAATTATCATTGAACTGGGACATGATCCCAAAGATGCCAAAGGCATAAAGGCACTGATGAAGAAGAAAGAAGAGGACATTGCTGCCCTTAGAAAACAGTTGAAACTACCTCCTTCTATGCATCCACAAACTATAGAAGTTGTACAATAGAAATCTGAAGAGGACATGATGGACCTGCTCATGAGACTGAATGAGAGATTGAGTGAGACAGAGTAGGCATTGGAGAAAGCTATATAAGAAAAGCAGGGAGAGTCAACCTCCCGGCCACCTGAAGTAGCCCCAATAGTCACTATTGCCCCCTCCACACTTATAACAACATTGCCTCCCACTGTCCTGGACTCAATAGCAGAGATCATCACAGGTACCTCAGCAACAACACCAGGTAGCAGTACTACTATGAGTACAGAACAACTAATAAAAGCCATGGAAGAATTAAAGCTACAAGTATCAGAATTGAACTAGTCAAAGAGCAATTGGCAAAGGTGGAAAAGAATTATGATAAATCCAAAATGAATGTGGCGGAGAAAACAAGGGAGGTCAAAACTTTGGAGAACAAGGTGAGAGCATTAGAAAAGGATCTCTCTTTGGATAAACCTCTAGTAGAAATCAAAGGAATTTTGTGGACCAACATCAATCAATCCCTTAGTAATGTGTGGAGATCTATCTAAGTCATCTATGAGTAGATTGACCTAGTAAGAGCGGCCCAAGTAGAGATTCAAAAGGCAAGGGCTTTATTAGGACAGATGCCTGAACAAGCTAACCAGCTAATACATTTTTTGAACACCAAGACTAGTGAAGAACTGGAGGCACTGGAAATCAGAGACAGAATAGGCACCATTCTAGAAATCAAGAGAGTTCTAACCATGAGAACTCTGATGCAAAATTTGGAAAGGAGATGTCAGGACATGCAAGTGGAGATTGATTCTTTCACAGAAAAGTTTACAGTTTTGCATAAAAAAGGTTTTCCAAGTCCTTTGGGGAGTAATGATCATCTAATGAGACATGTAGATTACACGCACAAGTTGAATAAATATGCTACTGATCAAGTTAATACATCATCAAGTACTTTAGGAGAGAAGGCACTTCCATCTGGCCAAGCCCTATACGGCAGCCTGGAAAATTTATTCTACATTGAGCATGAGGTAGAGCATCTGTTCACCATCCCACCTAATTTCTTCAGATACATAGAGACTGGTGAAACTTTGAGGAAGCTTCAGAGACATAAATTACCAGGACCGCAGTGGTGGCAAAGTATGTTAGAGATTCTATAAACTTATCTTCGGTATCTTTGGTATCTTTGGTTAGTTGAAAATTTTGGACCATCTACTATAATGCGGAGAACAGAAATGAATTAGAGTCATGCGGGTCAAAGTGCATTAGATCAAAGTTGAAGAACATTCAACGCAGGACGGAGCAACCAGCATGGAATATTAGTGGAGGACAGCTTCAAACCGACTTACAAAACCTACCTTCGGTACATTCAATAAAGAGGGAGCAGCCATCATAGCGTCAATTTATTGCTTCCCTGTTTCCGAGACTGTTTGTCTCTATCTTTTGTAAAAGAAGCATTAATCACCACTAGATATTATTTCTACTAGATATTTTGTAATATCTTTTGATATTTTGTATAAATACCCCCCCAGACGAAGTATTTGGGGTTGGTGGGTGTTCATAGTTTCTGAATGTAATACTAAAGTTTTTTGGAATAAAAAGTTGTTGGAACCATTTTTGTCTAGCCTACTAGATGAGGAATTGATGCTAAAGACCTGTTATAGAGATCTTGAATCATCTTATGCATCAATAAGTCCCTTCTAACTTATGTTTTACAGTTTCTATGTTTTATCATATATGTTTAATGATCTAAATAATAGAGAGAAAGAATAACTCAGAATTTGCTTGATTGCACTCTATGTTCAGTCTTTGTTATTATCAATGTTTTCTTCAGAATTAGAATAAACAGTGAATTCTTAATTGCTCCTGTTTCCCCTGATTCTTTCCTCTTGAATATTTGCTAAGGAATTCTTAACTGCTCCTTAACAGTAGTCAACCATTTTCCCTCTGTCAACATGATGAAGGATTCTTAATTGCCCTTCACCCATTGACTCCATTCCATCTGATTTCAGCCTATGAATTGTCCCATATTTGAGTACCTTGCTCTGTGATACCATCCTCAGTTAGAAACCGAATCCAGGAAGCTATCCTCCTTTGACTCCATCATGCCCAATGGACTGAAACTCTTCATTTTTACCTCACTGTTCTGTTGAATCTCGATTTCTCCAACCAAACTCAAAACAAAACCCTTGTACTTCATAACTAGCCTAACACATATCAAAACAAAGCTAAATCATAAAGAGAGGGGCCTCTCTGGATGTAGATTGGCTAGAATATATATCTAAAATATTGGTATGTGGTTACCTCGGTCGTATTCCCTTTCTTACAACTTTGGTGAACAACCTGAGTGATAACATCATTTGCGACTTCGCTGGGGACCGAACAGTTTGTTATTGCAGCTATCTGTTTCAAACATGCTTCAAATTCTTGATCAATCCCTTTCTTACAAAATCTTTAGGAAAGCTCATAATCCCCTCATCTAAAATTTCCTAGAAGATGCTGTTAAAGTTGTATTGTTAAAATATTTTAAGAAAAACCAAAAACATACTTAGAAGTTGGCTCCAAAGAAAAAGATCCATTACACCAGATCAAATCCTGATCCAAATCCCCCACCTATCTTTGAAAATCCTAATTTTATTCCTAAGATCCTTGGAAGCCAGCTGAGCTAAGAACATTCTGCTAGTTCACCCCTTGACACACATCAGCAGAACCCTATCCAATCTGAGCTTACTTCTAGAAAATCACCAATCCTTTCTGCTATTACTACATCTTCTCCTAGTTCACCATCAGCACCTCAAACCATCTCTCCCACTCCTCCATCTACAACATATATTTCTGCTCTTATCCCTGCTCTTCCAGCTGTCATACTTACCTCTGCAAATATGGAAAACTGATATGCTCCCCTACAATTACCTGCAAATTCAGGGGCTATGCCTCAATATTATCAAAGAAAAATCACTTATTTTGATGGTATTGGAACTTACACAGCTCAACAACATACTAAGAAAATGACTGGTTATTTTGAAAACTATGAGATTTATGATGATGATGTTAGAATGAAAGTATTTGTTCAAAGCTTAACTGGAGAGGTTAGAACATGGTTTAGAGCACTCCTTGCAAACACTATCGCTGACCCAGAAGCCCTTTATCAAACCTTCTTGAACAGATGGGAAAAGAAGAAAGATCCTCTCCACATTTTATCAGAATATGAAAACTTGAAAAGAGGCCCACAAGAAACTGTTTGAGATTATTATTCCAGATTCAATAATATATACAATGCTATTCCTCAGAATCTCAGACCCCCTCCAGATTTGGCCTTGATCCAATTCCCTGATGCATTTGACTCCGATATGGCATACCAACTTATGGAAAGAACTCGTTGAAGCTTAGAAGACATGCAGAGTATAATTGTTAGCGTTGAGGCCAACCTGATTTCTAAACTAGCTCGAGCTAGAGCTGAAAGGAGGACACCTTTCAAAGAAGAAACTTCTACATTTGAACAAAAATTAGACGCTATTATAAAAGGCATGGATAGACTTGGTGATAGAGTAGAAATAATTGAGAGGAAAACCCCTTGGGATGGTCAACCGATCAATACTAGGAGAAATCCAAACTTTAGAAAAAACCAGAATTCTAATACTGGAAAGGATGGTCCTGACCAAAACATTAGACCTCCATTCTAAGAAAATTATGCTGAAGCTTCAACTTCTAGTGAGCCAACAGAAGATACTCAAATTAACTTAATGGGCCTTAATAGTGAGCAACAAATTTTCTTGACCCAAGAAGACCAAGAGGCTCACACTCTTAATCAATTCCAAATTCAATCAGGTGAATCATTCGATTCTAGGGAGGGATATGACACAACCATCTATGAAGTCCACAAGCAATACAATCTGAGGAGCAGAAGGATGGATGTTCCTGAAACGAATAAACAGAAGGATACTAAGAAATCCAGCAAAGCTAAAATCAAGAATCCTCCTGTAAAAACCCCTCCTAGAACAAATCCTAACCCAAATCATCCAACAGTTGAAGATGTATAAGACAATCAACAACCTAACAGACAACCTTCCACTTCCACTTCTCCCAAAGGAAATGTGGAAGAACCTCTAGAAATTGAGTTGGAAGCAACTTTAGCCCATAACAACACTCCTATAAAAGAGAAAGACACAGAAAATATAGCAGAAAAAGACAATCTCACAGTCCCAAATACAAAATTTCAAAATGAAAAACCTTTCAATCTTGAGACCAAAATGGGAAGATTAAAGACAACAATTCCATTGTTAGAATTGGCTAAGCATGATGTCTATAGAGATCAAATCAACAAATCACTCCAAATTTCAGAGAACAAAGATTCAATAAATCTCTTTGATGATCAGCTAGAATTAATTTTTGGCCTTGAGGTATACGGAAAAATAGTAGATGGAGGGGTCCCTCCTTTCTATATAATTCTGAACATTCATGATAAGGTACTTCATAATGCCATGTATGATTTTGGTGCTTCTCATAACTTAATGCCTAAATATGTAATGGAGAATTTGGACCTAGATATTACCAGGCCATACAAAGACTTGTTCTCCTTTGACTCAAGCCAAGTTAGATGCCTAGGATTGATCAAAGATTTATGCGTATCATTAGTTCAATACCCTGCCAAGATAATTTTAATGGATGTAGTGGTAGCTGACATACCACCAAAACATGGCATGCTGCTGTCTAGATCTTGGGGTGCAAAGCCCAAGGGATCTTTACAGCTAGACATGTCCTATGCTACTACTTCCGTATTTGGTCAACCAAAGAGATTGTATCGAGAAACTCTAATGAAATATGTGGTGAGCAGCCAGGAGAAACCCCATAATTTTCCCGTCTACTCCATACATTCTGACATGGACTCCTTCATCCTATACAATGCTGAAATTTATCCCCCAACGGATGTCAAGGCTTCAACACTAGAACAAGAAAAAATCATAAATGAAAAATCTAGTGTTCAAAATCAAGAAATTTCTGAGATAATTGATATAATAGACACACAAGAGCAACCATATGAAACTAAAAATCCAGATTTCCCTAGTAAACAAATTTCTAAGGCTCCTGATACTAACTATGAACACGAGATCCTATGGTATTTAGAATTTGATGGTTCAGTCAATAAACTAGGAGCAGGAGTAGGAATTTGGGTACACAATCTAGAGAATGATCATGCTGAATGGCATGCTTACGTATTGAACTTTAGATGTACCAATAATATGGCTGAATATGAAGCCCTCTTGCTAGGACTTAAATTGATCAAAAGTTTAGGGGCAGTCAGAATATCAGTTTTGGGAGACTCTAATTTAGTCATTCAACAGATGAAAGGGAACTTCCTCACAAATGATCCCAAATTAAGATCTTACAGAGGATCATTAGTTAAGATCCTCAATACATTTCTAGAAACACAACTTGCCAAAACTCCAAGAAAACATAATTTGCATGCTCACAGTTTGGCAACATTTTCCAACACTTGTAAACTGCCATTTGAACCCAATCATTAGTTTATAGCTGAGATTAAACACAGACCAACTGTACCTGACAATGTAAAAAAATGGCAAGTGTTTGACAATGATACTCAGATTAACAATTTCCTGACCCTAAAAGAAGAATTTTCCAGCACTAATATAGACATGGACACTGTTTGTGAAGTTGATCAAATAGACAAAATTGAAATAGGCATTTCAGCAAAAACTGCAACTCAAATACTTCGCCCAACGAAATTTACCAAGGAAAAGTTGCAAAAGCTTAAAGAAATAGACATTGATGAGGCTATTGGAGGAGAATCTGAAGTTATTGATTTAAGAGACAACTACTTACCCACGGGATTAACTCCTTTGGAAGACTTCTTTGATTCTAATGATATTCCAAAGAAAGCCAAAATGCAGCCTCTAAACTCAAACATTGAGGACTGTAATATAAGAACTGACGAAAATCCTAAAATGATAAAATTATCCAAAACTTTGCCTCCTGAACAAAAGCTTAAATATGTTGAACTGTTCAAGGAATTCCAGGATGTTTTTGCTTGGAGTTATGAAGATCTCAAATCCTATGACACTTCTGTGATTCAACATACAATACCCCTCAAAGAAAATCAGAAACCTTTCAAGCAAAAACTCAGAAGGGTCAACCCTGTACTAATCCCTCTAATTGAAAAAGAAGTCAAAAAAATCTATGAAGCTGGGATAATTTCCCCAATCAGATTTTCAGAGTGGGTGTCCAATTTAGTGCCCACTAGGAAGAAAACAAGAGAAATTAGGCTGTGTGTAGATTTAAGGAATGTAAATAAGGTTTCCTTGAAATACCACTACCCCTTACCTAAGATGGACCACATTTTACAAAGGGTAGTATGTGCCTCTAAAATTTCATTGCTAGATGGTTTCTCAGGCTTTAACCAGATCCTAGTCCATCCTGATGACCACGAAAAGACTGCTTTTACAACACCATGGGGAACTTTCAAATATTTCAAAATGCCATTTGGACTCAAGAATGTAGGGGCAACCTTCCAACGAGCAATGGACATAGCTTTTGCAAAAGAGATTCACGATTTTCTAGTCATATATTTAGATGATCTTACTGTCTTTTCCAAATCAGATTAGCAGCATTTAGAAAATCTGAGACAAGTCTTTTTAAAATGCAGACAATATGGTATATCATTAAATCCTAAGAAGTCATTGTTCGGTCTAGAGGAAGGTAAATTGTTAGGTCATATAATCTCCAAAGATAGCATCAAAATTGATCCTAACATAATAGAAGCCATTTTACAAATACCCCATCCTAGAAATATCAAAGAACTTCAAGCCTTCCTATGGAAAATTAACTTTTTAAGAAGATTCATACCCAATTTGGCTGAACTAATCAGATTGCTAAACAATATGCTGAAAAAGGATTCCAAGGTTAAATGGACATTAGAAGCTAAACAAGCCTTTGAAGAAATTAAAATGGCTTTGATCAGAACACCAGTCCTTACAAGCCGAAAATTTGACAGAGATTTCATAATATTTTCATTTGCATCAGAACACACAACTACTGTTGTTTTACTACAGAAAGATGAAACCCATAGCCTTCTTTAGTATAGCACTCAGATATGCCCCACTAAAATACCCAATCATGGAAAAACAGGCTTATGCACTTGTGAAAGCCATCAAAGACTTCAGAGTCTACATATTATACTCCCATATAATAGCCTATGTACCAAATGCTGTTGTCAAAGATATCCTGACCCAAGAGGGGATTGAAGGCAAGAGAGATAAATGGATTGCTACTATATTGGAGTATGATATTGAAATAAAACCTAAAAAGCCTATAAAAGGATAGGGATTGGCTAAACTCATGATTGAAACCAATTCCCAAGCTCTGGAAATCAATGAACTGGATAATGAACAGGAGACAATGACTCCACAAATCGGCCAGGCCTTCCTAGAATCACCTTGGTATGCTGATATATCTTATGTATTATTAAACCTGCAAGCTCCTCCAGGGTTATCCAGAACAAAGAAAAGGCTTTTAAAGATGAAAGCCTCAAAGTTTTGTATTTTAGATGGTGCTCTTTTTTGGAAAAATCATGAAGGTATTTTATTAAATTGTCTAATAAAATATGTAGATGACAAGGTACTCATAGAATTTCATGCAGGGGACTGTGGTGGACATCTTTACTGGAAATCAACTGCAGATAAAATCCTAAGGGCTAGATTTCACTGGCCAACTTTGTTTGCTGATATCAAAAATTTTGTCACTGCTTGCCATAAATGTCAAATTTTTGAAGGCAAGAGGAAACTTTTACCTCTACCCCTTAGACCAATTTCCACTGAAAGACCATTCCAACAATGGGGTTTAGATTTTATTGGGGAAATCCATCCTCCCTCTTCTGGCCAACATAAATGGATCCTGACTGCTACAGACTATTTCACCAAGTGGATAGAAGCCATCCCTTGTAGACAAGCCAATGATTCAATGATCATACAATTCTTAGAAACCAACATCCTGTCTAGATTTGGCTGTCCTGAAAACATTATAACTGACAATGTTGCTACTTTTAAATCCAAGAGAGTGATCAATTTCTGTCACAAGTACCACATCACCTTAGGCCATTCCACAGCCTATTACCCTCAAGGTAATGGTCTAGTTGACTCCTCCAATAAAAGCCTGATCAATATTATTAAGAAAGCATTGGAAGAGAACAAGAAACTCACAAATGCACTATGGGCAGACATATTAACTACTAAGAGATCCATTGGAACTAGTCCCTATGAGCTTGTCTATGGTATAGAGGCTGTATTTCCTTCATCTCTAGGGGTACTTGTAATGAAATTACTACAAGAAGCTTAGGTATAGCCCAGTGACGTTCAAAGAAGGATAAATTAGACTATACATTTGCAGCAAACTAGAGAAGAGGTGTTCCAAAGATCCCAAGTGTTACAAGAAAAACTCAAGAAAATATTTGATAAGAGGACTAAGGCAGAGGATTTTCACATAGGAGACAAAGTTTTGAAATGGGACTCCAGAAGAGAAGACAAAGGCAAACATGGTGTTATCGGGAAATCTAGTGTCTATGCAGAGCTGCTAGTCCCACTAAGATGGGTAGCTATCTTAGAAACAAACAGATTAAAGTTACTTTCATTTTCCTTTATGAGAAGTAGATAAGAGAGGATCAAAGACTACCAACCTCAATATTGCACTTGTTTCTTTGCTTGTTCCTTCTCCTCACTGACAGATCTTTGCTGCTTCTCCCTTAACCACTCCGCTTCAAAGAGTACCTGTAAAGCCAAAGCAGCATAATACCTTCAAAGTGCAGAGATCTACAATCATAAACAGCATAGGACCATATATATATTGACCACACAAATGCACATACTATCAAACATACAAGAATGTGGAGGAAAACTTCAATAGCTTTATTAATATGAAGATTAGAAGAGAGGATATCAACCCATTGTCCTCACCTAGTGTCATCCTCCCAGCATGAAAGCCCTTCTTCACCTCATGAAAATCTTAGATCACCCAACACTATGATATTCCACCAGGAAACTAACAACACTTCCTTACAAGATACAAAATTCCAGCCTCTAGATCTCTGGGATGAGGGATCCATATATAGATGATTGCAGGGAGGTGAGTCAGCTTCTAGGATTTTGATTAGTGTCTTCTCTCTGATAGTTCTTGATTCCACTTGGAGATTGATGATCTCTTACTCATCCCTAGGCAGATTCAGAGAGGCAAGTGTCACAGGAGAAGTTTCTAGAAGATTCTATGATCATCCACCTCGCAAACTGTCTCTGCCATTTGTCCATTCTTGGCCATCGCAACGTATAGAAGGGCTTTCCAGTATGAATCATACCTTTTACACTGGGCAGGTGAGATGCATAACACCCTTAGCACTGAGCAACCTATATGGTCTAGTTTTGACCAGTTCTGAGTAGTTTCCCGTGGAGAACTTCTGGGAGATGATGTAATCAGCTGACCTTGTTCCTTTAGGGCATGAAACAACACTTTTAGGGACTTAGAATCCCTTGGTTTATGGACATATATTATTGGGGTTGCAGTGCCAAAAAATGCCTATAACAGTTGCCCCCTAAAGCATGAGGTCGTTAATCTTTTGATGTCGGGTGAAATGCTTCATCATGAGGATCCAAGGTTTTTCGAACTGGAAGGCGACCTATAATAAGATACAATACAATACATTATCTTCATAATATTTTCATGATCTAGCTAAGGCGGGCATTCCCATGCTTAGCTTTATAAATTCATTTTCATGTACATAGGACATACAACCATCTGTGTGGCAGATTGATGATTCTGATAGAGCCATCATCCTTTGATTCGGATGATCATCTGTTCAACAATGATGTACATTTGATGTATTTATTTTCCCGAATATATTGCAGCCCAGATGGATGAAACTAGATCTGGGGTCTTCAAACTCATCCAATATTCGCCCGAAGTACAAGTCAATCCATGTGAAAAATGTTCTCGAGTCGAACATGGAAAGACATCGCCTGATTACCAGCCAATGATGTAAGTTGTTAACAGGTGCGAGAGGAATCACCGATAATGATGATGACCCTCAAGGTATGGTAGTACAATTCACGTTGTGTGAAAATGGGACTTGGCATTGAACACCACGCAAAATCTCTCGGTTGAAGACCATTGATGTAAACCTATCGCCGAAAGTGAGAAACTTTCCATTGAGGCATGCAACCTTCAAAGTACTGAAAGGGTTGTTCCTAGGTCGACTCCTTGGATAATGAGCTGATGTCGACAAGAAGTGACCCGTCATAGGAGGGCCTTAATGAATGCCACATCTATGACATGGAACGGAGCAAATTACTTTTGGAGGTGAAAACGATCTGATGATACAGGGTTCAGAGTGGTGGTCATGAAAGAATGAAGCATAAAGGTATTGCAGTGGATGAGACACAAGATGGGTTGGTGAATTCTCTGATTGACTTCTCTTGAACATATCGGTGACACTTTAAATGGATTGGTAGCATTAACCCCAAAGATGGATGGTACGATGTACCAATGGTAATATGACCGGTGAACGGAATAACCCAACCTGACTCAGACATGGAGTGAAAGTGTCATGTTCAAGAGCAACTTTGCTACCAATAAAGTTTCTTCAAGTTTTCTTCCCAATTTTTCCCCAGTCATTGCTAACCAGTACCTCTTTATTTTTATCAAGCTTGAGGAGGATAACATATGCTTGTTCTATAATTTTCCCTTCGGGCAAACCTGTTGCTATGTTTTAACGAGCCTAGCGACAGCGAAACTTGTTCTTGTCTATATGGACAAGTTTGTCGCTATTGGTTTTAACGAGTTTAACGACAAAGATAACTCAGTCCTTTTCAATTTTAGAGAGGTTGAAAGGGATGTAAAGGAAACTCCAATAATCCTCTTTCGTCATATAATCCCTTAAGTCTGAAAAAGTATAAAATAATACAAAAGGGATGAATTTTCGATAATTTTAATGAGCCGAAAAAAACAAGTGCTTGATCTTTTTGTGTAATAATCCCTCAGGTCCAAAAAGATTAAAGTCTAGAGGAGGGATAGCACTCCCGGTAAATTTAACGACCTGGAGAGGCCAAATGCTCAGCAATCTTTTCATATTTTATGAGTCAGACGAAAAGAGCTTAAAGGAGACTCTTTTTTTAGGAATGAGTGATAATTTCAGGTAGCAACTGATTCCAGGCAAGGTTTGGAATTTTCCAATCATGACAGTGTCACAAGGATGGCTAACAGGATCACTCTTCGCAGCTGTTCCTCAAGAAGGGGAAACAATCAAATGAATGCGTATCATTGTCTAAAATAGAGTGGAGGTGATGATGAGAACACGACCAAGGCTCAAAAGCTGGTGATAACGCATTCACAGTGGTTATTTACCGGAAATTGGTTCATTTTTTAATGAGCTTAAACTCTGGGGGAAAAGTTTGCTCATTGCTTAGGTTTAATTTTTAACGAGCTTGAACTTCACATAAAAACTGCTCGTGATAATGGTCATTGATTGTTTGATTTCACCGCTAACACTTTGTTCCTTCAACAGTCGTACTGCTTGTTCAGTTGCTTCATCAAACTGATTAGAAATGAACAATACATGCTTGAAAAATGAGTTAAAACACCAATATTTTACTCGAATTACATGAAAAGTAATTTAAAAGTGGTTTTTACCCCTCATTTTAACATTTCATTTGAACTTTGGGTTGTTGGAGCTCTGGAGGTGCCTTCCCCCCTTTGATTTTCACTAGCTAATTCTGGGAGATTCTGTGGACGATTCTCGGCGCCATCTGGACCAGGTAGGAGCTAAACCTGAGCTCTTCAGTTGCGTTCCTTCCTTTTTGAATTCTGAGCATGTTTCCTTATTTTTCTGAGTCCCTGGGGTTTGAAAAATTCACCCTGGCTCCATCGCACCCTTCCTATATCGAAAGGTACGATTCATACTGGCCTGGCCATTGGCCAGTCAGTATGCATCTCACCCAGTACACTACTGGGGTGCGATGGGCACGAGAAGGGAAACTTTTGCACTATTTTCTCATGGAATTTTTACCTGTTTTTTGCCAAATCAGGACCCTGATTCTTCTCTTGCTTGTTTTGCAGAGATTCATCGGAGCAAAATGGTTGTTACATAGCGAGAACGCGAGAATGAAGAAGAGGACATGGTTTCTTTACATGATTCGGGTACAGTAACTGCATTGTGGAATTGTGGCCTGCTCAAGTTTTTCCGCATCTCTAGCATGAGGCAAAAAATCAACTTGTTGCAATATTTTCTCGATGCATGGGAACCTACCAACTAGGTGTTTCAGATTAGAGGCAAATCCATCCCCTTTACTGTCGTGGACATCTATTTTTTGACCGATTTATCGAGGCATGGTGCCCCTCTCTCATTATCAGGTTCCGCCCGTGGGGGCAAATCCGTGAGAGATTATATTCGCCAGTATTGCGGAGAGGGATCTCAGCCGAGTAGGGATGGCAAGATCAACAATCGAGATGTCACTGACCGGTCCTTGAGGACCATACTGTTCACTTTTTCTAGACTGGTTGGTAGTGCGGCTCTTCACGTGGCTAACAGGTCCTATATGTAGTACACCTTGGAATGCCTCAAATCAAAGGTGTTCAACTGGTGTGACGTAGTACTCCCTGTGATGAAAGAACAACTGACCAAGGTAAAAAGCGGAAGATCCAAGAATTTTAGCTATGGTTCTATTTTTACTGCTTTTGCCTTGGAAAAGATCCCACTGATGCAGCCATAGTACATTTCACTTAGTTTACCTCCACCGACTGAGCCACGGATGCAGAGATGGGTCGACCTCATGGCCCAACATGCTGGTCAGTCCCAGGTTTCCTTCTCTGATACCTTCTTTGAGTGGTTCAACCGTCAGGAGATGGTTTTTGCCGAGTGTCCATATGCTGGTATGGATTTCCGGGGTGACCTGGATTTGGTGCTGCTGGCTGGTGAGCACTGGGGTGCTATCGGTAAATTCTTTGATCATATCTCTGTTTATCGTTTTTTTTTTTATAATGTTCTTGTGCTTTGTTCTATCAAGACTAATCAAAACTCATGTGCTCATGCAACTATTGGACCAGTTCGGCCAGCAGTACGTTTGAGAGCACCAGTTGATGTTCCAACAGGAGAGGCTATGGGGAGGGCTATCCTTTGCGACCTTGATGTGCCCGAGACTCTTTCAGCATTGCAGGATCAGGTCGAGGGTCTTACTCTTGGTATTCCGGATGTGAGGACCGATGAGCTGCCTTTGAGGTTTCAGCGACATACTACTAGCGTGCCGAGTCAATGGACTAGGCTTTTACGCATGATTGCACAGGCGGTGACTTATTATCACCAGCATCATTAGACTAGGGTGCTCCCTGGCATTTTGAGTTTTGGGTCATTTGACCGATTTTTTCTTGGTTACAGAACATTATGTATAAACCATAAACAGTTGTATATATATTTTTTGATTTTCGGAGCTTTATTTTGGTTAAGTTACATGATCTTGATGCAAATATTGATGTAATTCTTCTTTTATAAATGTTGAAAATGTTTATCTAACACATAACTTGCCAATGAGTCTATTAATGTGTTTAAGTTTTTGGAAATATGTTGATATTGAATAGAATCAAACTGCCTTTCCAAAATATTGACCCTTAGGAACATGCGATAAATAGCTGGATTCCGTATAGAGTAGATACCGATGAGCTGTAGAATGACGAGTTGTGAGTCTAGCATGACAACAATTCGGCGTATGCCACATGTGATGGCATCAGAGAGGAGTTCTATCAACACGCTGTATTCAACAATATTGTTCGTTGACCTACCAATACATACCCCTCTGAAACTCACTAACTCACCGCTTGGATCAAAGATGGCCTAGGCCGCAGAAGATAGGTTCCGCGAACTACGAATCGCTCCGTCGGCATATCCAACAAATGACTCCAATAGGTTCATCATCTGTGACAAATGCAAAAGTGGATGACTTAACCAAAACAATTACCCTTAGTGAAAACAAAAACGTAACAAAATCATAGGGGTTACTATCTTGAGTCAAGCATAGTAATGCTTAAGGTACAACTTGTTGCGGGGTCGCGCCAATGGAATCCCATCATAATCCACTAACTCGTAGGCTCCTTTTGCTAGTACACGCTTAACAATATAGGGGCCCATCCATAAAGACTTGGACTTACCTGCTCCCAATTTATCGGACTCCTGGTTGTAAAGTAAGACCAGGTCACCTTCTGAGAAGACACGAGGTTTGAAATTCATGTCGAACTGTGCCTTGACTCATTTCTTATGGGCTTCATTAGCCAAAGAAGCATCACGATG
Source organism: Pinus tabuliformis (assembly GCA_031772625.1). Lineage (NCBI taxonomy): Eukaryota > Viridiplantae > Streptophyta > Pinopsida > Pinales > Pinaceae > Pinus > Pinus tabuliformis. Next base: position 1,704,927,507 of record CM062818.1, read on the forward strand.
GGTTTCATCCAATTGGATTAGTTCCAAGAAACGAGCCTCCTCTTCTGAATTTCTAGGGAGAAGGTCGACTGCGAGTTTGCGGGACGAGATTTCACACTGAACTGGTAAGATCGCTTCCAGGCCATACACCAGTTGAAAGGGCGTAAACCAGGTTGCATTCCTCACTGATGTATGGTATGCCCACAAGGCCAAGTACAGGGTTAGGTGCCAACTCCTTTTATGGACTCCAATCATCCTTTGCAGCATCTGCTTTAGGACCTTGTTGATTGCCTCAACTTGTTCGTTAGCTTGCAGATAATATGGAGTAGAGCTGTCAGGGGACAGCCCTAATTTGGTAGCCAACTCTACCATCATGTGATTGTGAAAATGCAATCCGTGATCTATAAATATGGCCTATGGAACACCGAATCTACAGACTACATGATTGAAAAAGAAGAGGGTAGGTGTTTCGCCGTTGTTGTTTAATGTAGGCATCACCTCGGCCCATTTGGTAAAATAGTTTATTGCAACTATGATATACCCATGCCCCCCAGCCGAGGTGGGGTTACATGTCATGAAATCTATGCCCCATTTGGTGAATGGCCCAACAACAACTATTGGTTGGAGGTGCGGGTGGTATTCTGGTTTTGCGATCAAAGATTTGACAGGCATGGCAACTTCTGACTGTTGTTATGAAATCTTTGAAGATTGGTGGCCAGAAATATCCTACTCGTAAAATATTTTGTGCCATAGCGTAACCAGATTGATGCCCCCCACATGCACTTGAATGGAAATCATTCAAGACTTTTTTGGCCTCCTCATGGGTGAGGCACCTCCACAGAACTATAACGACACCACGACGGTAAAGCGTATCACCGACGATCATGTAGCCCTTTGCTTGGTATCGAATGCGTCGTTGTTCCGAGCGGGAGGTATTAGACCTATATGTTTGGGTTTGGAGATAGAGTATTATGTCTCCATACCACGGATTGCTTGAAGATATCAGAAACAAATATTTGTCCATGATCGCTTCTTTTGATGTTGCATCGTTGGACGACGATGGGAGATCGCATAGTAACTCCGCGAAAACTAGGGCTTTCTTTGATTTGGATTTTTTGAATTCTAGATCAAACTCTTGCAAAATTTCTATCCATTTTGAATATTTCCCCCCAGTAACTGTCACGACAATATATAAGTCATGGGGTTGCAATCTGACAAAATGGTAGTTTTTCAAAAGAGGAAATAGTGTCGAAATCTTTGTATCGCTTGAATAGCTGCGAGAGCTAGTTTTTCAATGTAGTAGTACTTGATTTCCGTATCATTTAATTTTCTACTCAAATAATATATAGGATGTTTAATTCCAATGTCTTCTTGAACTAAAACCATTGCGATGGTCGTACCCACTGTAGCCAGATACAGGTTAAAGTCTTTTTGATAATCAGGAGCATACATTAATGATGCTTTTATTAGGGATTCCTTTAAAGCATCAAAGGAAGCTTGCACAGCCTGATCCCAGATGAAGGGTACTTCTTTTTTCAATAGATGAGTATAACCTTTAGCAAGTTCAGCGTAATTTGGAATGAACCTCCTCAGAAAGTTTGCTTTCCCTTGGAGTTTCTGAATCTGAAGCAAATTTGAAGGTGGAGGCAAATCAATGATTGCCTGAACCTTACATGGGTCGAGACGAATCCCGTCCTTTGAGACCACAAAGCCAAGTAAACGACCAGAACTGACACAAAATACACATTTGTGTGGATTGAGTCGTATCTTGTAGTGTCGGCAACGTAGAAATATCGCTCTCAAATGCTGTGGATGATCGGTCCGCTTTCGCGAATGAGCCGGAAGGTTGTCGAGATATGGTTGAACGATGTCCTTTATGTCATGGAAGGCATAATTCATTGCCCTCTAAAATGTTTCCCTTGCATTCTTTAAACCAAAGGGTAGCTTGCAATATGCGAATGTGCCCCACGGACAAATAAATGCAGTCTTTGACTGGTCCTGTGGGCGGATGTTAATTTGATTATACCCGGAAAATCCATCCATAAATGAAAATATTTCACATCCGGCGCATTCATCAATTATCTGGTCAATGAAGGGTGTAGGGTAGTTGTCTTTCGGACAAGCTTGATTTACATCCCTATAATTGACGCACACTCTAATCGTTCCTTGTTTTTTCATTACAGGAACAATATTCGATACCCAATTGGTTAGAGGAACCGGGTAAATAAAACCAACATGGAGAAGTTTTTCAACTTCTGCCTTGATGGTAGCAGCTTTCTTGGGGTGCACCTGCCGTAGCCATTGTCGTACCAGTTTGAAATTTGGATACATCTTAATTTCATGTTCAACTATGCTCGAGTCAATGCCTGGCATTTCATCATACGACCAAGGAAAGACATCTCTAAACTCGCGAAAAAGAGCGTAATATATTTCCAGTTCTGAAGAAGAACAAGATTTTCCGACATGAATATTCTCTACAACATCTGTTTTGGTCGAGATATTTATGGCAATAGTCTCTTCAATATTGGACAAGTTTTGTTCAGAATCCACTGTGTTTATAGTATTTGATAGAAAATCAGAAACTGAGGGATGATGAAGGTCACTAGGAGTATCTTCTTTATAATTCGGAAGATGGGAACGATGGTGGTAATATTTCCATGGTGCCTCGTCAATCACCATTGACTAAACAATTCCTTCGTCTGTAGAATTTACTTGCGACCTATCTATCCAAACGCTTGATGAGCGTTGATTTAGATTTGCCTCCCATGCCGAAAACATTGATTTCTACAATATTTCTATTGGGCTTGGAGGCAATACCTGTAGATGATCCATGTTAATATCATTTTCCAACATCTTTTGAATAGAAGATATCATATTGCAGGTTCCCACCATTGCCACTTCCGCCAGATTGATTGAAGGTGATAGGGAAAAAGTCCCCATTAGTATAGGGTCTTTTATTAGGCCTACTCTGATACTTTGAAGTGAATGAGGGCTTCCATGGATCATCGGGATGCTTCCCGTAACTTGTGAACTGTTGGGGAGAAATGTTTGTTGGTTAATGACTGTAATACTTCCTTGGAAGGGAAATGCAATCTTCCTGAAGTAGGTCGACACAAGGGCAACCATAGCATATATCCAGGGACTTCCCAGTAGGATGTTGTAATCGAGGTTTCTGTCGATCACTTCAACATAAATTTCTACTGTTTTGCCCCCCAGTTCGACTTGCAAGTTACTTAAAATCCCATATGGGGTGTATGTTCATCCATCAAATGCTTTTAATGCCGTCGAAGATCGCGACAAGGGTATAGATCCTAAAAATTTCTAGCAACTCATCGACATAATACATGTAGATGCCCCCTCATCAATAATTGTTCGATGAACAGTTTTGTTGAGGGATTTCACTTCAATAAGGAAATCTAATTGAGCTAGTAACTGAGGGTCATATCCTTTATGATTAAAGGCCACAAGATTGGAATCTGTTGGGCCAATCCCACCTATCACTGATAATAAAGCCTGCTTTTGAGGGGGGAAATTTTGCAGTACCTCAAGTGTCGACATAGTGGATGGTGATTGGGCCAGATCCTCTACTATATTATAATGTTGTGCTACTCTAGCACGAGGATTAAATGTCGATTTGTGTACTACTCCCATTGGTGGCTTTATCGTTAGTTCAGGAGTGATGGCTGGCACAACTTCAATCGAAGTTGTTGTCGAACTACTAGGTTGATCATTAGCCTTATTTTCCGACAACTGTGGATTCTCGTAATCTTTATTCCCTGTCGATATCAAAGCATCGTTTTTCTACTTCGAAACCAACAACATTAGCACTTGGGATGGGGAAGCATTGTCACTAGCAACCAAATTTGTTCCTGGATTTGGAAATGAATCAGTCAATACCGCCGAGGTTTTTGAATTCTTAAGGAATTTTCTAGGCTCGGCTTTACGTGGACAATCTTTTGTCCAATGATCCTTATCACATATGAAGCATGGATGACTTGGTTTCCTGTCTCTAGAAGGGTTTGCAGAAGATTTTTTAGGAGACAACTCCCCTTGTTTTTTCTTCTTCCCTTTCTTTTTCTTCTTGCCCCCTGGTTGCTTTGGTTCTTTGCCTTTGTTAGTCGACACGACGTTTACCTCTGAGGCAAGAAGTTCTTCATTTTCATTTTGACTTGAAACCATATGAGCCTTCTTTGATGTAGATTTTATGGTTTTTGTGCTAGTCAAACCTATCATTCCATCGCCGACATGAGAGTATTTGCTTGATTTAGGAGGGGGAGGAATGGAGAATTCCGGTCTAGGAGCATCAGGGATTTTATCGTAGAGCATGCCAGACTGAGTATATATCAAGTCTAGATATTGTGCACGAGCAATGACTTGCTCTTCAGTGACGACTCCTCCCTTTGCCACATCTTCCATAATAGAAGGTAATAATGACTTAATAAACCATTCAGCTAGCAGCTGATCAGGAAAATATGTTTTCACCATTCTATGATGACGTCACCACTCATGAATATGATCAAATATGTGAGTGGCCGTTGTCTGTTTGAAATTGGTAAGAAGCTTTGTTCCTATTCCGTACCTTATGGGTAACTGAAAATGGGTTAAAAAGGTTGTGGCTAGGGTGCTGAAGTTATCGAATGAAGCTCTAGGAAATTCGATATACCATTTTTCTGACAGACCAGTTAACGTTCGCTGCAAAAGGTGAAGCCTGATCGAATCATTGTTTAGAGTGTTAGATGAACACCACAGATGAAAGGTCATCACATGATTTGAAGGGTATTCACCCGGATTTCCATTAAATTTAGGAATATCTGACGGAAGTTTATGAAGGATTGCTGGCCACCAAGGGGCGTAAGCAATTGGATCGTTTGTTAGCCGATTTAAATCTGGTAACTCTAAAGTTTCCAAGAAGGGAAACTGTTGATTCAGGTTCGGAAAGCATACCCAGGATAAGATGGATTGCTTGAGAAGTGGGTCTTTTCATACCAGCATAGTGCATTTAATGCTGATAACTTTGGTAAGGTTGATGGGCATAACCTTTATGAAATGGTTGATTTTGACCGTTTTGAATATACGGCTGCCCATTACTTACACATATTTGGTGCTCAGATCCTTGGTAAACTTGTTGGAATTGTGTTTATTGATATTGCACCAGCCATGGTTGTGAAACCATTTGCTGTTGTCCAATACTGGCTGTTTGACCAAGATGAGGGGTGATGGTTCCCGTTTGAGCCTGGGTCACTCCAGTTAAGGAGCCACTAATCGATGATTGTGGTGGCATCGTAGAGACAAGAGGTTGTTGAATTGTGACCTGAGAGACTTGAGGTTGGCATACAACAGGCAATTCTTGTACTTGCGACATCATCATAATAGCCAGTGTAGTGGGGATATTTGACATAGGCAGACTTTGTTGCATTGAGTATACAACTCTTTGTTGTTGAGGAAGTATCGACACCCAACCACTGGATGTAATTCCAACATAACCTAAATTCTGTTGTGAACTCTTGTATGTTTGTTCTCCCGGAGGAGACAATGAAAGGGTATGTTGCTCCCCTAATCCAGTGCTAAAAGGAATGATTTGCCTTTGAGGACCAGGATGCCCAAATTGACACTGCAAAGGATCAATTTGCTAAGACTCAACATAATAGATTCCAGATATTATTCCAGACGAACAAAAGGGAATAGACCATACTGTCAAAACAACCCCTGGATGGATTCCATGCAGTGATTGAGAGCTAGTTGCTACAGATGGTATGCCAGCGAACATTGTTGGAGTGACAGCAGGAAGTTTTGCTGTTGTTTTGTCACATGACATAGTCCTAGATGTCGACAGTTGTTTAGACATATCTAGTCTATCCAAAAGATTTCCTACCGATTCTACAGGAACTTCTGATAACGGTATAGTAATTTCTGATGAAGAAGGATATAGGGTGATCCCAACTCCAAAATGCGATGGAGTGCTGGATGGGGGATCCTCCACAATCTCTTGTATAGAAATCAATCCAGGTGGAAGAGGTAGATTGTCAGGTCCATAAAATATTTCAGTGCTTAAGAAGGTATAGATTCTGCAGCGACAGTTGTTTGGGTAATAACACCTTCTGAATCAGTTGTAGGTGGAGCCGGTTCAGGAATAGAAGTGTTTACCTTCACACTAGGATCAGTTCTACTGTCCTCTAGTGGCTGCGGAACTTCTTCTATAGAGGCAGGGATACTAGAAATGTTTGGAGTAACCGAAGTCTCTGAAGGTGTCGAAACACTTGTTCCAACCAAACCAGGGGACTTTGATCCAGTTAAACGAGTTCACTTTGTCCGGAATAGTTTTGTTTCCGGAGACAAAGACGGTTGACTTGTAATCATGAACGATGGGTTTTCGATTGACTTTTCTCCACGATTGCAGATTACTCGATCAACTAAAAATAAAGGGGAAAATGATTCTGAATTAAATGAATTTTAGACGCTTTGACACAACTTGTTTTTTCAATTTTTAAGAGTTGAGAAAAAAACAAAAGATGACTCTAGTCGCCTTCGATTTTTAAAGAGACTGAAGTGACAAGTGCTTAGATGGACCTTTTCCTTTAAGGAGTCTAAAAAGGAACGAAAGAGACTACTCTAAAAATCTAGACAGAGGGATTACCAAACCAATCGTAAAACTGTAGAATACTTTTTATGGTACGGTAGTCAATCTTACCGAAAGTTGTGTTCAGTGCATTACGATCGATAGGGCGGCAGACACGGCTTCTTATGGATAAAGGATATAGCCTATTATGGTCTCCCAATATATACTCGACGGTACGTGGGAGAACAAGTCTATACTGGCACTTGTCATCTCAAAGAGGAGGAATCACCCAACCAACAGTGAAAGTGATAGTTACCAGGCTTTACGATGTCAGAATACGTCTCTAGCCTAGACTTCTAGATGTTGTGCATTAGGTTCCAAAGCGTTTTTATGTTCATTGAATTTATTTTATAGTTGATCTTTCTTAAGAAATTTTCCTTTCAGGTTCACCGCATGATGTAGATATACAATTCCTAAAATGCAATCTAAGATGATAAACAATCATTTAATCTTCTTTCTGCAATGAAAATCCTAGCTACTAAAGAAAGAGAGATTATATTCTTTCAACATAGAGCAGAGAGCACACACTAGATGCACTGTCCTAAATAAAACCAACAAGTAGTCTAAATGCAAATGCACATGCATGTATTTGTTTTCAACTTTCTTAATGTGTGAATGACAAGAATAAGGCTAAGCTATTTTCAAAGCAACAAAACTAACAAATTTCTCTTCAAAAACGAAAGGAAGATAATGACAAAACTTTGCTATTTTGAATTGAAAATTGCTTTCAATACTTGAAAAACTAATAATTCAAATCAAATACAAGAGTAACTATATAATTGACCATCAAGAACAATACGATTCTTTTCTTTGACTGAAAATGACACTTGCGACACTTCCAAATCAAAAGAGTACAGTTTGATTACGCTACTTTTTGTAAAAGAGAACTGTAAATGGTGCACAATACATAAAAACATTCACAATTCTTTGTAATATGGAGGTGAAATCATGCAAAGGAAGGGAGTTTCCACAGTGGTATACTGATCACAGTGATCCGAATGGAAAATGGCATCAACCCATGGTACTCATCCACCCATATTATTCATCGACCCATGGAATTTACCCATGGTATTGTAAATGGCATCTGCGTGTGGTATTGTAAAATCCACCCCTGGTACTCATCCACCCATATTATTCATCGACCCATGGAATTTACCCATGGTATTGTAAATGGAGTCCGCCCGTGGTATTATAAAATCCACCCATGGTATTATAACTGAAAAATACTATAAGTAACAAATCACATTTTGTAAAATGACAGACAACCTTTAGAGTTCAGAGGCATGTAGCCGCCACATCTCTTCTTAGAGATAAGCTACCATTTCCCTAGCTAGTTTATTTCCATCACTATTTTAAATAAAAGTTTCTTTGTGGTTTTGTGTATTGGGCATTCTCCTATTTTTTCTTCTGGAAATTCAAGTTTTCATATCTTGGGGGTTTCTATCTCAAGATCCATTTCAATCTTTTAGATCTTGGGGGCCTCCCCCCAAGATCTAGATCAGTGGTATCAGAGCAGGTTACGATTCCATGAGAATGAGGGTTTCATGCATATTTAAGTCTTAATTTTTTGCAGAATTTTTTTTGGGCGGCGACATTGCATATCAGATCTGAAACTTTTGGTACAAAATTTACAAAAAAAAAATACCAGATCTGGATTCTCCTCGAAAAATTTCCCAATTTAAAAAAAAAATGGGTCGAATTGGAGTTCGGATGTGGGAGATATCGCTGATTTAAAATCAGTTATTTTATCAGAATTTTTGTGACGGCGGAACTATTGCAGCGCGAATTTGAGATCTCAGAGTGTCCAGATAAGGATTTCCATCACATGGGAAGATGAAAAATGGTCCTTCTACTTCCAAAAACAGGTTATAATAAATATTCTGAGTTATATTGACCGAGTTATATCCATTTTAACTTTGGAGCAACATTCAAAGTGGGTTTCCATTGGAGACGTGCCCTCCCACCCCACTTTAGTAGGCACCTGCTTCACATTCATTAGTTTCAACATAGTAGCATTTGACTTGGGTTATTTGGAGATGTGCCCTCCCACCCCAGGCTATGTAGGCACCTGCTACTTCATCAACAACCAACATCATGGTTATGGGTCAACTGCATAAAATCCTTGTCATCGAAGTCCATTTTCTAGGCCGCACACTGTCAGAATCACAGTTGGTCACAAGCATTACAGGGTATCTCTATCCTTGGATCCTCATTTATGAGGGTTTTGGGTTAACCACATAAAACCCTTATCCTCAGTGGCTCTTCATATTCCACAAAGGCTTCGTAGGAGGGAACTTTATGCAATGGGGACCATTGCTTCTTAAGGAGGGAGGAATGATCTGAATGGCAAATGGCATCAACCCATGGTACTCATCCACCCATATTATTCATTGACCCATGAATTTACCCATGGTATTGTAAATGGCATCCGCCCGTGGTATTGTAAAATCCACCCATGGTACTCATCCACCCATATTATTCATCGACCCATGGAATTTACCCATGGTATTGTAAATGGAGTCCGCCCGTGGTATTATAAAATCCACCCATGGTATTCATTCACCCATGGAATTGACCCGTGGTATTGTAACTGAAAAATACTATAAGTAACAAGTCACATTTTGTAAAAGGACAAATTGTTCGCCACAATGTTGCCTTTAGAGTTCAGAGGCATGTAGCCACCACATCTCTTCTCAGAGATAAGCTACCATCGCCCTAGCTGGTTTATTTCCATTACTGTTTATAAGCATATTTCAGTATTTTACATTAATGAAGTGAAGTATTATTTCCGCTACATATCTATGTTTATGGTTATCTCTGTGTTTTATTGCGTTCCTGTTTAAATCCGAATCCACATCATATTGGAGTACATGGATGGAGGCTCACTGGAGCAGAGGAGATCCAACATGATGTCAGAGAGATTCTTGGCGCAGGTCGCGAGGCAGGTCTTGGAGGGCTTGAAATATCTGCACCGTCACAAGATTGTGCACAGAGACATAAAGCCCTCAAATCTGCTCATAAACAAGAAGCAAGAAGTGAAAATTGCAGACTTTGGGGTTAGCAGAATTCCTTCTCAGACACTGGATCCCTGCAATACTTATGTCGGTACCTGTGCTTACATGAGCCCCGAGAGATTCGACCCCGATACCTACAGTGGATTTTATAATACCACGGGCGGACTCCATTTACAATACCATGGGTAAATTCCATGGGTCAATGAATAATATGGGTGGATGAGTACCATGGGTGGATTTTACAATACCACAGGCGGATGCCATTTACAATACCATGGGTAAATTCCATGGGTCGATGAATAATATCGGTGGATGAGTACCATGGGTTGATGCCATTTTCCATTTGGATCACACAACAGAAAAACTCCTGAATAAAGTTGAAGAGAGTGAACACAGAAACCAAAATCTAGAAGCAGATGAGGTCTAATCTGATTAACGCACCTACAACACAGGGAAAGTGCGATGTCGTGCACCTACTACACATGGAAAGTGCAGTGGTCTAGGGACGAGACTTCAACTTGGTTCTTGGTCACAGTTTGTAGCTTAGTTCAGGGATTTAGGCCGAGCTAATGATAGTTAGTAAATAGAAATCACAGGGGTTGATCTAATGAAGTTACTAGAGCTACCACTAGGGCAATTAGGATGTTTGCAAATCGATTGTTCAGTTTATAAACAAAACCCGGAGATAGACTGAAGCAGCATTGATCTACTTTGCACTCGCATAGCAAATGCAGTTCAAAGGCTAGCTGGCTTAACTTTAGGTTCCATCTGTAAGTTTATAAAGCAAACAAATATAGACAAGAAAACAATCTATTCGCTTCCCAGTGGAGTCGCCATTTTGTTATCGGGAAATCTAGTGTCTATGTAGAGCTGCTAGTCCCACTAAGATGGGTAGCTATCTTAGAAACAAACATATTAAAGTTACTTTCATTTTCCTTTACGAGAAGTAGATAAGAGAGGATCAAAGACTACCAACCTTGATCTTGCGCTTGGTTCTTTGCTTGTTCCTTCTCCTCATTGATAGGTCTTTGCCACTTCTCCCTTGACCACTCCGCTTCAAAGAGTACCTGTAAAGCCTAAACAACATAATACCTTCAAAGTGTAGAGATATACAATCATAAACAACATAGGACCAGATATATATTGACCACACAAATGCACATACTATCAAACATACAAGAATGTGGAGGAAAACTTCAATAGATTTATTAATATGAAGATTAGAACAGAGGACTACAACCCATTGTTCTGACCCAGTGTCATCCTCCCAACATGAAAGCCCTTCTTCACCTCATGAAAAGCTTAGATCACCCAACACTATGATATTCCACGAGGAAACCAATAACACTTCCTTACAAGATACAAAAGTCCAACCTCTGGATCTCTGGGATGAGGGATCCATATATAGATGATTGCAGGGAGGTGAGTCAGCTTCTGGGATTTTGATTAGTGTCTTCTGTCTGATAGTTCTTTATTCCACTTGGAGATTGATGATCTCTTACTCATCCCTGGGTGAATTCAGAGAGGCAAGTGTCATAGGAGAAGTTTCTAGAAGATTCTATGATCATCGACCTCGCAAACTGTCTCTGCCATTTGTCCATTCTTGCCCATCGCACCCTACAGAAGGGTTTTCCAGTATGCATCGCACCTTTTACACTGGGCAGGTGAGATGCATCGCACCCTTAGCACTGAGCAACCTGTATGGTCCAGTTTTGACTAGTTCTGAGTAGTTTCTTGTGGAGAACTTCTGGGAGATGATGTAATTAGCTTACCTTGTTCCTTTAGGGCATGAAACAACACTTTTAGGGACTTAGAAGCCCTTGGTTTATGGAAATATATGAATGGGGTTGCAGTGCCCAAAAATGTCTATAACACATGGGAAGTTTGACTTCCTATGGAAAGGACCTTTTATTATACAGGCTTCACAAGGAAACAATACTTACCTTCTAAAAAGCTTGGATAGTACAGAAGCAGAAGATGGACCAGTGAATGGTCGAATACTGAAACACTATTTTGATCTAGTTTGTTGATATATCAGCACTCTAACTTGTACATAGCGAAATTCAGTTTCTGCAACTTTTTACAGCAATAAGAATAGAAAGGAATGGGCAGAAAGTTTTTAGAAACAATGAAAGAATTTTACTATTTTTGTTTTCATCTCAAGAGAAATGTATATATTTTACATAATCCTTTTGAACAGTTTTTTTTTTACTTACAGCAAAGGAATATTTCAGAAGTACAACAAGAGTTGTTTACAAGGCCATCTGACCTGTTGTTCTTAACTTTCCACCAGGGAAAGCCATCCCCAAGTGCAGCCAGTGTTATGCTCCTATACTAATAGGTGTCATATTTAATGATTGACTGAATTATCTCTGCAATATGTTCATACCTTTTCTAGCTGCAAAGGTTTTCCATATTTTTAAAGAGTCAAAAAATTAAAAAATGAAAAGAGGGTATACCCTAAGAGAAAAAATCAAAGGGTGAAAAGATAAATGGTCAAAAGAAAAAATGAAAGAAATGAACCCCAAACAAAGGACCAGGAAAGTGTGCAAGTCCAAATGCCACTACTACTTCACTTTTTGTAAATAAAGTATCATGTGCAATTTGTTGAACTTTATGCTATAGTTGATGAATGGCCAAACAACTTAATATTGGCCAGTACATGTTTGAATTTCCTGTTTTTGAGATAGAGAATAAAAATCTGTCCAAACTATTTAAACTTCGCAGATAAGTAGGTAGGTAGAGAAGCAAAGGAGCTCAACTATTTAACCTGAACCCTTGGAAGAAATAAGTGCAGATCTAGATAGGCTTATCATGTAAAGAAAAGAAAAGTATTTGAGGGTTTGTCAGTCCAAGTGCACCCAAAGAAAAAGAAGAAAATTTTTTAGGCATAATAGGCTGGATAGGCAGTTTTGATGTTGTAGAAAGAAACTTATGATTGATTTTATCTCTCAAAATATTCATCTTACTATTATCACAAGTACAGCTCAAGTGAGGCATGACTAACTTCCCTTCACACTTCTCCCCAATCACTTACTAATCCCCCCCCAAGGATATTAAGATTTTCTTAATATCACTAAATCACTCCATCTCATTTCATAAAAAACCTAGGTAAAACCACATTCTTACTTTAGGCAAAGAGCCACATTTCTTGTGTAAATCCCTGTTTTCCCTTTTTTCCTAAGTTTTCCAACATTATACTTGGCGCCCATTTACTTTCAAAAAGGTTTCATGTTAACAAACTAACATTTATTATATAAATCCCTTGTATAAGTTACCCATTCCCGTATTATTAATATATTAAAATCCCTATATTCTAATATTCCCGCCCTTGGTTAATATATAACCATATATCCACTTATTGGGATTTAAAGTTTTATTTGAAACCTTTAAATAACCTAACCCGCCATGTCTGCAAGAATTAATCAACATCTGGTTAATTAATAACTTGGCCACGAACCAATCAAATCCACCCCCGATATTATTAAAAACCATTATTTAAGTATATCGGTCCCACTGCTTATAGTCCCACCATCTCCGACCTCCGTCAGCCATCAGATCTGGGCCTGCTCATCCAACAGCCCACGATCATATCGCGACCCCCTCCGCCGCTAAAGTTTACTGCCCGGGGATTCGACGGTATTGCTCCCTTACTGTGGAGATGCATTGCGCTCCCGCCGTGATTGCTGCCTCCCCGCCTGAAACTGCTTGACCCCATAAGTTGTGCGGGAGGAAACCACTTACCACTCTTGCGCTAAATAATAGGACGTCCCATCCCGATGATGTCATACCACTAATTAATGCCAAAATCACTCGCCAAAGCCAAATTTTGTTAAATTGTCGGGAAAAATGTCATTTTCATTCATTTTCTCTCTGACCTGTTTACATTAAAAACACGTCCGGTTGATTGCTCGAGCGTCCAGTCCACCACCCGGCCAACAAATTTCAACGTCTTGCTCTGCAGCTTGTCGGCCAACCTGTGAATTGCATTGTTTTGCCTTCTGAACACAGGTATTTACCCAACTTGCCTCCCGAACCTGTAATTTCATTTTTCCTCGGTCAATTTTACCCAACAAAGCCAAATTCCAGTAAAGTTAGTTCGTAGCTCTTAGAGAAAGACACCCAGAACTACCGTTTTGCCCATTTTCCTACAGAAGCCTGACCTCTAGTTTGAAAACACAAGAACCAAACATGGAAGCTCTCGTAGCCCTAAACGTGGTGCCCCTCAATTCGCCTCATAAAGACCTGGATTGGTTACCCTTGGCTGACAGAGATTTTCAAATAAAAGAGTTATCTGGTGATATGAACCATCTCCAGGCATTTTTCCGAATTAGGAATAGTCATTTGAGCAACTCTGATGTCTATGGAATATGGGAATCTAATCTTCCCAGGTATTACCTTCCCTCAGTCAATGTGTTCCCAGATATTACTCACCAATGCTGTGCCAACTACGACCCTGTCAGTAAAGCAGTTATGACCCCATCCCAAACTGTACTCTTTTACATAACTGTTGAATCTATCAACGAGATGTTACAGTTCCATCCCATTCAGCCCCTTGCTCCTCTTTCCATGGGATTTTTGCTTGAGCAAGGCTCTCAATTACCCAATTCCGAAATAACCCGGATTGCTCAATTATTCATGAAACCAGATTACTAGCCCCAAGGCCCACCTCCCTATGTGCATTCCTGGTTCACTGAAACAGGCAGGCTTATTCTTGACATGATATCCTTTATCTTGGGATTCAAAACTAGTGAATATGTTGATGAGACAATCTTACTTATGTTGTTAATGTATACTCCAGGTCAGCCCCCTGCTGTCAAATATGATTATGCCTCTTTCATTGCCAATAAAATCAATGAGCAATTCATAAATCTGGACAGAGGAGTCTTCAAGTACACCTCATTCATATACCACCTTTTGCTATATTATCACCCAGACAGCTTTTAATTTCTCATCAGGAAATTGGATTCCAAAGGAGAGCAGAGGTCTGTGATCTTTTGGACCTCGGTCTTCCACAATGTTTGTGAATCCCCTTATACCTACTGTGAATTCATTGAATTGTTTGTACATCCAACCTCCACTCCATTGATAGGAGCTCCTCCTCCTAGGCTCTCTGGTGATATAAAGAAGATTCTATAGCTTTCCAGACAATACAAGATAGGTGTTGGTACCTCTACCAAAATCATACAGAAATCAGAATATATGGCTGTGAACTGTGCCCTTTCAAGCTGCCCAAATATGTGCCCATGAGATTATTTGCACTGGAGTATTTCAGGCAGCTTATCAATGTAGATTTAACCCACTTTTTCAATGCAAAGAAAAAGGCTCAGCTGAGAATAAAAAACCAGTTAGGCCCTTTTATCATCCATAAGAGGGAGGCATGGGAATATGCTAATAAGATATTAGGGGAAGAACTTAAATTGAAGAAAAGTTTCTAGTGGGTGCCATATGACCCAAATAGCTTTATAAGTGACAGAAAAGTAAGAAACAAGCTATCAACTTATATACATCATAGGATCCCTGAAATTGAATAGTTTGTTAATCAAGATGAGTGGGTAGAGGGTACATTAATAAAAGAAATTAATGAACAAGAAAATATGGAAAAAGCTATGAAATATCTTGAAAAGACCCTTGACCTGGACTCTTTTGGACAGGTATCTTTCAAGCTGCCTCAGCAAACCGGAGTGGGTACATCCTCTGCTGGAACTTCACAGTAGCCTGTACAAGAAACCAGCGCACCAGTTATAGGGTCTTCTAAGGGCAAGGAAGTGGCAAACACAGAGCAGCAAGCAATGACTGATCAGCAGGGGCAAATTCCTCTGGTCCAAACCAAAGCAGCAGAGATTCCTACATTACAGACTCCTCTAAATGAGGAAAGAGGCAAGAAAAGAGATAGGGAAGAAGCCACACCTATGAGTGGGCCTGCAAAACAACCAAGGGAAAAAAGGAAAAGACTCAATCCTGTGTCAGAAGAGGAAATCTTTGAAGAAAAAACTGAAAGTTTAAAAGGGGAAAAGATAGCCAGCCAACAAACATCCCCGGTGGTGGAAACATCAACTAGCTCATTGTTATGAAACCAGCTCAAGAAAAAGATAGAAAAGATAGATCAATGCCTTAGAATTCAGCCTCTTTGAGGGGGAAACCTCCTTCACATTACATAAATGAACAATTCTTGGATGATTCAAATGACAAAACCTCCTTTCTATATATAGGAATATAAGGAGTCACAATATAACCCAGCCGGCCTAAAAATAATAATATAAAGCCACAAAAATAACAATAGAGGGATTCTATGGGGCATAGTAATAACAATATGGGGATAATAGGGCACAAAAATATTACTAAGGGGTACAACTATAATAGTAATGGGGTAATCACTAGTATTATAAGGACCCACCATGCCCCTCTCCTTCAAAAAAGTGTTGTCCTCAATGCTTGAGAAGTTCTGGATGCTTCTGTATAAAATTCTCATCCTCCCATGTGGAATATTCAGCGGATAAGTTCTTCCACTTGATAAGATACTCCAAAATTGATCGATTTCGTAGCTGTCAAGTTCTTGTTTCTGTGACTGCTTCCAGTTCCAATATAATTTTTCCTTCCTCGTCAAGTTCTGGCAATATTGTTTGAACTGGGAGCTTGTCGCCTATAACCTTCTTTAAACATGAAACATGGAAAACTGGGTGCAATCGAGAAGCTGCAGGAAGCTCCAATTTGTATGCCATAGTACCAATCTTTTGCAACACCTTGTATGGACCATAATACTTTGGTGATAATTTATTATCCTTCTTAGCTTGCTTGAGGGACATTTGCTTGTATGGTTGTAGCCGTAGGAATACCCAATCACCTATATAAAAACTTATTTCGCTACGATATTGATTTTCTTGTTGTTTCATTCTATTCTGTGCCAACACGAGGTTATCCTTTAAGAGGTGGAGGACTTGTTGTTGATGTTCGATGTGATGTTCCACTGCTTGAACCTTAGAATTTTCTCTTAAATATGATGTGATGGATGGTGGCTGATACCCATAAAGTGCCATAAATGGGGTCAGTTTTGTTGCTGTATGGAAGGAAGTGTTATACCACCATTCAGCTAGAGGCAATCATTTCATCCATTGTGTCTGTTTATCAGATACAAAGCGACAAAGATATCCTTCCAAACATTTCTTTACTATCTCAGTTTTCCCATCAGATTGAGGATGATAAGATGAGCTATGAGCTAACTGAGTACCAAGACAAGAAAA
This sequence comes from Pinus tabuliformis, assembly GCA_031772625.1. NCBI lineage: Eukaryota > Viridiplantae > Streptophyta > Pinopsida > Pinales > Pinaceae > Pinus > Pinus tabuliformis. Next base: position 1,704,944,357 of record CM062818.1, read on the forward strand.
TAATTCTGTCCAAAAATTTCCAGTGAAAATGGGATCTCTGTCACTTACAATAATCTTTGGGTTTCCATCTAGCTTTTGAATTGTTTCCATAAATGCAGTAGAAATTGTACTGGCTTTAAATGGATGCGATAATGCACACAAGTGTGCATACTTGGTAAGTCTGTCAACTACCACCATGATGACACTCTTTCCCTCAGACTTGGGTAGACTTGTGATAAAATCCATTGAAACCTCCTCCCAACATTGGCTTGGAATGGATAAAAGTTGTAATAGACCCGGTGTCTTAATTGTTTCAACTTTATTTTGTTGGCAAACCAAACATTCCGCCACAAACTTCTGAATATCTGATTTAAGGCCATCCCAAAAAAATTCCTTCTTAACCCTGTGGTAAGATTTTAAAAATCCTGAGTGCCCTCCTAAGGGATAATTGTGCAATTCCATAATAATCTTTTGTTGTAGCTTGGAATTCTTACAGAGGTATAAGCGATCTTTGTACCAAAACAAATTATTTTTCTAGCTAAATGTATCAGATATACTGGAATCTTGTTGTAACTTTCGAATAAGTGCCCATACTTCTTCGTCATTCTTCCATTCCTCACTTGCCTCGTTTATCCAATCTGGTTGGATAATAGAAATGGAGCACAACAATGCTTCCACATCCTCATCCTTTCTTGAGAGTGCATCTGCCACCACATTTTGCTTCCCTTTTTTGTAGATGATTTCAAAGTCATAACCCAACATCTTTGTGACCCACTTTTGTTGCTGTTCAGAGGATAATCTTTGTTCTAAAAAGTATTTAAGGCTATCATGATCCATTTTTACCTTGAAGTTTCTTCCTATTAGGTAGGGTCGCCATTTCTTAAGTGCATGGAGTATTGCCAACATTTCCTTCTCATAAATAGATTTTCTTAAAAACTTTCCCTTGATTGGACGAATTTCAAAAGCAGTGGGTCTTTCATCTTGCATTAAAACAACACCAATTCCATTTCCTGAAGCATCACATTCCACAATAAAGGTTTTTGTGAAGTCCGGTGTAGCTAAGACCGGTGCTTGGCACATTGCCTCTTTAAGATGTTTGAATGCCTTTGTTGCTTCTGGAGTCCATGAAAATGCATCTTTCTTCAATAATGTTGTTAGAGGTGCCGCTATTCTCCCATAATTCTTAACAAACTTAAGTATGGGGGATTTACGCAGTGCATTATATTAGATATCATTTTTGGGATTCAACTGCGTTAAGTAAGTCATTCAAACGTATGACCATTTCCATGAGAGGTAGTCGTAACTGACTAATTTCTCATTATTTTTTAATAGTTCACTTAGCACTCATTGCATCGGGTGATGCTCACAGGGGTGAAGAAGTGGGATTGAAACTAGTGAAATGTGGAGAACGAATCACATAGCATCAATCATCACTTCCGGGGCTTGCACTCGGTAACCAGGACTTCCCAGGAGGTCACCCATCCCAGAACTCCTCTGGCTCAAGTGCGCTTAACTGGATGCAATGAGTGCTAAGTGAACTATTCAAAAATCATGAGAAATTAGTCAGTTACGACTACCTCTCATGGAAATGGTCATACGTTTGAATGACTTACTTAACGCAGTTGAATCCCAAAAATGATATCTTAACAAACTTTCGATAATACCTTTTCAACCCGAGAAATTCTCGCAGATGCTTTATGGATGTGGGAATTTTCCATTCCTTAATGGTTTTAATTTTGCTAGGGTCTACCTTAACTCCTTCATGAGATACAATATGACCCAGATATTCCACCTCTTGCACTCCAAAGAAACGTTTGGATATTTTTGCATATAATTGTTTCTCCTCCAATAGTTGTAGCACCCTGTCAACATGTTCAGCATGATCCTTCCAAGACTTGCTGTAGATTAGTATATTATCAAAAAATACTAACACAAATTTTCTAAGGAATGGTTTGAAAATTGAATTCATCACACCTTGAAATTTTGAAGGTGCATTGGTAAGGCAAAAAGTCATGACCAAAAATTCATAATGACCCTCATGAGTTCTAAATGTTGTTTTTGGAATGTCTTCAATATTCATTCTGATTTGATGATATCCTGAACGAAGATCCAACTTGGTGAAGTAAATTGATCCATGCAATTCATCCAGTAATTCATCAATGACAGGAATGGGAAACTTATCTTTAATAGTGAGCTTTTTTAGCTCCATATAATTCGGACACATGCGCCATGATCCATCCTTCTTGTGCACCAATACTACTGGAGTAGAGAAAGAACTTTGACTCGGTTGAATTATACCAGCCTCTAGCATTTCTGCAACCATACGTTCAATTTCACTCTTTTGGGCATAGGGATATCTGTACGGCCTCATGTTTGGAGGAACACTTCCTGGAATCAGATGAATAGCATGATCATGATCATGAATAGGTGGGAGACCTTTGGGAGTCTCAAATACCTTGGAATGATTGTCCAAGACTTTTTGGAGATCTGGAGAAATAGATGATTCCAATGTGGAAACATCTAGCGAACATAATTGTGCAATTACACCTCTTTGTTCCCTTTTTAGAAGCTTTGTCATACCGTTAGAGCTGATTATCTTTCCCGGTTTCCCTGCAATATCCCTTAATTCAACTTCCTTTCCTTCCACAAAAAATTTCATGAAAAGTTCTTGAAAATTAAAAGATATTGTACCCAAGGATTGTAGCCATTGGACTCCTAGTACAACATCAGCACCTCCCATTGGAATGGAAAGCATTGGGCTAGTCAATACATATTCTCCCATGGATAGCTTGATATTATGGCACTTTCTTGAGCAATTTGTTGTTCCTCCATTTGCAACCATCACTTGACACTCTGGTGCTAGATATAAGAAGCAATTCAATTTTTTTTCTACCTTACAATGAATAAAATTGTGGGTACTTCCTAAATCAATCAACACTATTAACTTTTTCTTCTTGATTTGTCCTTTTATCTTGATGGTTTGAGGAGTGGTAATTCCCGCCAATGCATTACAAGATATGGTTGGATTCATTTCTTTTTTTCCTAGGCTTTGTTCCTGTAGTATATCCTCTTCTTTTGAACTTTCTTACTCCTTTTCCTCTTCATCTTCACAATCTATGTAGAATAATTTATTCTCGGCACGCTTATGACCTTTAGTGTATTTTCTATCAAAATTATAACAAAGCCCTTTTTCTCTTTTTTCTTCCAATTTTTGTGGTGTCAACCTTATAGGTTGTGGAAGACTAGGGGCAAAACCACTTGCATCTTTATAGTTGTGAGTGGTGTGCTTCCTGATTGCCATAATTTTTCTTTCCATTTTTATTGCTAACCTGAATGCCTTCTCTAATGAATCAGGTTCCCAAAGACGAACATCATGTTGGATATTATCCTTTGAAGTCCCTATGAACACATCAATCCTATTCTCCTCTGGAATATTTTTTACCCTTATGTTCAATTTTTGGAACTCCTCAATGTGCTCCATTATTGAACCCTTTTGTTTGAGACTTATCAGTTGGCTAAAAAAAGTGTTGCTTTTTGTATCCACATAATGTGCTGTCAATTCTTCTGTAAAAATTACCCAAGTAATAATTTTTTTACGAGAGCAAAGCCATTGATACCATACAAAATTATTTGGTTTCAAATATAAAGTTGCAATACGTACCTTTTGTGTGTTTTGCACATTATTGAGATAAAAAGCTTGCTCCATCTGTAATATCCATGTTGTTGGATCCTTGCCATCAAACTTCCTCATATCGATTTTTGGAATATGGTGGGTCTTCGATTCAACATTAGGATCTATGGAATCATGATTAACATTTCTTTTGTTCTCATCATGAGTTTCCTTTACTACCCTTTCACCATTAGTGACCATTTCTTGTAGCAACTTATTCATATTTATCTTCAATTCTTCCATGTCTGTCTTCAAATCTGTCTTCCAATCATCCATCTTAGCTTCCATGCATTTCATCTTAGCTTCCACGCCCTTTATCTTAGATTCCATGCCATTTATCTTAGCTTCTGTTAGATTTTGTGGGACTGACATTTGTTGCACTTGGTCTTGTAATTTTGATATATCATGTAGAATTTCTTCGTCTTCTTCATGAGTCATGCTACTACTTTCAGGTTGCTTACTAGGTGTTTGCATTTTCTTTCCTCTGGGCATCAGTTACCGATAAAAATTCTCTACTATGCCCTTTGAATTCCTTCAAAATAATTTTTCAGACCAAGCTTAAGCAAAAATTTAAAAAAATCTACACACGTTTTTTCACTTTGTAGGAGCTCGATATTGCCTCTGATGCATCTTTGTAATTTCTGATCATCCAGTTCTGAAATTGCAACTTGTAGTAGCCCTCTGTGTCCTCTTTCCAATGCCACCAGTCTGATCCCAATTGGATTCTCCAAGGAAGAGTTATGTCAAATCTCCCACAGTGACCTGATTATAGACTAGTTCAATAGAGCGAACTTGTACGACATTCCACATGTCCCTGTTTCGACCTCTGGCTCTGAAAAAGATATACAAGAAACTACAGTCCATCCTCTTTCTGTATCTTCTTACGAAATTTCAATCCAATGCTCAGAGAGAAAGTTATGATGATTTTCCCCAGGTCACCTGTTTGGAATGTAATTCAGGAGTCTGCAAAAAGACCAACTTCCTCAGATCATATCTCCGCAAATATAGCGCAAAAAGCTCTGAAATTCAGACCTAAGATTCAGCGTGATGTACTCTCAAATGAGTTTTTTTTAGCTTCTGAAACGTCGTAAAAAAAAGTTCTAGCAAAAATGCCACGATGACCTGTTTGGAGCAGTGAAACCCTAGAATCCAAACCTCTGATACCAAATGTTATGAAACCAGCTCAAGAAAAAGATAGAAAAGATAGATCAACGCCTTAGAATTTAGCCTCTTTGAGGGGGAAACCTCCTTTACATTACATAAATAAACAATTCTTGGATGATTCAAATGACAAATCCTCCTTTCTGTATATAGGAGTATAAGGAGTCACAATATAACCCAACCGACCTAACAATAATAATATAAAGCCACAAAAATAACAATAGAGGGATTATATGGGGTACAGTAATAAAAATATGGGGATAATAGGACACAACAATATTAATAAGGGGTACAACTACAATAGTAATGGGACAATCACTAGTATTATAGGGACCTAACACTCACATAGGCAGGAGCTAGAAAGGCAACATAGTGTGGAAGTTTCATCCACTAGGCCACCAAGTAAGCAGGCCTCTGACATCAAAAGGACGTTCACAGAGATAAAGGCTAGAAATGACCCACTACGGCTGCAGATTTATAACCAGAATCTTAAGATGACCCCCACAAACTAGCAAAGGTTGATGTCTGCCTATGAAATTAAGGAGGGCAAAATGATCATGTGTTATTTAGGCCCAAGGTGCAGCAACCGCAATCAACAGCTCATTACATCAGGACAAATCTGGAGGTCTTGGCCAAGGATATTCATCCAATGGACCAGATTGAGCTACATAAACAGATTGGAGAGATGGTATACTCCACACTAGCTGATAAAACTATGTTAGCTCATAAATTGAAAAACTCCTTGAATAATACCTCTGCTCAGTTAGATTTGGAGAAAACTTCTTCTCTAGCAAAGGACAACAAGATAAAATCCTTGGAAGAAATTATCATTGAACTGGGACATCATCCTAAAGATGCCAAAGGAATAAAGACACTGATGAAGAATAAAGAAGAGGACATTGCTGCCCTCAGAAAACAGTTGAAATTTCCTCCTTCTATGCATCCACAAACTGTAGAAGTTGTACAACAGAAATCTGAAGAGGACATGATGGACCTACTCATGAGATTGAATGAGTAGATTGAGTGAGATAGAGCAGGCATTGGAGAAAGCTCTATAAGAAAAGTAGGGAGAGTCGACCTCCCAGCCACCTGAAGTAGCCCCAACAGTCACTACTACCCCCTCCACACTTATAACAACATTGCCTCCCACTGTCCAAGCATCAACAATAGAGATCATCACAGGTACCTCAGCAATAGCACCAGGCAACAGTACTACTATGAGTACAAAACAACTGATAAAAGCTGTGGAAGAATTAAAGCTGCAAGTATCAGAATTGAAACTGGTCAAAGACCAATTGGCAAAGGTGGAAAAGAATTATGATAAATCCAAAATGAATGTGGTGGAGAAAACAAGGGAGGTCAAAACATTGGAGAACAAGGTGAGAGCATTAGAAAAGGATCTCTCTCTGGATAAGCCTCTAGTAGAAATCAAAGGAATTTTGTGGACCGTCATCAATCAATCCCTTAGTAATGTGTGGAGATCTATCCAAGTCATCTATGAATAGATTGACCTAGTAAGAGTGGCCCAAGTAGAGATTCAAAAGGCAAAGGATTTATTGGGATAGATGCCTGAACAAGCTAACCGGCTAATACATTTTTTGAACACCAAGACCAGTGAAGAATTGGAGGCAATGGAAATCAGAGATAGAACAAGCACCATTCTAGAAATCAAGAGAGTTCTAACCATGAGAAATCTGATGAAAAATTTGGAAAAGAGATGTCAGGACATGCAGGTGAAGATTGCTTCTTTCACAGAAACGTTTACAGTCTTGCATAAAAAGGGTTTTCCAAGTCCTTTAGGGAGTAATGATCATCTGATGAGACATGTAGATTACACACACAAATTGAATAAATATGCTACTGATCAAGTTAATACATCATCAAGTACTTCAGGAGAGAAGGCACTTCCATTTGGCCAAGCCCTATACGATAGCCTGGAAAATGTATTCTACATTGAGCACGAGGTAGAGCATCTATTCACCATCCTAGCTAATTTCTTCAGATACACAGGGACTGACGAAACTTTGAGGAAGCTTCAGAGACATAAATTACCAGGACCGCAGTGGTGGAAAAGTATGTTAGAGATTCTATAAACTTATCTTTGGTATCTTTGGTCAATTGAAAATTTTGGACCATCTACTATAATGCGGAGAACATAAATGAATCAGAGTCATGCGGGTCAAAGCACATCACATCAGAGTTGAAGAACATCCGACACAGGATGGAGTAACCAGCACGGAATATTAGTGGGGGACAGATGTAAAACAACTTACAAAACCTACCTCTGGTACATTCAATAAAGAGGGAGCGGCCAACACAGCATCAATTTATTGCTTCCTTATTTCCGAGACTATTTGTCTCTATCTTTTGTAAAAGAAGCATTAATCACCACTAGATATTATTTCTACCAGATATTTTGTAAGATCTTTTGATATTCTGTATAAATACCCCCCCCCGATGAAGTATTTGGGGTTGGTGGGTGTTCATAGTTTCTGATTCTAATACTGAAGTTTTTTGGAATAAAAAGCTGTTGGAACCATTTTTGTCTGGCCTACTAGATGAAGAATTGATGTTGAAGACCTGTTACAGAATTCTTGAATCATCTTATGGATCAATAAGTCCCTTCTAACTTGTGTTTTACAGTTTCTATGTTTTATCATATATGTTTCATGATCTAAATAATAAAGAGAAAGAATAACTCAGAATTTGCTTGATTGCACTCTGTGTTCAGTCTCTATTATTATCAATGTTTTCTTCAAAATTAGAATAAACAGTGAATTCTTAATTGCTCCTATTTCCCCTGATTCTTTCCTCGTGAATATTTGCTAAGGAATTCTTAACTGCTCCTTAATAGTAGTCAGCCATTTTCCCTCTGTCAACATGATGAAGGATTCTTAATTACCCTTCACCCATTGATTCCATTCCATCTGATTTCAGCCTATGAATTGTCCCATATTTGAGTACCTTGCTCTGTGATACCATCCTCAGTTAGAAATTGAATCCGGGAAGCTATCCTCCTTTGACTCCATCATGCCCAATGGACTAAAACTCTTCAGTTTTAACCTCACTGTTCTGTTGAATCTCCATTTCTCCAACCAAACTCAAAACAAAACCCTTGTACTTCATAACTAGTCTAACACATATCAAAACAAAGCTAGATTATAAAGAGAGAACCCTCTCTGGATGCAGATTGGCTAGAATCTGTATCTAAAAGATTGGTCTGTGGTTACCTCGGCCGTATTCCCTTTCTTACAACTTTGGGGAACAACCTTAGTGATAACACATGTTATTAATAATAATTTAGCCCATAGACTTGGTATATAATTAGATGTTGATTTCTAATCCTATTTGATATATATATATATATATATATATATATATGTTACCATATCTCTTTATACATCTTTTGTATTTATTTATTTACCATACCTCTTTTATAAATATGGTATTTGGCTCAAGATATTAATAATTATTTGTCCGATGGTATTTAACCCATAGGCTTCACCTAAATAAAACCTATTTTTTGAGTTTTCATAAATATAAAGAGATTTATGGAGTAAATATAAAAATAAGTTTTATTTATTTACCGTGCCTCTAATTTATTTATATTTTTATTTATTTACCATACCTATAAAAAAGTCTTATTTATTTACCATACCTATGGTTTCTTTATATTTGTATTTATTTATCATACCTCTTTTTAGAGTGTTAGTAAACCTCTTTATATTTTAAATTTATATTTTAATTTTTTATTGTCTTTCTAGGCTGATTTTATTAAAACCATTGTTTAATTGTATTGACCCATAATATAAATATAGCGTCAATATAATGATTTATAATATCAGTTTATATTTATTTTAAATTTGGATCTATCAAGTTACTAGAGATTTGGTTTCTTCTCCTCTAAACATTTTCTCAAATTTTGTACTAAAAACAAGTTTGCACTTTGATAGATTGGATTCCTCTAGGGGCTTCATAGACCAGGGGTTAAGATGGATCTAGGATGATTTTATTAAAAGTAATAATATATTGTAATATTTTATTGTCTTTTTAGGCGCGCTCTACAATATAATATAGCGTCAATATAATATAAATCATTATATTGACGCTATATTTATATTATGGGTCAATACAATTAAACAATGGTTTTAATAAAAGCTTCTACAGTCGCCAAACGGTTGAGTTGCCTGTCGTAACCGCCGGCAAAGTAGATACGTCCAGTGGAAGAACAGGCGGCATACGCAAATAAGTAGCGAAAATTGGGAATATCAGCTCCGCGGCTCCATTTGGCGGACACAAAATCATAAATGTAAATACTCTTCATTTGTCTCCAACCGGCTAGATGCACTCCGCCTATGAGAACGAGCTTCCTATTCACACAAACACACTTATAGGACGTATGAATTCCACAACAGTGGGGAACACTGATGGGTACACATTCCCAGGTGCCCTTCACAGGGTAATACACTGTTATCCCATTGAAATAATGTTCTCCATTTCTTTTAAGAAAACATAAAAGTTGATCGCTCTTTACAGAGATTTTTCTATCAGAATAAAAGTTAGGGTCACTCAGCATCGCTTCCCAGCTGCGACACACGACTTTGAGATTCCTGTGTGAGGTGTAGGGAACTCTTAGCAAGCACTGTCGAACGAGATCATCTGGAAGATCTAGGCTGATTTTATTAAAACCATTGTTTAATTGTATTGGTCTGTGGTTACCTCGGCCGTATTCCCTTTCTTACAACTTTGGGGAACAACCTTAGTGATAACACATGTTATTAAAATTAGATGTTGATTTCTAATCCTATTTGATATATATATATATATATATATATATATATATATATATGTTACCATATCTCTTTATACCTCTTTTGTATTTATTTATTTACCATACCTATGGTTTCTTTATATTTGTATTTATTTACCATACCTCTTTTTAGAGTGTTAGTAAACCTCTTTATATTTTAAATTTATATTGTGTTTATACATTATAATAATTAGATTGATTTTTAAAAATGTTAAATGTTAAACATTACTTAAAAAAATGTTTTATTTATTTACCATACCTATGATTTGTTTATATTTTTATTTACTTACCATACCTCTTTTTTGGGTGTTCTTAAACTTCTTTATTTTAAATTTATATTGTGTTTATACATAATAATAATTAGATTGATTTTTAAATCCGGCCAATATTAGATTAAAAATGTTAAATGTTAAACATTATGTTTACATTTACATTTTTATATGAGATCTACCACATACTGGGTTGTAGAGCGCGCCTAAAAAGACAATAAAAAATTACAAAATGTTTTATTTATTTACCATACCTATGATTTGTTTATATTTTTATTTACTTACCATACCTCTTTTTTGGGTGTTCTTAAACTTCTTTATTTTAAATTTATATTGTGTTTATACATAATAATAATTAGATTGATTTTTAAATCTGGCCAATATTAGATTAAAAATGTTAAATGTTAAACATTACGTTTACATTTACATTTTTATATGAGATCTACCACATACTGGGTTGTAGAGCGCGTCTAAAAAGACAATAAAAAATTACATTGTAATAAAGCATATTTAGAAGTTAATAATATCCATGGTAAAACAGAAGTGAATATCCATAGTTAATAATCTTTTCATATTTTTATAAAATATTTTGATTATGAAATAAGCTATGATTTTTTGGCATGTGGTATTTATATTACACCACGGCAAAAAACTACCTATAACCTTATATAATCAAATTTATGTAAATTACATTAACAAAATTACTCCTTACATTTAAATTATCCTTTCACAACCACAACTTGACACCACGTTGAATCTATAATTTATTGATGTAATATGAATTTACCTAAATTACCTTAACAAAGTTACTCTCCAACTTAATTTATCCTTTCACTACCACAACTTGAAAGCACATTGAATCTATAATTTGTTAATGTAATATGAGTTTACCTAAATTACGTTAACAAGATTACTCGCCAACTTAACAACTTGAAAGCAAAATGAATCTATAATTTGTTGATGTAATATGAGTTTACGTAAATTACGTTAACAAAATTACTCGCCAACTTAATTTATACTTCCACGACCACAACTTGAAAGCACAGTGAATTTATAATTTGTTGGTGAGGTCAAGGTTATATATAGATAGTACCAATTATTCAATTGTTCTATATTAAATGTTAAACATTACATTTACGTTTACAATTTTATATAAGATCTATCTTACACTAGACTGTAGAGCGCTTAAAAAGACAATAAAAAAATTACAATATATTATTACTTTTAACTTTTTACACACATATTAATATATATTCAGCATATTAAGTGAACTTACTGATATATATTATCTAGCAGTACAAATAAAAATAAATAAACATCGACAAAAATACTAATTAAATATATATTTTTAAAAACATAATCCTAACTTTATCTATAACCAACAAATATATTTAACTACATATATATAGAGGTAAACATTTTTTTCTCTGAATAAAGACCAATTCTATTAAGTAAAGAACAGTATAGTACAATCAAGCTTGCATGCAAGCCAAACAAAAAGCAAGGGAGCCAAAGGAGAGAGGGCTATATAGAGCACAGAATAACAAAAACTAGAATTAAGCAGAGAGAACTACCCTGAGGGGGCAGTGACTATCACACTACTTTTTTTTCCTTTTTTCTTGCTTACGCTGACCCATCCAGTGGAGTTGGCTGAGCCAAAACAAGTTGAAGACTATTCTGCCCTCGTGGCGGAATATCTTTATCAGAGTCCGAGGACGAAGTAAAATGAGAACGTTTCTGAGATATCTGAGAGGCGGAGGGGTTTGCCGAATCGTCCAAGGGAGCTTCCAGCGGAATCTCAACGTTCTGCCCATCTGCTACAATTTCCTCCTCCTCCGAACTGGAGGAATCTGAATCGTCCATAGGGGTGGGGGAGGCACACTAGGATTCCAACTTTTGGACTTGGGCTTGCGCTTCAGATTGTTCTTTTTGTCGAGGTACTGAGAACAGGAGCTTTGGAGATGTCCAGTTTGATGACAATGGCGGAAACGGAAGGCTATATTTTCATAATCCAAGATTTGAGTCCAATGAAAATCTCCATACCTGAGATTAATCTTATCCGGGAGTCCTCTGCTAATATCTATTTCTGCACAGATTCTGCTGTAGGTGAAGAGCCCATTTGCCTTCCGAGTAGAATCTACAGCGAGATAGCGCCCTAAAGTGTTTGCAATGGCTAGGAAGACAGAGACATGCCATAGATCCGGAAAGTTCGGGAGCCTGATCCAAATGGGAATTTTGGTGATGACAGTTGTAGTAGGGTCGAAGTCTGGAAACCACGTAGTAAGAAAAAGCCCAGCCGAGCCCCAGAACCAAGGTCCTTCCATTAAGGCCTTCTGGTAATCTTCATTTAGGTCAAAAGCCACAATGAAGAATCCTTTTGAACATAAGTATATCTGACATTTTTTACTCCAATTGGTGTGGATCCATCGGTATAGATCTGATGTGCGAGGCCATAGTCCATTAAATCTGCATACAAGTGTGGATTCTGCAAAAAGCTGAAAGCGATGATCCCAGGTTGTGAGAGATTGATGGAGGGGATGTCCTCTAATTTGTCTACCAGAAAAGGCTTTGGAGCCTCAAATGGATGGCCTGTTGTTGAAGACTTAGGCAACTGAGCATGGACAACGTCTTTATATGAAAATGTCTTAGCAGAGGAGGATTGCCCAACAGCTCCCCCTCTCAATCGAAGAGTAAGAGTAATGGATGCATTTCTTTTAATGCTATAGAAAGACAGAGGGAGAGAATCTTCAAGTTGTTTACATTCATGGAGAAGTCGTTGAGCTGCAGAGGGTATCCCCAACTTGAGATCTAGAGCATTCTTGAGGTTCTGCACTAAATCCGACGAGTTCACCCAATGAAGCTGAGTTTTGCCGGAGATAAGCATGATCTGGATCTGAAATGCGACAGAAGGATCAGGGTTCTGTTTTCCTTTGCAGATCCAAGTCGAGAGTTGGCTGGAGCATTGAAGGGCCTTCTTCCCCTGAACTTGACGTAGGGGTTTGTGAGGAGAAGAGGAGAGAGTCCGAAGACCATTGGACCTGTCAAAGCGATCCACCCAGAAGAGCTTCCAGACAATGCGTCCAAGTAGATCCAGGACATGTAACAAAAACTGAAGATCTAGATCCATAATAGAGTCTTTCTTCCCCAGAGCCTCCGCCAGAGAAATGACGATAGAATAATCGGCACGCTCATCCTTGGCCTCTGCGTTTGCATTCTGATGGAGGCGGCTGGAATGCGGCAGCCGAGGTCCAAGATCTCCCAAAAGCAATGCTGGGAGCAGAGAAAAAGAGGGCTAGGGTAGCTTTCAGAGAATGATTGAAAACCTACGTATCAGCGACCAAAAAAAAGAAGAGAAAGGAGATAATAGTCCCGTAATCCTGGGCTGAAACGCACCTCTCCAGCTTCTAAATGGCAGACCAGAGGCCGCACGGCGGCCAAGGGCGAGGCAGCGTCGGCGGTAGAGCTAGGGTTCATGTTCGGTCAAACGTCGAGAGCCCCTTATTCAAAACGTTCTCAATATATAGAGGTAAACATTACCACACATACCCAATAGACATATATTTTTACAAACTCAAACATGTAAGGAAACATAGAAACACGAAGTCAAAGAACCCTTTTATGACTCGCAGTTTATGCAAACATAGAAGCACGAACTCAAAAAACACTTTTATTGCTCGCAGCTTATGTAAAGCTGATTGGATTAGTATTCTCATTGCATTTCCATGGGTTCATCTAAACCCAGATCGAGAAAATTAGCGTTCAAATTTCCAAGGTTGTTACACGGTGCACAAATTCTTTCTCACTCAGTTCGAACATGTCAGGAACTGTGACGTACTCGCCAGTCACGAGGTGAACCAGATGACACATATTGCGCCCCCAGGAGCAAACCATCCAATCGTGCCACTGTGTAGCATTGCCAAAGTTTTCCCGAGAAGAAGCAAACTTTTTATGCAAGGCATACAACTGCCCAGAAGGCACGGACAAACTTCCTGGTCCTTCTAAACTCCACATATTTTCCAACCTTGTCCACCTTCCCTCCCTCGGATCGAAAACTTCTGCACTTCTGTCATTCGATCCACCTAATACCATGAATTTTCCTTCAACGCAAACACCCAGAGATTCGATGCGTGGTTGGCTCATGGGAGGCAAAACTTCCCACTTATCCTCCTCCACGTCATAAGCTTCTACAGTCGCCAAACGGTTGAGTTGCCTGTCGTAACCGCCGGCAAAGTAGATACGTCCAGTGGAAGAACAGGCGGCATACGCAAATAAGTAGCGAAAATTGGGAATATCAGCTCCGCGGCTCCATTTGGCGGACACAAAATCATAAATGTAAATACTCTTCATTTGTCTCCAGCCGGCCAGATGCACTCCGCCTATGAGAACGAGCTTCCTATTCACACAAACACACTTATGGGAGACATGAATTCCACAACAGTGGGGAATACTGATGGGTACACATTCCGAGGTGCCCTTCACAGGGTCATACACTGTTATCCCATTGACATAATGTTCTGTATTTTTTTTAAGAAAACATAAAAGTTGATCGCTCTTTCCAGAGATTTTTCTATCAGAATAAAAGTTAGGGTCACTCAGCATCGCTTCCCAGCTGCGACACACGGCTTTGAGATTCCTGTGTGAGGTGTAGGGAACTCTTAGCAAGCACTGTCGAACGAGATCATCTGGAAGATCGGTAATTACGGCCATCACTACAGAGATAACTTGAATCTTCAAAACACTGTCTTTCACCCGATTTGTATCCCCAATATTTCGACATATCTTAAGAGAGCTGAAATGTCACGTACTACTTATATAGGGCATCGCCTCTTCTACTATAATATTTTTTTATGGGGTCAAAGATTAGGTTTATCCGGATGATTTTAAAGCTTTAGATTTATATAAAAATTATTAAGTGTATTAACCGAAAATATAAATATATGGGTCAATACCATGATGATTTATAATATTAGTTTATATCTATTTTAAATTGGGATCTATCAAATTCCTAGAGATTTGGTTTTTCCTAGTGTAAACATTTCCTCAAATTTTGTACTTAAAAACAAGTTTACACTTTGAAAGATTGAATTCCTCTAGGGGTTTCATAGACTAGGGGTTAAGATGGATCTAGGCTAGTTTTATTAAAACCATAGTTGAATTATAAGTTTTTTCCTTATTTTATTAAAAAAATGTTATAAAAATAAAATAAAATATTTTTTTATTGTGAAATAAGTTAGGATTTTTTTGTTTGTGGTATTGATAAGGCATGGTATTGGCCCATGGTATTGTAACAAAGCATATTTAGAAGTTAATAATATCTATGGTAAAGCAAAAGTGAATATCCATGGTTAATAATCTTGTCATATTTTTATAAAATATTTTGATTGTGAAATAAGCTATAATTTTTTGGCATGTGGTACTTATATTATACCCACAAGCAAAAAAACTACCTATAGCTTTATATAATCAAATTCACATAAATTACATTAACAAAATTACTCTTTACACTTAATTTATCATTCCAGAACCACAACTTGACAACACAGTGAATCTATAATTTATTGATGTAATATGAGTTTACTTAAAATACTTTAACAAGATTACTCACCAACTTAATTTATCCTTCCACTACCACAACTTGAAAGCACATTGAATCTATAATTTGTTGATGTAATACGAGTTTACCTAAATTACGTTAACAAGATTACTCACCAACTTAATTTATCCTTCCACGACCACAACTTGAAAGCACAGTTAATTTATAATTTGTTGATGTAATATGGTTGAGGTCAAGGCCAAACATAGATGGTTGGTAGCTTAATTTATCTTTCCTAGACCACAACTTGAAAGCACAGTGAATCTATAATTTGTTGATGTAATATGAGTTTACTTAAATTACGTTAACAAGATTACTCGCCAACTTAATTTATCCTTCCACCACCGCAACTTGAAAGCACAATGAATTTATAATTTGTTGATGTAATATGGGTGAGGTCAAGGTCAACCATAGATAGTACCAATCCTTCAATTGTTTTATATTAAATAATATACGAGATTATTTTCTTGAGGGATAAAATGATAATTTTTTACATGAAATTTTAATTATTATATATATATATATATATATATATATATATATATATTTTCTCCTGGAAAAATCTATAATTTTTCATTAATATAGAAAGATTACATATTGTAGATGTTGTTGCATTGTCACCATGGACTGTCACAAAAATAGAAATTATGAGCTTTCCAGATACACCACCACGGACGAGGATCTGTCATAATATCCGCTGAGAATATACTATTATATGCCTGTATAAGCTTGTACATAAGCCATTCAGGGCTCTTTGTATGCCAGTGTATATTCAAAATTTTCAAAATTTTTGTGTTTCTTACAATTTTTAACATAAGAAAAGAAGATGTTGTTCAAGGACCGAGGTCCCCCTGATAGTGTTGTTCTATATATGGCCGATGATAATACTGGTATTCATTTGTCCTCCTCTGTTCTTTTATCACCCATTCACCGCTAGGTAATGTCGCGGCCTCCTTGGATAGTTGGTCTGCAGTTATGCTCTCTGTAAATATGATTGCAAGAGATATGGTTAAATTCTGCCTTGAAGATATTTACTTCGTGTAATATGTTGCTGAGTGTGTGAGAGTGACATGTAGAAATGCCATTGAACTAGTTTATAACAATCTTTGAGTCCCCAAAAATATTTAGATTGATGCACTGGTGTCCCAAGGAGAAATGTAATAAATGTCGGAGGGTAATGAGTTCCGCAAAATTATTGGTTCCAGCTCCTAATCCCATCTTGACTTTATAGATATGTTGTTCACTGATGTACAGAATGAAGCCACCACCACAGCCCTGTTGGTTAGCTGCACCATCAAAGAAGGCCCAGGGGGTATTCTTGTCAATACTAGGTGGGGGATGTGAGCGATGCTCTCTAGGTGGAAGAGGGTCTGGCAATTCCTTATAGGCAGAGATTATACTAGCCTCTATGAGTGGCCAACATGCAGGTCTGTTATCAAATATGAAGTGGTTTCGGGCCAGCCATATATACTAATTGACAAGCAAGGGGAGGCTCAATAATTTGGATCCCTTGTGTCTATTGGACGAGTCATCCCAAGCACTACTTAGACCATTGCCAACCCATTGCCCAGAAAATCGGATAGAGGAGGATAAAGCTCTCCAAAGAGAGTGCAGTTCTGTGCACTGCAAAAAATGTGTTCAGTTGATTCTGATGCGCATTTGCACAAAATACACCAAGTTGGCCCATATATGGATCTATGAGCTAGGTGATCCCCCGTGGGCACTTTATCTCTAAGTGTGCACCAGAAGAATAATCTCATGCACTGCGGTGTAGTGAGTTTCCATATGTTTCTCCACCAGTTAGTGATCTACTCTAGTCGTTTGTAATGAATCAAGGAAATGTATCCTGACTTTGGGGAATATATGCCGTTCTTTGCCAAACACTAGACTAATTCATCAGGTCCCTCTTTAATCCTGATGTGAGATTAGGATAGCGCAGATATATAATCATGCCATTCCTGGTGCCATATAGGGGGAAGATCGAGTTGACAAGCAAATTTCCATGCCTGTGAAAATATACTTGTATTTTGTTGATCAGCAATGTGTGAGAATACCCTAATCTCATGGGAGTGTAGATACATGATGAGGTCTCTAGGAAGTAACTGTCTACCTCCACCTCCAATCCAGAGATCCAGACCAATCCATGCCAGAGAACCATCATTAATCCTCCACACCAGATTGTCTCTTATATGGGGCAAGGAGTGGAGTAATGCCTTCCACATGGATGAGATGCCTGCCGTCGACCAGTTTGGCAGTTGAACCCAATCCAACATGTTCATTGGCCAAATGTATTTATGATATGAGATATGAGTCCATAAGTTCTGACCAATCAGCAAGGTCCAACTCATTTTTGCAGCAAGGGCCTGCAGAAATAGAGGGAGATCTTTTAATCCCCAACCTCCCCATTTCTTAGGCAATGCAATCTTTTGCCAGTTAATCCAGGCAAAGATTTTTTTGTCTTGATTCCCATTCTAGAGATATCGGTTGCACAGTTGTTGCAAACAAGATAAAATATTGCTTGGGATCCATGCAAGAACCATCCAGAAAACTGGGGTAGCTTCTAGGACCGATTTGATAAGAACTAGCCTACCCGCCCTGGATAAATATCTGTGACTCCATATGGATAGTATTTTCTCCAGTTTTGACACAAGCCAGACCCAATCTGCAATCCTCTGACAGGTGGGTTTTAGCCAGAAACCCAGATATTTGAGACCTCAGTCCAAAGGGTGAATACTGTAGGGAAAAATCTGATGAGAAAAATGGGATTCATGGACTGAAGTGCGAGCAAAGGTGATGGTAGATTTGGATTGATTAGCAAGCATCCCAGAAGCAGACGAGAAGAGGAGTAGAATCTTGGAGAAAGAACGAGAGTCCCTGATGCTGCCATCCAACAGGATAAGCACGTCATCCACAAATAGAAGGTGGGTGAGAAAGAAATCATCCGAAATCTTGAGGCCAAAAAGGTCTCCTTCCCTCTTGGCTGATGCAATGAGGCGACTGAGGCCTTCCATGACAATAAGAAAGAGGAGAGGAGATAGAGGGAAACCTTGCCTAAGTCTCCTTTAAGAGTGGAAGAAATGAGAGCCGGGTCATTTATGAGAACACTAAAAGTGGGAGTGGTAATGCAGGCCATGTTCCAAGAAATGTAATTGTGAGGGAAACCCAAATGGATGAGGAGCATCTTAATATAAATCCAGCTGACCCGATCGAAAGCTTTAGACAGGTCAATCTTAAGAATGATGCTTTTTAGATGTCTAGTCCAGATAAAATGGATGGATTCCTGAGCTGATCTAATAGCTTCATGAATCTGTCTGGATTCAAGGAAGGAAAATTGTTGCGGTGCGATATGCCGGGAGAGGATAGGCCTGAGTCTATTGGCAATAATCTTTGATATAATCTTGTAGAGGCAGTTGCACAAAGATATAGGTATATAATCATCAAAAGAGGATGGAGAATTGGACTTTGGGATGAGAACAATGAAGGTCGAATTGATGGAATGGTATCGAGATCCTGTAGTTCTTCTCTCCTCCACCACTTTCAGAAGGTCCTGCCCCAAGATCTCATAGAAAGCAAGATATAATTCAATGGTCCAGCCATCCGGGCCTGGTCTCTTGTCCTTTTTGAACCGTTTTAACGCGCCTTCAAGTTCCCCAGAGGTGACCGGTGCAAAGAGCTCTTCTGCATCATCCTCATTGACAAATCTTCGAAAATGACCGGCCACATTAATAATATCAGCAAGATTAGAATCAGGAGGGCTCTTGTATAGGTTCCTGAAGTGAGTGGTGCCCAGGTGGGAGAGCTTGTTGAAAGAGTCAGCTAAGCCTCCCTTAGGTAAGGGAAGATTCCAAATGGTATTTGAAACCTTTTGACCCCGTGCATAGTTTTGAAAGAACCTTGTATTATCGTCACTAGCTTTTAGCCAAATGGCTCTACTCCTCAGCCTCAGGGATTCCTCGCGCTCCTTTAGAATGTGAGCCTTCTGGTTTTCCAACTCAATCAAATGTGTCTTATCTTCCGCAGAGATGAATCCCAAACTTCGATCATCAAGTAAAGAGCTCATCTCAGATTCAATTTGAGTTAACTGAGAGTTCTCCCGAATAAGCTTCTCCCTAGCCCAATTGATGGAGAGATGTTTGAGATTGGAAAGATTATTGCAAAAACCCTTTTCCAAAGATTCATCTCTATGGATGGAGTTGGAAGTCCAAAATTCAGATACCAACTTGATGTAGGCTCGGTCCTGCAACTAGACATGGTTGAATTTAAAGGGGGCTTTCGGCTTTTGATGTGGCCCATGCATTTCCAGATATATAGGAGAATGATCCGATATTCCCCCTATGCCCACCCATTGCTTGTAGTGGTGCAATTGTTGTATGAGCGGGCTCTTCATAAAAAATCTGTCAAGTCTACGAGCGAGTGCTGCATCACCCACCCTTCTATTTCTCCAGGTGGGGAGTGGTTTGTGCATGGGAACATCTACAAAATTGGTCTATTCCAGAAGGTTTGTCATGTGTCCAGTGATAGCATCTATCTGAGCCGAAGACCCCCACGATTCAATGAACCCCCAGGAGAAATTTAGGTCCCCTCTGATGATAATGTGGTCAGATGCCAAGATCGAGAGGTTTAAAAAATGTTGCCAGAACTGTTCCCTTTGATGACAGGGTCCGTACACATTCACAACTTGAAGATTTTTACTGATCTCAGTAGAGAATAGATCTATGCCCAAGTATCCCACACCCCCCAAGATGTGTCAACCCTGATGGATCGAGGGTTGTATCCTATAGCTAATCCCCCCGAGCTCCCTACAACATCTATAACCACGAATGTCCAACTCGGGACCAGAGATTGCAAGGAGCAGGTGATGTGATCAGCCATACCAAGTGTTTCTTGAAGCAAAATGATGTCAATCGGTTCGACGTCAAAAAGTCTTTGCAAGGCTAGTTTCTTGGAGGCACTAGCCAAGCCTCTGCAACTAAAATATAGGCACTTCATGGGGGTACTCCTCTCGGGGTCTTTACAGCTCTAAGGACCCCATCAAGAGTGATTGACAACCAAAGGCTACCTCCGCCCCAACTTTCTTAATGGCTTTGGTGAGATCAGACTTCCTCCCCATGGATGACAAAGTAACAGAACCTGGCAAGGCGAGACCTAAACTAGACTGACGGGCCAGGATATCCTTGGTGTGGGATCTGGCATAGAGGAAATAATGGTGTGAAGGTGAGACCCCATAGGATGAAGACGAGATGGATGAAGAGGAGGGTGAATGCAGGGAGGGGGTAGTAGTGGCTATAATAGGTGGGTATGACATGATACAGTGAGCCATGGATTAGAGAAATACTCGAAGCTTTCGCGGCTTCAGCAGCAGCACGAGCCCTGGTCAGTGGCGGAAAGGATGGTTTGTGCCTAGCCTCCCCTATCTTGAGAGGAGGGGAGATTGCTGATGGGATAGAACCCATGGGAGAGGGCTGAGAACTAGCTAGCGAGTTGACCCTGTATGGAGCAGGTGTTATCTTTGTGGAGTCCTCTGATTCCCTGTTGAGTGGGTAGTCTTTGAAGAGATGTCCCACCTTGTGACACCATCTGCAGGGAAACGGAACCCCTTTGCAATCCAAGATCTGGAATTTGATATACTTCCCCCACTGAAGTGTAATCTTCTCCTCCAGGCCCTCATGCGTATCCAAGTGGACCAGAATGCGAGCAAGGGTTCAATTTTTCGATTCAACAAAGGTACAATCGTGGTCCAAATATGTGTCCAGAGCATTTCCAATCCTGATAAAGACTTCCTCACACCAATACTATAATGGGAGCCCAGTCAGGCGAACCCAAAGAGGTCCAGCCCCAATTTGTTATCGTTCAGGATCGAATAAAGGACTCCATCATTTGAAAAGGACCGGAGCCATCTCA
The DNA here is from genome assembly GCA_031772625.1 of Pinus tabuliformis. Classification (NCBI taxonomy): domain Eukaryota; kingdom Viridiplantae; phylum Streptophyta; class Pinopsida; order Pinales; family Pinaceae; genus Pinus; species Pinus tabuliformis. The sequence continues at coordinate 1,704,965,740 of CM062818.1, forward strand.
ATGTGCCAGTACCTAGCCAGTACCAAATCAGTGTAGTTTCCTTTGCAAAGTGTAAAGGGAACCACCCCCTGGGCAAGACGTGTACTTCTCGCAGTTCCTTCAGCATCCCACCCTAGATCTCCTTCACCCATTGGGTCAGCCTGTTGACCGAGTATGCTCGACCACGCACATTTCCTACAAGCACCGTACATGCCATGATAGCAGCTACCCCTATAGCAGAGGTCTCGCTGAATCTGATGGTGATATCCTTTGTTGTTGCCTTAATGCACTTGGTCTTCCTTTTGTCAGAGCGAGGAGCCGACAGGTGGTCCACCAAAGGGTTTGGGACTCCTTTTGGGGGGATGAGTTTAGCAGGTTTTACCTTCATTGCGGGGGTCTCAAAGCAGCTAACGGTAGGGGAATCGAGGTAATAGGGTTTGCCGGAACAGAGACCACCGGGGGCACTGTGAAAAAAGTAGAAAGGGCCGGATGGGGGTCAAAAGAGGGCGAAGGGGGGGTGTTCACAGATAGAAAGTGCAGGGTACCTGGAGAAATATGGGGGACTTCGAAGCTCGGTGAATCGGAAAGCGACCCAGTGAGAAGAGGCACAGAGCAGTGCCTGGGTAAAGAAACTATAGGCAAAGTTGAGAGCGAAGCCAGGACATGAAATGGGGATGAGACAGTAACCGTCGATGAGAAACTGGGGTTCCCAAATATAACCCGGTCTGGAAAGGGCTCTACGGAGTAATCCACCTCTTCCACCTCCATATTGTCCCCCTTTTCCCCAGCCAGAAGTCAGCAGTCGAAAGCGACGAGTGTGAAAACAAAACGGCAAGAAGCAGTAATCGACGACGGTACAGGGATTGCGGCCTGTTGTAAATTCAGTAAAACCCTAGGGTTTTACCCTAAACCCGCACGAACGACCTCCATCCTCTCAAGGCCCATGCTATATATATATATATATATATATATATATATATATATAGATATATATATATATATATATATATATATATATATATATATATATATATATATTAATATTATGTTTGATATTATTTTATAAGTAAAATCAACATAGATTCATGTTAATTTGAAATGTATCAATTTAAATCCATCTTAATTTTGGATCTACTAAATTTTAAGAGGGATCATATTTTTTTTACTCTAGAAGAAATTTGCACTTCATGACTTGGTAGATTCAGAGTTAAGATAGATTTAAGCTCGTAAGATATATATAAGAAAACTATGGGCTATCAAAACTTGGAGTATCTCGGATGTGAGTGTGTAACATTACGTTCTGTACATGGGCAGCTTGGTGGGTTGGCACGTGGCTTATTACCACCACCATCTAGCCTCGCGTGATGCCAATCATTAAGTCTTCTACTAACATCTTCAATGCTACGTTAATGCAGCTTGTCCCTCCACACCAACCTGCAAGTTCATCTGTCATGGCGCCCCTCCAAGAATTCATTCATGGTCCTCCCCTATGCTCGTGTTGTTCCCTTGCTGTCGTAGAGCCTCTGTCTCGGACCAGCCCGGGGAAACGTTGTGCTTTAGAATGCTGTGTTGATTTATTATCGGGATTTCTGTTTCACAAAGCCCATTCTACAAATTCAGTTGTCGCTCATCCTCAATATTTCCAAGTGCTCCTCTGTGAGCTGAAGCTAGGCCCCTTTCATGTTGGAAATAATACTGAGAGGGGGGGTGAATCAGTATTATCAGATCAGATAAAACTTTTCAATTTCATGCTTAGAAACATATACGCTACTTCAGTTAAGTGAACCTACGTGTACACGCTACTGTGTCTAAAGCAACTAGCGTATATCCAGAAATCTTATGATTTGGGTAGCTTATCTTTAGTAAATGCATCAGAACATTATTAACCACATTGATAGTAAACAGGTGCAGTATAACAGAATAGATCATCACATAAAAGCCACACACATGAACACCATGATATAAGGTGGAAACCCAATGTGGGTGAAAACCACCTGCTACAAGTCGTCTCTTTCTTTCTTTAATAAGAAACTTCAGTTTACAATATTTTGTACTAGTGCAGCCTTATACCAGTACGTAGGCTACAACCTGCAGAGGGCTACAACCCTCTCTCGTTTTCCAACTACTTTTGGAAGGGAGCTACACCCCCTCATCTCTTGTACTAGCCGATCCATTTACTAGTACGTAGGTGCTGACCCTACAAAAGGCTACAACCTTCTTTCCTACAAGGGACCACGTTTCATCAATTTTCAGACTGGATCCATGAGTATAAAAAAAACACTGTTGCAATACAATCATCAACTTATAATTGCATCATAATTCTCTAGATCACCCAATACTGAATCACTGAAACCCTGTCATCAAGAACACAAAACACAAACCAGAGCCCAGAACTCTACAACAACCACCAGAATCAACAGCAACCTGAAATATCAAATCTTATTATGCATACGCTACTTCAATATACCAAAACCGCGTGTATACGCGCTTTCTCCAAAGGCAACTCGCGTGCAGATCTAGAAATAATTACTTATACCTTCGCTGTCAGATCCGACCCTTGCCAAGCGTCCCGAACAGATAACCAGCAATACCAGATCTTCTCACTTCATCAGACACACATTGCTTACACACTTTTCCTAATGATCTTCTCCTTATATAGCCTTAGACACTTCACAATACCACGGACCAAAACCATAGTAACACAATACCATCAACTTCAAAACTAGGGATCGACACGCCCGTCGAGACACCATGGTACAAAACCATAGGCACAACTTCCAAGGACTAACCGCCACAGACCAAAGGTACTTTTCACATGTACGCGCTTTTACTGAAGCCAACCTGCGTGTACACGCGGGTTTTCCTTAATGAACCTGCATATATCTCTTTCTTGTCCTGCTGTACTGAGATCTGTCCTCTGATCAAGTTGCCATCACTTGTACCTGTCTCTGAGTGAGTTTCCATCAAGGACAACACTTGTATCATAATGCCAACAATCTCCCCCTTTGGACTTGATGGCAACCACCACACCAAGTCACTCTCCCCCTTTGACATCAAGGGAAAAGGGTGGACCTTCTGCTGTCCATACTCCCCCTGAGTACCTGCTGAAATCTCCAAATGTGCTCCCCCTTTGTGTATGCCAAAGTGTACCAATCTATCCATGCTCCCCCTGAGCAGATGCAGGTTCTAAGACCAGCAATAACTAACATTTATATGATCTGTACCATACGCATAAGCCTGCAATACCATTCCAACAAGATGTATCATTTAGTTTCATTAGCAACTTCCAACCATAATGCCAACAATGAATAATTTGAAGTATATGCTCTCCCTGAGCGTGAGCCAACCATGACTGAACCATTTCCTGAGTCTGTTCTGCTGCCCTTTATACTTCCCCTGAGCCTGAGCCAACCATGACTGAACCATTTCCTGGGTCTGTTCTGCTGCCCTTTCTGCATATACGCGACTTTGCAGCCTGTAACTCGCGTATATACGCGACTTGTCTTCATTATATCATCGTATGCAAGATGGAATACTGAAATTCATCACTTTCAGATTCCCCTGTGTCTGTTGTGTCAACTGTTTGAATTATGCCACACCTTTTTGTCTCTGTCTTCTTCAATTCCTGGAACTGTGATGATGTATGGTCCTCTTGTTTTGAATTTTGAAATCTGCTCTTGCATTCCCTTGCTTTATGCCCATAGTTGTTGCATGTATAACATCTTACATATTTCATGTTCCTTCTATCGCAATCAATTGCTTTGTGTCCATATGCATTGCAGGCAAAGCAATATCCTCTGAAATACCTGGGATGTGATGATCTTTTGTAATGGTCTTGACCCATTCTACTTCTACATCTGGCTGCAACATGTCCAAGATTATGACATACATAACATTCAACATTATTCAGTGGAGGAAATAATCGTCTATCACTTCCATAGATAGGAGTAAAGGATCTTCCTTGAGGAATTTCTTTCCTTGGTTGTTCCTTGTTCAGCATTTCAGATTTCTCATTAGAATTCCTTGCCTCACCTTGTGCACTAGATTCACCTTCAACATATTCATGAAAACCAAGACCAGTTTTTATAGCAGGAGACCTTTGACTATTAAGAATATCATCCAAGACTCTAGTACTATATTGAAATCGTAAAAGCTTATCCTTTTCTTCTAGTTTACCTTTCAAGATATTTACCTCAACTTGATGTTGTTCTTCCTTTTCCAGATACTGATTCCTTAGGTCTTCTTCAGCTGTTCTTCCTTCTTCCACTTGTCGCTTTAGTTTGATCACTTCATGTTCTTGATATTCAAGAGCCTCTTTGTTCTGTTCTCTTGATTTTTTAAGATCTTCTTTTAGAGCGAGGATCTTTGATTCAAGTCTCTGAATAGTTATGCTCTGATCCTTTACTATATCCTGCAATTGCTCCCTTACCCTGGTTTCTGTCTACAATTGTTCATTTAATTTGGTAACTTCTTCAGTTTTTGCATTCTTCTGTTCATGTGCCATGAGACTTCTAATATCTTCACTATTATTGGATGAAGCATTCTTCTTTTCATGTGCCATGAGACTTCTAATATCTTCATTATCATTGAATGAACTTTTAATATGGGTATAATAGCTTCTACCATCTTCTTCAGGTATCTTTCCTTTGTTATGAGAGTATCTAGCAGCATAGTGACCAACTCTACCATATAGAAAACATTTGAAAGGTAGCTTACCTTTGAACCGTCCAGTTCCCCGTTCAATATTCTTGACAAAATTTACCTCATCTTCTTCCTCTGACGCTTCGAATGCGGCTTCTGATGGTACCTCTTGTTGAATTTCAAAAGCAGTTAAGATCCCGTGAAGCTGTGACATGGTGATTTTCTGCACATTCTCCTTTCCTTCTATGGCAGATACTTTAGAATCAAATTTAGCAGACAGAGATCTCAAAACCTTTTCAACTAAGACAACTTCCTCAAATTCTTCACCCAGATCCCTCATACAATTTACAATCTCATCCATACGCAGGAAATAATTAGCTATGCTTTCATTACTATGCATCTTAAGAGTTTCATACCGGATTCTGAGAGTTTGAAGCTTTGCTCTTTTTACCTGATCATCTCCTTCGTACCTTGTAACGATTTTGTCCCATATTTCCTTGGCTGATTTGAAATGCATGATCTTCATAAATTCTGATTGTGTCAAACTACTCAATAGAACAGTAACATCTTTGGCATTGAGCTCATATTGCTTTTTCTCTGCTGGATTTGTAGGAGTTGCTGATGGGAATTTGTATCCTCCTTCTACGATTCCCCAAACTTCTGCTCCAAGAGATTGTAGATATGCAGTGGTTCTTATCTTCCAGTGGGTAAAATTGTTCCCGTCAAAGACTGGTGGCCTGATGTGTGCCTCTCTTTCTGGATTAGCCATTCTGATGGATCTTTTCCTTCAAGCGATCAAGCTTCCTCTGAAGGACCTGCTCTGATACCAATTGTTGGAAATAATACTGAGAGGGAGGGGTCTGAATCAGTATTATCAAATCAGATAAAAATTTTCAATTTCATGCTTAGAAATATATACGCTACTTCAGTTAAGTGAACCTGCGTGTACACACTACTGTGTCTAAAGCAGCTAGCGTATATCCAGAAATCTTATGATTCAGTTAGCTTATCTTCAATAAATGCATCAGAACATTATTAACCACATTGACAGTAAACAGGTGCAGTATAACAGAACAGATCATCACATAAAAGCCACACACATGAACACCATGATATAAGGTGGAAACCCAATGTGGGTGAAAACCACCTGCTACAAGTCGTCTCTTTCTTTCTTTAATAAGAAACTTCAGTTTACAATCTTTTGTACTGGTGCAGCCTTATACCAGTACGCAGGCTACAACCTGCAGAGGGCTACAAACCTCTCTCGTTTTCCAACTACTTTTGGAAGGGAGCTACAACCCCCTCAGCTCTTGTACTAGCCGATCCATTTACTAGTACGTAGGTGCTGACCCTACAGAAGGCTACAACCTTCTTTCCTACAAGGGACCACGTTTCATCAATTTTCAAACTAGATCCATGAGTATAAAACAAACACTGCTGCAATACAATCATCAACTTATACTTGCATCATAGTTCTCTAGATCACCCAATACTGAATCACTGAAACCCTGTCATCAAGAACACAGAACACAAACTAGAGCCCAGAACTCTGCAACAACCACCAGAATCAATAGCAACCTGAAATATCAAATCTTATTATGCATACGCTACTTCGATATACGAAAACCGCGTGTATATGTGCTTTCTCCAAAGGCAACCCGCGTGCAGATCTAGAAATAATTACTTATACCTTCGCTGTCAGATCCGACCCTTGCCAAGCGTCCCGAACAGATAACCAGCAATACCAGATCTTCTCACTTCATCAGACACACATTGCTTACACACTTTGCCTAATGATCTTCTCCTTATATAGCCTTAGACACTTCAAAATACCACGGACCAAAACCATAGTAACACAATACCATCAACTTCAAAACTAGGGATCGACACACCCGTCGAGACACCATGCTCCAAAACCATAGGCACAACTTCCAAGGACTAACCTCCACGGACCAAAGGTACTTTTCACATGTACGCACTTTTACTGAAGCTAACCTGCGTGTACACGCGGGTTTTCCTTAATGAACCTACGTATATCTCTTTCTTGTCCTGATGTACTGACATCTGTCCTCTGATCAAGTTGCCATCACTTGTACATGTCTCTGAGTGAGTTGCCATCAAGGACAACACTTGTATCACAATGCCAACATTTCAGTCCCCCCTGCCTTCATAGTACTGCTACCTATTCAGCACCTCCTGCTCTTTTCATTGTGCCTAGATTGTGCCAGAGAATGTGCTGCAGGAGGGGAAGTTCCAGTGGGCGAGTTATTCGCCAGCCCTCGTCCTCTACTTCGAACTCCTCATCTTATTCCTCGGACTTCTGCTTTGAACGCTATCTCGTTACCAGCAGTGGTCATGGACGGGGTTGAGGGCAACACAATTTAGCAGCATGCTCTCATAATTCTCAATCTCACACCGCTCATTTTCAGTTCCCCTGTACACTCAGTAATTTCTCCTTCATAGCTTCAGTCACCATTGAGCTTCGAGAGGATACTTCTGGTTTGGTTGCTGTGATACTAGGGGTGACTCTGGAGACGACGGTGGAAGATAAGCATGGCACTTCTCAGATTGACAACAAGCAAAGTAAGGATCCTGGTGGCACTGCAACCCAGGACATGAACATTCAAGCTGGTCCGATCATCCCTACTACTGGCGGTTCTTTAAGAAAATAGGGCCATCCCTCTGAGGATGGAGATCTCTACAAATATGGGTGTCATGTGTTGAAGAGTCGCCTTCCACCTCTCATGAAGCTTAATCAGGTCTGCGTCAAATGGCTTTTGATTCTCTATTGCTCGAAGGTGCTCAATTCCCTCTTGTTTTATAGTCATTATATGGTCTACAGTTCTCATGCTCAGAGCTTTTTTCTAAAGTTAAATTGTCGGTTTCCCCTGCATGGGCGACACTCTTCTGACCGTGTCTTTGGGTCTCAGTTATGGTTATAGTTGTTTAATGGGTCAGATTTTAGTTTTGAATTGGGCAGCGCTTCCCTGTTTATTTGTATGGGCCCAGTTAACCTGTTTTGGTCTTTGAATTACCTCTAATCAGTCTTCAGTTTCGATATTGGCATATTTTGTTTCTATGAACAAGTCATGGTCATGGTCCTAGAAGCTCTTCTAGTCAGTCTTCAACAAGTCTTTTTGATCAGTGTTCAGCTATCTAATGTGAGCATGCCGCATCTCTGGGCTAGATTTCTTGAGGCCACTGCCTCTTTGTAAAAATATTTGTGTATCAATATAGGAGTAGACAAATTCAGGAAAAAAAAAAAACTTGGAGTAAAATAATCACCAAAGATAAATTGATTATTTTACTCAATTTAATTTTAATTATTATTTAATTTTTTTTTATGTAATTTGACTAAGTCAAGATGTTTACAAGACATCACATTGCAACATCTTTACCTTACTAGATTGTGGAGCACCTCTTGGCCCAACAAAGCGCCCAAATAAAATAATATATATATGAATATACATACATACATACATATATATATATATATATATATATATATATATATATATATATATATATATATATATATATATATATATATATATATATATATATATATATATAGATATATATATATGAAAACTTTTTTTTTGAGTGCAAACTCAATGAAAGGATTCCACCTCTAGAGATTTGATTTTTCTCATCTTCTTGTGGATCTAGAGTTAAAATGGATCTATGCTAGTTTCGAGCACAGTGTTATATGGAAGAAAATGTGCATATGCAACTAAAGTCTATGGTGGCCTTGGTAAATGAGATATATGCATGTGCAACTAAAGCCTATGGTGGCCTTGGTAAAGGAGATCGGTGCCAACTAAATGGAGATGAGTTGTTTTGATGAGAGATAGTGCAGATTTTATGACTGTAAATCATGTTGGAGGGGCATGTCAAGATATGGGTCAACAAAGTAAAATATCTAGCAAGAGAGTGGTCATATGGGCGAGAAAATGGAGATGGAGTCAATAGTGTTTCAGGATAGTGAAGAATCCAATGTGTGATGAGAGCTATAGTGGTGTGTGTGATCACACCAGTGGTGAGTGAACACCCTACGGGTTTTTAGTCCATGATCAAATCATGCTATAAGAAAGTTTATTCCACAAGGAAGTTGTAAGAGCTATCATTTAAGCATACATGTTGTGCAAGGGCACATGGTGACTCAAGTTGTGGATTGAAGCACTTTGATAGGTATGAGGGTGGTATGTGTACTTGTACACTAGCTTGAGGTTGGTTGTTGTAAGATTTTAAGACTTTGATAAGGTGTACATGTAGTTCAATAGTGCATGGAGTTATCAAATTGTGGAATGGACCACTTGGATAGGCACCAAGGTTGTAGGGGTGGGAAACGTGAGAATGTGTGATGGTTAATGAACATGTACGTGAAAAGGTGTCCCAGATAACTTTCAATTAAAAGTTTTGTTTTCCATTAGATGTTAACCTTTTATATGGACTTAGACAGAGTAATTGGGACCAAGCTAATCTCCTTGATTCATGTTTAAGGGGGAGATTGTTAGGGCGGTTCAGATAAAGTTGACGTATTAAATTTTTGGGCTTCAAGTTTATGACAAACCATGGTATTCATGTGGAATATAATCTATTTAGTGGTGACAAGACTCTAGGCAAATTTGTCCTAGTGACCAGTGGGATCCTAGTAATGGTGTCTCTAGACACTACCAATTCTTTTAGAGTTATGTGATCCTAACAAGTAACAAACTAATAGAATGTTAGAAAGATATTAATATAATGTTTTGACAATAATAATTTTTTTTAGTTGTTTCATTATATGTACATAATTGTCATTGAAATAAATATTTTATGTTTCACATTCTCCACTTTAAAATGTTGATACATGCCTCGTATTGAGAAGTAGAAATCATCTCTCTCTCTCTCTCTCTCTCTCTCTCTCTCTCTCTCTCTCTCTCTCTCTCGATCGATATATATATATATATATATATATATATATATATATATATGGATATACAAACATACACATTGAGTTATTTTCATTAATATGTTTGAAAATGTTACATATCACCTCTCTACTAGATGATGCTAAAATCTTTACACAACAAAAATATTGAAATATTTTATTTATAACACAATTGAGCTATGAGAGTTTGAATAAACATATAAATTCACTAATAATTAATTTAATAATTTTAAGATGGAAAATAGAATACATTATCTACAACCTAGATCTATTTTAAACACAAACTTGCTAAGCATGTAGAAGCATCCAATTTCTTGATGAGTAATATTTTTTTATTCTTATATTTTAATTCTATGTCAATTATTAATTTATTCATACCAAATGGTTAAAAATTTACACATTAAAAAATTGATCTCTCTTGGTGCTTAATAGATTCCCCCCATTTAGGTTCAGTTGTCACAAGTAATATGTTGAGTTCATTAGTTCATGACTTTGAACCTTATTGTCATATGACCTTGAGAACTCTATATATATATATATGCCAACAGGGTCATTAGTATGGGACCAATGAATTATGAAGGGTTTGAATTAAAAATATAGCAAGGAATGCCATAACATTATACTCTCTCACAAACTGATCAATCTCAAGAAAATCATTTTAGAACTTCAAAAATATAATTAAATAAAACTAAAACGATTATATTTTAATAAATAATTTTCATATAAATAAAATGTATGGAAAATTAAAAATTACAACCATATTTTCATAAATAAATTGAAACACCATACATTAGCATCCCCTACCCAAGGTGTAAATTTCAAGAAAGCAAGTAAAGTATTGAGAACATGTCGAATGCAAGTGACCAAAATCAAAGTTGAATGGATGAAATCCTAGTAGACTATTCCCCCCACCCATTGCAGTTTTGTTAGATATGGTTTGTGTAACCTAGTAGCTCAAAAGAAGAAAATGAGGTGGTTCCTATGTTGGGAGACTTAGAAAAAGCCTGGGACTAGGTGTCTCTCTATGTGCTTGAGTTTGTGCTACTAAATGTGGGTTGATTCGACCTCGAGCATGGGTCAACAACAAACTCATTGTGATACCTCTTAACTAGGTCAGGTGCAAGTGGACTAGTTTGGACTGAACCCTTTTTCCATAAGGTTTCTCATAGGTAATATAGCTACCTTATTTCCATTTTGATTCAATGGAAGAGGAATTTTAGAATAGTTTTGGTATGGTTGGTGCTAACCTCTCACTCCTTGCAGAATCATTGGGTTGAAACCCTAAATTGAAGTAGAGAAGATAGTTTAACTACAACCAGGTCACTTTGTCAGAGGATCCTCTAATGTTTTCTATGGGAACCATGAACCCTTCTCCTATAGGTCTGAATATTGCTACGACTTCAATAAAAAATGGGCTGATTTAGATCTGGTAACTCTAAAGTTGCCACGAAGGGAAACTATTGATTCAGGTTCGGCGAATAATACCCAGGATAAGATGGGATTGCCTGAGCATTGGGTCTTTGCATACCAACATAGTGCATTTGATGCTGATAACTTTGGTAAGGTTGATGGGCATAACCATTATGAAATGGTTGATTTTGACCGTTTTGAATATACGGTTTCCCATTACTTGCAAATATTTGGTGCTCAGATCCTTGGTAAACTTGTTGGAATTACGGTTGTTGATATTGCACCAGCCATGGTTGTGAAACCATTTGCTATTGTCCAATATTGGTTGTTTGACCAAATGAGGGGTGATGGTACCTGTTTGAGCCTGGGTCACTCTAGTTAAGGAGCCACTAATCGATGATTGTGGTGGCGTCGTAGAGACAAGAGGCTGTTGAATTGTGACCTAAGAGACTTGAGGTTGGCATACAATAGGTAATTCTTGTACTTGCGACACCGTCACAATAGCCAATGTAGTGGGGATATTTGACATAGGTAGACTTTGTTACATTGAGTATACAACTCTTGGTTGTTGAGGCAGTATCGGCACCCAACCACTGGTTGTAATTCCAACATAACCAAAATTCTGTTGTAAACTCTCGTATGTTTGTTCTCCCAGAGGAGACAATGAAAGGGTATATTGCCCCCCATATGTCGGTAATCCAGTGCTCAAAGGAATGATTTTCCTTTGAGGACCAGACTGCCCAAATTGACACTACAAAGGATCAATTTTCTGAGACTCAACATAAGAGATTCCAAATATTATTCCAGATGAACAAATGAGAATAGACCATACTGTCGAAACAACCCCTGGATGGATTCCACCCAGTGATTGAGAGCTAGTTGCGACATATGGTATGCCAGTGAACATTGTTGGAGTGACAGTAGGAAGTTCTGCCACTGCTGTGTCAGATGAAACAATCCTAGATGTTGACGGTTGTTCAGACATATTTAGTCTATCCAAAATATTTCCTAGCGATTCTACAGGAACTTCCGATAACGGTAGACTAATTTCTAATGAAGAAGGATATAGGGTGATCCCAACTCCAAAATGCGATGGAGTGCTAGATGGGGGATCCTCCACAATCTCTTCTATAGAAATCAATCTAAGTGGAAGAGGTAGACCGTCAAGTCCGTAAAATATTTCCTGTGCCGAAGAAGGTATAGATTCTACATCGACAGTTGTTTGGGTAATAACACCTTCCGAATCAGTTGTAGGTGGAGCCGGTTCAGGAATAGAAGTGTTTACCTTCACACTAGGATCGGTTATACTGTCCTCTAGTGGTTGCGGAACTTCTTCTATAGAGGCAGGGATACAAGAAATGTTTGGAGTAACCGGAGTCTCTGAAGGTGTCGGAACACTTGTTCCAATCAAACCAGGGGACTTTGATCCGGTTAAACGAGTTTGCTTTGTCCGGAATAGTTTTGTTTCCGGAGACAGAGACAGTTGACTCGTAAGCCTCTGGAATCGACAGGGTTTCAATTGAATTTCCTCCACGATTGTGGATTACTCGATCAACTAAAAATAAAGGGGAAAATGATTCCGAATTAAATGAATTTTAGACGCTTTGACACAACTTGTTTTTTCAATTTTTAAGAGTCGAGGAAAAACAAAAGATGACTCTAGTCGCCTTCGATTTTTAATGAGCTTGAAGTGACAAGTGCTCAGATGGACCTTTTCCTTTAAGGATTTTGAAAAGGAATGAAAAAGACTACTTTGGAAATCTAGACAAAGGGATTACTAAACCAATCACAAAACTGTAGAATACTTTTTACGGTACGATAGTCAATCTTCCTGAATGATGTGTTCAGTGCATTGCGATCGATAGGGCGATAGACATGGATTCCTATGGATAAAGGATATAGCATATTATGGTCTCCCAATATATACTCGATTGTATGTGGGAGCACAAGTTCGTACTAGCACTTGTCGTCTCAAAGAGGAGGAATCACCCAACCAACAGTGAAAGCGATAGTTACCAGGCTTTACGACACCGAAATACGTCTCTAGCCTAGACTTCTAGATGTTGTGCATTAGGTTCAAAAGCATTTTTATGTTCATTGAATTTATTTTACAGTTGATCTTTCTTAAGAAATTTTCCTTTCAGGTTCACCGCATGATGTAGATATACAATTCCTAAAATGCAATCTAAGATGATAAACAATCGTTTAATCTTCTTTTTGCAATGAAAATCCTAGCTACTAAAGAAAGAGAGATGATATTATTTCAACATAGAGCAGAGAGCACACGCTAGATGCACTGTCCTAAATCAAACCAACAAGCAGTCTAAATGAAAATGCACATGCATGTATTTTTTTCATCTTTCTTAATGTGTGAATGACAAGAAGAATGCTAAGTACAAATCTGAATTATCTTTTCAAAGCGACAGTACTAACTTTCTCTTCAAAAATGAAAGGAAGATAATGACAACAATTTGCTATATTGAATTGAAAATTTCTTTCGATACTTGAAAAACTACTAATTCAAATCAAATACAAGAGTAACTGTATAACCAAGCATCAAGAACCATAGAATCCTTTTATTTGACTGAAAACAACACTTGCAACACTTCCAAATCAAAAGACGACAGTTTGATTACGCTACTTTTTGTAAAAGAGAACTATAAATGGTGCACAATACATTTAAACATTCACAATTCTTTGTACTATGGAGGCGGAGTCATGCAAAGGAAGGGAGTTTCCACAGTGGTATACTAATCGCAGACAGAAAAACTCCTGAATAAAGCTGAAGAGAGTGAACACAGAAACCAAAATCTGGAAGTAGATGAGGTCTAATCTGATTAGCGCACTTGCAACATAGGGAAAGTGCGATGCAGTGCACCTACTGCACACAAAAAGTGAAATGGTCCAGGGATGAGACTTCAACTTGGTTCTTGGTCACATTTTGCAGCTTAGTTTAGGGATTTAGGCTGGGCTAATGATAGTCACTAAATAGAAATCACAGGGGTTGATCTAATGAGATTACTAGAGCCACCACTAGGGCAATTAGGATGTTTGCAAATCGATTGTTCAGTTTATAAACAAAACCTGGAGATAGACTGAAGCAGCATTGATCTACTTTGCACTCGCATAGAAAATGTAGTTCAAAGGCTAGATGGCTTAAATTCAGGCTCTGTCTCTAAGTTTATAAAGCAAACAAATATAGACAAGTAAACAATCTATTTGCTCCCCAGTGGAGTCACCATTTTGTTATCAGGAAATCTAGTGTCTATGCAGAGCTGTTAGTCCCACTAATATGGGTAGCTATCTTAGAAACAAATAGATTAAAGTTACTTTCATTTTCCTTTATGAGAAGTAGATAAGAGAGGATCAAAGACTACCGACCTCGATCTTGTGCTTGGTTCTTTGCTTGTTCCTTCTCCTCATTGACAGGTCTTTTCCACTTCTCCCTTAACCACACAAATTCACATACTATCAAACATATAAGAATGTGGAGGAAAACTTGAATAGCTTTATTAATATGAAGATTAGAAGAGAGGATTACAACCCATTGTTCTGACCCAGCGTCATCCTCCTAGCATGAAAGCCCTTCTTCACCTCATGAAAAGCTTAGATCACCCAACACTATGATATTCTACCAGGAAACCAACAACACTTCCTTACAAGATACAAAATTCCAGGCTTTGGATCTCTTTGATGAGGGATCCATATATAGATGATTGCAGGGAGGTGAGTCAACTTCTGGGATTTTGATTAGTGCCTTTTCTCTAATAGTTCTTGATTCCACTTGGAGATTGATGATCTCTTACTCATCCCTGGGCGAATTCAGAGAGGCAAGTGTCACAGGAGAAGTTTCTTGAAGATTCTATGATCATCCACCTCGCAAACTGTCTCTACCATTTGTCCATTCTCGCCCATCGTACCCTACAGAATGGTTTTCTAGTATGAATCACACCTTTTACACTGGGCAGGTAAGACGCATCGCACCCTCAACACTGAGCAACCTGTATGGTCCAGTTTTGACCAGTTCTGAGTAGTTCTCTGTGGAGAACTTCTGGGAGATGATGTAATTAGCTGACCTTGTTCCTTTAGGGCATGAAATAACACTTGTAGGGACTTAGAAGCCCTTGTTTTATGGACATATATGATTGGGGTTGTAGTGCCCAAAAATTCTATAGCACATGGGAAGTTTGACTTCCTATGGAAAGGACCTTTTATTATCCAGGCTTCACAAGGCAACATTACTTACTTTCTGAAAAGCTTGGATGGTACAAAAGCAAAATATGGACCAGTGAATGGTCGAATGCTGAAACATTATTTTGATCCAGTTTGTTCATATATCATGACTCTAAATTGTACATAGCGAAATTCAGTTTCTGCAACTTTTTATAGCAATAAGAATAGAAAGGAATGGGTAGAAAGTTTTGAGAAACAGTGAATGAATTTTACTATTTTTGTTTTTAGCTCAAGAGAAATGTATATATTTTACATAATCCTTTTGAACAGTTTTTTTTACTTACAACAAAGGAAGATTTCAGAAGTACAACAAGAGTTGTTTAGAAGGCCATCTGACCCACTGTTCTTGACTTTCCACCAGGGAAAGCCATCCCCAAGTGGAGCCAGCATTATGCTCCTATACCAATAGGTGTCATATTTCATGATTGATTGAATTAGCTCTGCAATATGCTCATAACTTTTATTGCTGCAAAGGTTCCATATTTTTAAAGAGTCAAAAAATTAAAAAATGAAAAGAGGGTATACCCTAAAAGAAAAATCAAAGGGTGAAAAGATAAATGGTCAAAAGAAAAAATGAAAGAAATGAACCCCAAACAAAGGACCAGGAAAGTGTGCAAGTTCAAATGCCACTATTACTTCACTTTTTGTAAATAAAGTGTCATGTGTAGTTTGTTGAACTTTATGATGTAGTTGATGAATGGCCAAACAACTTAATCTTGGCCAGTCCATGTTTGAATTTCTTGTTTTAGAGATAGAGAATAAAAATCTGTCCAAACTTTTTAAACTTGGGAGATAAGTAGGTAGGTAGAGAAGCAAAGGAGCTCAATTGTTTAACCTGAGCCCTTAGAAGAAATAAGTGCAAATCTAGATAGGCTTATCATGTAAAGAAAATAAAAGTATTTGAGGGTTTTCTAGTCCAAGTGCACCCAAAGAAAAATAAGAAAAAATGTTAGGCATAATAGGCTGGGTAGGCAGTTTTGATGTTGTAGAAAGAAACTTATGATTGATTTTGTCTCTCAAAATGTTCATCTTACTATTATCATAAATAGAGCTCAAGTGAGGCATGAATAACTTCCCTTCACACTTCTCCCCAATCACTTACTAATCCCCCCCAAGGATATTAAGATCTACTTGATATCACTAAATCACTCCATCTCATTTCATAAAAAGCCTAGGTAAAACCATATTCTTACTTTAGGAAAAGAGCCACTTTTCTTGTGTAAATCCCTGTTTTCGCTTTTTGCCTAAGTTTTCCAACATTATACTTGGTGCCCATTTACTTTCAAAAAGGTTTCATGTTAACAAACTAACATTTATTATATAAATCCCTTGTATAATTTACCCATTCCCGTATTATTAATATATTAAAATCCCTATATTCTAATATTCCCGCCCTCGGTTAATATACAACCATATATCCACTTATTGGGATTTAAAGATTTATTTGAAACCTTTAAATAACCTAACCCGCCACGCCCACAAGAATTAATTAACATCTGCTTAATTAATAACCTCGCCATGAAACAATCAAATCCGCCCCTGATATTATTAAAAACCATTATTTAAGTATATCGGTCCCGCTGCTTATAGTCCCGCCAACCTCCGTCAACCATCAGATCCGGGCCGGCTCATCCAATAGCCCACGATCATATTGCGACCCCCTCTGCCGCCGAAGTTTATCGCCTGGGGAGCCGACGATATTTCTCTCATACTGTGGACATGCGTCGCGCTCCCGCCGTGATCACTGCCTCCCTGCCCGAAACTGCTTGACCCCATAAGCTGTGCGGGAGGAAACCGCTTACCACTCCTGAGCTAAACGATAGGACATCCCATCCCGATGATGTCATACCACTAATTAATGCCAAAATCACTTGCCAAAGCCAATTTTTGTTAAATTGTCGGGAAAAATATCATTTTCATTCATTTTCTCTGTGAACTGTTTACATGCAAAACACATCCGATTTATTGCTCGAGTGTCCAATCCACCACCCATCCAACAAATTTCAACGTCATGCTCTGCAACTCATCGACGAACCTGCGAATTGCACTGTTTTGCCTTCTGAACACAGGTATTTACCAAACTTGGCTCCCGAACCTTTAATTTCATTTTTCCTTAGTCAATTTTACCCAACAAAGCCAAATTCCAGTAATGTCAGTCAATATCTCTCAGAGAAAGACACCCAGAACTGCTGTTTTTCCCATTTTCCTACAGAAGCCCGACCTCCAGTTTGAAAAAACAAGAACCAAACATGGAAGCTCCCGTAGCCCTGAACGTGGCGCCCCTCAATGCGCCTCATAAATACCTAGATTGGTTACCCTTGGCTGACAGAGATTTTCAAATAAAAGAGTTATCTGGTGATATGAACCATCTCCAAGCATTTTGCCGAATTAGGAATAGTCATCTGAGTAACTCTCATATCTATGGAATATGGGAATCTAATCTTCCCAGGTATTACCTTCCCTTAGTCAATGTGCTCCCAGATATTACTCAACAATGCTGTGCCAACTATGACCCTGTCAGTAAATCAGTTATGACCCCATCCCAAACAGTTCTCTTTTACATAACTGCTGAATCTATCAATGAGATGTTACACTTCCATCCCATTCAGCACCTTGCTCCTCTTTCCATGGGATTTTTTCTTGAGAAAGGCTCTCAATTGCCCAATTCAGAAATAACCCGGATTGCTCAATTATTCATGAAACCAGATTGCCAGCCCCAAGGCCCACCTCCCTATGTGCATTCTTGGTTCATTGAAACAGGTAGGCTTATTCTTGACATGATACCCATTATCTTGGGATTCAAAACTAGTGAATATGTTGATGAGACCATCTTAGTTATGTTGTCCATGTTTACTCCAGGAAAACCCCCTGCTGTCAAATATGATTATGCCTCTTTCATTGCCAATAAAATCAATGAGAAATTCATAAATCTGGATAGATAAGGAGTCTTCAAGTACACCTCATTCATATACCACCTTCTGCTATATTATCAGTGAGACAACTTTTCATTTCCCATCAGGAAATTGGATTCCAAAGGAGAGTGGAGGTCTGTGATCTTTTGGACCTCGGTCTTCCACAATGTTTGTGAATCCCCTTATACCTACTATGAATTCATTGACTTTTTTGTACATCCAACCTTCACTCTATTGATGGGAGTTCCTCCTCCTAGGTTCTCTAGTGATATAAAGAAGATTCTACAGCTTTTCAGACAATACAAGATAGGTGACTGGTACCTCTACCAAAATCATATAGAAATCAGAATATATGGCTGTGAACTGTGCCCTTTCAAGCTGCCCAAATATGTGCCCATGAGACTATTTGCACTGGAGTATTTCAGGTAGCTTATCAATGCAGATTTAACCCACTTTTGAAATGCAAAGAAAAAGGCTCAGCCGAGAATAAAAAACCAGTTAGGCCCTTTTATCATCCATAAGAGGGAGGCATGGGAAGACGCTGATAAGATATTAGGGGAAGACCTTAAATTGAAGAAAAGTTTCTGGTGGGTGCCATATGACCCAAATAGCTTTATAAGTGACAAAAAAGTAAGAAACAGGCTATCAGCTTATATACATCATAGGATCCCTGAAATTGAACAGTTTGCTAATCAAGATGAGTGGGTAGAGGGTACATTAATAGAAAAAATTATTGAACAAGAAAAGATGGAAAAAGCTATGAAAGATCTTGAAAAGACCCTTGACCTGGACTCCTTTGGACAGGTATCTTTCAAGCTAACTCAACAAACCAAAGTGGGTACATCCTTTGCTAGAACTTCACAGCAACCTGTACAAGAAACTAGTGCACCAGTTACAGGGTCTTCTAAGGGCAAGGAAGTGGCAAACACAGAGCAGCAAGCAATGACTGATCAATAGGGGCAAATTCCTCCGGTCCAAACCAAAGCAAAAGAGATTTCTGCATTACAGACTCCTCTAAATGAGGAAAGAGGCAAGAAAAGAGATAGGGAAGAAGCCACACCTATCAGTGGGCCTACAGAACAACCAAGGGAAAAAAGGTAAAGACTCAATAATTTGCCAGAAGAGGAAATCTTTGAAGAAACAACTGAAAGTTTAAAAGGGGAAAAGATAGCCAGCCAACAGACATCCCCGATGGTGGAAACATCAACTAGCTCACATAGGCAGGAGCTAGAAAGGCAACATAGTGTGGAAGTTTCATCCACTAGGCCACCAAGTAAGCAGGCCTCTAACATCAAAAGGACGTTCACAGAGATAAAGGCTAGAAACGACCCACTAAGGCTGCAGATTTATAACCAGTATCTTAAGATGGCCCCCACAAACCAGCAAAGGTTGATGTCTGCCTATGACATTAAGGAGGGAAAAATGATCATGAGTTATTTCAAGCCCAAGGTGCAGCAACCACAATCAGCAGCTGATTACATCAGGACAAATCTGGAGGTCTTGGCCAAGGATATTCATCCAATGGACCAGATTGAGCTGCATAAACAGACTGGAGAGATGGTATACTCCACACTAGATGATAAAGCTATGTTAGCTCATAAATTGCAAAACTCCTTGAATAATACCTCTGCTCAGTTAGATTTGGAGAAAGCTTCTTCTCTAGCAAAGGACAACAGGATCAAATCCTTGGAAGAAATTATCATTGAACTGGGACATGATCCCAAAGATGCCAAAGGCATAAAGGCACTGATGAAGAAGAAAGAAGAGTACATTGTTGCCCTTAGAAAACAGTTGAAATCGCTTCCTTCTATGCATCCACAGACTGCAGAAGTTGTACAACAAAAATTTGAAGAGGGACCTGCTCATGACACTGAATGAGAGATTGAGTGAGACAGAGCAGCCACTGGAGAAAGCTCTACAAGAAAAACAGGGAGAGTCGACCTCCCAACCACCTGAAGTAGCCCCAACAGTCACTACTTCCCCCTCCACACTTATTACAACATTGCCTCCCACTGTCCCAGCATCAACAGTAGAGATCATCACAGGTACCTCAGCAACAACACCAAGTAGCAGTACTACTATGAGTACATAACAGCTGATAAAAGCCATGGAAGAATTAAAGCTGCAAGTGTCAAAATTGAAACTGGTCAAAGAGCAATTGCTAAAGGTGGAAAAGAATTATTATAAATACAAAATGAATGTGGCGGAGAAAACAAGGGAGGTCAAAACATTGGAGAACAAGGTGAGAGCATCAGAAAAGGATCTCTCTTTGGATAAACCTCTAGCAGAAATCAAAAGGATTTTGTGGACCAACATCAATCAATCCCTTAGTAATGTGTGGAGATCTATCCAAGTCATCTATGAGAAGATTGACCTAGTAAGAGCGGCCCAAGTAGAGATTCAAAAGGCAAGGGCTTTATTGGGACAAATGCCTGAACAAGCTAACCGGCTAGTACATTTTTTGAACACCAAGACAAGTGAAGAACTAGAGGCACCAGAAATTAGAGATAGAACAGGCACCATTCTAGAAATCAAGAGAGTTATAACTATGAGAACTCTGATGCAAATTTTGGAAAGGAGATGCCAGGACATGCAGGTGGAGATTGATTCTTTCACAGAAAATTTTACCGTCTTGCATAAAAAAGGTTTGCCAAGTCCTTTGGGGAGTAATGATCGTTTGATGAGACATGTAGATTACACGCACAAATTGAATAAGTATGTTGTTGATCAAGTTAATACATCGTCAAGTACTTCAGGAGAGAAGGAACTTCTATCTAGCCAAGCCCTATATGATAGCCTGGAAAATTTATTCTACATTGAGCACGAGGTAGAGCATCTGTTCACCATCCCAACTAATTTCTTCATATACACAGAGACTGATGAAACTTTGAGGAAGCTTCAGAGACATAAATTACTAGGACTGCAGTGTTGGCAAAGTATGTTAGAGATTCTATAAACTTATCTTCGGTATCTTTGGTATCTTTGGTCAATTGAAAATTTTGGACCATCTACTATAATGCGGAGAACAGAAATGAATCAAAGTCATGCAGGTTAAAGCACATCACATCAGAGTTAAAGAACATCCGACGCAAGATGGAGCAACCAGCACAAAATATCAATGGAGGAAAACTACAAACCAACTTACAAAACCTACCTCTGGTACATTCAATAAAGAGGGAGCGACTAGCACAACGTCAATTTATTACTTCCCTATTTTCGAGACTATTTGTCTCTATCTTTTGTAAAAGAAGCATTAATCACCACTAAATATTATTTCTACCAGATATTTTGTAAGATATTTTAATATTTTGTATACATAGCCCCCGAGAAGAAGTATTTGGGGTTGGTGGGTGTTCATAGTTTCTGACTGTAATACTGAAGTTTTTTGGAATAAAAGGCTATTGGAACCATTTTTGTTTGGCCTACTAGATGAAGAATTGATGCTAAAGACCTGTTACAGAATTCTTGAATCATCTTATGAATCAATAAGTCTCTTCTAACTCATGTTTTACAGTTTCTATGTTTTATCATATATGTTTCATGATCTAAATAATAGAGAGAAAGAATAACTCAAAATTTGCTTGATTTCACTTTGTGTTCAGTCTCTATTATTATCAATGTTTTCTTTGGAATTAGAATAAACAGTGAATTCTTAATTGCTCCTATTTCCCCTGATTCTTTCCTCTTGAATATTTGCTAAGGAATTCCTAACTGCTCCTTAACAGTAGTCAGCCATTTTCCCTTTGTCAACATGATGGAGGATTCTTAATTTCCCTTCACCCATTGACTCCATTCCATCTGATTTCAACCTATGAATTGTTCCATATTTGAGTACCTTACTCTGTGATACCATCCTCAGTTAGAAACCGAATCCAGGAAGCTATCCTCCTTTGACTCCATTATGCCCAATGGACTGAAACTCTTCAGTTTTACGTCACTGTTCTGTTGAATCTCCATTTCTCCAACCAAACTCAAAACAAAACCCTTGTACTTTATAACTAGCCTAACACATATCAAAACAAAGCTAAATTATAAAGAGAGAGCCCTCTCTGGATGCAGATTGGCTAGGATCTGTATCTAAAAGATTGGTCTGTGGTTACCTCGACCGTATTCCCTTTCTTACAACTTTGGGGAACAACCTGAGTGATAACACATGTTATTAATAATAATTTGGCCCATAGACTTTGTATATAATTAGACATTGATTTCTAACCCTAACCCTATTTGATATATATATATATATATATATATATATATATATATATATATATATATCTATATATATATATATATATATATATATATATATATAACCATACCTCTTTATACTTCTTTTGTATTTATTTATTTACCATACCTCTTTTATAAATATGGTATTTGGCTCATGATATTAATAATTATTTGTGCCATGGTATTTAGCCCATAGGCTTCACCTAAATAAAACCTATTTTTTCAGTTTATGGAGTAAATATAAAAATATGTTTTATTTATTTACCATGCCTCTATTTTATTTATATTTTTATTTATTTAACATACCTATAAAAAAGTCTTATTCATTTACTTACCTATGGTTTCTTTATATTTGTATTTATTTACCATACTTCTTTTTTGGTGTTAGCAAAACTTTTTATATTTTAAATTTATATTGTGTTTATACATAATAATAATTAGATTGATTTTTAAAAATGTTAAATGTTAAACATTACTTAGAAAAGAAATTTATTTATTTACCATACCTATGATTTGTTTATTTTTATTTACTTACCATACCTCTTTTTTGGGTGTTCTTAAACCTCTTTATTTTAAATTTATATTGTGTTTATACATAATAATAATTATATTGATTTTTAAATCGGGCCAACATTAAATGTTAAACATTACATTTACATTTACAATTTTATATGAGATCTACATTACATTTACATTTACAATTTTATATGAGATCTACCCCACACTGGGTGTACAGCGCACCTAAAAAGACAATAAAATATAAATAAAAAATTACAATATATTATTACTTTTAACTTTTTACAGACATTAATATATATTCAGCATATTAAGTGAACTTATGGATATATATTCAAAACACTTATAGTCAAAAATAAAAAACCTAGCACTACAGATAAAAATAAATAAACATCGACAAAAATACTAATTAAATATATATTTTTAAAAACATAATTATAACTTTATCTATAACCAACAAATATCTTTAACTACATATATATAGAGGTAAACATTACCACACATACCCAATAGACATATATTTTTACAAACTCAAACATGTAAGGAAACATAGAAGCACGAAGTCAAAGAACCCTTTTATGACTCGCAGTTTATGCAAACATAGAAGCACGAACTCAAAAAACACTTTTATTGCTCGCAGGTTATCCAAAGCTGATTAGATTTGTATTCTCATTGCATTTCCATGGGTTCATCTAAACCCAGATCGAGAAAATTAGCGTTCAAATTTCCAAGGTTGTTACACGGTGCACAAATTATTTCTCACTCAGTTCGAACATGTGAGGAACTATGATGTTCTCGCCAGTCACGAGGTGAAACAGATAACACATATTGCGCTCTGAGGGGAAACCATCCAATCGTGCCACTGTGTAACGTTGCCGAAGTGTTCCCGAGAAGAAGCGAACGTTTTATGCAACGCATACAACTGCCCAGAAGACACGGGCGAACTTCCTGGTCCTCCTAAACTCCACATATTTTCCAACCTTGTCCACCTTCCCTCCCTCGGATAAAAAACTTCCGCACTTGGTTCTTGGTCATAGTTTGTAGCTTAGTTCAGGGATTTAGGTTGAGCTAATGATAGTTAGTAAATAGAAATCACAGGGGTTGATCTAATGAAGTTACTAGAGCCACCACTAGGGCAATTAGGATGTTTGCAAATCGATTGTTCAGTTTATAAACAAAACCTAGAGATAGATTGAAGCAGCATTGATCTACTATGCACTCGCATAGAAAATGCAGTTCAAAGGCTAGCTGGCTTAACTTTAGGCTCCGTCTGTAAGTTTATAAAGCAAACAAATATAGACAAGCAAACAATCTATTCTTTTCCCAGTGGAGTCGCCATTTTGTTATCGGGAAATCTAGTGTCTATGTAGAGCTGCTAGTCCCACTAAGACGGGTAGCTATCTTAGAAACAAACAGATTAAAGTTACTTTCATTTTCCTTTATGAGAAGTAGATAAGAGAGGATCAAAGACTACCAACCTTGATCTTGCGCTTGGTTCTTTGCTTGTTCCTTCTCCTTATTGATAGGTCTTTGTCGCTTCTCCCTTGACCACTCCGCTTCAAAGAGTACCTGTAAAGCCTAAGAAACATAATACCTTCAAAGTGTAGAGATATACAATCATAAACAAAATAGGACCAGATATATATTGACCACACAAATGCACATACTATCAAACATACAAGAATGTGGAGGAAAACTTGAATAGCTTTATTAATATGAAGATTAGAACAGAGGATTACAACCCATTGTTCTAACCCAGCGTCATCCTCCCAGCATGAAAGCCCTTCTTCACCTCATGAAAAGCTTAGATCACCCAACAATATGATATTCCACCAGGAAACCAAAAACACTTCCTTACAAGACACAAAATTCCAGCCTCTGGATCTCTAGGATGAGGGATCCATATATAGATGATTTCAGGGAGGTGAGTCAGCTTCTGGCATTTTGATTAGTGTCTTCTGTCTGATAGTTCTTGATTCCACTTGGAGATTGATGATCTCTTACTCATCCCTGGGTGAATTCAGAGAGGCAAGTGTCATAGGAGAAGTTTCTGGAAGATTCTATGATCATCGACCTCGCAAATTGTCTCTGCCATTTGTCCATTCTTTCCCATCGCACCCTACAGAAGGGTTTTCCAGTATGCATCGCACCTTTTACACTGGGCAGGTGAGATGCATCGCACCCTTAGCACTGAGCAACCTGTATGGACCAGTTTTGACTAGTTCTGAGTAGTTTCTTGTGGAGAACTTCTGGGAGATGATGTAATTAGCTGACCTTGTTCCTTTAGGGCATGAAACAACACTTTTAGGGACTTAGAAGCCCTTGGTTTATGGACATATATGAATGGGGTTGCAGTGCCCAAAAATGTCTATAACACATGGGAAGTTTGACTTCCTACGGAAAAGACCTTTTATTATACAGGCTTCACAAGGAAACAATACTTACTTTCTAAAAAGCTTGGATGGTACAGAAGCAGAAGATGGACCAGTGAATGGTCGAATGCTGAAACACTATTTTGATCTAGTTTGTTGATATATTAGGACTCTAGCTTGTACATAGCGAAATTCACTTTCTGCAACTTTTGACAGCAATAAGAATAGAAAGGAATGGGCATAAAGTTTTGAGAAACAGTGAAGGAATTTTACTATTTTTGTTTTCATCTCAAGAGAAATGTATATATTTTACATAATCCTTTTGAACAAATTTTTTTTTTACTTACAGCAAAGGAAGATTTCAGAAGTACAACAAGAGTTGTTTACAAGGCCATCTAACCTGTTGTTCTTAACTTTCCACCAGGGAAAGCCATCCCCAAGTGCAGCCAGTTTTATGCTCCTATACTAATAGGTGTCATATTTCATGATTGATTGAATTATCTCTGCAATATGTTCATACCTTTTCTAGCTGCAAAGGTTTTCCATATTTTTAAAGAGTCAAAAAATTACAAAATGAAAAGAGGGTATACCCTAAGAGAAAAATCAAAGGGTGAAAAGATAAATGGTCAAAAGAAAAAATGAAAGAAATGAACCCCAAACAAAGGACCAGGAAAGTGTGCAAGTCCAAATGCCACTACTACTTCACTTTTTGTAAATAAAGTATCACGTGCAATTTGTTGAACTTTATGTTGTAGTTGATGAATGGCCAAACAACTTAATATTGGCCAGTACATGTTTGAATTTCTTGTTTTAGAGATAGAGAATAAAAATATGTCCAAACTATTTAAACTTGGCAGATAAGTAGGTAGGTAGAGAAGCAAAGGAGCTCAACTGTTTAACCTGAGCCCTTGGAAGAAATAAGTGCAGATCTAGATAGGATTATCATGTAAAGAAAAGAAAAGTATTTGAGGGTTTGCCAGTCCAAGTGCACCCAAAGAAAAAGAAGAATTTGTTTTAGGCGTAATAGGCTGGGTAGGCAGTTTTGATGTTGTAGAAAGAAACTTATGATTGATTTTGTCTCTCAAAATGTTCATCTTACTATTATCACAAGTACAACTCAAGTGAGGCATGACTAACTTCCCTTCACACTTCTCCCCAATCACTTACTAATCCCCCCCCAAGGATATTAAGATCTGCTTAATATCACTAAATCACTCCATCTCATTTCATAAAAAGCCTAAGTAAAACCACATTCTTACTTTAGGCAAAGAGCCACATTTCTTGTGTAAATCCCTGTTTTCCCTTTTTGCCTAAGTTTTCCAACATTATACTTGGCGCCCATTTACTTTCAAAAAGGTTTCATGTTAACAAACTAACATTTATTATATAAATCCCTTGTATAAGTTACCCATTCCCGTATTATTAATATATTAAAATCCCTATATTCTAATATTCCCGCCCTCGGTTAATATACAACCATATATCCACTTATTGGGATTTAAAGGTTTATTTGAAACCTTTAAATAACCTAACCTGCCACGCCCGCAAGAATTAATGAACATCTGGTTAATTAATAACCTGGCCACGAACCAATCAAATCCACCCCCGATATTATTAAAACCATTATTTAAGTATATCGGCCCCGCTACTTATAGTCCCACCATCTCCGACCTCCGTCAGCCATCAGATCCGGGCCCGCTCGTCCAACAGCCCACGATCATATCGCGACCCCCTCCGCCTCCAAAGTTTACCGCCCGGGGAGTCGACGGTATTGCTCCCTTACTGTGGACACACGTCGCGCTCCCGCCGTGATTGCTGCCTCCCCACCTGAAACTGCTTGATCACATAAGCTGTGCGGGAGGAAACCACTTACCACTCTTGCGCTAAACAACAGGACGTCCCATCCCAATGATGTCATACCACTAATTAATGCCAAAATCACCCGCCAAAGCCAAATTTTGTTAAATTGTCCGGAAAAATGTCATTTTCATTCATTTTCTCTCTGACATGTTTACATGAAAAACACGTCTGGTTGATTGCTTGAGCGTCCAGTCCACCACCCGGCCAACAAATTTCAACGTCGTGCTCTGCAGCTCGTCGGCCAACCTGCGAATTGCACTGTTTTGCCTTCTGAACACAGGTATTTACCCAACTTGCCTCCCGAACCTGTAATTTCATTTTTCCTCGGTCAATTTTACCCAACAAAGCCAAATTCCAGTAAAGTCAGTCCGTAGCTCTCAGAGAAAGACACCCAGAACTACTGTTTTGCCCATTTTCCTACAGAAGCCTGACCTCCAGTTTGAAAACAAAAGAACCAAACATGGAAGCTCTCGTAGCCCTAAACGTGGTGCCCTGGTCAATTCGCCTCATAAAGACCTGGATTGGTTACCCTTGGCTGACAGAGATTTTCAAATAAAAGAGTTATCTGGTGATATGAACCATCTCCAGGCATTTTTCCAAATTAGGAATAGTCATTTGAGCAACTCTGATGTCTATGGAATATGGGAATATAATCTTCCCAGGTATTACCTTCCCTCAGTCAATGTGTTCCCAGATATTACTCACCAATGATGTGCCAACTATGACCCTGTCAGTAAAGAAGTTATGACCCCATCCCAAACTGTACTATTTTACATAACTGTTGAATCTATCAATGAGATGTTACACTTCCATCCCATTCAGCCCCTTGCTCCTCTTTCCATGGGATTTTTGCTTGAGAAAGGCTCTCAATTTCCCAATTCAGAAATAACCCGGATTGCTCAATTATTCATGAAACCAGATTGCTAGCCCCAAGGCCCACCTCCCTATGTGCATTCCTGGTTCACTGAAACATGCAAGCTTATTCTTGACATGATATCCTTTATCTTGGGATTCAAAACTAGTGAATATGTTGATGAGACCATCTTAGTTATGTTGTTAATGTATACTCTAGGACAGCCCCCTGCTGTCAAATATGATTATGCCTCTTTCATTGCCAATAAAATCAATGAGCAATTCATAAATCTGGACAGAGAAGGAGTCTTCAAGTACACCTCATTCATATACCACCTTTTGCTATATTATCACCCAGACAGCTTTTCATTTCCCATCAGGAAATTGGATTCCAAAGGAGAGCAGAGGTCTGTGATCTTTTGGCCTCGGTCTTCCACAGTGTTTGTGAATCCCCTTATACCTACTGTGAATTCATTGACTTGTTTGTACATCCAACCTCCACTCCATTGATAGGAGCTCCTCCTCCTAGGCTCTCTGGTGATATAAAGAAGATTCTATAGCTTTCCAGACAATACAAGATAGGTGATTGGTACCTCTACCAAAATCATACAGAAATCAGAATATATGGCTGTGAACTGTGCCCTTTCAAGCTGCCCAAATATGTGCCCATGAGACTATTTGCACTGGAGTATTTCAGGCAGCTTATCAATGTAGATTTAACCCACTTTTGCAATGCAAAGAAAAAGGCTCAACTGAGAATAAAAAACCAGTTAGGCCCTTTTATCATCCATAAGAGGGAGGCATGGGAAGATGCTGATAAGATATTAGGGGAAGACCTTAAATTGAAGAAAAGTTTCTAGTGGGTGCCATATGACCCAAATAGCTTTATAAGTGACAGAAAAGTAAGAAACAGGCTATCAACTTATATACATCATAGGATCCCTGAAATTGAACAGTTTGCTAATCAAGATGAGTGGGTAGAGGGTACATTAATAGAAGAAATTATTGAACAAGAAAAGATGGAAAAAGCTATGAAATATCTTGAAAAGACCCTTGACCTAGACCCTTTTGGACAGGTATCTTTCAAGCTGCCTCACCAAACCGGAGTGGGTACATCCTCTGCTGGAACTTCACAGTAGCCTGTACAAGAAACCAACGCAACAACTACAGGGTCTTCTAAGGGCAAGGAAGTGGCAAACACAGACCAGCAAGCAATGACTGATCAGCAGGGGCAAATTCCTCCGGTCCAAACCAAAGAAGCAAAGATTCCTGTATTACAGACTCCTCTAAATGAGGAAAGAGGCAAGAAAAGAGATAGGGAAGAAGCCACACCTATGAGTGGGCCTGCAAAACAACTAAGGGAAAAAAGGAAAAGACTCAATCCTCTGTAAGAAGAGGAAATCTTTGAAGAAACAACTGAAAGTTTAAAAGGGGAAAAGATAGCCAGCCAACAAACATCCCCGGTGGTGGAAACATCAACTAGCTCATTGTTATGAAACCAGCTCAAGAAAAAGATAGAAAAGATAGATCAATGCCTTAGAATTCAGCCTCTTTGAGGGGGCAACCTCCTTCACATTACATAAATGAAAAATTCTTGGATGATTCAAATGACAAAACTTCCTTTCTATATATAGGAATATAAGGAGTCACAATATAGCCCAGCCGACCTAAAAATAATAATATAAAGCCACAAAAATTAACAATAGAGGGATTCTATGGGGCATAGTAATAACAATATGGGGATAATAGGGCACAAAAATATTACTAAGGGGTACAACTATAATAGTAATGGGGTAATCACTAGTATTATAGGGACCCACCATGCCCCTCTCCTTCAAAAAAGTGTTGTCCTCAATGCTTGAGAAGTTCTGGATGCTTCTGTATAAAATTCTCATCCTCCCATGTGGAATCTTCAGCGGATAAGTTCTTCCACTTGATAAGATACTCCAAAATTGATCGATTTCGTAGCTGTCGAGTTCTTGTTTCTGTGACTGCTTCCGATTCCAATATAATTTTTCCTTCCTCGTCAAGTTCTGGCAATATTGTTTGAACTGGGAGCTTGTCGCCTATAACCTTCTTTAAACATGAAACATGGAAAACTGGGTGCAATCGAGAAGCTGCAGGAAGCTCCAATTTGTATGCCATAGTACCAATCTTTTGCAACACCTTGTATGGACCATAATACTTTGGTGATAATTTATTATCCTTCTTAGCTTGCTTGAGTGACATTTGCTTATATGGTTGTAGCCGTAGGAATACCCAATCACCTATATCAAAACTTCTTTCGCTATGATATTGATTTTCTTGTTGTTTCATTCTATTATGTGCCAACACGAGGTTATCCTTTAAGAGTTGGAGGACTTGTTGTTGATGTTCGATGTGATGTTCCATTGCTTGAACCTTAGAATTTTCTCTTAAATATGATGTGATGGATGGTGGCTGATACCCATAAAGTGCCATAAATGGGGTCAGTTTTGTTGCTGTATGGAAGGAAGTGTTATACCACCATTCAGCTAGAGGCAATCATTTCACCCATTGTGTCTGTTTATCAGATACAAAGCCACGAAGATATCCTTCCAAACATTTCTTTACTATCTCAGTTTTCCCATCAGATTAAGGATGATAAGATGAGCTATGAGCTAACTGAGTACCAAGACAAGAAAATAATTCTGTCCAAAAATTTCCAGTGAAAATGGGATCTCTGTCACTTACAATAATCTTTGGGTTTCCATCTAGCTTTTGATTTGTTTCCATAAATGCAGTAGAAATTGTACTGGCTTTAAATGGATGCGATAATGGACACAAGTGTGCATACTTGGTAAGTCTGTCAACTAACACCATGATGACACTCTTTCCCTCAGACTTGGGTAAACTTGTGATAAAATCCATTGAAACCTCCTCCCAACATTGGCTTGGAATGGATAAAAGTTGTAATAGACCTGGTGTCTTAATTGTTTCAACTTTATTTTGTTGGAAAACCAAACATTCCACCACAAACTTCTGAATATCTGATTTAAGGCCATCCAAAAAAAATTCCTTCTTAACCCTGTGGTAAGATTTTAAAAATCCTGAGTGCCCTCCTAAGGGATAATTGTGCAATTCCATAAGAATCTTTTGTTTTAGCTGGGAATTCTTGCAGAGGTATAAGCGATCTTTGTACCATAACAAATTATTTTTCTAGCTAAATGTATCAGACATACTGGAATCTTGTTGTAACTTTCGAATAAGTGCCCATACTTCTTCGTCATTCTTCCATTCCTCACTTGCCTTGTTTATCCAATCTAGTTGGATAATAGAAATGAAGCACAACAATGCTCCCACATCCTCATCCTTTCTTGAGAGTGCATCTGCCACCACATTTTGCTTCCCTTTTTTGTAGATGATTTCAAAGTCATATCCCAACATCTTTGTGACCCACTTTTGTTTCTCTTCAGAGGATAATCTTTGTTCTAAAAATTATTTAAGGCTATCATAATCCATTTTTACCTTGAAGTGTCTTCCTATTAGGTAGGGTCGCCATTTCTTAAGTGCATGGAGTATTGCCAACATTTCCTTCTCATAAATAGCTTTGTGTAAAAACTTTCCCTTGATTGGACGAATTTCAAAAGCAGTGGGTCTTTCATCTTGCATTAAAACAACACCAATTCCATTTCCTGAAGCATCACATTCCACAATAAAGGTTTTTGTGAAGTCCGGTGTAGCTAAGATCGGTGCTTGGCACATTGCCTCTTTAAGATGTTTGAATGCCTTTGTTGCTTCTGGAGTCCATGAAAATGCATCTTTCTTCAATAATGTTGTTAGAGGTTCCGCTATTCTCCCATAATTCTTAACAAACTTTCGATAATACCTTGTCAACCCGAGAAATTCTCGCAGGTGCTTTATGGATGTGGGAATTTTCCATTCCTTAATGGTTTTAATTTTGCTAGGGTCTACCTTAACTCCTTCATGAGATACAATATGACCCAGATATTCCACCTCTTGTACTCCAAAGAAACATTTGGATCTT
The DNA here is from genome assembly GCA_031772625.1 of Pinus tabuliformis. Taxonomy (NCBI): domain Eukaryota; kingdom Viridiplantae; phylum Streptophyta; class Pinopsida; order Pinales; family Pinaceae; genus Pinus; species Pinus tabuliformis. Next base: position 1,704,997,684 of record CM062818.1, read on the forward strand.
TTTGCATATAATTGTTTCTCCTCCAATAGTTGTAGCACCCTGTCAACATGTTCAGCATGATCCTTCCAAGACTTGCTGTAGATTAGTATATTATCAAAAAATACTAACACAAATTTTCTAAGGAATGGTTTGAAAATTGAATTCATGAAACCTTGAAATTTTGAAGGTGCATTGGTAAGGCCAAAAGGCATGACAAAAATTCATAATGACCCTCATGAGTTCTAAATGTTGTTTTTGGAATGTCTTCAATATTCATTCTGATTTGATGATATCCTGAACGAAGGTCCAACTTGGTGAAGTAAATTGATCCATGCAATTCATCCAGTAATTCATCAATGACAAGAATGGGAAACTTATCCTTAATAGTGAGCTTTTTGAGCTCCCTATAATCCAGACACATGCGCCATGATCCATCCTTCTTGTGCACCAATACTACTGGAGTAGATAAAGAACTTTGACTCGGTTGAATTATACCAGCCTCTAGCATTTCTGCAACCATACATTGAATTTCACTCTTTTGGGCATAGGGATATCTGTACGGCCTGATGTTTGGAGGAACACTTCCTGGAATCAGATGAATAGCATGATCATGATCATGAATAGGTGGGAGACCTTTGGGAGTCTCAAATACCTTGGAATGATTGTCCAAGACTTTTTGGAGGTCTGGAGAAATAGATGATTCCAATGTGGAAACATCTAGAGAACATAATTGTGCAATTACACCTCTTTGTTCCCTTTTTAGAAGCTTTGTCATACCGTTAGAGCTGATTATCTTTCCTGGTTTCCCTGCAATATCCCTTAATTCAACTTCCTTTCCTTCCACAGAAAATTTCTTGAAAAGTTCTTGAAAATTAAAAGATATTGTACCCAAGGATTGTAGCCATTGGACTCCTAGTACAACATCAGCACCTCCCATTGGAATGGAAAGCATTGGGCTAGTCAATACATATTCTCCCATGGATAGCTTGATATTATGGCACTTTCTTGAGCAATTTGTTGTTCCTCCATTTGCAACCATCACTTGACACTCTGGTGCTAGATATAAGAAGCAATTCAATTCTTTTGCTACCTTACAATGAATAAAATTGTGGGTACTTCCTGAATCAATCAACACTATTACCTTTTTCTTCTTGATTTGTCCTTTTATCTTGATGGTTTGAGGAGTGGTAATTCCCGCCAATGCATTACAAGATATAGTTGGATTCATTTATTCTTTTTCTAGGCTTTGTTCCTGGAGTATATCCTCTTCTTTTGACCTTTCTTACTCCTTTTCCTCTTCCTCTTCACAATCTATGTAGAATAATTTCTTCTCGGCGCGCTTATGACCTTTAGTGTATTTTCTATTGTTATAGACATTTTTGTGCCTCGCAGCATGGAGCATGAAATGTCATTAATTACAGGGATCCTCAGTCCCTAAACATGTTGTTCTTACCCCTAGAAGAACAAGGTCAGCAAACCACAGCACTTCCCATCAGTTCTCCACCTGAAAACACTCAGAAACGGGCTATTTTTGGATCATGTCAGCTGCTCCACTGAGCATCTGCGCTAGAATACAACTGCTCCTCCTTGTACCTGCGCTGAAAGTCAAATCTAATGAAGGCTACCTGCGCTGGGCGAGATTAGCCAAGTGGCATAGTCATTCTGCAAGGTGTCAATTGCCCAGGAAGCTTCCAAACTGACACTTGGTTCAAGAGATTCGCCCTGTGATGAGTAAGAGGTACTTGATCTCCATGTGTAAGCAAGGATCTCCAAGTGGACTCAAGAACTGAAGATTAACTGAAGAGGGAGAGGACACAAGGCAACTTTATGTCAGTCTCAAGCTGACTCATCCTCTCTTCTTCTATCCTATATATAGAGCTCTTCTATGAGGTCTAAGGAGGCTGGAATTTTGTGCAAAGCAAGGAAGTGCTGTTGGTTTACAGTTAGAGCTATTGGGTGATTGCTTTTATAGAGGTGAAGAGGAGACTTCTTGCTGCTGGGGAGGTGCTGCTGGATTGGATAGACTTAAAATGTCTGAGCAACCGTCGACATCTAGGACTGTGCCAAATAACACAGCGACATCAGAAACTCCTGCTGTCACTCCAACGATGTTTGCCGGCATACCAGCTGTCCCGACTAGCCCTCATCAGCTAGAAGGAGTCCACCCAGGGACTATTACGACAACTTGGTCTGTTCCAGTTTTTTCTTCCGGTATAATACCCGGTAATTCTTATGTTGAAACTAGACAAATTGATCCCTTTGGAAATCAGTTTGGGCCATCCAGTCCTCAAAGGCAATCTATACCCTTGAGTTCCGGATTGTTACCATATGGGGGGCAATATGCCCTTTCACTTCCCCTCCCGGGGGGATACCCATACGGCAGTTTTCAACAACATTCAGGTTTGAATGAAGTAACGACGAGTGGTTGGGTACCTATGTTACCCCAACAACCAAGAGTTGTATATTCCATGCAACAGTGTGTACCTATGTCTAGTATCCCGACGACGCCAGCAATTGTAACCGTGTCGCAAGTTCAATCGATGCCTGTTGTATGTCAACCCCAAGTTGTAATGCAACAACCCATCGACCCTGCAACACAACCACAATCGCCAACTGCCGGGACGACGCAGATACGAACGGGAGCCATAACCCCGCATCTTGGTCCGTCGGTTAGTATCGCACAGCAAAACATGGCTTCACAACCATGGATGGTGCAATACCAACAACCTCAGTTTCAACAGGTGTACCAGGGATCTGAGCAACAGATCTTTGCGAATAGTGGGCAACCCTATATTTAGAACGGGTTAAATCAACCACTTTACAGTGGCCAAGCCCACCAGCCATATCAGTCCTATCAACATCAGTTGCATTATGCTGGTATGCAAAGACCTACTACTCAGGCGATTCCATCGTATCCTGGGTACGCCTCGCCAAACCTGAATCAGCAGTTGCCATTCGTGGCGACCCTAGAATTACCAGATTTACACCGATTGACGAACGATCCAATTGCCTATGCCCATTAGTGGCCAACGATTCCTCACAAACTTCCTTCGAACATTCCTAAATTCAATGGAAATCCTGGCGAAGACCCGTCGAATCATGTGATGACTTTCCATCTGTGGTGTTCATCGAATACCTTGAATGATGATTCGATAAGGCTTCGCCTTTTCCAGAGGACATTGACTGGTCTGGCGGCTAAATGGTATATTGAATTACCTAGAGCCTCTTTCGACAATTTTAGTTCCCTAGCCACGACTTTCCTAACACACTTTCATTTACCTATAAGGTACGAAATTGGAACAGAGATCTTAACCAATTTCAAGTAGACAATGGCCACACATATATCAGATCATATACATGAGTGGCGTCGTCGTCGCAGAATGGTGAAAACTTATGTTCCAGATCAGCTATTAGCTGAGTGGTTTATAAAGTCGCTACTTCCTGCTATAACGGAAGATGTGGCCAAGGGGGGAGTCGTAACAGAGGAGCAGGTTATTGCTCGTGCCCAGTATTTAGACTTAGTATATACTCAGTCTGGCACGCTCTATGACAAGATACCTGACGCCCCCAGACCAGAATTTTCAATTCCTCCCCCTCCTGGATCAAATAGTGACTCTCATGCCGGCGATGGTGTGATTGGCACTGCAAACGCAAAGTCAACATGGGATTCGTCTAAGAAAGCCCGTAAGACTTCGAATCAAAATGCAAATGAAGAACTTCTTGCCTCGGAAGTAAGTGCCGTGTCAGACGACAAGGGCAAACAACTGAAGCAACCAGGGGGCAAGAAGAAAAAGAAAGGGAGAAAAGGGAAACCCCCTTCGGGGTGTCATATATGCGATGAGGATCATTGGACAGTAGATTGTCCATACAAAGCTGAGCTTAAAAGATTCTTTAAGAGTTCGAAAACCTCAGCTGTGTTGACTGATCCGTTTCCTAATCCAGGTCAAAATCTGGTTCCTAATCAAAATGCTTCCCGATCCCAAGTGCTTATGTTGTCCACCTCAAAGCAGCAGAATAATGCTTTGACAAGGAATAAAGGTTACCGGAATCCATATCGGTCGAATAACAAGGCTGATAAACAACCTAGTAGTTCGACGACAACTTTTAACGAAGTTGTGCCGCCCATCGTTCCTAAGCCAATAATAAACTCACCAAAGGGAGTAGTACACAAATCGACATTTAATCCTCGTGCAAAAGTAACACAGGATTATAATATAATAGAGGACCTGGCTCAATCATCGTCCGCTATGTCGACACCTGAGGTAGTGTAAAATTGCACCTCCCAAGAGCAAGCTTTATTATTAGCTATAGGTGAGATTGGCCCAATGGATTCCAATTTTGTGGCCTTTGATCATAAAGGATATGACCCTAAGTTACCAGCTCAACTAGCTTTCCTTATTCAAGTGAAAGCCCTCAACAAAACTGTTCATCGAACAATTATTGATGAGGGGGCACCTACATGTCTTATGTCGATGAGTTGCTGGAAAAATTTAGGCTCACCACCCTTGTCGAAATCGTCAACGACCTTAAAAGCATTTGATGGACGATCATACACTCCCTACGGGATTTTAAGTAACTTGCAAGTTGAACTGGGGGGCAAAACAGTAGAAGTCGATGTTGAAGTAATTGATGGAAACCTCGATTACAACATCCTACTAGGAAGGCCCTGGATATATGCCATGGCCGCAGTCGTGTCGACCTACTTCAGGAAGATTGCATTTCCCTTTCAAGGAGGGATTACAGTCGTCGACCAACAAACTTTCCTCCCCGACAGTTCACAAGTTACGGGAAGCATTCCAATGATCCATGGAAGTGATCATTCGCTTCAAAATATTGGAGTAGGTCTCCTAAAAGACCCTGCCTTAATGGGTACTTTTGCCCTACCGCCTACAAGAAATCTGGCAGAAGTGGCCACAGTGGAAACCTACAATATGAAATCTTCTATATCTAATGGATTCGGAAGATTCCTAAACATTTTGTCAGCATGGATCATCGCCCTAATGGAAATACTGTAAATACAGTGGGCTCCGAGGACGGTTCTTATCTCGTGTCAACCTCGTTAAAAAATGAAACAAGGAGTCATGAGGATAGTTCTTTTACTATGTCAACCTCATTAAAAAATGAAACAAATCCCCTTTTCAAAATTCAAAGGTAAACCTTCATTCCAACCACCAAGTTGAATGCAATGAAGCTTGGGGGGCACCCTCCTTTGACATGCGTTATTATGATGCTGGGGGCATGCAAGAACCGAGCAGTTTTAGCACATAGTTCATGCTCGTTAAAAAATAAACATAAGTTTGAGCAGTGTTTTGGCGCATTCAAGCTCATTAAAAAATGAACCCATCCCGGTAAATAACCATTGTGTATGTAACCTCATCTGCCATAAAAGCCCTGGTCGTGTTTGCACCATCACCTCCACTTTTCATTTGGCCGATCGTTCACCTCCATATGATTGTTTACCTATTTTGAGGAACAACTGCGAAGAGTGATTTCACTTAGCCATCCTTGTGACACTGCCGTGATTGGAAAATTCCAACCTGTACCTGGAATCTGCTGCTATCCCTGTTTATCACTCGTTCCTCAAAAGACGAGTCATCTTTGAGCTCTTTTCTGACTCGTAAAATATGAAAAGTTTGCCGAGTTTTGGCTTTCCAGCTCGTTAAAGCGACTGGAAAGCTATCCCTCCTCTAAATTTTAATCTTTTTGGACCTGAGGGATTATTGCACAAAAAGATCGAGCGCTTGTTTTGTTCGGCTCGTTAAAGCAATCGAAAATTCATCCCTTCTGTATTGTTTTATACTTTTTCGGACTTAAGGGATCAGATGACGAAAAAGGAATTATGGAGTTAACTTTCTGTACCTTTTCAAACTCTCTAAAAATGAAAAGGACCGAGTTATCCTTGTCGTTAGACTCGTTAAATTCATTAAATAGCGACAAACTTGTCTTTAGACGAGAACGAGTTTCCCTATCGCTAAGCTCGTTAAATCATAGCGATAGGCTTGCCCGAAGGGCAGGTTATAGAACAAGCATATGTTATCCTCCTCAAGCTTGACAAAAATAAAGAGGTACTGGTCAGAAATGACTGGGGAAAAATTGGGAGAACATCAAATTTTAATGGTAGCAAGTCGCTCTTGAACATGACACTTTTCCTCTGTACCACATCGGGTTGGGTTGTTTCATTCACCGGTCTCATCACCGTGGTCCTCGCCAAACCATCCACATTTGGGGTAATGCTACCGATCCATCGCATCAGTGTCGTTATATGTTCAAGAGAGGTCATTATGAAAGTGTCAACCGTGTCCCATCCACTGCCATACATTATCTTTCATCCATTCATGATCGCCACCCTGAATCATATGTCACAGTTTGTTTTCACCTCCACTAAAATCATTAGCTCCATTCTGTGTCATTGATGTGGGATTCATTAAGGCCCTCCTTTGACGGATCGCTTCTTGTCGACTACAGCTCATTATCCAAGAAGTTGATCTAGGAACAACCCCATCAGTACTTTGAAGCTTGCATGCCTCAATGGCAAGTTTCTCACTTCCGGCGACAGGTATACATCAATGACCTTCGACCAGAAGATTTTGCGTGGCGTTCGACGCCAAGTCCTTTATTCACGCCACGTGAATTGTACTACAGTACCTTGAGGGTCATTATCATTATCGGTGATTCCTCTCGCGCTTGTTAACGGTTTTCATTATTGGCCGGTAATCAAGCGATGTCTTTCCATGTTCGACTTCAGCGCAATTCTCACATGGATCGACTTGTACTTAGAGTGAAGATCGAACGAGTTTGAAGACCCCGGATCTAGTTTCATCCATCCGGGCTGCGATATATATTCAGGAAATATAAAAGCATTTGTCATGTACATCATTGCAGCAGATGATCATCCTATTCAAAGGATGATAATTTCAGCAGAAAATTATCAGTCTACCATCAGACGATCGTCTGTTATATGTACCAAAATGTATTTATAAAGCTGAGCATGGGAATGCCCGCCTCAGCTAGATCATGAAAACAGAATGAAAAATAATGTATTGTATTGTATTGTATTACAGGGCGCCTCCTCAGCACTGGAATGAACTTCGGACCCTCTAGATAAAGCATTTCACCCGATAAACGGCCTCATACTTTAGGGGGCAACTGTTATAGACATTTTTGTGCCTCGCAGCATGGAGCATGAAATGTCATTAATTACAGGGATCCTCAGTCCCTAAACATGTTGTTCTTACCCCTAGAAGAACAGGGTCAGCAAACCACAGCACTTCCCATCAGTTCTCCACCTGAAAACACTCAGAAACGGGCTATTTGTGGATCATGTCAGCTGCTCCACTGAGCATCTGCGCTGGATTGCAACTGCTCCTCCTTGTACCTGCGCTGAAAGTCAAATCTAATGAAGGCTACCTGCGCTGGGCGAGATTGGCCAAGTGGCACAGTCATTCTGCAAGGTGTCAATTGTCCAGGAAGCTTCCAAACTGACACTTGGTTCAAGAGATTCGCCCTGTGATGAGTAAGAGGTACTTGATCTCCATGTGTAAGCAAGGATCTCCAAGTGGACTCAAGAACTGAAGATTAACTAAAGAGGGAGAGGACACAAGGCAGCTTTATGTCAGTCTCAAGCTGACTCATCCTCTCTTCTTCTATCCTATATATAGAGCTCTTCTATGAGGTCTAAGGAGGCTGGAATTTTGTGCAAAGCAAGGAAGTGCTATTGGTTTACAGTTAGAGCTATTGGGTGATTGCTTTTATAGAGGTGAAGAGGAGACTTCTTGCTGTTGGGGAGGTGCTGCTGGATTGGAGCCATTGATGGTTGTAACCTTCTCAGAACCCTTTTACTTCTATCAATAAAGCTTTGAATGTTCTCCTATATACTTGTATTGCATTGATGTATTGTATTTACTTGTATATCTGATTCACTCTAATCCATGCATCAGTTATGAGTACATGTTTCTTGTAGTTTCCCTCTTTTGTTTGTGCAGGATCTGTGTGTAGCTGGGCCGGCAAAGGGAGCAAAGAGCTGGGAACAAGAGACAAAGAGAGAGGACAGGATCGACAAAAGCGAAAGACACCGGTTGGTTAATCTTTTCTTCCTTCTCTGTACTTTCATAAAGGAAAATAATCAAAGCTTTACTTTCAGTTGTTGCTAAGGACTGTCACCCTTAGAGTAGGGATAGGGTCATCCGAGTCGGATACTTTTCCCCACAACAGCTATCAAAACTATAACAAAGCCCTTTTTCTCTTTTTTCTTCGAATTTTGTGGTGTCAACCTTATAGGTTGTGGAAGACTAGGGGAAAAACCACTTGCATCTTTATAGTTGTGAGTGGTGTGCTTCCTGATTGCCATAATTTTTCTTTGCATTTTTCTTGCTAACCTGAATGCCTTCTCTAATGAATCAGGTTCCCAAAGACGAACATCATGTTGGATATTATCCTTTGAAGTCCCTATGAAAACATCAATCCTATTCTCCTCTGGAATATTTTTTACCCTTATATTCAATTTTTGGAACTCCTCAATGTGCTCCATTATTGAACCCTTTTGTTTGAGACTTATCAATTGGCTAAAAAAAGTGTTGCTTTTTGTATCCACATAATGTGCTGTCAATTATTCCGTAAAAATTACCCAAGTAATAATTTTTTTACGAGAGCAAAGCCATTGATACCATACAAAATTATTTGGTTCCAAATATAAAGTTGCAATACGTACCTTTTGTGTGTTTTGCACATTATTGAGATAAAAAACTTGCTCCATCTGTAATATCCATGTTGTGGGATCCTTGCCATCAAACTTCCTCATATCAATTTTTGGAATATGGTGGGTCTTCGATCCATCATTAGGATCTATGGAATCATGATTAACATTTCTTTTGTTCTCATCATGAGTTTCCTTTACTACCCTTTCACCATTAGTGACCATTTCTTGTAGCAACTTATTCATATTTATCATCAATTCTTCCATGTCTGTCTTCAAATCTGTCTTCCAATCATCCATCTTAGCTTCCATGCATTTCATCTTAGCTTCCACGCCCTTTATCTTAGATTCCATGCCATTTATCTTAGCTTTTTTTAGATTTTGTGGGACTGACATTTGTTGCACTTGGTCTTGTAATTTTGATATATCATGTAGAATTTCTTCGTCTTCTTCATGAGTCATGCTACTACTTTCAGGTTGCTTACTAGATGTTGCATTTTCTTTCCTCTGGGCATCAGTTACCGATAAAAATTCTCTACTATGCCCTTTGAATTCCTTCAAAATAATTTTTCAGACCAAGCTTAAGCAAAAATTTAAAAAAATCTACACACCTTTTTTTACTTTGAAGGAGCTCGATATTGCCTCTGATGCATCTTTGTAATTTCTGATCATCTAGTTTTGAATTGCGACTTGTAGTAGCCCTTTGTGTCCTCTTTCCAATGCCACTAGTCTGATCCCAATTGGATTCTCCAAGGAAGAGTTATGTCAAATCTCCCACAGTGACCTGATTATAGACTAGTTGAGTAGAGCGAACTTGTACGACGTTCCACGTGTCCCTGTTTCGACCTCTGGCTCTGAAAAAGATATACAAGAAACTACAGTCCGTCCTCTTTTTGTATCTTCTTACGAAGTTTCAATCCAATGCTCAGAGAGACAGTTATGATGATTTTCCCCAGGTCACCTGTTTGGAATGTAATTCAGGAGTCTGCAAAAAGACCAACTTCCTCAGATCATATCTCCGCAAATATAGCGCAAAAAGCTCTGAAATTCGGACCCAAGATTCAGCACGACATACTCTCAAATGGTTTTTTTTTAGCTTCTGAAACGTCGTAAAAAAAGTTCTAGCAAAAATGCCACGATGACCTGTTTGGAGCAGTGAAACCTTAGAATCCAAACCTCTGATACCAAATGTTATGAAACCAGCTCAAGAAAAAGATATAAAAGATAGATCAATGCCTTAGAATTTAACCTCTTTGAGGGGGAAACCTCCTTTACATTACATAAATAAACAATTCTTGGATGATTCAAATGACAAAACCTCCTTTCTATATATAGGATTATAAGGAGTCACAATATAACCCAACCGACCTAACAATAATAATATAAAGCCACAAAAATAACAATAGAGGGATTCTATGGGGCACAATAATAAAAATATGGGGATAATAGGACACAACAATATTAATAAGGGGTACAACTACAATAGTAATGGGGTAATCACTAGTATTATAGGGACCTAAAACTCACATAGGCAGGAGCTAGAAAGGCAACATAGTGTGGAAGTTTCATCCACTAGGCCACCAAGTAAGCAGGCCTCTGACATCAAAAGGACGTTCACAGAGATAAAGGCTGAAATGACCCACTAAGGCTCCAGATTTATAACCAGTATCTTAAGATTACCCCCACAAACCAGCAAAGGTTGATGTCTGCCTATAAAATTAAGGAGGGAAAAATGATCATGAGTTATTTAAGCCCAAGGTGCAGCAACCACAATCAGCAGCTTATTACATCAGGACAAATATGGAGGTCTTGGCCAAGGATATTCATCCAATGGACCAGATTGAGCTACATAAACAGACTGGAGAGATGGTATACTCCACACTAGCTGATAAAACTATGTTAGCTCATAAATTGAAAAACTCCTTGAATAATACCTCTGCTCAGTTAGATTTGGAGAAAACTTCTTCTCTGGCAAAGGACAACAAGATCAAATCCTTGGAAGAAATTATCATTGAACTGGGACATGATCCTAAAGATGCCAAAGGAATAAAGACACTGATGAAGAAGAAAGAAGAGGACATTACTGCCCTCAGAAAACAGCTGAAACTGCCTCCTTCTATGCATCCATAAACTGTAGAAGTTGTACAACAGAAATCTGAAGAGGACATGATTGACCTACTCATGAGACTGAAGGAGTAGATTGAGTGAGATAGAGCAGGCATTGGAGAAATATCTATAAGAAAAGTAGGGAGAGTCGACCTCCCAGCCACCTGAAGTAGCCCCAAGAGTCACTACTACCCCCTCCACACTTATAACAGCATTGCCTCCCACTGTCCAAGCATCAACAGTAGAGATCATCACAGGTACCTCAATAACAGCACCGGGAAACAGTACTACTATAAGTACAAAACAACTTATAAAAGTAGTGGAAGAATTAAAGCTGCAAGTATCAGAATTGAAACTGGTCAAAGAGCAATTGGCAAAGGTGGAAAAGAATTATGATAAATCCAAAATGAATGTGGTGGAGAAAACAAGGGAGGTCAAAACATTGGAGAACAAGGTGAGAGCATTAGAAAAGGATCTCTCTTTGGATAAGCCTCTAGCAGAAATCAAAGGAATTTTGTGGACCGACATCAATCAATCCCTTAGTAATGTGTGGAGATCTATCCAAGTCATCTATGAGCAGATTGACCTAGTAAGAGTGGCCCAAGTAGAGATTCAAAAGGCAAGGGATTTATTGGGATAGATGCCTGAACAAGCTAACTGGCTAATACATTTTTTGAACACCAAGACTTGTGAAGAATTGGAGGCAATGGAAATCAGAGATAGAACAGGCACCATTCTAGAAATCAAGAGAGTTCTAACCATGAGAACTCTGATGAAAAATTTGGAAAGGAGATGTCAGGACATGCAGGTGGAGATTCATTCTTTCACAGAAAAGTTTACAGTCTTGCATAAAAAGGGTTTTCCAAGTCCTTTGGGGAGTAATGATCATCTGATGAGACATGTAGATTACACGCACAAATTGAATAAATATGCTACTGATCAAGTTAATACATCATCAAGTACTTTAGGAGAGGAGGAACTTCCATCTGGCCAAGCCCTATACGACAGCCTGGAAAATTTATTCTACATTGAGCACGAGGTAGAGCATCTGTTCACCATCCTAGCTAATTTCTTCAGATACACAGAGACTGAAGAAACTTTGAGGAAGCTTCAGAGACATAAATTACCAGGACCGCAGTGGTGGCAAAGTATGTTAGAGATTCTATAAACTTATCTTTGGTATCTTTGGTCAATTGAAAATTTTGGACCATCTACTATAATGCAGAGAACAGAAATGAATCAGAGTCATGCGGGTCAAAGCACATCACATTAGAGTTGAAGAACATCCGACACAGGATGGAGTAACCAGCACGGAATATCAGTGGGGGACAGCTGTAAAACAACTTACAAAACCTACCTCTGGTATATTCAATAAAGAGGGAGTGGCCAGCACAACGTTAATTTATTGCTTCCCTATTTCCGAGACTGTTTGTCTCTATCTTTTGTAAAAGAAGCACAATCACCACTAGATATTATTTCTACCAGATATTTTGTAAGATCTTTTGATATTTTGTATAAATACCCCCCAGACGAAGTATTTGGGGTTGGTGGGTGTTCATAGTTTTTGATTCTAATACTGAAGTTTTTTGGAATAAAAAGTTGTTGGAACCATTTTTGTCTGGCCTACTAGATGAGGAATTGATGTTGAAGACCTGTTACAGAATTCTTGGATCATCTTATGGATCAATAAGTCCCTTCTAACTTGTGTTTTACAGTTTCTATGTTTTATCATATATGTTTCATGATCTAAATAATAGAGAGAAAGAATAACTCAGAATTTGCTTGATTGCACTCTATGTTCAGTCTCTATTATTATCAATGTTTTCTTCAAAATTAGAATAAACAATGAATTCTTAATTGCTCCTATTTCCCCTCATTCTTTCCTCTTGAATATTTGCTAAGGAATTCTTAACTGCTCCTTAATAGTAGTCAGCCATTTTCCCTCTGTCAACATGATGAAGGATTCTTAATTACCCTTCACCCATTGATTCCATTCCATCTGATTTCAGCCTATGAATTGTCCCATATTTGAGTACCTTGCTCTGTGATACCATCCTCAGTTAGAAACCGAATCCAGGAAGCTATCCTCCTTTGATTCCATCATGCCCAATGGACTAAAACTCTTCAGTTTTAACCTCACTGTTCTGTTGAATCTCCATTTCTCCAACCAAACTCAAAACAAAACCCTTGTACTTCATAACTAGTCTAACACATATCAAAACAAAGCTAGATTATAAACAGAGAGCCCTCTCTGGATGCAGATTGGCTAGAATCTGTATCTAAAAGATTGGTCTGTGGTTACCTCGGCTGTATTCCCTTTCTTACAACTTTGGGGAACAACCTGAGTGATAACACATGTTATTAATAATAATTTGGCCCATAGACTTGGTATATAATTAGATGTTGATTTCTAATCCTATTTGATATATATATATATATATATATATATATATCAAATAGGATTAGAAATCAACATCTAATTATATACCAAGTCTATGGGCCAAATTATTATTAATAACATGTGTTATCACTCAGGTTGTTCCCCAAAGTTGTAAGAAAGATATATATATATATATATATATATATATATATATATATATATGTTACACAGTAATTTGTCACCATTGGTCACCGTCCCTATTGCCCCGTTTCCATACATTGGAGGACGCATTCCGGGACCTGTGAGCAATGACAAAACCCAAAAACACTTGCATTATGTTCCCCTGAGTATGTACTTCATGTTCCCTGAAGACACCTTCTACAAATTATCCCTGAAAAGTGCTCTTTTTCCATTGGCGTAGGTCCACAGTATCTTACACGCGCCAATAACTGAGATCCTCAAAAGAGGGCGCGACCACTGGCGCTCTGTCACAGAGCAACACCCGCACCAGCCCAGTTTAATAATGATTTTTGCCAAAAGCACGCCCATATGATTTTTTCCCTTCAGATTACGAAACCTTTTGAGGGAAAAATCCAGTGGATAGAGGTCGAGAGTCATCATCTATCCTTGACAACTATCCACAGTAGCTTTTCTGAGATAATGCCAATCCACAATGGGTGTCCTGGTTCATCGAATCTTTCTACCTTCTCCATCTATAAATATTTGCCCTCATGCATTAGACAAGCTAGTGCTAGATGTTGAGTTCTTGAGTTCTTGGAGGAATGCTAGTTGTGATTATCATGAGTGATAATGAAGCATAGAGAGGTTATGCTGCCGGAGAGGAGATACATTGCAAGACACATATAGTTGCTCGCCCAGCCAGGAGAGGTTCAATGTCAGAACCTTGGTTGTAACTTTTCCTGTTTATTATTAATTAATGAGCGACTGCTATTATAGTTCCAATCTCATTGTCTATTATGGTGATGTGTTGATTTATTTCCTTTTTGACTGAAATATAGTTGTGCCTTGGTAGATTTTATGTTGGTATCTGTTTCTTCCTTTACATGTGCAGGTGTCTGTTTATGATCTGCTGGAGCGAGGGAGCGGGAATATCAACTTTGCTTCGACCATAGCGTTGGATTCCAGGTTGGTCTTCTTAATTCAGCTTTGATGCATAACTAGGAACTTGCATGGCAGCGTGGTTTGATTGTGGCTAGTTCTGTTTTAGGCTAGTGGGATCGCCTCTGTCCGCAGAGGGGATTTACCTATCCAACAATTTGGCGACTCCACTAGGGAGAAGCTATTTGGAGTTTGTCTTGCATGTTAATTTTCTCTTGCTTGCTTGAGTGAATGAGCTTCCTGGGTCAATTTTGAGTTTATTCTTTACTGTTTGATCCATCTGAGCACTGTCAGCCCGACCTGAGGTCGTGTTATTTATTTTTTTAGCCGGCAAGCTTAATTGGCGCGGTTATTATTCTGACAGTCGCACCAGTTGGTGCATGTTGCTCAAAAGCAACTCGCGCCAATCCTTTGGTAGCGCAAGTTGCAGGCTGACAGTCGCGCCAGCCTTGTAAATTTTTCCTGTGTGTGGGTGGAAAGCTCTTTCAGCCTCTTGAAGTGTGTTGAACCTCTATTTGACTGGTTTTAGCCTTTATCCTTCAGTTGTTTGCTTATTTCTATTGATTTTCGTCTCAGTCCTAGAACATCTAGTGACTTTGCATGTCTAGCCTTCTGTGGGAAGTTTCGGTCTCTTGATTATCCAGTCAACTTGTTGGTTGTGTTCCACATCTATCCAGTGATTTGTTAAAGCTTGATCTTCTATGCTCTGAGTGATTCACTTCTAGCCTCTTTGGATTTTACTTGACTTCATTCGAACTTAGATTACATGGTTCATTGAAAGTCTTTGTGTTTTTCCTTGCTTGCATAGTTCATTTTGGCCTTTCAGAGTTGGTTCTATTTCATTGAGTGAACTTGGATTGTGCATATATCTTAAGATTTGTTTAAATGCATCATGCCATCTTAAAGGAAAGAAAAACAAAAGATCTTTTTGCATTCTATTAGTCAGCATTTGTTGTTATTTGTTGCTATTAAAAAGAAAAAGAAAAAATTTCATTTCTTGTTATTAGCTGCATTAGGATCTTTGTTGTTTGTTGAGTGATCATTTCGTTTGTGTAAAGATCTCAACCCTCCTGTAAATAGAATTCATCGAATCAAATGATATAGTTTTGGCATATAGTTTGCATTTAAGAAGTTTTTGAGATATCACATACGGTAGGACCAAAAACCTGAAACATAATCGAAGATAAACTTTAAAATAAACTCAATGAACATAACAACTCATTGGAACATAACGCAAATACTCTAGAGGTCTAGGTTAGAGATGTGTTCCAGCGTCTTTAAACCTGGTAGTTTATCGTCGAGTGGTTGGGTGATTCCTCCACGGTGAAATGATAGGTGCCAATACGGACTGAGCTCCCACGTACCGTCGCGTATATATGGGAGACCCCACTAGGCTATTATCCTTTATCCATAGGAAGCCGAGTCTGCCGCCTTACAAGCCGTAATGCACTGAACACAGCATTCGGGAAGATTGACTGCAGTACGGGAAGTCCTTGGTTTTCATCTTATTACCAAGGTGTATAAGCAGTTTTACGGATTGTTTGGTAAACCTTTTACCTAGAGTCTCCAGAGTAGTCACTTTTGATCCTTTTCGGACTCCCTAAAAGAAAAGGTGTCTGTGAGCGTCTTGTCACTTCATGCTCATTAAATATTCGAAGGAGACTAGAGTCATCTTTTATCCTTTTCTCGACTCTTAAAATATGAAAAGGTCAAGTTCAGTGTCTTAAAATTTATTGGCCACGATAACATCTACCCAATTAGATTTTGTTTGCGTTAGCTTGAGTAGGATTATTTATCGTTCAATGGCAGCCTTCCCGGCGCCCACCGGCCAAGGTGTTCCTCCTGATGGGAACCCTCGTCCATTTCCTTCTATTGGAAATGTCGGTGTTCAGTATATCGCAACATTGTCTTTGCCTGGGTTGACCACTGGTTTACCCGTATGGTTGTTTTCAAACTCGGTGGTCTCGAGTGTGATAACTCCTGTTCCGCCACCACCTCCTCCACCTGAACAACACCATGTTGATTCTAAGTGGACCCCTCCCCTTCTTCGCCCATTGCTGCGTCCTCATCTTCTACTTCACCTGGTGAAACCTTGGATTTCAGTAACCAGGTGGCTAAGAAGAAGAAGAAGAAGACCAAAAAGAAGAAGTCTCCTAAGGGAAAGGTCGCATCTACCACGAAAATATCTGAAGTGGAACCACCTTCTTCTCCTCCGCGGAAGGCTAAGTCTCCTTGTAGATTATGCAAGGAGGACCATTTTCTTTCTGATTGTCCTGGTATTCCCAGGATCCTAGATATATGGTCCCGTGACCCGACTCACCCCTTGTCGTCGCAGATCGACGATACCTTATCAGTTGGTAAGAGAAAAGGGAAGGTTCATTTCCCTTGTCGACTTTGTGAAGGTAATCATCTCCTTCGCCTTTGTCCACTTATGGATGAAGCCTCCCGTCTTTTGGAAAGTCTGTCAGCTCCCTTACTCCAACTACCCGCTAGATATCAGCGTCTTTTTGCAACTGCAGATCATCTCTCCGCTAACCAAGTGATCAAGCATGATTCCTCTTTGGTCCAGCCTTCTCTTCCCGAACCTAGCTGTGCTCCGCCTATTCCAGACCAATCCCTGGTCGGAACGAGTGTTGATTTACATTCATCATCTACACACCACTTTATCATCAAGGATGAACCACCTGAGTCCAAACCAAACGAAATTCCAAAGTTCCACATTACAGTTGACCTGGTCTTTCAAAATGTCTAGCTTACAAGTGACCCGGTTTTGCCTACAGAAGTTCCATCCTTAGATGATCTTACATCTGAACCCAAACCAGACAAAAGTCAAAAGGTCCAGCTTACAAGTGACCTAGTTTTGCCTTCAGAAGTTTCCTCCTCAGATGATGTTATCACTACAAAGAATGAAGACCCCACCGTCCAAATTCTATTCATCAACATAGACTCTAATGATCAAGTGAGCATCCCTCTCATTCCTTCGCACCAGGAAGAAAGTCGATCAGAATCATATCCGGCTGTCTATCCAGTCCCACCTCAAAGCAACCTAGTTGTTTCCTTCAATTGGGATCAACTAGGCAATCCTCGGTTACCAGCCTCCATACCATTTCGAATTATAGTCCAAGTCTACCGCATGGTTATGGCCGGTACAATTATTGATAAAGGATCTCCTATGAGTATCCTTTCTTCAACAGCTTGGGAAGCACTTGGTTCCCCACTACTTCTGCCTGAGATAAGAAACCTTACAGGTTTCCATCGAGAAACAACTCGACCTTTAGGAATTCTTCCCAATGTACCTATCACATTAGAAGGGAAGACTGTTCAAATGGGTGTCATGGTAGTCCAAGGTCCTTTAGATTACAATTTACTCCTTGGACGAGACTATATTTATCGCATACGTGCAATTGTGTCCTCACTCTTCAGAGTGATGTGTTTTCCGCACGAAGGAAGGACGATCAAGGTCGTAGACCAACTTTCATTCCCCGGTTCACACTTCACATATAGTCATCTACCATTCCTAAATGGTCTTATTTCCACAGGAAATGCCTCAACATCCACTCCGTCATTCTGATGACGGCAGTTGACCCGGGCGCGTGACTGAGGCCCGGGGGGCATGCATCCTCCTTCAAAATCGAGTCTTTCCAAGTAAACCTTCATTCCATCCACTCCGTGAATGCCATGAAGCTTGGGGGGCATGTACCTCGATTTGCATTATCATGCTGGGGGCATGCAAAAATTTAATAAGCATAGTTTTTCGTTTCAAGCTTGTGTAAACATGAAACCGAATCCAAGCAGAGTTCTCCATGGTTCAAGCTTGTGGAAAAAATGAACCCATACCTGATTTACATCCCGTGATTGCCTTTTATCTGCTAAATTCTGCTAGATGAGCCTTGGTTGTTTCATTCCATCGCCACCATCTCTTTGGCCGATCATATGCTTTCACCTGGTTGTTTATCCTTTCCTGAGGAACTGCAGCGATGAGTGGTTTTATTAGCTAGCCTCTTAACCTTTACATGTTTCGAGCAAGTTCCACCATTACCGAAACCAGTTGCTACCCTTTATACCACTCGTTCCTTCAGGACGAGTCGCCTTTATGCTCTTTTCTGACTCGTAAAATATGAAAAGATTGTCGAGTATTTTTCCTTTTTGACTCGTTAAAGAAAATAAAAATGGAGGTCCGCTTTCAGCTCTTTTCTAACCATTTAAAGAGGAAAATATTGCCGAGTCGCTCCTCTTGACTCGTTAAATGTTAATAAGGGGCGGTCGTTTTAAGTTCTTTTTGTCGACCGTTAAAACATAAAAAGATTACCGGGTTTTTGTCGTTTCAAACTCGTTAATGGTTACGAAACGACGTGGTTTTGACCGCTTTTTTACCTTTTCAGGTCGAAATCACTAATTATGAAAAGTACTCCTCGATCGTAATGATCGGGCGGTTCTTTCGGGTATTATTTTATACTTTTTCGGGCCCGAGAGACACAACTTTACGAAAAAGGACATCCCTGGAGTTTCCTTTTCTGCTGTCTTTTCAAACTCTCTAAACATGAAAAGACGCCGAGTTCTTCCTTTGTCAGACTCGTTAAAACTTAATGACATCAGATTTTGTCACACCACAAGCATATGCTATCCCCATCAAGCTTGTTAAAAATAACTGGGGTACTCGCCAGAAATGGCGGGGGGAAAAGAAAATTTTTGAACCATAATTATTACCGTGACGACAGTATGTCGCTCTTGAACATGGCACTTTTCTGCTTTCGTGTCCAGGGTGGGGATATCTCATCTCATATCTTTCACTTGCTTCCATGGACTTGGGTACCTTATTTGACCTCTCATACACTCATTGCCTCGTCATCATGACCTTTGATACATTGATGTCAAATACTGCCGATTCCATTAATGTGCCGCCGATATGTTCAAGAGAAGTTGACCTCTGCAAAGAAACAACCTCCCTCTGATAGTTCGCACAATCTTGATTCACAACATTATCTCTCTGTCTCGTGTCGATGATGTGGGAAACATTATGGCCCACCTTCGATCAAGGTCACTTCCTGTTGACTTCAACTCATTATCCAGGAAGTTGATCTAGAGACTCCTTTCCGGTGCCTTGGAGCCTGCATGCCTCAATGGCAGGTTCTTCGTGTTAGACGTGAGGTTTTCATCATTGGCCTCCGATCGAATGATTCTATGGGTGTTCGACTTCAGATCATTAATTCACACGCCGTAGATTGTACCTATAGTACCTTGAGGGTCATTGTCATTATTGGTGGTACCTCTCGCATCTGTTAACAATTTCCACTATTGACTGGTAATCAGACGAAGTTCATGCATGTTCGATTTCAGCTCATATATTCACATGCTTGAACTTGTACTCTTGTTCGGGTCGAGATGGAGCGCAAGACCCTGGATTGTGTCTGTTGTAATCCAGGCATGATTCTTGATACTTGACTCATTCACTGGATGACTGCGACCATACCTGAGTCAATTCATTGATCCTAACCAGATGGCTGCGTCCATACTATGGATCTAGATTATTTATGTACTCTCTTATGGATGGCTGCGACCATACCACATACATTATGTAATTGAACTATCGGTCATGTCTCTTAACACAGATCCTCGGTGGCAGCTCTATATATGTGTTCTTGTGTGTGTTCTCGTAAATCATTTCACCCCTCTCTCTACTTCTCGGACATCATGCTTTAGGGGGCATCTGTTACACAGTAATTTGTCACCATTGGTCACCGTCCCTATCGCCCCGTTTCCATACATTGGAGGACACATTCTGGGACCTGTGAGCAGTGACATAACCCAAAAACACTTGCATTATGTTCCCCTGAGTATGTACTTCATGTTCCCTGAAGACACCTTCTGCAAATTATCCCTGAAGAGTGCTCTATTTCCATTGGCACAGGTCCACAGTATCTTACCCGCGCCAATAACTAAGATCCTCAAAAGAGGGCGCGACCACTGACGCTCTGTCACAGAGCAACACCCGCGCCAGCCCAGTTTAGTAATGATTTTTGCCAAAAGCATGCCCATATGATTTTTTCCCTTCAGATCACGAAACCTTTTGAGGGAAAAATCCAGTGGATAGAGGTCGAGAGTCATCATCTATCCTTGACAACTATCCACAGTAGCTTTTCCGAGATAATGCCAATCCACAATGGGTGTCCTGGTTCATCGAATCTTTCTACCTTCTCCATCTATAAATATTTGTCCTCATGCATTAGACAAGCTAGTGCTAGATGTTGAGTTCTTGAGTTCTTGGAGGAATGCTAGTTGTGATTATCATGAGTGATAATGAAGCATAGAGAGGTTATGCTGCCGGAGAGGAGATACATTGCAAGACACATATAGTTGCTCGCCCAGCCAGGAGAGGTTCAACGTCAGAACCTTGGTTGTAACTTTTCCTGTTTATTATTAATTAATGAGCGACTGCTATTATAGTTCCAATCTCATTGTCTATTATGGTGATGTGTTGATTTATTTCCTTTCTGACTGAAATATAGTTGTGCCTTGGTAGATTTTATGTTGGTATCTGTTTCTTCCTTTGCATGTGCAGGTGTCCGTTTATGATCTGCTGGAGCGAGGGAGCGGGAATATCAACTCTGCTTCGACCATAGCGTTGGATTCCAGGTTGGTCTTCTTAATTCACCTTTGATGCATAACTAGGAACTTGCGTGGCAGCGTGGTTTGATTGTGGCTAGTTCTGTTTTAGGCTAGTGGGATCGCCTCTGTCCGCAGAGGGGATTTACCTATCCAACAATATATACATGTTATTAATAATAATTTGGCCCAGACTTGGTATATAATTAGATGTTGATTTCTAATCCTATATATATATATATATATATATATGTTACCATATCTCTTTATACCTCTTTTGTATTTATTTATTTACCATACCTTTTTTATAAATATGGTATTTGGCTCAAGATATTAATAATTATTTGTCCGATGGTATTTAGCCCATAGGCTTCACTTAAATAAAACCTATTTTTTGAGTTTTCATAAATATAAAGAGGTTCCTATTTTTTGAGTTTTCATAAATATAAAGAGGTTTATGGAGTAAATATAAAAATAAGTTTTATTTATTTACTATGCCTCTAATTTATTTATATTTTTATTTATTTACCATACCTATAAAAAAGACTTATTTATTCACCATACCTATGGTTTCTTTATATTTGTATTTATTTACCATACCTCTTTTGAGAGTGTTAGTAAACCTCTTTATATTTTAAATTTATATTGTGTTTATACATTATAATAATTAGATTGATTTTTAAAAATGTTAAATGTTAAACATTACTTAAAAAAATGTTTTATTTATTTACCATACCTATGATTTTTTTATATTTTTATTTACTTATCATACCTCTTTTTTGGGTGTTCTTAAACTTCTTTATTTTAAATTTATATTGTGTTTATACATAATAATAATTAGATTGATTTTTAAATCAGGCCAATATTAGATTAAAAATGTTAAATGTTAAACATTATGTTTACATTTACATTTTTATATGAGATCTACGGCAATAAAAAATTACAATATATTATTACTTTTAACTTTTTACAAACATATTAATATATATTCAGCATATTAAATGAACATATTGATATATATTAAAAAAACTTATAGTGAAAAATAAAAAACCTAGCACTACAAATAAAAATAAATAAACATTGACAAAAATACTAATTAAATATATATTTTTAAAAGCATAATCATAACTTTATCTATAACCAACAATATTTAACAACATATATATAGAGGTAAACATTACCACACATACCCAATAGACATATATTTTTAAAAACTCAAACATGTAAGGAAACATAGAAGCACGAACTCAAAAAACACTTTTATTGCTCGCAGGTTATGTAAAGCTGATTGGATTGGTATTCTCATTGCATTTCAATGGGTTCATCTAATCCCAGATCGAGAAAATTAGCGTTCAAATTTCCAAGGTTGTTACACGGTGCACAAATTCTTCCTCACTCAGTTCGAACATGTCAGGAACTGTGACGTTCTCGCCAGTCACGAGGTGAACGAGATAACACATATTGCGCTCCGAGGGGAAAACCATCCAATCGTGCCACTGTGTAACATTGCCGAAGTGTTCCCGAGAAGAAGCAAACGTTTTATGCAACGCATACAACTGCCTAGAAGACACGGGCGAACTTCCTGGTCCATCTTCCCTCCCTCGGATCGAAAACCTCTGCACTTTTGTCATTGGATCCACCTAATACCATGAATTTTCCTTCCCACTTATCCTCCTCCACGTCATAAGCTTCTACAGTCGCCAAGCGGTTGAGTTGCCTGTCGTAACCGCCGGCAAAGTAGATACGTCCAGTGGAAGAACAGGCGGCATACGCAAATAAGTAGCGAAAATTGGGAATATCAGCTCCGCGGCTCCATTTGGCGGACACAAAATCATAAATGTAAATACTCTTCATTTGTCTCCAGCAGGCCAGATGCACTCCGCCTGAATTCCACAACAGTGGGGAATACTGATGGGTACACATTCCGAGGTGCCCTTCACAGGGTCATACACTGTTATCCCATTGACATAATGTTCTGTATTTTTTTTTAAGAAAACATAAAAGTTGATCGCTCTTTCCAGAGATTTTTCTATCAGAATAAAAGTTATGGTCACTCAGCGTCGCTTCCCAGCTGCGACACACGGCTTTGAGATTCCTGTGTGAGGTGTAGGGAACTCTTAGCAAGCACTGTCGAACGAGATCATCTGGAAGATCGGTAATTTCGGCCATCACTACAGAGATAACTTGAATCTTCAAAACACTGTCTTTCACCCGAATTGTATCCCCAACATTTCAACATATCTTAAGAGAAAGCTGAAATGTCACGTACTTATATAAGGCATCACCTCTATTATAATAATATTTTTAATTTTTTTGGTCAAAGATTAGGTTTATCCGGATGATTTTAAAGCTTTAGATTTATAAAAAATATTAATTGTATTTACCCATAATATAAATATATGGGTCAATATCATGATTTATAATATCATTCTACATCTATTTTAAATTCGGATCTAAGTCTCTAGAGATCTATTTTAAATTCGGATCTAAGTTTCTAGAGATTTGGTTTTTCTTCATGTAAATATTTTCTCAAATTTTGTACTAAAAAACAAGTTTGCACTTGGAGAGATTGAATGGGCTTCATAGACTAGGGGTTAAGCTGGATCTAAGCTGGTTTTATTAAAATCATAGTTTAATTAATTGTTTTTTCCTTATTTTATTAAAAATATGTTATAAAAATAAAATAAAATATTTTTATTGTGAAATAAGTTAGGATTTTTTGGTTTGTGGTATTGATAAGCATGGTATTGGCCCATGGTATTGTAACAAAACATATTTAGAAGTTAATGATATCCATGGTAAAACATAAGTGAATATCCATAGTTGATAATCTTGTCATATTTTTATAAAATATTTTGATTGTAAAATAAGCTATAATTTTTTGGCATGTGGTACTTATATTATTACCACACATTTACCCATATTGAATTGTAAAACTAAGCCCAAAAAACTACCTATAACTTTATATAATCAAATTTACATAAATTACATTAACAAAATTACTCCTCACACTTAATTTATCCTTCCACAACCACAACTTAAAAACACAGTGAATCTATAATTTATTGATGTTATATGAGTTTAAGTAAATTACATTAACAAGATTACTCCCCAACCTAATTTATCCTTCCACTACCACAACTTGAAAGCACATTGAATCTATAATTTGTTAATGTAATACGAGTTTACCTAAATTACCTTTACAAGATTACTCGCCAACTTAATTTATCCTTCCACGACCACAACTTGAAAGCACAGTTAATTTATAATTTGTTGATGTAATATGGTTGAGGTCAAGGCCAAACATAGATGGTTGGTAGCTTAATTTATCCTTCCTAGACCACAACTTGAAAGCACAGTGAATCTATAATTTGTTGATGTAAGATGAGTTTACGTAAATTACGTTAACAAGATTACTCGCCAACCTAATTTATCCTTCCACCACCGCAACTTGAAAGCACAGTGAATTTATAATTTGTTGATGTAATATGGGTGAGGTCAAGGTCAACTATAGATAGTACCAATCCTTCAATTGTTTTATATTAATTAATATAGGAGATTATTTTCTTGACTGGATAAAATGATAATTTTTTACATGAAATTTTAATTATTATATATATATATATATTTTCCTCTAGAAAAATCCATAATTTTTCATTAATATAGAAAGATTACATATTGTAGATGCTATTGCATATACTGTATATGTGTCACCATGGATTGTCACAAAAATAGAAATTATGAGCTTTCCAGATACACCACCACGGACGGGGATTTGCCATAATATCCGCTGAGAATATACTATTATATGCCTATATAAGCCTGTACATAAGCCATTCAGGGCTCTTTGTATGCCAGTGTATATTCAAAAATTTTCAAAATTTTTGTGTTTCTTACCATTTTTAACATAAGAAAAGAAGATGTTGTTCAAGGACCGAGATCCCCCTGATAGTGTTGTTCTATATATGGCCGATGATAATACTGGTATTCATTTGTCCTCCTCTGTTCTTTTATCACCCATTCACCTCTAGGTAATGTCGCGGCCTCCTTGGATAGTTGGTCAGCACTGCAGTTATGCTCCCTGTAAATATGATTGGAAGAGATATGGTTAAATTCTGCCTTGAAGATATTTACTTCGTGTAATATGTTGCCGAGTGTGTGAGAGTGACATGTAGAAATGCCATTGAACTAGTTTATAACAATCTTTGTGTCCCAAAAAATATTTAGATTGATGCACTCGTGTCCCAAGGAGAAATGTAATAAATGTCAGAGGGTAACGAGTTCCGCAAAATTATTGGTTCCAGCTCCTAATCCCATCTTGACTTTATAGATATGTTGTTCATTGATGTATAGAATGAAGCCACCACCACAGCCCTGTTGGTTAGCTGCACCATCAAAGAAGGCCCAGGGGGTATTCTTGTTAGTACTAGGTGGGGGATGTGAGCGATGCTCTCTAGGTGGAAGAGGGTCTGGAAATTCGTTATAGGCAGAGATTATACTAGCCTCTATGAGTGGGCAACATGCAGGTCTGTTATCAAATATGAAGTGGTTTCGGGCCAGCCAGATATACCAATTGACAAGCAAGGGGAGGCTCAATAATTTGGATCCTTTGTGTCTATTGGACGAGTCATCCCAAGCACTGCCTAGATCATTGCCAACCCATTGCCCAGAAAATCGGATAGAGGAGGATAAAGCTCTCCAAAGAGAGTGCAGTTCTGTGCACTGCAAAAAATGTGTTCAGTTGATTCTGATGCTTATTTGCACAAAATACACCAGGTTGGCCCATATATGGATCTATGAGCTAGGTGATCCCCCGTGGGCACTTTATCTCTAAGTGTGAACCAGAAGAATAATCTCATGCACTGCGGTGTAGTGAGTTTCCATATGTTTCTCCACCAGTTAGTGATCCACTCTAGTCGTTTGTAATGAATCAAGGAAATGTATCCTGACTTTGGGGAATATATGCCGTTCTTTACCAAACACTAGACTAATTCATCAGGTCCCTCTTTAATCCTGATGTGAGATTAGGATAGCGCAGATATATAATCATGCCATTCCTGGTGCCATCTAGGGGGAAGATCGA
The DNA here is from genome assembly GCA_031772625.1 of Pinus tabuliformis. Taxonomy (NCBI): domain Eukaryota; kingdom Viridiplantae; phylum Streptophyta; class Pinopsida; order Pinales; family Pinaceae; genus Pinus; species Pinus tabuliformis. The sequence goes on from CM062818.1 coordinate 1,705,023,646, forward strand.
GTTGACAAGCATATTTCCATGCCTGTGAAAATATACCTGTATTTTTTTGATCAGCAATGTGTGAGAATACCCTGATCTCATGGGAGTGTAGATACATGATGAGGTCTCTAGAAAGTAACTGTCTACCTCCACCTCCAATCCACAGATCCAGACCAATCCATGCCAGAGAACCATCATTAATCCTCCATACCAGATTGTCTCTTATATGGGGCAAGGAGTGGAGTAATGCCTTCCACATGGATGAGATGCCTACCGTCGACCAGCTTGGCAGTTGAACCCAATCCAACATGTTCATTGGCCAAATGTATTTATGATATGAGATATGAGTCCATAAGTTCTGACCAATCAGCAAGGTCCAACTCATTTTTGCAGCAAGGGCCTGCAGAAATAGAGGGAGATCTTTCAATCCCCAACCTCCCCATTTCTTAGGCAATGCAATCTTTTGCTAGTTAATCCAGGCAAAGATTTTTTTGTCTTGATTCCTGTTCCAGAGATATCGATTGCACAGTTGTTGCAAACAAGATAAAATATTGCTTGGGATCCATGCAAGAGCCATCCAGAAAACTGATCTCAGCAACCCGAAGATTTTTACTAATCTCAGCAGAGAATAGATCTATGCCCAAGTATCCCGCACCCCCCAAGATGTGTCAACCCTGATGGATCGAGGGTTGTATCCTATAGCTAATCCCCCCGAGCTCCCTACAACATCTATAGCCACGAATGTCCAACTCCGGACTAGAGATTGCAAGGAGCAGGTGATGTGATCAGCCATACCAAGTGTTTCTTGAAGCAAAATGATGTCAATCGGTTCGACCTAAAAAAGTCTCTGCAAGGCTAGTTTCTTGGAGGCACTAGCCAAGCCTCTGCAACTAAAATATAGGCACTTCATGGGGGTACTCCTCTCGGGGTCTTTACAGCTCTAAGGACCCCATCAAGAGTGATTGACAACCAAAGGCTACCTCTGCCCCAACTTGCTTAATGGCTTTGGTGAGATCAGACTTCCTCCCCATGGATGAAAAAGTAATGGAACCTGGCAAGGCGAGACCTAAACTAGACTGACGAGCCAGGATATCCTTGGTGTGGGATCTGGCATAGAGGAAATAGTGGTGTGAAGGTGAGACCCCAGAGGATGAAGAAGAGATGGATGAAGAGGAGGGTGAATGCAGGGAGGGGGTAGTAGTGGCTATAATAGGTGGGGATGACATGATACAGTGAGCCATGGATCAGAGAAATACTCGAAGCTTTCGCAGCTTCAGCAGCAGCACGAGCCCTGGTCAGTGGCGGCAAGGATGGTTTGTGCCTAGCCTCCCCTATCTTGAGAGGAGGGGAGATTGCTTATGGGATAGAACCCGTGGGAGAGGGATGAGAACTAGCTAGCGAGTTGACCCTGGATGGAGCAGGTGTTATCTTTGGGGAGTCCTCTGATTCCCTGTTGAGTGGGTAGTCTTTGAAGAGATGTCCCACCTTGTGACACCATCTGGAGCGAAACTGAAACCTTTGTAATCCAAGATCTGGAATTTGATATACTTCCCCCACTGAAGTGTAATCTTCTCCTCCAGGCCCTCATGCGTATCCAAGTGGACCAGAATGTGAGCAAGGGTTCAATTTTTCGATTCAACAAAGGTACAATCGTGGTCCAAATATGTGCCCAGAGCATTTCCAATCCTGATAAAGACTTCCTCACACCAATACTATAATGGGAGCCCAGGCAGGCGAACCTAGAGAGGTCCAGCCCCAATTTGTTATCGTTCAGGATCGAATAAAGGACTCCACCATTTGAAAAGGACCGGAGCCATCTCAATGTGCCAGTACCTAGCTAGTACCATTGGGTCAGCCTGTTGGCCGAGTATGCTCGACCACGCACATTTCCTACAAGCATCGTACATGCCATGATAGCAGCTACCCCTATAACGGAGGTCTCGCTGAATCTGATGGTGATATCCTTTGTTGTTGCCTTAACGCACTTGGTCTTCCTTTTGTCAGAGCGAGGAGCCGACGGGTGGTCCACGAAAGGGTTTGGGATGCCTTTTGGGGGGATGAGTTTAGTAGGTTTTACCTTCATCGCGGGGGTCTCAAAGCAGCCAACGGTAGGGGAACCGAGGTAATAGGGTTTGCCGGAACAGAGATCACTGGGGGCACTGTGAAAAAAGTAGAAAGGGCCGGATGGGGGTCAAAAGAGGGCGAAGGGGGGGTGTTCACAGATATAAAGTGTAGGGTACCTGGAGAAATATGGGGGACTTTGAAGCTCGGTGAATCGGAAAGCGACCCGGTGAGAAGAGGCACAGAGCAGTGCCTGGGTAAAGAAACTATAGGCAAAGTTGAGAGCGAATCCAGGACATGAAACGGGGATGAGACAGTAACCGTCGATGAGAAACTGGGGTTCCCAAATATAACCCGATCTGGAAAGGGCTCTTCGGAGTAATCCACCTCTTCCACCTCCATATTGTTCCCCTTTTCCCCAGCCAGAAGTCGGTAGTCGAAAGCGACGAGTGTGAAAACAAAACGGCAAGAAGCAGTAATCGGCGACGATATAGGGATTGCGGCCTGCAGTAAATTTAGTAAAACCCTAGGGTTTTACCCTAAACCCGCACGAACGACCTCCATCCTCTCAAGGCCCATGATATATATATATATATATATTAATATTATGTTTGATATTATTTTATAAGTAAAATCAGCATAGATTCATGTTAATTTGAAATGTATCAATTTAAATCCATCTTAATTTTGGATCTACTAAATTTTAAGAGGGATCATATTTTTTTTACTCTAGAAGAAATTTGCACTTCATGACTTGGTAGATTCAGAGTTAAGATAGATTTAAGCTCGTAAGATATATATAAGAAAACTATGGGTTATCAAAACTTGGAGTATCTCAGATGCAAGTGTGTAACATTGCGTTCTGTACATGGGCGGCTTGGTGGGTTGGCACGTGGCTTATTACCACCACCATCTGGCCTCGCGTGATGCCAGTCTTTAAGTCTTCTGCTAACATCTTCAATGCTACGTTAATGCAGCTTGTCCCTCCACACCAACCTGCAAGTTCATCTGTCATGGCGCCCCTCCAAGAATTCATTCATGGTCCTCCCCTATGCTCGTGTTGTTCCCTTGCTGCCATAGAGCCTCGCTCTCGGACCAGCCCAGGGAAATGTTGTGCTTTAGAATGCTGTGTTGATTTATTGTTGGGATTTCTGTTTCACAAAGCCCATTCTACAAATTTAGTTGTCGTTCATCCTCAATATTTCCAAGTGCTCCTCTGTGAGCTGAAGCTAGGCCCCTTTCTGCCCCCCCTGCCTTCATAGTACTTCTACCTATTCAGCACCTCCTACTCTTTTCATTATGCCTAGATTGTGCCAGAGAATGTGCTGCAGGAGGGGAAGTTCCTGTGGGCGAGTTATTCGCCAGCCCTCGTCCTCTACTTCGAACTCCTCATCTTATTCCTCAGACTTCTGCTTTGAACGTTATCTCGTTACCAGCAGTGGTCATGGACGGGGTTGAGGGAAGCATAATTTAGCAGCATGCTCTCATAATTCTGAATCTCACACCGCTCGTTTTCAGTTCCCCTGTACACTCAGTAATTTCTCCTTCATAGCTTCAGTCACCATTGAGCTTCGAGAGGATACTTCTGGTCTCGTTGCTGTGATACCAGGGGTGACTCTGGAGACGAGGGTGGAAGATAAGCATGGCACTTCTCAGATTGACAACAAGCAAAGTAAGGATCCTGGTGGCACTGCAACCCAGGACATGAACATTCAAGCTGGTCCGATCGTCCCTACTACTGGCGGTTCTTTAAGCAAATAGGGCCATCCCTCTGAGGATGAAGATCTCTACAAATATGGGTGTCATATTGTTGAAGAGTCGCCTTCCACCTCTCATGAAGCTTAATCAGGTCTGTGTCCAATGGCTTTTGATTCTCTATTGCTCGAAGGTGCTCAATTCCCTCTTGTTTTATAGTCATTATATGGTCTACAGTTCTCATGCTCAGACCTTTCTTCTAAAGTTAAATTGTCAGTTTCCCCTGCGTGGGCGACACTCTTCTGACTGTGTCTTTGGGTCTCGGTTATGGTTATAGTTGTTTAATGGGTCAGATTTTAGTTTTGAATTGGGCAGCGCTTCCCTGTTTATTTGTATGGGCCCAGTTAACATGTTTTGGTCTTTGAATTACCTCTAGTTAGTCTTAAGTTTCGATATTGGCATATTTTGTTTCTATGAACAAGTCATGGTCATGGTCCTAGAAGCTCTTCTGGTCAGTCTTCAACAAGTCTTTTTGATCAGTGTTCAACTATCTAATGTGAGCATGCCGCATCTCTGGGCTAGATTTTTTGAGGCCACTGCCTCTTTGTAAAAATATTTTTGTATCAATATAGGAGTAGACAAATTCAGAACAAAAAAAAACTTGGAGTAAAATAATCACAAAAGATAAATTGATTATTTTACTCAATTTAAGTTTAATTATTATTTAAAAACAAAAATTATGCAATTTGACTAAGTCAAGATGTTTACAAGACATCACATTGCAACATCTTTACCTTACTAGATTGTGGAGCACCTCTTGGCCCAACAAAGCACCCAAATAAAAGAATATATATATATATATATATATATATTAAAATGAAAACATTTCTTTTGAGTGCAAACTCAATGAAAGGATTCCACCTCTAGAGATTTGATTTATCTCATCTTCTTGTGGATCTAGAGTTAAAATGGATCTATGCTAGTTTCGAGCACAGTGTTATATGGAAGAAAATGTGCATATGCAACTAAATTCTATGGTGGCCTTGGTAAAGGAGATATGTGCATGTGCAACTAAAACCTATGGTGGCCTTGGTAAAGGAGATCGATGCCCACTAAATGGTGGCCTTAGTAAAGGAGATATGTGCATGTGCAACTGACACCTATGGTGGCCTTCGTAAAGGAGATCGGTGCCAACTAAATGGAGATGAGTTGTTTTGATTAGAGATAGTGCAGATTTTATGACTGTAAATCATGTTGGAGGGGCATGTCAAGATATGGGTCAACAAAGTAAAATTTCTAGCAAGAGAGTGGTCATATGGGCGAGAAAATGGAGATGGAGTCAATAGTGTTTCAGGATAATGAAGAATCCAATGTGTGATGAGAGTTATAGTGGTGTGTGTGATCACACCAGTTGTGAGTGAACACCCTACGGGTTTTTAGTCCATGATCAAATCATGCTATAAGAAAGTGTATTCCACAAGCAAGTTGTAAGAGCTATCATTTAAGCATACATGTTGTGCAAGGGCACATGGTGACTCAAGTTGTGGAATGAATCACTTTGATAGGTATGAGGGTGGTATGTGTACTTGTACACTAGCTTGAGGTTGGTTGTTGTAAGATTTTAAGACTTTGATAAGGTATACATGTAGTGCAATAGTGCATGGAGTTATCAAATTGTGGAATGGACCACTTGGATAGGCACCAAGGTTGTAGGGGTGGGAAACGTGAGAATGTGTGATGGTTAATGAACATGTACGTGAAAAGGTGTCCCAGATAACTTTCAGTTAAAATTTTTATTTTCCATTAGATGTTAACCTTTTATATGGACTTAGACAGAGTAATTGAGACCAAGCTAATCTCCTTGATTCATGTTTAAGGGGGAGATTGTTAGGGCGGTTCAGATAAAGTTGACGTATTAAATTTTTGGGCTTCAAGTTTATGACAAACCATGGTATTCATGTGGAATATAATCTATTTAGTGGTGACAAGACTCTAGGCAAATTTGTCCTAGTGACCAGTGGGATCCTAGTAATGGTGTCTCTAGACACTACCAATTCTTTTAGAGTTATGTGATCCTAACAAGTAACAAACTAATAGAATGTTAGAAAGATATTAATATAATGTTTTGACAATAATAATTTTTTTTAGTTGTTTCATTATATGTACATAATTGTTATTGAAATAAATATTTTATGTTTCACATTCTCCACTTTAAAATGTTGATACATGCCTCCTTGTATTGAGAAGTAGAAATCATCTCTCTCTCTCTCTCTCTCTCTCTCTCTCTCTCGATCGATATATATATATATATATATATATATATATATATATATATATATATATATATATATATAGATATATATATATATATATATATAGATATATATAGATAGATATAAACAAACATACACATTGAGTTATTTTTCATTAATATGTTTGAAAATGTTACATATCACCTCTCTACTAGATGATGCTAAAATCTTTACACAATAAAAATATTGAAATATTTGATTTATAACCCAATTGAGCTATGAGACTTTGAATAAACATATAAATTCACTAATAATTAATTTAATAATTTTAAGATGGAAAATATAATACATTATCTACAACCTAGATCTATTTAAATGCAAACTTGCTAAGCATGTAGAAGCATCAAATTTCTTGATGAGTAATATTTTTTAATTCTATGTCAATTATTAATTTATTCATACCAAATGATTAAAAATTTACACATTAAAAAATTGATCTCTCTTGGTGCTTAATAGATTCCCCCCATTTAGGTTCAGTTATCACAAGTAATATGTTGAGTTCATTAGTTCATGACTTTGAACCTTATTGTCATATGACCTTGAGAACTATATATATATATATATATATATATATATATATATATATATATATATATATATATGCCAACAGGGTCATTAGTATGGGACCAATGAATTATGAAGGGTTTGAATTAAAAATATAGCAAGGAATGCCATAACATTATACTCTCTCACAAACTGATCAATCTCAAAAAAATCATTTTAGAACTTCAAAAATATAATTAAATAAAACTAAAACGAGTATATTTTAATAAATAATTTTCATATAAATAGAATGTATGGAAAATTAAAAATTACAACCATATTTTCATAAATAAATTGAAACACCATACATTAGCATCCCCTACCCAAGGTGTAAATTTCAAGAAAGCAAGTAAAGTATTGAGAACATGTCGAATGCAAGTGACCAAAATCAAAGTTGGATGGATGAAATCCTAGTAGACTATTCCCCCCACCCATTGGAGTTTTGTTAGATATGGTTTGTGTAACCTAGTAGCTCAAAAGAAGAAAATGAGGTGGTTCCTATGTTGGGAGACTTGGAACAAGCCTGGGACTAGGTGTCTCTCTATGTGCTTGAGTTTGTGCTACTAAATGTGGGTTGATTCGACCTCGAGCATGGGTCAACAACAAACTCATTGTGACACCTCTTAACTAGGTCAGGTGCAAGTGGACTAGTTTGGACTGAACCCTTTTTCCATAAGGTTTCTCATAGGTAATATAGCTACCTTATTTCCATTTTGATTCAATGGAAGAGGAATTTCAGAATAGTTTTGGTATGGTTGGTGCTAACCTCTCACTCCTTGCAAAATCATTGGGTTGAAACCCTAAATTAAAGTAGAGAAGATAGTTTAACTACAACCAGGTCACTTTTTCAGAGGATCCTCTAATGTTTTCTACGGGAACCATGAACCCTTCTCCTATAGGTCTGAATATTGCTACGACTTCAATAAAAAATGGGCTGATTTAGATCTGGTAACTCTAAAGTTGCCACGAAGGGAAACTATTGATTCAGGTTCAGCGAATATTACCTAGGATAATATGGGATTGCCTGAGCATTGGGTCTTTGCATACCAGCATAGTGCATTTGATGCTGATAACTTTGGTAAGGTTGATGGGCATAACCATTATGAAATGGTTGATTTTGACCGTTTTGAATATACGGTTTCCCATTACTTGCAAAGATTTGGTGCTCAAATCCTTGGTAAACTTGTTGGAATTGCGGTTGTTGATATTGCACCAGCCATGGTTGTGAAACCATTTGCTGTTGTCCAATATTGGTTGTTTGACCAAATGAGGGGTGATGGTACCTATTTGAGCTTGGGTCACTCCAGGTAAGGAGCCACTAATCGATGATTGTGGTGGCGTCGTAGAGATAAGAGGCTGTTGAATTGTGACCTGAGAGACTTGAGGTTGGCATACAATAGGCAATTCGTGTACTTGCGACACCGTCACAATAGCCAGTGTAGTGGGGATATTTGACATAGGAAGACTTTGTTACATTGAGTATACAACTCTTGGTTGTTGAGGCAGTATCGACACCCAACCACTGGTTGTAATTCCAACATAACCAAAATTCTGTTGTGAACTCTCGTATGTTTGTTCTCCCGGAGGAGACAATGAAAGGCTATATTGCCCCCCATATGTCGGTAATCCAGTGCTCAAAGGAATGATTTTCCTTTGAGGACCAGAATGCCCAAATTGACACTACGAAGGATCAATTTTCTGAGACTCAACATAAGAGATTCCAAATATTATTCGAGATGAACAAATGAGAATAGACATACTGTCGAAACAACCCCTGGATGGATTCCACCCAGTGATTGAGAGCTAGTTGCGACATATGGTATGCCAGTGAACATTGTTGGAGTGACAGTAGGAAGTTCTGCCACTGCTGTGTCAAATGAAACAAACCTAGATGTTGACGGTTGTTCAGACATATCTAGTCTATCCAAAAGATTTCCTAGCGATTCTACAGGAACTTCCGATAACGGTAGACTAATATCTAATGAAGATGGATATAGGGTGATCCCAACTCCAATTCAGAAATAACCCGGATTGCTCAATTATTCATGAAACCAGATTGCCAGCCCCAAGGCTCACCTCCCTATGTGCATTCTTGGTTCATTGAAACAGGCAGGCTTATTCTTGACATGATATCCATTATCTTGGGATTCAAAACCAATGAATATGTTGATGAGACCATCTTAGTTATGTTGTCAATGTTTACTCCAGGACAACCCCCTGCTGTGAAATATGATTATGCCTTTTTCATTGCCAATAAAATCAATGAGAAATTCATAAATTTGGATAGAGAAGGAGTCTTCAAGTACACCTCATTCATATACCACCTTCTGCTATATTATCAGCGAGACAACTTTTCATTTCCCATCAGGAAATTGGATTCCAAAGGAGAGCGGAGGTCTGTGATCTTTTGGACCTCGGTCTTCCACAATGTTTGTGAATCCCCTTATACCTACTGTGAATTCATTGACTTTTTTGTACATCCAACCTTCACTCTATTGATGGGAGTTCCTCCTCCTAGGTTCTCTAGTGATATAAAGAAGATTCTACAGCTTTTAAGACAATACAAGATACGTGACTGGTACCTCTACCAAAATCATATAGAAATCAAAATATATGGCTGTGAACTGTGCCCTTTCAAGCTGCCAAAATATGTGCCCATGAGACTATTTGCACTGGAGTATTTCAGGTAGCTTATGAATGCAGATTTAACCCACTTTTGCAATGCAAAGAAAAAGACTCAGCTGAGAATAAAAAACCAGTTAGGCCTTTTTATCATCCATAAGAGGGAGGCATGGGAAGACGCTGATAATATTAGGGGAAGACCTTAAATTGAAGAAAAGTTTCTGGTGGGTGCCATATGACCCAAACAGCTGTATAAGTGACAAAAAAGTAAGAAACAGGCTATCGGCTTATATACATCATAGGATCCCTGAAATTGAACAGTTTTCTAATCAAGATGAGTGGGTAGAGGGTACATTAATAGAAAAAATTATTGAACAAGAAAAGATGGAAAAATCTATGAAAGATCTTGAAAAGACCCTTGACCTGGACTCTCTTGGACAGGTATCTTTCAAGCTGCCTCAGCAAACCGAAGTGGGTACATCCTCTGTTAGAACTTCACAGCAACCTGTACAAGAAACTAGTGCACCAGTTACAGGGTCTTCTAAGGGCAAGGAAGTGGCAAACATAGAGCAGCAAGCAATGACTGATCAATAGGGGCAAATTCCTCCGGTCCAAACCAAAGCAGAAGAGATTTTTGCATTACAGACTCCTCTAAATGAGGAAAGAGGCAAGAAAAGAGACAGGGAAGAAACCACACCTATCAGTGGGCCTACAGAACAACCAAGGGAAAAAAGGTAAAGACTCAATCCTTTGTCAGAAGAGGAAATCTTTGAAGAAACAACTGAAAGTTTAAAAGGGGAAAAGATAGCCAGCCAACAGACATCCCCGGTGGTGGAAACATCAACTAGCTCACATAGGCAGGATCTAGAAAGGCAGCATAGTGTGGAAGTTTCATCCACTAGGCCACCAAGTAAGCAGGCCTCTGACATCAAAAGGACGTTCACAGAGATAAAGGCTAGAAACGACCCACTAAGGCTGCAAATTTATAACCAGTATCTTAAGATGGCCCCCACAAACCAACAAAGGTTGATGTCTGCCTATGACATTAAGGAGGGCAAAATGATCATGAGTTATTTCAAGCCCAAGGTGCAGCAACCACAATCAGCAGCTGATTACATCAGGACAAATCTGGAGGTCTTGGCCAAGGATATTCATCCAATGGACCAGATTGAGCTGCATAAACAGACTGGAGAGATGGTATACTCCACACTAGCTGATAAAGCTATGTTAGCTCATAAATTGCAAAACTCCTTGAATAATACCTCTGCTCAGTTAGATTTGGAGAAAGCTTCTTCTCTAGCAAAGGACAACAGGATCAAATCCTTGGAAGAAATTATCATTGAACTGGGACATGATCCCAAAGATGCCAAAGGCATAAAGGCACTGATGAAGAAGAAAGAAGAGGACATTGTTGCCCTCAGAAAACAGTTGAAATTGCCTCCTTCTATGCATCCACAGACTGCAGAAGTTGTACAACAAAAATTTGAAGAGGGACCTGCTCATGACAGTGAATGAGAGATTGAGTGAGACAGAGCAGGCATTGGAGAAAGCTCTACAAGAAAAACAGGGAGAGTCGACCTCCCAACCACCTGAAGTAGCCCCAACAGTCACTACTTCCGCCTCCACACTTATAACAGCATTGCCTCCCACTGTCCTAGCATCAACAGTAGATATCATCACAGGTACCTCAGCAACAACACCAAGTAGCAGTACTACTATGAGTACAGAACAGCTGATAAAAGCCATGGAAGAATTAAAGCTGCAAGTATCAAAATTGAAACTGGTCAAAGAGCAATTGGTAAAGGTGGAAAAGAATTATTATAAATCTAAAATGAATGTGGCGGAGAAAACAAGGGAGGTCAAAACATTGGAGAACAAGGTGAGAGCATCAGAAAATGATCTCTCTTTGGATAAACCTCTAGCGGAAATCAAAAGGATTTTGTGGACCAACATCAATCAATCCCTTAGTAATGTGTGGAGATCTATCCAAGTCATCTATGAGAAGATTGACCTAGTAAGAGCAGCCCAAGTAGAGATTCAAAAGGCAAGGGCTTTATTGGGACAAATGCCTGAACAAGCTAACCGGCTAGTACATTTTTTGAACACCAAGACTAGTGAAGAACTAGAGGCACTGGAAATTAGAGATAGAACAGGCACCATTCTAGAAATAAAGAGAGTTATAACTATCAGAACTCTCATGCAAAATTTGGAAAGGAGATGCCAAGACATGCAGGTGGAGATTGATTCTTTCATAGAAAAGTTTACAGTGTTGCATAAAAAAGGTTTGCCAAGTCCTTTGGGGAGTAATGATCATTTGATGAGACATGTAGATTACACGCAGAAATTGAATAACTATGTTGCTGATCAAGTTAATACATCGTCAAGTACTTCAGGAGAGAAGGAACTTCTATCTGGCCAAGCCCTATACGATAGCCTGGAAAATTTATTCTACATTGAGCACGAGGTAGAGCATCTGTTCACCATCCCAATTAATTTCTTCATATACACAGAGACTGATGAAACTTTGAGGAAGCTTCAGAGACATAAATTACCAGGACTGAAGTGCTGGCAAAGTATGTTAGAGATTCTATAAACTTATCTTCGGTATCTTTGGTATCTTTGGTCAATTGAAAATTTTGGACCATCTACTATAATGCGGAGAACAGAAATGAATCAAAGTCATGCGGGTTAAAGCACATCACATCAGAGTTAAAGAACATCCGACGCAGGACGAAGCAACCAGCACAGAATATCAGTGGAGGACAACTACAAACCGACTTACAAAACCTACCTCTGGTACATTCAATAAAGAGGGAGTGACCATCACAACGTCAATTTATTACTTCCCTATTTTCGAGACTATTTGTCTCTATATTTTGTAAAAGAAGCATTAATCACCACTAAATATTATTTCTACTAGATATTTTGTAAGATATTTTAATATTTTGTATACATAGCCCCGCAGACGAAGTATTTGGGGTTGGTGGGTGTTCATAGTTTCTGACTGTAATACTGAAGTTTTTTGGAATAAAAGGCTGTTGGAACCATTTTTGTCTGGCCTACTAGATGAAGAATTGATGCTAAAGACCTGTTACAGAATTCTTGAATCATCTTATGAATCAATAAGTCTCTTCTAACTCGTGTTTTACAGTTTCTATGTTTTAACATATATGTTTCATGATCTAAATAATAGAGAGAAAGAATAACTCAGAATTTGCTTGATTGCACTCTGTGTTCAGTCTCTATTATTATCAATGTTTTCTTCGGAATTAGAATAAACAGTGAATTCTTAATTTCTCCTGTTTCCCCTGATTCTTTCCTCTTGAATATTTGCTAAAGAATTCCTAACTGCTCCTTAACAATAGTCAGCCATTTTCCCTCTGTCAACATGATGGAGGATTCTTAATTTCCCTTCACCCATTGACTCCATTCCATCTGATTTCAACCTATGAATTGTTCCATATTTGAGTACCTTACTCTGTGATACCATCCTCAGTTAGAAACCGAATCCAGGAAGCTATCCTCCTTTGACTCCATTATGCCCAATGGACTGAAACTCTTCAGTTTTACCTGACTGTTCTGTTGAATCTCCACTTCTCCAACCAAACTCAAAACAAAAGCCTTGTACTTTATAACTAGTCTAACACATATCAAAACAAAGCTAAATTATAAAGAGAGAGCCCTCTTTGGATGCAGATTGGCTAGGATCTGTATCTAAAAGATTGGTCTGTGGTTACCTCGGCCGTATTCCCTTTCTTACAACTTTGGGGAACAACCTGAGTGGTAACACATGTTATTAATAATAATTTGGCCCATAGACTTGGTATATAATTAGATGTTGATTTCTAACCCTAACGGTATTTGATATATATATATATATATATATATATTACCATACCTCTTTATACTTCTTTTGTATTTATTTATTTACCATACCTCTTTTATAAATATGCTATTTGGCTCATGATATTAATAATTATTTGTGCCATGGTATTTAGCCCTTAGGCTTCACCTAAATAAAACCTATTTTTTCAGTTTTCATAAATATAAAATGGTTTATGGAGTAAATATAAAAATATGTTTTATTTATTTACCATGCCTCTAGTTTATTTATATTTTTATTTATTTAACATACCTATAAAAAAGGCTTATTTATTTACCATACCTATGGTTTCTTTATATTTGTATTTATTTACCATACTTCTTTTTTGAGTGTCAGTAAACCTTTTTATATTTTAAATTTATATTGTGTTTATACGAACTCAAAAAACACTTTTATAGCTCGCAGGTTATGTAAAGCTGATTGGATTGGTATTCTCATTGCATTTCAATGGGTTCATCTAATCCCAGATCGAGAAAATTAGCGTTCAAATTTCAAGGTTGTTACACGGTGCACAAATTCTTTCTCACTCAGTTCGAACATGTCCGGAACTGTGACGTTTTCGCCAGTCACGAGGTGAACGAGATAACACATATTGCGCTCCGAGGGGAAAACCATCCAATCGTGCCACTGTGTAACATTGCCGAAGTGTTCCCGAGAAGAAGCAAACGTTTTATGCAACGCATACAACTGCCCAGAAGGCACGGACGAACTTCCTGGTCCTCCTAAACTCCACATATTTTCCAACCTTGTCCACCTTCCCTCCCTCGGATCGAAAACTTCTGCACTTCTGTCATTCGATCCACCTAATACCATGAATTTTCCTTCCCTGCAAAAACCCAGAGATTCGATGCGTGGTTGGTTCATGGGAGGCAAAACTTCTCACTTATCCTCCTCCACGTCATAAGCTTCTACATGTTGAAAATTTAATTTCAACTGCGATCGCCGATATCGCATCGGCAAAGTCAAAGTGAAGGAGTTATAAAGGAGCCTTTGTGTTTGCGACAAGCGATCGCCGATATCGCATCGGCAAAGTCGAAGTGAAGGAATTGTAAAAGAGCTTTTGTGTTTCCGATAAGCGATCGCCGATATCGCATTGGCACATCGCTATCGGCAATGTCATAGAGTCGGGGTCTTTGACATGAGTAAAGTTGCGATGCGATGGAGTGGACCCGATGGCTTCCCAAAACCAAATTGCATAATGTTTGAAATTCACCCGACGGCAAATATTAAATGTTGCGTGGAGTAAATCTAAGTTTTGGTTGACCATACGTCTTAATGAAATGTCATAGTGGTAGGTAAAATATTAAAGTTTTACATAGAGTTCGTAAGTTTTTTTATGAAAAGGTATGGGCGTATGTACTTATTACATAAATTCTGTATGGGATATGAGTATGTAATTTATTACTGTGTTGACCATTGTTTCTTGGATGGCACACGGGAGGTTTTAGTGTGAGTTCACAGTAGAGTAAAAAATTAGAGTGGTGAAGCGAAAACCATGTGTGGTATGTATTGAACACACAGCAGTGTGTAAAAAGATAGAACCAGATGATGTAATTTTTGGTGTGGAGCGAGTTTTTGTAACTCTGTAAGTTTTGTTTTTACAGCAGCATGTAAAAGTGTTTTACACCAGTAAATGTGAATGGAGATTTTACAGCAGTGAATGATGATTTTACACAGCAGTGTAAAAATCATTTTGTAAAAGAGGCAGAGTATTTTTCTTGTAAATCCCTCTCAATAAAGGAGGATGTATCAGTTTTTGTTTTAATGAATAGAAATCTTTTATGGTGGTGAAATACTCTAGTTCTCTGAGTGATTTTTTTTAAGCTGTCTGTGCATAAAAAATCCTGTGGAGGTAAAACAGAGCATTGCCTCTGTGTGTTTGATTATTTGGTTTTTGGTATTTTCCCCATCCAAAAAAAAATACCCAACAGTGGTATCAGAGCAGGTTTAGGCTCTTGAAGGTGTTCAAGAAGCTGAAGGGAGAAGGTTGTTGCTGCAGCAAAAATTCTCAGGCAGACAGAAGACTCAGACAACAAAGGATTCAGGTATTCCAAAAGTTTTTTTGTGTTGCTGAAGAAGCAGTGATTTGTTTTAAATACACAGTCAAGGAATGGCCAGCACAAGCACTGGTATGGGTTTGTTTAACACCCAGCTCCCACAGTTTAATGGGAAGAACTATGACTACTGGTCAATAACTATGAGAGCCCTGTTTGCCTCTCAAGATTTATGGGAAATAGTTGAAGATGGTTTTGAAGAAGTAGCAGATGAAAATGAGTTCAATGCACTAACTCAGGGAGAGAAGGATCAGCTGAAGAGCAATAGGAAGAAGGATGCAAAGGCCATTTTATTGTTGCATCTAGCAGTAGACCAGAGTATATTTCCAAGGATAGCAGCAGCTAAAACATCAAATGAAGCATGGCAAACCCTCAAGACAGCCTATCAAGGCAAGGAGAGAGTGAAGACAGCAAAACTACAATTGCTGAGAAAGGATTTTGAGAATTTGAACATGAAGGAGTCAGATAACATTGACTCATTCTTCACTCATGTGATTGGTGTAATCACACAAATGAGAACCCATGGAGAAACCATTGAAGATAGAAGGATTGTGGAGAAAATATTGAGGGTCTTACCCTCAAGGTTTGATGCAATAGTCACCACCATTGAAGAGACAAAGGATCTCTCAAACTATTCAGTTGATGAGCTACATGCATCACTGATAACACATGAACAGAGGTTGAGTAGGAATGAAAACTCATCCCTTGAGCAAGCCTTCAAGACCCAGATGTCCTTTGGAAGAGGAAGAGGTCAAGGCAGAGGAAACCGAAGAGGAAGAGGCAGAAGCCAGAACAGAGGAGGAAGGAACAGCTTATCAAATGCACAAGGAAGAGGCAGCAATCCAAATCAGAACCAAGGTCAAGGCAACAGCCAACAAGGAGGACAACATCATGCTCAAGGACAAAGGTATGATAAGTCTAATGTTCAATGCTATTATTGCAAAAAGTATGGACATTATGCTAGTGATTGTAGAAAGAAACAACATGATATGAACAACAGACAAAATGCAAATGTTATAAGAGAAAACAACAGTCAAGAAAATGTCCTGTTAGCTTGTAACATGGCTGAAACACATAGTGAGGACATATGGTTTTTAGACTCAGGTTGCAGCAACCATATGACCGGAAACATAGCCTTCTTTTCTGCCCTAGATAAAAATGTGAAATCAGAAGTCACACTAGGAACTGATAGTAAAGTGTCTGTTATGGGAAAAGGAGAAATAAAAATACTTTCAAAGCAAGGAGAAAGGAAAACCATAGCAGATGTATACTATGTCCCCGGAATGAGATGTAATCTCTTGAGTATTGGACAGCTTGTCCATAAGGGATACAATGTTTCCTTTAAAAATAATGTGTGCACCATCATGGATATACCACCCAGCAAAAGATGCATTGCTGAAGTGAAGATGACAAGGAACAGGATGTTCCCTCTCCGGATCAGGGCAGACATGAAGAACAAAAGGGAAATGGCAGTAGTCACCCAAGAGGCCTTTCAAAGCGTGCCAAAGGATGAGAACTGGTTATGGCACTTGAGATTTGGGCATCTCAATTTTGGAGGCCTAAACTTATTGAGCAGAAAAGGAATGGTAAAGGGATTACCATTGATAGAGAAGCCGGACAGCCTTTGTGAAGGTTGTATATTGGGCAAACAACATAGAGAGAGTTTTCCATCAGGGAAAAGCATAAGGGCAAAGACACCCTTAGAGATTATCCACTCAGATTTGTGTGGACCAATGCAAACTCCATCATTAGCTGGCAGCCTATATTTCTTGACATTCAT
Organism: Pinus tabuliformis; assembly: GCA_031772625.1. Taxonomy (NCBI): domain Eukaryota; kingdom Viridiplantae; phylum Streptophyta; class Pinopsida; order Pinales; family Pinaceae; genus Pinus; species Pinus tabuliformis. Next base: position 1,705,040,575 of record CM062818.1, read on the forward strand.
TGATGATTGTACAAGAAAAACTTGGATATATTTCCTTAAAAACAAAAGTGAAGTGTTTGAGAAATTCCAAAATTTCAAAGCACTTGTGGAGAACCAAAGCGGGCTGCATATAAAAGTTCTGAGAACTGATAGAGGAGGTGAGTATATCTCCAAGGAATTCCTAAGATTTTGTAGAGAAAGTGGAATTCATAAACAGTTTACAACTCGGTACACCCCACAGCAAAATGGAGTTGCTGAAAGGAAGAACAGGACCATCATGGATATGGCGAGGAGCATGTTGAAGGCAAAGCATTTGCCGAATGAGTATTGGGCTGACGCTGTACATAGTGCAGTTTATATACTGAACAGGTGTCCTACAAAAGCAATCATGAACAAGGTGCCAGAAGAGGCATGGAGTGGGAGAAAGCAAGGAGTCACCCACATGAGAGTTTTTGGATGTGTGGCCTATGCACACATTCCAGATCAGCTAAGGAGGAAGTTGGACAACAAAGGGGAGAAATGCATCTTCATTGGATACAGTGATGAATCCAAAGCCTACAGGCTGTACATTCCATCTACCAAGAAGTTCTTTGTAAGCAGGGATGTTCAATTCATTGAAGAGGAAGCTTGGGATGGAAGCATAGAGAAAACAGTTAATGTCAAGAACTGTTTGTCTCATGATGAAGATGAAGAGGAGGTGGTTGAAATACATCCCCAAACAGCAGCGCCAACACAAGGACAGCAAAGTACACCATTGAGGATCAATGAGAGTGCTTCTCCAAGCACACCACAAGGAGGAAATTCAAGTGCATCTTCAAGCACTTGCACACCAAGTGAAAGAGGTAAGAAATTTAGAAATCTAAGTGATATTTATGATGAAGGAATGAATTCCTTATTTGCCTTGTATTTTCATGTTGATGATCCTATTCATTTCGAGGATGCAATTAAAGATAGGAAATGGATAGAAGCTATGGATGAGGAGATGAATGCCATAGAGAGAAACAAAACATGGGATTTGGTTGAGTTACCAAAAGGCAAAGAAGTCATTGGTGTGAAATGGGTCTATAAGACCAAGAGCAATGCTGAAGGGAAGATAGAAAGGCACAAGGCAAGGCTGGTTGTCAAAGGGTACAAGCAGCAGTATGGGAGAGATTATGAGGAGACTTTCGCACCGGTTGCAAGAATGGAGACCGTGAGAGCAGTGCTGTCCATAGCAGCTCAAAACAAATGGAAAGTCTACCAAATGGACGTGAAGTCAGCATTCCTAAATGGAGTGTTAATGGAAGAGGTCTATGTGGAACAGCCTCTCGGATATGAGAAGAAGGGTGAAGAGCACAAAGTGTGCAAATTGAAGAAAGCTCTTTATGGGCTGAAGCAAGCGCCAAGAGCATGGTACAGCAGGATAGATTCTTATCTATTAGATAATGAATTCGACAAATGTGAAGGAGAACCCACAGTCTACATCAAGGAAAAGGATGGTAAAATTTTAATTGTTGTCTTGTATGTAGATGATGTTATTTTCACTGGAAATGATATTTATCTCATTGAGAATTTTAAATCAGTCATGAAGGATGAATTTGAAATGACTGACATGGGTTTGTTGAGATACTTCTTAGGCATAGAAGTAGATCAAAATGAAAAAGGAATTTTTATATCTCAAGCAAGATATGTAAATCAAGTTTTGGGCAGATTTAAGATGGAAGAATGCAAGGCAGCCATTACTCCCACAGTGATGGGATTAAAGCTCAGCAGAGAGGACAGCAGCAAGGACTTTGATCCTAGCTTGTATAAAAGTATTGTGGGCAGCCTTATGTATTTAACAGCAACTAGGCCTGATTTAATGTATGCTGTTAGTTTGATTTCCAGATTCATGGAGAGGCCAAAGGAGGCACATTGGCAGGCAGCAAAGAGAATTTTGAGGTATGTCAAAGGCACCAAAATGTTTGGAATTTTATATCATGCCTCAGAACATTCAAATTTGGTTGGTTACACTGATAGCGATTGGGCTGGAAGTGTAGATGATCGGAAGAGCACTTCCGGTTATGTTTTTCATATGGGTTCAGGAGTCATTTCATGGGCTTCTAAGAAGCAGTCCATTGTAGCATTGTCTACAGCAGAGGCTGAATACGTGGCAGCTACAGCAGCAGCATGTCAAGCAGTGTGGATGAGAAGAATGTTGAGAAGCTTAGGCCAAGAGCAGGCAAAAGCGACAGTGATATTTTGTGACAATAGCTCTGCTATTGCATTGTCAAAGAATTCAGTGTTTCATAAAAGAACGAAACACATTGATACAAGGTTTCACTACATCAGAGAATTGGTAAGCAATGGAGAAATCAGTTTACAACATTGCAGTACTCAGGAACAGGTTGCAGACATCTTGACAAAGCCATTGGATCAGAAAAGCTTTGAATTTTTGAGGAAGTGTTTGGGTATGATTGAATGCCCGACAGTTGAAATTAAAGGGGAGTGTTGAAAATTTAATTTCAACTGCGATCGCCGATATCGCATCGGCAAAGTCAAAGTGAAGGAGTTATAAAGGAGCCTTTGTGTTTGCGACAAGCGATCGCCGATATCACATCGGCAAAGTCGAAGTGAAGGAATTGTAAAAGAGCTTTTGTGTTTCCGATAAGCGATCGCCGATATCGCATCGGCACATCGCTATCGGCAATGTCATAGAGTCGGGGTCTTTGACATGAGTAAAGTTGCGATGCGATGGAGTGGACCCGATGGCTTCCCAAAACCAAATTGCATAATGTTTGAAATTCACCCGACGGCAAATATTAAATGTTGCGTGGAGTAAATCTAAGTTTTGGTTGACCATACGTCTTAATGAAATGTCATAGTGGTAGGTAAAATATTAAAGTTTTACATAGAGTTCGTAAGTTTTTTTATGAAAAGGTATGGGCGTATGTACTTATTACATAAATTCTGTATGGGATATGAGTATGTAATTTATTACTGTGTTGACCATTGTTTCTTGGATGGCACACGGGAGGTTTTAGTGTGAGTTCACAGTAGAGTAAAAAATTAGAGTGGTGAAGCGAAAACCATGTGTGGTATGTATTGAACACACAGCAGTGTGTAAAAAGATAGAACCATATGATGTAATTTTTGGTGTAGGGAAAAACCATATGTGGTTTTGCACAGCAGTGCATAAAGATAATGGTGGAGCGAGTTTTTGTAACTCTGTAAGTTTTGTTTTTACAGCAGCATGTAAAAGTGTTTTACACCAGTAAATGTGAATGGAGATATTACAGCAGTGAATGATGATTTTACACAGCAGTGTAAAAATCATTTTGTAAAAGAGGCAGAGTATTTTTCTTGTAAATCCCTCTCAATAAAGGAGGATGTATCAGTTTTTGTTTTAATGAATAGAAATCTTTTATGGTGGTGAAATACTCTAGTTCTCTGAGTGATTTTTTTGCTGTCTGTGCATAAAAAATCCTGTGGAGGTAAAACAGAGCATTGCCTCTGTGTGTTTGATTATTTGGTTTTTGGTATTTTCCCCATCCAAAAAAAATACCCAACACTACAGTCGCCAAACGGTTGAGTTGCCTGTCGTAACCGCCGGCAAAGTAGATACGTCCAGTGGAAGAACAGGCGGCATACGCAAATAAGTAGCGAAAATTGGGAATATCAGCTCCGCGGCTCCATTTGTCCCCAGCAGGACACAAAATCATAAATGTAAATACTCTTCATTTGTCCCCAGCAGGCCAGATGCACTCCGCCTATGAGAACGAGCTTCCTATTCACACAAACACACTTATAGGACGTATGAATTCCACAACAGTGGGGAATACTGATGGGTACACATTCCGAGGAGCCCTTCACAGGGTCATACACTGTTATCCCACTGACATAATGTTCTGTATTTTTTTTAAGAAAACATAAAAGTTGATCGCTCTTTCCAGAGATTTTTCTATCAGAATAAAAGTTAGGGTCACTCAGCATCGCTTCCCAGCTGCGACACACGGCTTTGAGATTCCTGTGTGAGGTGTAGGGAACTCTCAGCAAGCACTGTCGAACGAGATCATCTGGAAGATGGGTAATTTCGGCCATCACTGCAGAGATAACTTGAATCTTCAAAACACTGTCTTTCACCAGAATTGTATCCCCAATATTTCAACATATCTCAAGAGAAAGCTGAAATGTCACGTACTTATATAAGGCATCACCTCTATTATAATAATATTTTTATTTTTTTGGTCAAAGATTAGGTTTATCCGGATGATATTAAAGCTTTAGATTTATAAAAAATATTAATTGTATTTACCCATAATATAAATATATGGGTCAATATCATGATTTATAATATCATTTTACATCTATTTAAAATTCGGATCTAAGTCTCTAGAGATTTGGTTTCTCTTCATGTAAATATTTTCTCAAATTTTGTACTAAAAAACAAGTTTGCACTTGGAGAGATTGAATTCCTCTAGGACTTCATAGATTAGGGGTTAAGCTTGATCTAAGCTGGTTTTATTAAAACCATAGTTTAATTAACTGTTTTTTCCTTATTCTATTAAAAATATGTTATAAAAATAAAATAAAATATTTTTATTGTGAAATAAGTTAGGATTTTTTGGTTTGTGGTATTGATAAGCATGGTATTGGCCCATGGTATTATAACAAAACATATTTAGAAGTTAATGATATCCATGGTAAAACAAAGTGAATATCCATAGTTGATAATCTTGTCATATTTTTATAAAATATTTTGATTGTAAAATAAGCTATGATTTTTTGGCATGTGGTACTTATATTATACCCACACATTTACCTATATTGAATTGTAAAACTCAAGGCAAAAAACTACCTATAACTTTATATAATCAAATTTACATAAATTACATTAACAAAATTACTCCTCACACTTAATTTATCCTTCCACAACCACAACTTGAAAACGCAGTGAATCTATAATTTATTGATGTTATATGAGTTTAAGTAAATTACGTTAACAAGATTACTCCCCAACTTAATTTATCCTTCCATTACCACAACTTGAAAGCACATTGAATCTATAATTTGTTGATGTAATACGAGTTTACCTAAATTACGTTAACAAGATTACTCGCCAACTTAATTTATCCTTCCACGACCACAACTTGAAAGCACAGTTAATTTATAATTTGTTGATGTAATATGGTTGAGGTCAAGGCCAAACATAGATGGTTGGTAGCTTAATTTATCTTTCCTAGACCACAACTTGAAAGCACAGTGAATCTATAATTTGTTGATGTAATATGAGTTTACGTTACTCGCCAACTTAATTTATCCTTCCACCACTGCAACTTGAAAGCATAGTGAATTTATAATTTGTTGATGTAATATGGGTGAGGTCAAGGTCAACCATAGATAGTAACAATCCTTCAATTGTTTTATATTAATTAATATACGAGATTATTTTCTTGAAGGGATAAAATGATAATTTTTTACATGAAATTTTAATTATTATATATATATATATATATATATATATATATATATATATATATTCTCCTGGAAAAATCCATAATTTTTCATTAATATAGAAAGATTACATATTGTAGATGCTGTTGCATATACTGTATCTGTGTCACCATGGACTGTCACAAAAATAAAAATTATGAGCTTTCTAGATACACCACCACGGACGGGGATCTGCCATAATATCCGCTGAGAATATACTATTATATGCCTGTATAAGCCTGTACATAAGCCATTCAGGGCTCTTTCAGTATGTCAGTGTATATTCAAAAATTTTCAAAATTTTTGTGTTTCTTACAATTTTTAACATAAGAAAACAGATGTTGTTCAAGGACCGAGATCCCCCTGATAGTGTTGGTCTATATATGGCCGATGATAATACTGGTATTCATTTCTCCTCCTCTGTTCTTTTATCACCCATTCACCTCTAGGTAATGTCGCGGCCTCCTAGGATAGTTGGTCAGCACTGCAGTTATGCTCCTTGTAAATATGATCCCAAGGGATATGGTTAAATTCTGCCTTGAAGATATTTACTTCGTGTAATATGTTGCTAAGTGTGTGAGAGTGACATGTAGAAATGCCATTCAACTAGTTTATAACAATCTTTGAGTCCCAAAAAATATTTAGATTGATGCACTAGTGTCCCAAGGAGAAATGTAATAAATGTCAGACGGTAACGAGTTCCGAAAAATTATTGGTTCCAACTCCTAATCCCATCTTGACTTTATAGATATGTTGTTCATTGATGTACAGAATGAAGCCACCACCACAGCCCTGTTGGTTAGCTGCACCATCAAAGAAGGCCCAGGGGGTATTCTTGTTAGTACTAGGTGGGGGATGTGAGCGATGCTCTCTAGGTGGAAGAGGGTCTCGCAATTCGTTATAGGCAAAGATTATACTAGCCTCTATGAGTGGCCAGCATGCAGGTCTGTTATCAAATATGAAGTGGTTTCGGGCCAGCCAGATATACCAATTGACAAGCAAGGGGAGGCTCAATAATTTGGATCCCTTGTGTCTATTGGACGAGTCATCCCAAGCACTGCCTAGACCATTGCCAACCCATTGCCCAGAAAATCGGATAGAGGAGGATAAAGCTCTCCAAAGAGAGTGCAGTTCTGTGCACTGCAAAAAATGTGTTCAGTTGATTCTGATGCGCATTTGCACAAAATACACCAGGTTGGCCCATATATGGATCTATGAGCTAGGTGATCCCCCGTGGGCACTTTATCTCTAAGTGTGCACCAGAAGAATAATCTCATGCACTGCGGTGTAGTGAGTTTCCATATGTTTCTCCACCAATTAGTGATCTGCTCTATTCGTTTGTAATGAATCAAGGAAATGTATCCTGACTTTGGGGAATATATGTCGTTCTTTGCCAAACACTAGACTAATTCATCAGGTCCCTCTTTAATCCTGATGTGAGATTAGGATAGTGCAGATATATAATCATGCCATTCCTGGTGCCATCTAGGGGGAAGATCGAGTTGACGAGCAAATTTCCATGCCTGTGAAAATATACTTGTATTTTGTTGATCAACAATGTGTGAGAATACCCTAATCTCATGGGAGTGTAGATACATGATGAGGTCTCTAGAAAGTAACTGTCTACCTCCACCTCCAATCCAGAGATCCATACCAATCCATGCCAGAGAACCATCATTAATCCTCCACACCAGATTGTCTCTTATATGGGGCAAGGAGTGGAGTAATGCCTTCCACATGGATGAGATGCCTGCCGTCGACCAGCTTGGCAGTTGAACCCAATCCAACATGTTCATTGGCCAAATGTATTTATGATATGAGATATGAGTCCATAAGTTCTGACCAATCAGCAAGGTCCAACTCATTTTTGCAGCAAGGGCCTGCAAAAATAGAGGGAGATCTTTTAATCCCCAACCTCCCCATTTCTTAGGCAATGCAATCTTTTGCCAGTTAATCCAGGCAAAGATTTTTTTGTCTTGATTCCCGTTCCAGAGATATCGGTTGCACAGTTGTTGCAAACAAGATAAAATATTGCTTGGGATCCATGTAAGAGCCATCCAGAAAACCGGGGTAGCTTCTACGACCGATTTGATAAGAACTAGCCTACCCGCCCTGGATAAATATCTGTGACTCCATATGGATAGTCTTTTCTCCAGTTTTGACACAAGCCAGACCCAATCTGCAATCCTCTGACAGGTGGGTTTTAGCCAGAAACCCAGATATTTGAGACCTCAGTCCAAAGGGTGAATACTGTAGGGAAAAATCTGATGAGAAAAATGGGATTCATGGACTGAAGTGCGAGCAAAGGTGATGGTAGATTTGGATTGATTAGCAAGCATCCCAGAAGCAGACGAGAAGAGGAGTAGAATCTTGGAGAAAGAACGGGAGTCCCTGATGCTGCCATCCAACAGGATAAGCACGTCATCCACAAATAGAAGGTGGGTGAGAAAGAAATCATCCGAAATCTTGAGGCCAAAAAGGTCTCCTTCCCTCTTGGCCAATGCAATGAGGTGACTGAGGCCTTCCATGACAATAAGAAAGAGGAGAGGAGATAGAGGGAAACCTTGCCTAAGTCTCCTTTAAGAGTGGAAGAAATGAGAGCTGGGTCATTTATGAGAACACTGAAAGTGGGAGTGGTAATGCAGGCCATGATCCAAGAAATGTAATTGTGAGGGAAACCCAAATGGATGAGGAGCATCTTAATATAAAGCCAGCTGACCCGATCGAAAGCTTTGGACAGGTCAATCTTAAGAATGATGCTTTTTAGATGTCTAGTCCAGATAGAATGGATGGATTCCTGAGCTGATCCAATAGCTTCATGAATCTGTCTGGATTCAAGGAAGGCAAATTGTTGCGGTGCGATATGCCGGGAGAGGATAGGCCTGAGTCTATTGGCAATAATCTTTGATATAATCTTGTAGAGGCAGTTGCACAAAGATATAGGTCTATAATCATCAAAAGAGGATGGAGAATTGGACTTTGGGATGAGAGCAATGAAGGTCGAATTGATGGAATGGTATAGAGATCCTGTAGTTCTGCTCTCCTCCACCACTTTCAGAAGGTCCTGCCCCAAGATCTCATAGAAAGCAAGATAGAATTCAATGGTCCAGCCATCCGGGCCTGGTCTCTTGTCCTTTTTGAACCATTTTAACGTGCCTTCAAGTTCCCCAGAGGTGACCGGTGCAAAGAGCTCTTCTGCATCATCCTCATTGACAAATCTTCGAAAATGACCGACCACATTAATAATATCAGCAAGATTAGAATTAGGAGGGCTCTTGTATAGGTTCCTGAAGTGAGTGGTGCCCAGGTGGGAGAGCTTGTTGAAAGAGTCAGCTAAGCCTCCCTTAGGTAAAGGAAGATTCCAAATGGTATTTGAAACCTTTTGACCCTTTGCATAGTTTTGAAAGAACCTTGTATTGTCGTCACTAGCTTTTAGCCAAATGGCTCTACTCCTCAGCCTCAGGGATTCCTCGCGCTCCTTTAGAATGTGAGCCTTCTGGTTTTCCAACTCAATCAAATGTGTCTTATCTTCCGCAGAGATGAATCCCAAACTTCGATCATCAAGTAAAGAGCTCATCTCAGATTCAATTTGAGTTAACTGAGAGTTCTCCCGAATAAGCTTCTCCCTAGCCCAATTGATGGAGAGATGTTTGAGATTGGAAAGATTATTGCAAAAACCCTTTTCCAAAGATTCATCTCTATGGATGGGGTTGGAAGTCCAAAATTCAGATACCAACTTGATGTAGGCTCGGTCCTGCAACTAGACATGGTTGAATTTAAAGGGGGCTTTCGGCTTTTGATGTGGCCCATGCATTTCCAGATATATAGGAGAATGATCTGATATTCCCCCTATGCCCACCCATTGCTTGTAGTGGTGCAATTGTTGTATGAGCGGGATCTTCATAAAAAATCTGTCAAGTCTACGAGCGAGTGCTGCATCACCCACCCTTCTATTTCTCCAGGTGGGGAGTGGTTTGTGCATGGGAACATCTACAAAATTGGTCTATTCCAGAAGGTTTGTCATGTGTCCAGTGATAGCATCTATCTGAGCCGAAGACCCCCATGATTCAATGAACCCCAAGGAGAAATTTAGATCCCCTCTGATGATAATGTGGTCAGATGCCAAGATCGAGAGGTTTAAAAAATGTTGCCAGAACTATTCCCTTTGATGACAGGGTCCGTACACATTCAGAACCCGAAAATTTTTACTGATCTTAGCAGAGAATAGATCTATGCCCAAGTATCCCGCACCCCCAAAGATGTGTCAACCCTGATGGATCGAGGGTTGTATCCTATAGCTAATCCCCCCGAGCTCCCTACAACATCTATAGCCACGAATGTCCAACTCGGGACCAGAGATTGCAAGGAGCAGGTGATGTGATCAGCCATACCAAGTGTTTCTTGAAGCAAAATGATGTCAATCGGTTCGACCTCAAAAAGTCTCTGCAAGGCTAGTTTCTTGGAGGCACTAGCCAAGCCTCTGCAACTAAAATATAGGCACTTCATGGGGGTACTCCTCTCAGGGTCTTTACAGCTCTAAGGACCCCATCAAGAGTGATTGACAACCAAAGGCTACCTCCGCCCCAACTTGCTTAATGGCTTTGGTGAGATCAGACTTCCTCCCCATGGATGACAAAGTAACAGAACCTGGCAAGGCGAGACCTAAACTAGACTGACGGGCCAGGATATCCTTGGGATTTGGTATAGAGGAAATAGTGGTGTGAAGGTGAGACCCCAGAGGATGAAGACGAGATGGATGAAGAGGAGGGTGAATGCAGGGAGGGGGTAGTAGTGGCTATAATAGGTGGGGATGACATGATACAGTGAGCCATGGATCAGAGAAATACTCTAAGCTTTCGCGGCTTCAGCAGTAGCACGAGCCCTGGTCAGTGGCGGCAAGGATGGTTTGTGCCTAGCCTTCCCTATCTTGAGAGGAGGGGAGATTGCTGATGGGATAGAACCCGTGGGAGAGGGCTGAGAACTAGCTAGCGAGTTGACCTTGGATGGAGTAGGTGTTATCTTTGTGGAGTCCTCTGATTCCCTGTTGAGTGGGTAGTCTTTGAAGAGATGTCCTACCTTGTGACACCATCTGCAGCGAAACAGAACCCCTTTGTAATCCAAGATCTGGAATTTGATATACTTCCCCCACTGAAGTGTAATCTTCTCCTCCAGGCCCTCATGCGTATCCAAGTGGACCAGAATGCGAGCAAGGGTTCAATTTTTCGATTCAACAAAGGTACAATCGTGGTCCAAATATGTGCCCAGAGCATTTCCAATCCTGATAAAGACTTCCTCACACCAATACTATAATGGGAGCCCAGGCAGGCGAACCCAGAGAGGTCCAGCCCCAATTTGTTATCGTTTAGGATCGAATAAAGGACTCCACCATTTGAAAAGGACCGGAGCCATCTCAATGTGCCAGTACCTAGCCAGTACCAAATCAGTGTAGTTTCCTTTGCAAAGTGTAAAGGGAACCACCCCCTGGGCAGGACGTGTACTTCTGGCAGTTCCTTCAGCATCCCACCCCAGATCTCCTTCACCCATTGGGTCAGCCTGTTGGCCGAGTATGCTCGACCACGCACATTTCCTACAAGCACCGTACATGCTATGATAGCAGCTACCCCTATAGCAGAGGTCTCGCTGAATCTGATGGTGATATCCTTTGTTGTCGCCTTAATGCACTTGGTCTTCCTTTTGTCAGAGCGAGGAGCTGACGGGTGGTCCACCAAAGGGTTTGGGATGCCTTTTGGGGGGATGAGTTTAGCAGGTTTTACCTTCATCGTGGGGGTCTCAAAGCAGCCAATGGTAGGGGAACCGAGGTAATAGGTTTTGCCGGAACAGAGACCACCGGGGGCACTGTGAAAAAAGTAGAAAGGGCTGGATGGGGGTCAAAAGAGGGCGAAGGGGGGGTGTTCACAGATAGAAAGTGCATGGTACCTGGAGAAATATGGGGGACTTTGAAGCTCGGTGAATCGAAAAGCGACCCAGTGAGAAGAGGCACAGAGCAGTGCCTGGGTAAAGAAACTATAGGCAAAGTTGAGAGCGAAGCCAGGACATGAAACGGGGATGAGACAGTAACCGTCGATGAGAAACTGGGGTTCCCAAATATAACCCGGTCCGGAAAGGGCTCTTCGGAGTAATCCACCTCTTCCACCTCCATATTGTCCCCCTTTTCCCCAGCCAGAAGTTGGCAGTCGAAAGCGACGAGTGTGAAAACAAAACGGCAAGAAGCAGTAATCGGCGACGGTACAGGGATTGCGGCCTGCAGTAAATTCAGTAAAACCCTAGGGTTTTACCCTAAACCCACACGAACGACCTCCATCCTCTCAAGGCCCATGATATATATATATATATATGTTTGATATTATTTTATAAGTAAAATCAACATAGATTCATGTTAATTTGAAATGTATCAATTTAAATCCATCTTAATTTTGGATCTACTAAATTTTAAGAGGGATCATATTTTTTTTACTCTAGAAGAAATTTGCACTTCATGACTTGGTAGATTCAGAGTTAAGATAGATTTAAGCTCGTAAGATATATATAAGAAAACTATGGGTTATCAAAACTTGGAGTATCTCGGATGTGAGTGTGTAACATTGCGTTCTGTACATGGGCGGCTTGGTGGGTTGGCACGTGGCTTATTACCACCACCATTTGGCCTCGCGTGATGCCAGTCTTTAAGTCTTCTGCTAACATCTTCAATGCTACGTTAATGCAGCTTGTCCCTCCACACCAACCTGCAAGTTCATCTGTCATGGCGCCCCTCCAAGAATTCATTCATGCTCCTCCCCTATGCTCGTGTTGTTCCCTTGCTGTCGTAGAGCCTCGCTCTTGGACCAGTCCAGGGAAACGTTGTGCTTTAGAATGCTGTGTTGATTTATTGTCGGGATTTCTGTTTCACAAAGCCCATTCTACAAATTCAGTTGTCGCTCATCCTCAATATTTCCAAGTGCTCCTCTGTGAGCTGAAGCTAGGCCCCTTTCAGTCCCCCCTGCCTTCATAGTACTGCTACCTATTCAGCACCTCCTGCTCTTTTCATTATGCCTAGATTGTGCCAGAGAATGTGCTGCAGGAGGGGAAGTTCCCGTGGGCGAGTTATTCGCCAGCCCTCGTCCTCTACTTCGAACTCCTCATCTTATTCCTCGGACTTCTGCTTTGAACGCTATCTCGTTACCAGCAGTGGTCATGGACGGGGTTGAGGGCAACAAAATTTAGCAGCATGCTCTCATAATTCTCAATCTCACACCGCTCGTTTTCAGTTCCCCTGTACACTCAGTAATTTCTCCTTCATAGCTTCAGTCACCATTGAGCTTCGAGAGGATACTTCTGGTCTGGTTGCTGTGATACTAGGGGTGACTCTGGAGACGAGGGTGGAAGATAAGCATGGCACTTCTCAGATTGACAACAAGCAAAGTAAGGATCCTGGTGGCACTGCAACCCAGGACATGAACATTCAAGCTGGTCCGATCGTCCCTACTACTGGCGGTTCTTTAAGCAAATAGGGCCATCCCTCTGAGGATGGAGATCTCTACAAATATGGGTGTCATATTGTTGAAGAGTCGCCTTCCACCTCTCATGAAGCTTAATCAGGTCTGCGTCCAATGGCTTTTGATTCTCTATTGCTCGAAGGTGCTCAATTCCCTCTTGTTTTATAGTCATTATATGGTCTACAGTTCTCATGCTCAGAGCTTTTTTCTAAAGTTAAATTGTCGGTTTCCCCTGCGTGGGCGACACTCTTCTGACTGTGTCTTTGGGTCTCAGTTATGGTTATAGTTGTTTAATGGGTCAGATTTTAGTTTTGAATTGGGCAGCGCTTCCCTGTTTATTTGTATGGGCCCAGTTAACCTGTTTTGGTCTTTGAATTACCTCTAGTCAGTCTTCAGTTTCGATATTGGCATATTTTGTTTCTATGAACAAGTCATGGTCATGGTCCTAGAAGCTCTTCTGGTCAGTCTTCAACAAGTCTTTTTGATCAGTGTTCAGCTATCTAATGTGAGCATGCCGCATCTCTGGGCTAGATTTCTTGAGGCCACTGCCTCTTTGTAAAAATATTTTTGTATCAATATAGGAGTAGACAAATTCAGGAAAAAAAAAACTTGGAGTAAAATAATCACCAAAGATAAATTGATTATTTTACTCAATTTAATTTTAATTATTATTTAAAAAAAAAAATTATGTAATTTGACTAAGTCAAGATGTTTACAAGACATCACATTGCAACATCTTTACCTTACTAGATTGTGGAGCACCTCTTGGCCCAACAAAGCGCCCAAATAAAAGAATATATATATATATATATATATATATATATATATATATATATATATATTAAAATGAAAACATTTTTTTTGAGTGCAAACTCAATGAAAGGATTCCACCTCTAGAGATTTGATTTCTCTCATCTTCTTGTGGATCTAGAGTTAAAATGGATCTATGCTAGTTTCGAGCACAGTGTTATATGGAAGAAAATGTGCATATGCAACTAAAGTCTATGGTGGCCTTGGTAAAGGAGATATATGCATGTGCAACTAAAGCCTATGGTGGCCTTGGTAAAGGAGATCGATGCCCACTAAATGGTGGCCTTAGTAAAGGAGATATGTGCATGTGCAACTAACGCCTATGGTGTCCTTGGTAAAGGAGATCGGTGCCAACTAAATGGAGATGAGTTGTTTTGATGAGAGATAGTGCAGATTTTATGACTGTAAATCATGTTGGAGGGGCATGTCAAGATATGGGTCAACAAAGTAAAATATCTAGCAAGAGAGTGGTCATATGGGCGAGAAAATGGAGATGGAGTCAATAGTGTTTCAGGATAGTGAAGAATCCAATGTGTGATGAGAGTTATAGTGGTGTGTGTGATCACACCAGTGGTGAGTGAACACCCTACGGGTTTTTAGTCCATGATCAAATCATGCTATAAGAAAGTGTATTCCACAAGGAAGTTGTAAGAGCTATCATTTAAGCATACATGTTGTGCAAGGGCACATGGTGACTCAAGTTGTGGAATGAAGCACTTTGATAGGTATGAGGGTGGTATGTGTACTTGTACACTAGCTTGAGGTTGGTTGTTGTAAGATTTTAAGACTTTGATAAGGTATACATGTAGTTCAATAGTGCATGGAGTTATCAAATTGTGGAATGGACCACTTGGATAGGCACCAAGGTTGTAGGGGTGGGAAACGTGAGAATGTGTGATGGTTAATGAACATGTACGTGAAAAGGTGTCCCAGATAACTTTCAGTTAAAATTTTTGTTTTCCATTAGATGTTAACCTTTTATATGGACTTAGACAGAGTAATTGAGACCAAGCTAATCTCCTTGATTCATGTTTAAGGGGGAGATTGTTAGGGCGGTTCAGATAAAGTTGACGTATTAAATTTTTGGGCTTCAAGTTTATGACAAACCATGGTATTCATGTGGAATATAATCTATTTAGTGGTGACCAGACTCTAGGAAAATTTGTCCTAGTGACCAGTGGGATCCTAGTAATGGTGTCTCTAGACACTACCAATTCTTTTAGAGTTATGTGATCCTAACAAGTAACAAACTAATAGAATGTTAGAAAGATATTAATATAATGTTTTGACAATAATAATTTTTTTTAGTTGTTTCATTATATGTACATAATTGTCATTGAAATAAATATTTTATGTTTCACATTCTCCACTTTAAAATGTTGATACATGCCTCCTTGTATTGAGAAGTAGAAATCATCTCTCTCTCTCTCTCTCTCTCTCTCTCTCTCTCTCTCTCTCTCTCGATCGATCGATATATATATATATATATATATATACAAACATACACATTGAGTTATTTTTCATTAATATGTTTGAAAATGTTACATATCACCTCTCTACTAGATGATGCTAAAATCTTTACACAACAAAAATATTGAAATATTTGATTTATAACCCAATTGAGCTATGAGAGTTTGAATAAACATATAAATTCACTAATAATTAATTTAATAATTTTAAGATGGAAAATAGAATACATTATCTACAACCTAGATCTATTTTAAACACAAACTTGCTAAGCATGTAGAAGCATCAAATTTCTTGATGAGTAATATTTTTTTATTCTTATATTTTAATTCTATGTCAATTATTAATTTATTCATACCAAATGATTAAAAATTTACACATTAAAAAATTGATCTCTCTTGGTGCTTAATAGATTCCCCCCATTTAGGTTCTTGTTGAGTTCATTAGTTCATGACTTTGAACCTTATTGTCATATGACCTTGAGAACTATATATATATATATATATATATATATATATATATATATATATATATATATATATATATATATATATATATATATATATGCCAACAGGGTCATTAGTATGGGACCAATGAATTATGAAGGGTTTGAATTAAAAATATAGCAAGGAATGCCATAACATTATACTCTCTCACAAACTGATCAATCTCAAAAAAATCATTTTAGAACTTCAAAAATATAATTAAATAAAACTAAAACGAGTATATTTTAATAAATAATTTTCATATAAATAGAATGTATGGAAAATTAAAAATTACAACCATATTTTCATAAATAAATTGAAACACCATACATTAGCATCCCCTACCCAAGGTGTAAATTTCAAGAAAGCAAGTAAAGTATTGAGAACATGTCGAATGCAAGTGACCAAAATCAAAGTTGGATGGATGAAATCCTAGTAGACTATTCCCCCCACCCATTGGAGTTTTGTTAGATATGGTTTGTGTAACCTAGTAGCTCAAAAGAAGAAAATGAGGTGGTTCCTATGTTGGGAGACTTGGAAAAAGCCTGGGACTAGGTGTCTCTCTATGTGCTTGAGTTTGTGCTACTAAATGTGGGTTGATTCGACCTCGAGCATGGTTCAACAACAAACTCATTGTGACACCTCTTAACTAGGTCAGGTGCAAGTGGAGTAGTTTGGACTGAACCCTTTTTCCATAAGGTTTCTCATAGGTAATATAGCTACCTTATTTCCATTTTGATTCAATGGAAGAGGAATTTCAGAATAGTTTTGGTATGGTTGGTGCTAACCTCTCACTCCTTGCAAAATCATTGGGTTGAAACCCTAAATTGAAGTAGAGAAGATAGTTTAACTACAACCAGGTCACTTTGTCAGAGGATCCTCTAATGTTTTCTATGGGAACCATGAACCCTTCTCCTATAGGTCTGAATATTGCTACGACTTCAATAAAAAATGGGCTGATTTAGATCTGGTAACTCTAAAGTTGCCACGAAGGGAAACTATTGATTCAGGTTCGGCGAATAATACCTAGGATAAGATGGGATTGCCTGAGCAATGGGTCTTTGCATACCAGCATAGTGCATTTGATGCTGATAACTTTGGTAAGGTTGATGGGCATAACCATTATGAAATGGTTGATTTTGACCGTTTTGAATATACGGTTTCCCATTACTTGCAAATATTTGGTGCTCAGATCCTTGGTAAACTTGTTGGAATTGCGGTTGTTGATATTGCACCAGCCATGGTTGTGAAACCATTTGCTGTTGTCCAATATTGGTTGTTTGACCAAGATGAGGGGTGATGGTACCTGTTTGAGCCTGGGTCACTCCAGTTAAGGAGCCACTAATCGATGATTGTGGTGGCGTCGTAGAGACAAGAGGCTGTTGAATTGTGACCTGAGAGACTTGAGGTTGGCATACAATAGGCAATTCTTGTACTTGCGACACCGTCACAATAGCCAGTGTAGTGGGGATATTTGACATAGGCAGACTTTGTTACATTGAGTATACAACTCTTGGTTGTTGAGGCAGTATCGGCACCCAACCACTGGTTGTAATTCCAACATAACCAAAATTCTGTTGTAAACTCTCGTATGTTTGTTCTCCCGGAGGAGACAATGAAAGGGTATATTGCCCCCCATATGTCGGTAATCCAGTGCTCAAAGGAATGATTTTCCTTTGAGGACCAGACTGCCCAAATTGACACTACGAAGGATCAATTTTCTGAGACTCAACATAAGAGATTCCAAATATTATTCCAGATGAACAAATGAGAACAGACCATACTGTCGAAACAACCCCTGGATGGATTCCACCCAGTGATTGAGAGCTAGTTGCGACATATGGTATGCCAGTGAACATTGTTGGAGTGACAGTAGGAAGTTCTGCCACTGCTGTGTCAGATGAAACAATCCTAGATGTTGACGGTTGTTCAGACATATCTAGTCTATCCAAAATATTTCCTAGCGATTCTACAGGAACTTCCGATAACGGTAGACTAATTTCTAACGAAGAAGGATATAGGGTGATCCCAACTCCAAAATGCGATGGAGTGCTAGATGGGGGATCCTCCACAATCTCTTCTATAGAAATCAATCCAAGTGGAAGAGGTAGACCGTCAAGTCCGTAAAATATTTCCGGTGCCGAAGAAGGTATAGATTCTACATCGACAATTGTTTGGGTAATAACACCTTCCGAATCAGTTGTAGGTGGAGCCGGTTCAGGAATAGAAGTGTTTACCTTCACACTAGGATCGGTTTTACTGTCCTCTAGTGGCTGCGGAACTTCTTCTATAGAGGCAGGGATACAAGAAATGTTTGGAGTAACCGGAGTCTCTGAAGGTGTTGGAACACTTGTTCCAACCAAACCAGGGGACTTTGATCCGGTTAAACGAGTTTTCTTTGTCCGGAATAGTTTTGTTTCCGAAGACAGAGACGGTTGACTCGTAAGCCTCTGCAATCGACAGGGTTTCGATTGAATTTCCTCCACGATTGTGGATTACTCGATCAACTAAAAATAAAGGGGAAAATGATTCCGAATTAAATGAATTTTAGACGCTTTGACACAACTTGTTTTTTCAATTTTTAAGAGTCGAGGAAAAACAAAAGATGACTCTAGTCGCCTTCGATTTTTAATGAGCTTGAAGTGACAAGTGCTCAGATGGACCTTTTCCTTTAAGGAGTTTGAAAAGGAACGAAAAAGACTACTTTGGAAATCTAGACAAAGGGATTACTAAACCAATCGCAAAACTGTAGAATACTTTTTACGGTACGATAGTCAATCTTCCTGAATGATGTGTTCAGTGCATTGCGATCGATAGGGCGATAGACATGGCTTCCTATGGATAAAGGATATAGCCTATTATGGTCTCCCAATATATACTCGATGGTATGTGGGAGCACAAGTTCGTACTAGCACTTGTCGTCTCAAAGAGGAGGAATCACCCAACCAACAGTGAAAGCGATAGTTACCAGGCTTTACGACACCGAAATACGTCTCTAGCCTAGACTTCTAGATGTTGTGCATTAGGTTCCAAAGCGTTTTTATGTTCATTGAATTTATTTTACAGTTGATCTTTCTTAAGAAATTTTCCTTTCAGGTTCACCGCGTGATGTAGATATACAATTCCTAAAATGCAATCTAAGATGATAAACAATCGTTTAATCTTCTTTTTGCAATGAAAATCCTAGCTACTAAAGAAAGAGAGATGATATTATTTCAACATAGAGCAGAGAGCACACGCTAGATGCACTGTCCTAAATCAAACCAACAAGCAGTCTAAATGAAAATGCACATGCATGTATTTGTTTTCATCTTTCTTAATGTGTGAATGACAAGAAGAATGCTAAGTACAAATCTGAATTATCTTTTCAAAGCGACAATACTAACTTTCTCTTCAAAAACGAAAGGAAGATAATGACAACACTTTGCTATATTGAATTGAAAATTTCTTTCGATACTTGAAAAACTACTAATTCAAATCAAATACAAGAGTAACTGTATAACCAAGCATCAAGAACAATAGAATCCTTTTCTTTGACTGAAAACAACACTTGCAACACTTCCAAATCAAAAGACGACATTTTGATTACGCTACTTTTTGTAAAAGAGAACTGTAAATGGTGCACAATACATTTAAACATTCACAATTCTTTGTACTATGGAGGCGGAGTCATGCAAAGGAAGGGAGTTTCCACAGTGGTATACTAATCGCAGACAGAAAAACTCCTGAATAAAGCTGAAGAGAGTGAACACAGAAACCAAAATCTGGAAGTAGATGAGGTCTAATCTGATTAGCGCACTTGCAACATAGGGAAAGTGCGATGCAGTGCACCTACTGCACACGAAAAGTGAAATGGTCCAGGGATGAGACTTCAACTTGGTTCTTGGTCACATTTTGCAGCTTAGTTTAGGGATTTAGGCTGGGCTAATGATAGTCAGTAAATAGAAATCACAGGGGCTGATCTAATGAGGTTACTAGAGCCACCACTAGGGCAATTAGGATGTTTGCAAATCGATTGTTCAGTTTATAAACAAAACCTGGAGATAGACTGAAGCAGCATTGATCTACTTTGCACTCGCATAGCAAATGCAGTTCAAAGGCTAGATGGCTTAACTTCAGGCTCTGTCTCTAAGTTTATAAAGCAAACAAATATAGACAAGTAAACAATCTATTTGCTCCCCAGTGGAGTCGCCATTTTGTTATCAGGAAATCTAGTGTCTATGCAGAGCTGCTAGTCCCACTAAGATGGGTAGCTATCTTAGAAACAAATAGATTAAAGTTACTTTCATTTTCCTTTATGAGAAGTAGATAAGAGAGGATCAAAGACTACCGACCTCGATCTTGTGCTTGGTTCTTTGCTTGTTCCTTCTCCTCATTGACAGGTCTTTTCCACTTCTCCCTTAACCACACAAATGCACATACTATCAAACATACAAGAATGTGGAGGAAAACTTGAATAGCTTTATTAATATGAAGATTAGAAGAGAGGATTACAACCCATTGTTCTGACCCAGCGTCATCCTCCCAGCATGAAAGCCCTTCTTCACCTCATGAAAAGCTTAGATCACCCAACACTATGATATTCCACCAGGAAACCAACAACACTTCCTTACAAGATACAAAATTCCAGGCTTTGGATCTCTTTGATGAGGGATCCATATATAGATGATTGCAGGGAGGTGAGTCAACTTCTGGGATTTTGATTAGTGTCTTTTCTCTAATAGTTCTTGATTCCACTTGGAGATTGATGATCTCTTACTCATCCCTGGGCAAATTCAGAGAGGCATGTGTCACAGGAGAAGTTTCTCGAAGATTCTATGATCATCCACCTCGCAAACTGTCTCTACCATTTGTCCATTCTCGCCCATCACACCCTACAGAATTGTTTTCCAGTATGCATCGCACCTTTTACACTGGGCAGGTAAGATGCATCGCACCCTCAGCACTGAGCAACCTGTATGGTCCAGTTTTGACCAGTTCTGAGTAGTTCGCTGTGGAGAACTTCTGGGAGATGATGTAATTAGCTGACCTTGTTCCTTTAGGGCATGAAATAACACTTGTAGGGACTTAGAAGCCCTTGTTTTATGGACATATATGATTGGGGTTGTAGTGCCCAAAAATTCTATAGCACATGGGAAGTTTGACTTCCTATGGAAAGGACCTTTTATTATCCAGGCTTCACAAGGCAACATTACTTACTTTATGAAAATCTTGGATGGTACAGAAGCAAAAGATGGACCAGTGAATGGTCGAATGCTGAAACATTATTTTGATCCAGTTTGTTCATATATCAGGACTCTAAATTGTACATAGCGAAATTCAGTTTCTGCAACTTTTTATAGCAATAAGAATAGAAAGGAATGGGTAGAAAGTTTTGAGAAACAGTGAATGAATTTTACTATTTTTGTTTTCAGCTCAAGAGAAATGTATATATTTTACATAATCCTTTTGAACAATTTTTTTTACTTACAACAAAGGAAGATTTCAGAAGTACAACAAGAGTTGTTTAGAAGGCCATCTGACCCACTGTTCTTGACTTTCCACCAGGGAAATCCATCCCCAAGTGGAGCCAGCATTATGCTCCTATACCAATAGGTGTCATATTTCATGATTGACTGAATTAGCTCTGCAATATGCTCATAACTTTTATTGCTGCAAAGGTTTTCCATATTTTTAAAGAGTCAAAAAATTAAAAAATGAAAAGAGGGTATACCCTAAGAGAAAAATCAAAGGGTGAAAAGATAAATGGTCAAAAGAAAAAATGAAAGAAATGAACCCCAAACAAAGGACCAGGAAAGTGTGCAAGTTGAAATGCCACTATTACTTCACTTTTTGTAAATAAAGTGTCATGTGTAGTTTGTTGAACTTTATGATGTAGTTGATGAATGGCCAAACAACTTAATCTTGGCCAGTCCATGTTTGAATTTCTTGTTTTAGAGATAGAGAATAAAAATCTGTCCAAACTTTTTAAACTTGGGAGATAAGTAGGTAGGTAGAGAAGCAAAGGAGCTCAATTGTTTAACCTGAGCCCTTAGAAGAAATAAGTGCAAATCTAGATAGGCTTATCATGTAAAGAAAATAAAAGTATTTGAGGGTTTTCTAGTCCAAGTGCACCCAAAGAAAAAGAAGAAAAAATGTTAGGCATAATAGGCTGGGTAGGCAGTTTTGATGTTGTAGAAAGAAACTTATGATTGATTTTGTCTCTCAAAATGTTCATCTTACTATTATCATAAGTAGAGCTCAAGTGAGGCATGAATAAATTCCCTTCACACTTCTCCCCAATCACTTACTAATCCCCCCCAAGGATATTAAGATCTACTTGATATCACTAAATCACTCCATCTCATTTCATAAAAAGCCTAGGTAAAACCACATTCTTACTTTAGGAAAAGAGCCACTTTTCTTGTGTAAATCCATGTTTTCCCTTTTTTCCTAAGTTTTCCAAAATTATACTTGGCGCCCATTTACTTTCAAAAAGGTTTCATGTTAACAAACTAACATTTATTATATAAATCCCTTGT
This sequence comes from Pinus tabuliformis, assembly GCA_031772625.1. Lineage (NCBI taxonomy): Eukaryota > Viridiplantae > Streptophyta > Pinopsida > Pinales > Pinaceae > Pinus > Pinus tabuliformis. The sequence goes on from CM062818.1 coordinate 1,705,062,781, forward strand.
ATAAGTTACCCATTCCCGTATTATTAATATATTAAAATCCCTATATTCTAATATTCCCGCCCACAGTTAATATACAACCATATATCCACTTATTGGGATTTAAAGGTTTATTTGAAACCTTTAAATAACCTAACCCGCCACGCCCACAAAAATTAATTAACATCTGGTTAATTAATAACCTCGCCATGAAACAATCAAATCCGCCCCCGATATTATTAAAAACCATTATTTAAGTATATCAGGCCCGCTGCTTATACTCCCGCCATCTCCAACCTCCGTCAACCATCAGATCTGGGCCGGCTCATCCAATAGCCCACGATCATATTGCGACCCCCTCCGCCGCCGAAGTTTACCGCCTAGGGAGCCGACGGTATTTCTCTCGTACTGTGGACATGCGTTGCGCTCCCACCATGATCACTGCCTCCCCGCCCGAAACTGCTTGACCCCATAAGCTGTGCGGGAGGAAACTGCTTACCACTCCTGTGCTAAACGATAGGACGTCCCATCCCGATGATGTCATACCACTAATTAATGCCAAAATCACTTGCCAAAGCCAAATTTTGTTAAATTGTCGGGAAAAATGTCATTTTCATTCATTTTCTCTGTGAACTGTTTACATGCAAAACACGTCCGATTGATTGCTCGAGCGTCCAGTCCACCACCCAGCCAACAAATTTCAACGTCGTGCTCTGCAACTCATCGACCAACCTGCGAATTGCACTGTTTTGCCTTCTGAACACAGGTATTTACCCAACTTGGCTCCCGAACCTTTAATTTCGTTTTTCCTTAGTCAATTTTACCCAACAAAGCCAAATTCCAGTAATGTCAGTCAATAGCTCTCAGAGAAAGACACCCAGAACTGCTGTTTTTCCCATTTTCCTACAGAAGCCCGACCTCCAGTTTGAAAACACAAGAACCAAACATGGAAGCTCCCGTAGCCCTGAACGTGGCGCCCCTCAATGCGCCTCATAAAGACCTAGATTGGTTACCCTTGGCTGACAGAGATTTTCAAATAAAAGAGTTATCTGGTGATATGAACCATCTCCAAGCATTTTGCCGAATTAGGAATAGTCATCTGAGTAACTCTGATATCTATGGAATATGGGAATCTAATCTTCCCAGGTATTACCTTCCCTCAGTCAATGTGCTCCCAGATATTACTCAACAATGTTGTGCCAACTATGACCCTGTCAGTAAAGCAGTTATGACCCCATCCCAAATTGTTCTCTTTTACATAACTGCTGAATCTATCAATGAGATGTTACACTTCCATCCCACTCAGCCCCTTGCTCCTCTTTCCATGGGATTTTTGCTTGAGCAAGGCTCTCAATTGCCCAATTCAGAAATAACCCAGATTGCTCAATTATTCATGAAACCAGATTGCCAGCCCCAAGGCCCACCTCCCTATGTGCATTCTTGGTTCATTGAAACAGGTAGGCTTATTCTTGACATGATATCCTTTATCTTGGGATTCAAAACCAGTGAATATGTTGATGAGACCATCTTAGTTATGTTGTCAATGTTTACTCCAGGACAACCCCCTGCTGTCAAATATGATTATGCCTCTTTCATTGCCAATAAAATCAATGAGAAATTCATAAATCTGGATAGAGAAGGAGTCTTCAAGTACACCTCATTCATATACCACCTTCTGCTATATTATCAGCCAGACAGCTTTTCATTTCCCATCAGGAAATTGGATTCCAAAGGAGAGCGGAGGTCTGTGATCTTTTGGACCTCGGTCTTCCACAATGTTTGTGAATCCCCTTATACCTACTATGAATTCATTGACTTTTTTGTACATCCAACCTTCACTCTATTGATGGGAGTTCCTCCTCCTAGGTTCTCTAGTGATATAAAGAAGATTCTATAGCTTTTCAGACAATACAAGATAGGTGACTGGTACCTCTACCAAAATCATATAGAAATCAGAATATATGGCTGTGAACTGTGCCCTTTCAAGCTGCCCAAATATGTGCCCATGAGACTATTTGCACTGGAGTATTTCAGGTAGCTTATCAATGCAGATTTAACCCACTTTTGCAATGCAAAGAAAAAGGCTCAGCCGAGAATAAAAAACCAGTTAGGCCCTTTTATCATCCATAAGAGGGAGGCATGGGAAGACGCTGATAAGATATTAGGGGAAGACCTTAAATTGAAGAAAAGTTTCTGGTGGGTGCCATATGACCCAAACAGCTGTATAAGTGACAAAAAAGTAAGAAACAGGCTATCGGCTTATATACATCATAGGATCCCTGAAATTGAACAGTTTGCTAATCAAGATGAGTGGGTAGAGGGTACATTAATAGAAAAAATTACTGAACAAGAAAAGATGGAAAAATCTATGAAAGATCTTGAAAAGACCCTTGACCTGGACTCTTTTGGACAGGTATCTTTCAAGCTGCCTCAGCAAACCGAAGTGGGTACATCCTCTGTTAGAACTTCACAGCAACCTGTACAAGAAACTAGTGCACCAGTTACAGGGTCTTCTAAGGGCAAGGAAGTGGCAAACACAGAGCAGCAAGCAATGACTGATCAATAGGGGCAAATTCCTCCGGTCCAAACCAAAGCAGAAGATATTTCTGCATTACAGACTCCTCTAAATGAGGAAAGAGGCAAGAAAAGAGATAGGGAAGAAGCCACACCTATCAGTGGGCCTACAGAACAACCAAGGGAAAAAAGGTAAAGACTCAATCATTTGCCAGAAGAGGAAATCTTTGAAGAAACAACTGAAAGTTTAAAAGGGGAAAAGATAGCCAGCCAACAGACATCCCCGGTGGTGGAAACATCAACTAGCTCACATAGGCAGGAGCTAGAAAGGCAGCATAGTGTGGAAGTTTCATCCACTAGGCCACCAAGTAAGCAGGCCTCTAACATCAAAAGGACGTTCACATAGATAAAGGCTAGAAACGACCCACTAAGGCTGCAGATTTATAACCAGTATCTTAAGATGGCCCCCACAAACCAGCAACGGTTGATGTCTGCCTATGACATTAAGGAGGGCAAAATGATCATGAGTTATTTCAAGCCCAAGGTGCAGCAACCACAATCAGCAGCTGATTACATCAGGACAAATCTGGAGGTCTTGGCCAAGGATATTCATCCAATGGACCAGATTGAGATGCATAAACAGACTGGAGAGATGGTATACTCCACACTAGCTGATAAAGCTATGTTAGCTCATAAATTGCAAAACTCCTTGAATAATACCTCTGCTCAGTTAGATTTGGAGAAAGCTTCTTCTCTAGCAAAGGACAACAGGATCAAATCCTTGGAAGAAATTATCATTGAACTGGGACATGATCCCAAAGATGCCAAAGGCATAAAAGCACTGATGAAGAAGAAAGAAGAGTACATTGTTGCCCTTAGAAAACAGTTGAAATCGCTTCCTTCTATGCATCCACAGACTGCAGAAGTTGTACAACAAAAATTTGAAGAGGGACCTGCTCATGACACTGAATGAGAGATTGAGTGAGACAGAGTAGGCATTGCAGAAAGCTCTACAAGAAAAGCAGGGAGAGTCGAACTCCCAACCACCTGAAGTAGCCCCAACAGTCACTACTTCCCCCTCCACACTTATAACAACATTGCCTCCCACTGTCCCAGCGTCAACAGTAGAGATCATCACAGGTACCTCAACAACAACACCAGGTAGCAGTACTACTATGAGTACAGAACAACTGATAAAAGCCATGGAAGAATTAAAGCTGCAAGTATCAAAATTGAAACTGGTCAAAGAGAAATTGGTAGTGGAAAAGAATTATTATAAATCCAAAATGAATGTGGCGGAGAAAACAAGGCAGGTCAAAACATTGGAGAACAAGGTGAGAGCATCAGAAAAGGATCTCTATTTAGATAAACCTCTAGCAAAAATCAAAAGGATTTTGTGGACCAACATCAATCAATCCCTTAGTAATGTGTGGAGATCTATCCAAGTCATCTATGAGAAGATTGACCTAGTAAGAGCGGCCCAAGTAGAGATTCAAAAGGCAAGGGCTTTATTGGGACAAATGCCTGAACAAGCTAACCGGCTAGTACATTTTTTGAACACCAAGACAAGTGAAGAACTAGAGGCACTGGAAATTAGAGATAGAACAGGCACCATTCTAGAAATCAAGAGAGTTATAACTATGAGAACTCTGATGCAAAATTTGGAAAGGAGATGCCAGGACATGCAGGTGGAGATTGATTCTTTCACAGAAAAGTTTACAGTCTTGCATAAAAAAGGTTTGCCAAGTCCTTTGGGGAGTAATGATCGTTTGATGAGACATGTAGATTACACGCACAAGTTGAATAAATATGTTGTTGATCAAGTTAATACATCATCAAGTACTTCAGGAGAGAAGGAACTTCTATCTGGCCAAGCCCTATACGATAGCCTGGAAAATTTATTCTACATTGAGCACGAGGTAGAGCATCTGTTCACCATCCCAACTAATTTCTTCATATACACAGAGACTGATGAAACTTTGAGGAAGCTTCAGAGACATAAATTACCAGGACTACAGTGCTGGCAAAGTATGTTAGAGATTCTATAAACTTATCTTCGGTATCTTTGGTATCTTTGGTCAATTGAAAATTTTGGACCATCTACTATAATGCGGAGAACAGAAATGAATCAAAGTCATGCAGGTTAAAGCACATCACATCAGAGTTAAAGAACATCCGACGCAGGATGGAGCAACCAGCACAGAATATCAATGGAGGACAACTACAAACCAACTTACAAAACCTACCTCTGGTACATTCAATAAAGAGGGAGCGACCAGCACAACGTCAATTTATTACTTCCCTATTTCCGAGACTATTTGTCTCTATCTTTTGTAAAAGAAGCATTAATCACCACTAAATATTATTTCTACCAGATATTCTGTAAGATATTTTAATATTTTGTATACATAGCCCCCCAGACGAAGTATTTGGGGTTGGTGGGTGTTCATAGTTTCTGACTGTAATACTGAAGTTTTTTGGAATAAAAGGCTGTTGGAACCATTTTTGTCTGGCCTACTAGATGAAGAATTGATGCTAAAGACCTGTTACAGAATTCTTGAATCATCTTATGAATCAATAAGTCTCTTCTAACTCGTGTTTTATAGTTTCTATGTTTTATCATATATGTTTCATGATCTAAATAATAGAGAGAAAGAATAACTCAGAATTTGCTTGATTGCACTCTGTGTTCAGTCTCTATTATTATCAATGTTTTCTTCGGAATTAGAATAAACAATGAATTCTTAATTGCTCCTGTTTCCCCTGATTCTTTCCTCTTGAATATTTGCTAAGGAATTCCTAACTGCTCCTTAACAGTAGTCAGCCATTTTCCCTCTGTCAACATGATGGAGGATTCTTAATTTCCCTTCACCCATTGACTCCATTCCATCTGATTTCAGCCTATGAATTGTTCCATATTTGAGTACCTTACTTTGTGATACCATCCTCAGTTAGAAACCGAATCCAGGAAGCTATCCTCCTTTGACTCCATTATGCCCAATGGACTGAAACTCTTCAGTTTTACCTCATTGTTCTGTTGAATCTCCATTTCTCCAACCAAACTCAAAACAAAACCCTTGTACTTTATAACTAGCCTAACACATATCAAAACAAAGCTAAATTATAAAGAGAGAGCCCTCTCTGGATGCAGATTGGCTAGGATCTGTATCTAAAAGATTGGTTTGTGGTTACCTCGGCCGTATTCCCTTTCTTACAACTTTGGGGAACAACCTGAGTGATAACACATGTTATTAATAATAATTTGGCCCATAGACTTTGTATATAATTAGATGTTGATTTCTAACCCTAACCCTATTTGATATATATATATATATATATATATATATATATATATATATATATATATATATATATATATATTTTACCATACCTCTTTATACTTCTTTTGTGTTTATTTATTTACCATACCTCTTTTATAAATATGGTATTTGGTTCATGATATTAATAATTATTTGTGCCATGGTATTTAGCTCATATGCTTCACCTAAATAAAACCTATTTTTTGAGTTTTCATAAATATAAAGAGGTTTATGGAGTAAATATAAAAATATGTTTTATTTATTTACCATGCCTCTAGTTTATTTATATTTTTATTTATTTAACATACCTATAAAAAAAGTCTTATTTATTTACCATACCTATGGTTTCTTTATATTTTTATTTATTTACCATACTTCTTTTTTGAGTGTCAGTAAACCTTTTTATATTTTAAATTTATATTGTGTTTATACATAATAATAATTAGATTGATTTTTAAAAATGTTAAATGTTAAACATTACTTAGAAAAGAAATTTATTTATTTACCATACCTATGATTTGTTTATATTTTTATTTACTTACCATACCTCTTTTTTGGGTGTTCTTAAACCTCTTTATTTTAAATTTATATTGTGTTTATACATAATAATAATTATATTGATTTTTAAATCAAGCCAACATTAAATGTTAAACATTACATTTACATTTACAATTTTATATGAGATCTACATTACATTTACATTTACAATTTTATATGAGATCTACCCCACACTCGGGTGTAGAGCGCGCCTAAAAAGACAATAAAATATAAATAAAAAATTACAATATATTATTACTTTCAACTTTTTACAGACATTAATATATATTCAGCATATTAAGTGAACTTATGGATATATATTCAAAACACTTATAGTCAAAAATAAAAAACCTAGCACTACAGATAAAAATAAATAAACATCGACAAAAATACTAATTAAATATATATTTTTAAAAACATAATCATAACTTTATCTATAACCAACAAATATCTTTAACTACATATATATAGAGGTAAACATTACCACACATACCCAATAGACATATATTTTTACAAACTCAAACATGTAAGGAAACATAGAAGCACGAAGTCAAAGAACCCTTTTATGATTCGCAGTTTATGCAAACATAGAAGCACGAACTCAAAAAACACTTTTATTGCTCGCAGGTTATCCAAAGATGTTTGGATTTGTATTCTCATTGCATTTCCATGGGTTCATCTAAACCTAGATCGAGAAAATTAGCGTTCAAATTTCCAAGGTTGTTACACGGTGCACAAATTCTTTCTCACTCAGTTCGAACATGTCAGGAACTATGATGTTCTCGCCAGTCACGAGGTGAAACAGATAACACATATTGCGCTCCGAGGGGAAAACTATCCAATCGTGCCACTGTGTAACATTGCCGAAGTGTTCCCTAGAAGAAGAAAACGTTTTACACAACGCATACAACTGCCCAGAAGACACAGGCAAACTTCCTGGTCCTCCTAAACTCCACATATTTTCCAACCTTGTCCACCTTCCCTCCCTCGGATCAAAAACTTCCGCACTTGGTTGTTGGTCATAGTTTGTAGCTTAGTTCAGGGATTTAGGCCGAGCTAATGATAGTTAGTAAATAGAAATCATAGGGGTTGATCTAATGAAGTTACTAGAGCCACCACTAGGGCAATTAGGATGTTTGCAAATCGATTGTTAAGTTTATAAACAAAACCCAGAGATAGACTGAAGCAGCATTGATCTACTTTGCACTCGCATAGAAAATGCAGTCCAAAGGCTAGCTGGCTTAACTTTAGGCTCCGTCTGTAAGTTTATAAAGCAAACAAATATATACAAGCAAACAATCTATTCGCTTCCTAGTGGAGTCGCCATTTTGTTATTGGGAAATCTAGTGTCTATGTAGAGCTGCTAGTCCCACTAAGACGGGTAGCTATCTTAGAAACAAACAGATTAAAGTTACTTTCATTTTTCTTTATGAGAAGTAGATAAGAGAGGATCAAAGACTACCAACCTTGATCTTGCGCTTGGTTCTTTGCTTGTTCCTTCTCCTTACTGACAGGTCTTTGCCGCTTCTCGCTTGACCACTCCGCTTCAAAGAGTACCTGTAAAGCCTAAGAAACATAATACCTTCAAAGTGTAGAGATATACAATCATAAACAACATAGGACCAGATATATATTGACCACACAAATGCACATACTATCAAACATACAAGAATGTGGAGGAAAAATTGAATAGCTTTATTAATATGAAGATTAGAACAGAGGATTACAACCCATTGTTCTAACCCAGCGTCATCCTCCCAGCATGAAAGCCCTTCTTCACCTCATGAAAAGCTTAGATCACCCAACACTATGATATTCCACCAGGAAACCAACAACACTTCTTTACAAGACACAAAATTCCAGCCTCTGGATCTCTGGGATGAGGGATCCATATATAGATGATTGCAGGGAGGTGAGTCAGCTTCTGGGATTTTGATTAGTGTCTTCTGTCTGATAGTTCTTGATTCCACTTGGAGATTGATGATCTCTTGCTCATCCCTAGGTGAATTCAGAGAGGCAAGTGTCATAGGAGAAGTTTCTGGAAGATTCTATGATCATCGAGCTCGCAAACTGTCTCTGCCATTTGTCCATTCTTGCCCATCGCACCCTACAGAAGGGTTTTCCAGTACGCATCGCACCTTTTACACTGGGCAGGTGAGATGCATCGCACCCTTAGCTCTGAGCAACCTGTATGGTCTAGGTTTGACTAGTTCTGAGTAGTTTCTTGTGGAGAACTTCTGGGAGATGATGTAATTAGCTGACCTTGTTCCTTTAGGGCATGAAACAACACTTTTAGGGACTTAGAAGCCCTTGGTTTATGGACATATATGAATGGGGTTGCAGTGCCAAAAAATGTCTATAACACATGGGAAGTTTGACTTCCTATGGAAAAGACCTTTTATTATACAGGCTTCACAAGGAAACAATACTTACTTTCTAAAAAGCTTGGATGGTACAGAAGCAGAAGATGGACCAGTGAATGGTCGAATGCTGAAACACTATTTTGATCTAGTTTGTTGATATATTAGGACTCTAACTTGTACATAGCGAAATTCAGTTTCTGCAACTTTTTACAGCAATAAGAATAGAAAGGAATGGGCAGAAAGTTTTGAGAAACAGTGAAGGAATTTTACTATTTTTGTTTTCATCTCAAGGGAAATGTATATATTTTACATAATCCTTTTGAACAATTTTTTTTTTACTTACAGTAAAGGAAGATTTCAGAAGTACAACAAGAGTTGTTTACAAGGCCATCTAACCTGTTTTTCTTAACTTTCCACCAGGGAAAGCCATCCCCAAGTGCAGCCAGTGTTATGCTCCTATACTAATAGGTGTCACATTTCATGATTGACTGAATTATCTCTGCAATATGTTCATACCTTTTCTAGCTGCAAAGGTTTTCCATATTTTTAAAGAGTCAAAAAATAAAAAAATGAAAAGAGGGTATACCCTAAGAGAAAAATCAAAGGGCGAAAAGATAAATGGTCAAAAGAAAAAATGAAAGAAATGAACCCCAAACAAAGAACCAGGAAAGTGTGTAAGTCCAAATGCGATTACTACTTCACTTTTTGTAAATAAAGTATCATGTGCAATTTGTTGAACTTTATGTTGTAGTTGATGAATGGCCAAACAACTTAATATTGGCCAGTACATGTTTGAATTTCCTGTTTTAGAGATAGAGAATAAAAAATTGTCCAAACTGTTTAAACTTGGCAGATAAGTAGGTAGGTAGAGAAGCAAAGGAGCTCAATTGTTTAACCTGAGCCCTTGGAAGAAATAAGTGCAGATCTAGATAGGCTTATCATGTAAAGAAAAGAAAATTATTTGAGGGTTTGCTAGTCCAAGTGCACCCAAAGAAAAAGAAGAAATTTTTTTAGGCATAATAGGCTGGGTAGGTAGTTTTGATGTTGTAGAAAGAAACTTATGATTGATTTTGTCTCTCAAAATGTTCATCTTACTATTATCACAAGTACAACTCAAGTGAGGCATGACTAACTGCCCTTCACACTTCTCCCCAATCACTTACTAACCCCCCCCCCCCAAGGATATTAAGATCTGCTTAATATCACTAAATCACTCCATCTCATTTCATAAAAAGCCTAAGTAAAACCACATTCTTACTTTAGGCAAAGAGCCACATTTCTTGTGTAAATCCCTGTTTTCCCTTTTTGCCTAAGTTTTCCAACATTATACTTGGCGCCCATTTACTTTCAAAAAGGTTTCATGTTAACAAACTAACATTTATTATATAAATCCCTTGTATAAGTTACCCATTCCCGTATTATTAATATATTAAAATCCCTATATTCTAATATTCCCGCCCTCGGTTAATATACAACCATATATCCACTTATTGGGATTTAAAGGTTTATTTGAAACCTTTAAATAACTTAACCCGCCACGCCCGCAAGAATTAATCAACATTTGGTTAATTAATAACCTGGCCACGAACCAATCAAATCCACCCCCGATATTATTAAAAACCATTATTTAAGTATATCGGCCCCGCTACTTATAGTCCCACCATCTCCGACCTCCGTCAGCCATCAGATCTAGGCCCGCTCATCCAACAGCCCACGATCATATCGCGACCCCCTCCGCCTCCAAAGTTTACTGCCCGGGGAGTCGACGGTATTCCTCCCTTATTGTGGACACGCGTCGCGCTCCGCCGTGATTGCTGCCTCCCCGCCTGAAACTGCTTGATCCCATAAGCTGTGCGGGAGGAAACCACTTACCACTCTTGCGCTAAACAACAGGACGTCCCATCCCGATGATGTCATACCACTAATTAATGCCAAAATCACCCGCCAAAGCCAAATTTTGTTAAATTGTCGGGAAAAATGTCATTTTCATTCATTTTCTCTGTGAACTGTTTACATGAAAAACACGTCCGGTTGATTGCTCGAGCGTCCAGTCCACCACCCGGCCAACAAATTTCAACGTCGTGCTCTGCAGCTCGTCGGCCAACCTGTGAATTGCACTGTTTTGCCTTCTGAACACAGGTATTTACCCAACTTGCCTCCCGAACCTGTAATTTCATTTTTCCTCGGTCAATTTTACCCAACAAAGCCAAATTCCAGTAAAGTTAGTCCGTAGCTCTCAGAGAAAGACACCCAAAACTACTGTTTTTCCCATTTTCCTACAGAAGCCTGACCTCCAGTTTGAAAACACAATAACCAAACATGGAAGCTCTCATAGCCCTAAAAGTGGTGCCCCTCAATTCACCTCATAAAGACTTGGATTGGTTATGTTGGCATTTTGGCACAGGTGTGGTGTTATGATACAGGTGTTGTCCTTGATGGCAACTTTCTTTGATGACAGATCTCCGTTCAGACTATAGAATGAAGAGAAATCTCATATACGCAGGTTAATTAAGTCCAAGTTGCGTATACACGCTGGTGATCTGCATACTAAGTCGCGTATACGCAGGAGAGCTATATTCGAAGGCGTGTATACATGCAGATGCATGAACAGAAAAGGGCGTATATGTCGGGAAGCTTCCTTTTGGTCCATGGTAGTTAGTCCTCAGTACTTGAGCCTATGTCTTTGGACCAAAGTATCTCGACAGACGTGTTGATCCCTAGTTTTTAAGTTGATGGTATTGGATCTCTATGGTTTTGGCTCTTGGTATTGAGCAAGGCCTAAGGCTATATAAGGAGAAGAAGATCATTAGGCAAAAATCATCTTTTGAAAATGCTTGAATAGCTGAAAAAGAAAGAGATCTGGTATGCAGGTTCTGGGTTGCTTGATCTAAGCTAAGGAGAGATCACTTCGGTTGATGGAAGACTAGATCTAAGGATAGATCGGGATCTAATGATTTGAAATGCACTATTATGATATGGTTGATTATGTGTATTTCTAGATCTACATATTGACGCAATGTTATGTTCTGGGTCTAACTGATATCTGGTACAGCTGCAAGTTGAGAGAATTTATTTTTAGATCTGTACGCAGGTTGTCTTCGGTAAAAGCGCGTGTATACGCGGTTTTCTCTCATTGAAGTAGCGTATATCTTTTGAAGCTTGGGTTTACAGTTGGGTCTGACTGTTATTGCAGAGTTCTGTAGTCTGCTCTGTGTTCTGGTAACTGGTGATTGACAGGGTTTCAGTGGTTCAGTGATTCAAAGATTGATGATGCTAGTATTGGTTGTCTTGTGCTTCAATGATTTGTTGTGAAAGTTGAATGAATTGTGGTCTTTAGATTGTAATTTTGTGCTTCAGGAATATCCAGTCTGAAAATGTATGAAATGTGGTACCTGAAAGAAAGAAGATTGTAGGCCAGCACCTACGTACTAGTATCTTGGCTAGTACAAGAGCAAAGGGGGTTGGAGCTCCCTTCCAAGGAAGTTTGGAGAACGAGAGAAGGTTGTAGCCTTCTGCAGGTTGTAGCCTGCGTACTGGTATAAGGCTGCACCAGTACAAAAAGATTGTAAACTGAAGTTTCATATTAAAGAAAGATAGAGACGACTTGCAGCAGGTGGTTTTCACCCACATTGGGTTTCCACCTTATATCATGGTGTTCATGTGTGTGGTTTTTGTGTGATCTGTTCTACTGCATCTGTTTACTCTTAATATGGTGAATAATGTCCTTATGCACTTAACTGAAGATAAACTAACTGAATTATAAGATTTCTGGTTATACGTTGTTTTCTTTAGACACAGTTGCGTGTACACGCTGGTTCACTTAACGAAAGTAGCGTATATGTTTCTGAGCATTGAAAAAGTTTTATAGTTCTGATAATACTGATTCACCCCCCCTCTCAGTATTATTTCCAACAATTGGTATCAGAGCAGGTCCTTCAGGGAAGCTTGACCGCTTGAAGGTAGATCGTTCATCATGAGCAACTACGAGAAAGAAGCATCAATCGGGCCACCGGTTTTTGATGGGACAAACTTCAATTATTGGAAGGTAAGAGTTACTGCTTATCTTCAATCTCTGGGTACAGAAGTTTGGGACATCGTAGAAACAGGCTACGCCTTTCCTTCAGCTACTCCTACAGATGCAGCTGAGAAAAAGAAGTATGAAACAAATGCGAAAGCAGTCAGTACCCTATTAGGATGTATATCCCAAACGGAATTCATGAAGGTAATGCACTACAAATCCGCAAAAGAGATATGGGACAAAATTGTCATGAGCTATGAAGGAGATGAACAGGTAAAGCGTGCTAAACTTCAAACTCTCAGGATTCAGTATGAGACTCTCAGGATGTATAATGATGAAAGTGTGGCTAACTATTTTCTTCGGGTAGATGAGATTGTTAATTGTATGAAAAATTTGGGTGAAGAAATAAAAGAGGCTATAGTGGTTGAAAAGGTTCTAAGATCATTGTCCCCCAAGTTTGAATCTAAGGTATCTGCAATAGAAGAAAAGGAAAATCTACGAATTCTTACTATGTCTCAGCTACATGGAATTCTAACTGCTTATGAAATGAGAAAGGGAGGTCCATCAGACAGAAGAGAAGCTGATTTCAAGGCATCAGGCAAAGAAGACTATTATGAAGCAAGCCACGTCCCAGAAGAAGAAGAAGAATCAAATTTTGTCAGAAATCTTCAAAGGGGTTCCGGAAGGTTCAGAGGTAAGTTACCTTTTAAATGCTTTGCTTGTGGAAGAGTAGGTCATTATGCTGTAAAATGTCCTTATAAGGATAAAGGAAAGGAACCTGCTAGATGGAACAAGAAACAGAGTGCAAATAAGAAAAGCTACTACACTCATGAAGATAGTGATGGTCTATCAAACAGTGATGAAGATGAACGAGGTAATGAATATAAATTGTTAATGGCATTTGAAGATGATGATTATATGGATGCTATAGATGTGGATTACTTTCATGAAGAAATTACTAGACTTAAGAGATGTATAGAAGAGAAGAATGTGATCATTGATACTCTACAATTTCAAATTGATGAAAAGGAAAGACATCTTGAAAAATTAGAAGGTGAAATTGTTGGTCTTAGAAAAGAGATTGAGAAAACAAAAGCTATTAATCTCAAATTTGTTAAAGGATCTGAAACCTTGGATGAGATTATCAATGTGCAGCGATCTCCTCTGATCAAGACAGGTCTGGGATATAATGGAGAAACATCTCAAGCCTCTACCTCTAAAAGTTATCTTAATGCAGCAAGAAAGAATGAGCAAGAGCACAATGAAGACCGTCAGGTAAAGCAGGGACGAATTGCAAACAAAAACTACCAGGGGCAATCCATCTTAAGGACAAACAGAAGCTACAATCAGCCACAGGTAAAATCTTCCCAATTTACTCCAAGAATGAATGTGAATAGAAGCTACAATCGGGTGGATGATAGATCTGATTATCGCAGAAGTTTCTTTAATGGTCAGTGCTTTTCTTGCCATAACTTCGGTCACAAAGCAGCTCAGTGTGTTGCCTACAAAACAATCATGACTAGAGAAGCTCAAAAGCAAGGGAGAATGACTGAAACCATGAAAAGGACTTATAACAACTTTTCGGTTCTTGAAAATGAAGTTGAATGCTCTATTTGTAATAACTTTGGTCATGAAGACTCTGAATGCAGGAGCAGGTTCCAGAAGACAACTCAGAAGGAACAAACCTCAAATGTCAGAACATGGAGAATAAAGGAATCGCAACCAGAAAGATGTGGAATAGCCTTTTATGCAGAAGGTCAAGAAAGTCTATGGTACATTGACAGCGGATGTTCGAAGCATATGACAGGGGACAAAGAAAAGCTTGAGTCATATACTGCATTAGAAAAGGGGAAGAAAGTTTCTTTTGGAAACGATATCTCTGCAGCCATAAAAGGAAAAGGTGTTGCTCCATTGAAAGAGAAGGTCAAAGCATGAAATGTTTTATATGTTGATGGATTGAAGCATAATCTTCTGAGTGTAAGTCAAATGTGCGATCAAGGAACAAAGGTAATATTTAGATCAAATGGATGTTGTGTTCGCGATCTTGATACAGGTAAAACAGTGCTCAAAGGAAGAAGGACTCCAAATAATCTATATATCTTTGAGGAAAGACAACAATGCTACTTAAGCAAGGATGATGAACATTGGCTATGGCATCGGAGGTTGGGGCATCTAAGCTTTTCACAAATAAGGAAAGCATGCAAATATCAGGCAGTTCGTGGTCTTCCAGATATCAAAATTCCAGACAATACCATATGCAAATCTTGTCAGTTTGGAAAGCAAACCAGAACTAACTTTCCAGAGAAGGAAGGATCAGCTAGCATGCCTCTTGAGCTAGTCCATACAGATGTTTGTGGTCCATTTAGGAAAAGGACACCTCGAGGAGAAGAATATTTGATATTATTTATTGACGATTTCTCCAGATTTGTTTGGTTAGGGCTTATGAAGCACAAAGATGAAGCATTCGAAAAATTCAAATCCTTCAAAGCCTTGGTTGAGAATGAATCAGGACACAAAATTAAGTGCCTCAGATCTGACAGAGGTGGGGAGTTCACTTCAAATGAAATTTTCGATTTCTGTGAAGAACATGGGATGAGAAGAGAATTCTCTACAGCTAGAACTCCTCAGCAAAATGGGGTTGTGGAAAGAATGAACAGAACAATCCAACAAATGGCTCGTGCTATGCTTGATGAATCAGGTACTCCCGCAACCTTCTGGGGTGAAGCTGCACATGCTGTGGTTATTATTCTTAACAAAACAAATGTCCGAGTAAACAGCACTCAAACACCTTATGAGCTCTGGAGTGGTGAGACTCCAGTGAAGCACTTCAAAATCTTTGGGAGCAAATGTTATATTAAGAATACTGATGAGAAACTTGGCAAACTTGAACCAAGAGCAGATGAGGGCATTCTTCTTGGTTATTCTCCACATAGCAAAGCATACAAGTGCTACAATAAAAGACTTGGCAGAATTGTTGACAACATTGATGTAGTGGTTGATGAGAAGGGATATATTCCTAGGCAAGTTCATCATGAAGACATTGAAGAAGATGAAGGCTACCCTCAAAGGCGGAATGATGAAGAAGAAGAACCTCAAGAAGAAGAAGAACCTCAAGAAGAACCAGAGGAGCAGACAAGAATAGAAGAGAAGACTCCATCCAGATATGTTCAAAAGAATCATCCAGAATCTCAGATTGTGGGGCAGAAAGAAGCAGGAGTACAAACAAGAAGGACACTTGCAGAAGCTTCAAGCTATTTGGCATTACTCTCCTCCACTGAACCACAAAATGTGAAAGAGGCATGCAAAGATGAATGTTGGGTCAAAGCAATGGATGAAGAACTTGAGCAGATCGAAAAGAACAACACTTGGGAATTAGTTCCTAGACCAAAAGATAAGAATGTAATAGGAACAAAATGGGTCTTCAAGAATAAATTGAATGAAAATGGAGAAGTAATTAGAAACAAGGCCAGACTTGTTTGTAAAGGGTATGTGCAGCAAGAAGGAATAGATTTTGAAGAGACCTTTGCTCTTGTGGCAAGACTTGAGGCCATCCGAATGTTCCTTGCTCTCTCAAGCTTTCAAAACTTCAAGGTATTTCAAATGGACGTGAAATCAGCCTTCCTGAATGGAGACTTAGAAGAAGAAGTATATATTGAGCAGCCAGATGGTTTCATTCTTGGGAATGATCCAAACCTTGTATGCAGATTGAAAAAGGCTCTCTATGGACTCAAACAAGCTCCAAGGGCTTGGTACTATCGGTTGGACAAATATCTTCACCAACAAGGCTTTTCAAAAGGATCAGCAGATAGCAATCTCTATATAAAAGTTGAAAATAACAAATTGCTAATTCTTGTTTTTTATGTAGATGATATTATCTTTGGCAGCAATGAAGAGACTATGAGTCAAAACTTTGCCTTGGTTATGCAGAAAGAATTCGAAATGTCACTACTTGGAGAATTGACATATTTTCTTGGATTGCAAATCCAACAAAATGAAGGAGGTATCTTCCTGTCTCAAACCAAATACCTCAAGCAGATCTTGAAGAAGTATGGCATGGAAGAGTCAAATCCAGTATGTACACCCATGGTTACAGGATGCAGCCTCAGTGCAAATGATGAATCAGCAGCAGTTCACCAACCCACTTATAGATCCATGATTGGGAGTTTGCTTTATTTGACAGGTACCCGACCAGATATTACACATGCAGTAGGAATTGTTGGAAGATTTCAAGCCAACCCAAAGGAAACTCATCTTCAGGCAGTCAAAAGAATCTTCAAGTATCTTCAAGGGACCCAAAACTATGGCTTATGGTATCCTAGAAATACAGATCTCACTCTTCATGCTTACACAGATGCATATTGGGCTGGAAGTGTGGATGATAGGAAAATCACAAGTGGTGGTGCTTTCTTCATGGGTTCCAGATTATTATCTTGGTTCAGCAAGAAACAGAGTTCGATTGCCTTATCTACAGCTGAAGCAGAATATGTGGCTGCGGCATCTTGTTGCACACAACTTCTTTGGATGATGCGGACCTTGCAGGACTTTCAAATCACTTGCACTCCACCAGTCTCTATCTTATGTGATAATACAAGTGTAATCAGCATTTCAAATAATCCAGTCATGCACTCAAAGACCAAGCACATACCAATCAAGTACCATTTTCTTCGGGACCAAGTACTTGACCAGAAGGTCAAGTTGGAGTATGTTCCTTCTAAGGAACAAGTTGCTGATATTCTCACAAAACCACTGCCCAGGGAAACTTTTGAATATCTCAGACAAAAGTTGGGAGTAGTTGATGCTTCATCCTACTGTTAAAGCTTGTCTGTTCTACAGAAAAGTTGGTATATGCAAGTTACGTAAGGGATATCGGCGTATATACGCGGATTTATGCGGGGTAAGTCGCGTGTATGTTGTAGTGTATGTTGTACGCTTGTTGCAGAAAGTATATCCGCGTACATACGCTGGTTTATGCAGGTGAAATCGCGTATATGGAGTTCTGAACAGCAAGGGCAATCTCTGGTTTGAAAAGGTCTGAGATGGGTATGTCAGAATTCTTCAGGCACAGTTTCAAGGGGTGCAGCAGGCACAGGTTCAGGGGGAGCAGCTTAAAAGTCTCATAAAGCATTGTTGGCATTTAGATGTTTTGGTTGTTGGTTTCAGGAGAAGGAGCTCAGAAAGAAATCCTGGTTGCTGATCTAAAAGATGTTTATCAGATGCTGCTGGTGACTTTCATAAGTCTTGGTCTAGATCTGTTGTCTCTATGTCATGTATTTTTTTTTGTGATATCTCTTTTATGGTGTCAAGGTCATGTAACGGCCTATGCCTGGGATGAATGATGTAATATAATTGGTTGTTTCTGATGTGTCCCCTCTTGGTAGGGAGTATGGATGTATGTATTGAGTCTTTTGGTGATAGGAAGGTCCCTTATGGTGTATAAGTCTTGGTTCTTGTTGAAGAACATCTTTTGCCGATCTGGCCTACAGTCAGGGGGAGCATGATTCAACACAACCAAGCAGAGGTATCAGCATGTCCTCAGGGGGAGCACAACCCTTTGCCCTTGATGACAAAGGGGGAGAAGGATTCTAAGGATCTGAAGGTTGCCATCAAGTCCAAAGGGGGAGATTGTTGGCATTTTGGCACAGGTGTGGTGTTATGATACAGGTGTTGTCCTTGATGGCCACTTTCTTTGATGACAGATCTCCGTTCAGACTACAGAATGAAGAGAAATCTCATATACGCAGGTTAATTAAGTCCAAGTTGCGTATACACGCTAGTGATCTGCATACTAAGTCGCGTATACGCAGGAGAGCTATATTCGAAGGCGCGTATACACGCAGATGAATGAACAGAAAAGGGCGTATATGTCGGGAAGCTTCCTTTTGGTCCGTGGTAGTTAGTCCTCGGTACTTGAGCCTATGTCTTTGGACCAAAGTATCTCGACAGACGTGTTGATCCCTAGTTTTTAAGTTGATGGTATTGGATCTCTATGGTTTTGGCTCTTGGTATTGAGCAAGGCCTAAGGCTATATAAGGAGAAGAAGATCATTAGGCAAAAATCATCTTTTGAAAAGGCTTGAATATCTAAAAAAGAAAGAGATCTGGTATGCAGGTTCTGGGTTGCTTGATCTAAGCTAAGGAGAGATCACTTCGGTTGATGGAAGACTAGATCTAAGGATAGATCGGGATCTAATGATTTGAAATGCACTATTATGATATGGTTGATTATGCGTATTTCTAGATCTGCATACTGACGCAATGTTATGTTCTGGGTCTAACTGATATCTGGTACAGCTGCAAGTTGAGAGAATTTATTTTTAGATCTGTACGCAGGTTGTCTTCGGTAAAAGCGCGTGTATACGCGGTTTTCTCTCATTGAAGTAGCGTATATCTTTTGAAGCTTGGGTTTACAGTTGGGTCTGACTGTTATTGCAGAGTTCTGTAGTCTGCTCTGTGTTCTGGTAACTGGTGATTGACAGGGTTTCAGTGGTTCAGTGATTCAAAGATTGATGATGCTAGTATTGGTTGTCTTGTGCTTCAATGATTTGTTGTGAAAGTTGAATGAATTGTGGTCTTCAGATTGTAATGTTGTGCTTCAGGAATATCCAGTCTGAAAATGTATGAAAGGTGGTACCTGAAAGAAAGAAGATTGTAGGCCAGCACCTACGTACTAGTATCTTGGCTAGTACAAGAGCAAAGGGGGTTGGAGCTCCCTTCCAAGGAAGTTTGGAGAACGAGAGAAGGTTGTAGCCTTCTGCAGGTTGTAGTCTGCGTACTGGTATAAGGTTGCACCAGTACAAAAAGATTGTAAACTGAAGTTTCATATTAAAGAAAGATAGAGACGACTTGCAGCAGGTGGTTTTCACCCACATTGGGTTTCCACCTTATATCATGGTGTTCATGTGTGTGGTTTTTGTGTGATCTGTTCTACTGCATCTGTTTACTCTTAATATGGTGAATAATGTCCTTATGCACTTAACTGAAGATAAACTAACTGAATTATAAGATTTCTGGTTATACGCTGTTTTCTTTAGACACAGTTGCGTGTACACGCTGGTTCACTTAACGAAAGTAGCGTATATGTTTCTGGGCATTGAAAAAGTTTTATAGTTTTGATAATACTGATTCACCCCCCCTCTCAGTATTATTTCCAACAGGTTACCCTTGGCTGACAGAGATTTTCAAATAAAAGAGTTATTTGGTGATATGAACCATCTCCAAGCATTTTTCCAAATTAGGAGTAGTCATTTGAGCAACTCTGATGTCTATGGAATATGGGAATCTAATCTTCCCAGGTATTACCTTCCCTCAGTCAATGTGTTCCCAGATATTACTCACCAATGCTGTGCCAACTATGACCCTATCAGTAAAGCAATTATGACCCCATCCCAAACTGTACTCGTTTACATAACTGCTGAATCTATCAATGAGATGTTACACTTCCATCCCATTCAGCCCCTTGCTCCTCTTTCCATGGGATTTTTGCTTGAGAAAGGCTCTCAATTGCCCAATTCAGAAATAACCCGGATTGCTCAATTATTCATGAAACCAGATTGCTAGCCCCAAGGCCAACCTCCCTATGTGCATTCCTGGTTCACTGAAACAGGCAGGCTTATTCTTGACATGATATCCTTTATCATGGGATTCAAAACTAGTGAATATGTTGATGAGACCATCTTAGTTATGTTGTCAATGTTTACTCCAGGACAGCCCCCTGCTGTCAAATATGATTATGCCTCTTTCATTGCCAATAAAATCAATGAGCAATTCATAAATCTGGACAGAGAAGGAGTCTTCAAGTACACCTCATTCATATACCACCTTTTGCTATATTATCAGCCAGACAGCTTTTCATTTCCCATCAGGAAATTGGATTCCAAAGGAGAGCAGAGGTCTGTGATCTTTTGGACCTCGGTCTTCCACAATGTTTGTGAATCCCCTTATACCTACTGTGAATTCATTGACTTGTTTGTACATCCAACCTCCACTCTATTGATAGGAGCTCCTCCTCCTAGGCTCTCTAGTGATATAAAGAAGATTTTATAGCTTTCCAGACAATACAAGATAGGTGATTTGTACCTCTACCAAAATCATACATAAATCAGAATATATGGCTGTGAACTGTGCCCTTTCAAGCTGCCCAAATATGTACCCATGAGACTATTTGCACTGGAGTATTTCAGGCAGCTTATCAATGTAGATTTAACCCACTTTTGCAATGCAAAGAAAAAGGCTCAGCTGAGAATAAAAAACCAGTTAGGCCCTTTTATCATCCATAAGAGGGAGGCATGGGAAGATGTTGATAAGATATTAGGGGAAGAACTTAAATTGAAGAAAAGTTTCTAGTGGGTTCCATATGACCCAAATAGCTTTATAAGTGACAGAAAAGTAAGAAACAGGCTATCAACTTATATACATCATAGGATCCCTGAAATTAAACAGTTTGCTAATCAAGATTAGTGTGTAGAGGGTACATTAATAGAAGAAATTACTGAACAAGAAAAGATGGAAAAAGCTATGAAATATCTTGAAAAGACCCTTGACCTAGACTCTTTTGGACAGGTATCTTTCAAGCTGCCTCAGCAAACCGGAGTGGGTACATCCTCTGCTGGAACTTCACAGTAGCCTGTACAAGAAACCAATGCAATAGTTACAGGGTCTTCTAAGGGCAAGGAAGTGGCAAACACAGAGCAGTAAGCAATGACTGATCAGCAGGGGCAAATTCCTCCGGTCCAAACCAAAGAAGCAGAGATTCCTGCATTACAGACTCCTCTAAATGAGGAAAGAGGCAAGAAAAGAGATAGGGAAGAAGCCACACCTATCAGTGGGCCTGCAAAACAACCAAGGGAAAAAAGGAAAAGACTCAATCCTCTGTCAGAAGAGGAAATCTTTGAAGAAACAACTGAAAGTTTAAAAGGGGAAAAGATAGCCAGCCAACAAACATCCCCGGTGGTGGAAACATCAACTAGCTCATTGTTATGAAACCAGCTCAACAAAAAGATAAAAAAGATAGATCAATGCCTTAGAATTCAACCTCTTTGAGGGGGAAACCTCCTTCACATTACATAAATGAACAATTCTTGGATGATTCAAATGAAAAAACCTCCTTTCTATATATAGGAATATAAGGAGTCACAATATAACCCAGCCGACCTAAAAATAATAATATAAAGCCACAAAAATAACAATAGAGGGATTCTATGGGGCATAATAATAACAATATGGGGATAATAGGGCACAAAAATATTACTAAGGGGTACAACTATAATAGTAATGGGGTAATCACTAGTATTATAGGGACCCACCATGCCCCTCTCCTTCAAAAAAGTGTTGTCCTCAATGCTTGAGAAGTTCTGGATGCTTCTGTATAAAATTCTCCTCCCATGTGGAATCTTCAGCGGATAAGTTCTTCCACTTGATAAGATACTCCAAAATTGATCAATTTCGTAGCTGTCGAGTTCTTGTTTCTCTGACTACTTCCGATTCTAATATAATTTTCCTTCCTCGTCAAGTTCTGGCAATATTGTTTGAACTGGGAGCTTGTCGCGTATAACCTTCTTTAAACATGAAACATGGAAAACTGGGTGAAATCGAGAAGCTGCAGGAAGCTCCAATTTGTATGCCATAGTACCAATCTTTTGCAACACCTTGTATGGACCATAATACTTTGGTGATAATTTATTATCCTTCTTAGCTTGCTTGAGGGACATTTGCTTATATGGTTGTAGTCGTAGGAATACCCAATCACCTATATCAAAACTTCTTTCGCTACGATATTGATTGCTTGTTGTTTCATTCTATTCTGTGCCAACACGAGGTTATCCTTTAAGAGTTGGAGGACTTGTTGTTGATGTTCGATGTGATGTTCCACTGCTTGAACCTTACAATTTTCTCTTAAATATGATGTGATGGATGGTGGCTGATACCCATAAAGTGCCATAAATGGGGTCAGTTTTGTTGCTGTATGGAAGGAAGTGTTATACCACCATTCAGCTAGAGGCAATCATTTCACCCATTGTGTCTGTTTATCAGATACAAAGCCACGAAGATATCCTTCCAAACATTTCTTTACTATCTCAGTTTTCCCATCAGATTGAGGATGATAAGATGAGCTATGAGCTAACTGAGTACCAAGACAAGAAAATAATTCTGTCCAAAAATTTCCAGTGAAAATGGGATCTCTGTCACTTACAATAATCTTTGGGTTTCCATCTAGCTTTTGAATTGTTTCCATAAATGCAGTAGAAATTGTATTGGATTTAAATGGATGCGATAATGCACACAAGTGTGCATACTTGGTAAGTCTGTCAACTACCACCATGATGACACTCTTTCCCTCAGACTAGGGTAAACTTGTGATAAAATCCATTGAAACCTCCTCCCAACATTGGCTTGGAATGGATAAAAGTTGTAATAGACCTGGTGTCTTAATTGTTTCAACTTTATTTTGTTGGAAAACCAAACATTCCGCCACAAACTTTTGAATATCTGATTTAAGGCCATCCCAAAAAAATTCCTTCTTAACCCTGTGGTAAGATTTTAAAAATCCTGAGTGCCCTCCTAAGGGATAATTGTGAAATTCCATAAGAATCTTTTGTTTTAGCTGGGAATTCTTACAGAGGTATAAGCGATCTTTGTACCATAACAAATTATTTTTCTAGCTAAATGTATCAGACATACTGGAATCTTGTTGTAACTTTCAAATAAGTGCCCATACTTCTTCGTCATTCTTCCATTCCTCACTTGCCTCGTTTATCCAATCTAGTTGGATAATAGAAATGGAGCACAACAATGCTTCCACATCCTCATCCTTTCTTGAGAGTGCATCTGCCACCACATTTTGTTTCCCTTTTTTGTAGATGATTTAAAAGTCATAACCCAACATCTTTGTGACCCACTTTTGTTGCTCTTCAGAGGATAATATTTGTTCTAAAAAGTATTTAAGGCTATCATGATCCATTTTTACCTTGAAGTGTCCTCCTATTAGGTAGGGTAGCCATTTCTTAAGTGCATGGAGTATTGCCAACATTTCCTTCTCATAAATAGCTTTGTATAAAAACTTTCCCTTGATTGGATGAATTTCAAAAGCAGTGGGTCTTTCATCTTGCATTAAAACAACACCAATTCCATTTCCTGAAGCATCAAATTCCACAATAAAGGTTTTTGTGAAGTCCGGTGTAGCTAAGACCGGTGCTTGGCACATTGCCTCTTTAAGATGTTTGAATGCCTTTGTTGCTTCTGGAGTCCATGAAAATGCATCTTTCTTCAATAATGTTGTTAGAGGTTCCGCTATTCTCCCATAATTCTTAACAAACTTTCGATAATACCTTGTCAACCCGAGAAATTCTCGTAGATGCTTTATGGATGTGGGAATTTTCCATTCCTTAATGGTTTTAATTTTGCTAGGGTCTACCTTAACTCCTTCATGAGATACAATATGACCCAGATATTCCACCTCTTGTACTCCAAAGAAACATTTGGATCTTTTTGCATATAATTGTTTCTCCTCCAATAGTTGTAGCACCCTGTCAACATGTTCAACATGATCCTTCCAAGACTTGCTGTAGATTAGTATATTATCAAAAAATACTAACACAAATTTTCTAAGGAATGGTTTGAAAATTGAATTCATCAAACCTTGAAATTTTGAAGGTGCATTGGTAAGGCCAAAAGGCATGACCAAAAATTCATAATGACCCTCATGAGTTCTAAATGTTGTTTTTGGAATGTCTTCAATATTCATTCTGATTTGATGATATCCTGAACGAAGGTCCAACTTGGTGAAGTAAATTGATCCATGCAATTCATCTAGTAATTCATCAATGACAGGAATGGGAAACTTATCCTTAATAGTGAGCTTTTTGAGCTCCCTATAATCCAGACACATGCACCATGATCCATCCTTCTTGTGCACCAATACTACTGGAGTAGATAAAGAACTTTGACTCGGTTGAATTATACCAGCCTCTAGCATTTCTGCAACCATACGTTCAATTTCACTCTTTTGGGCATAGGGATATCTGTACGGCCTGATGTTTGGAGGAACACTTCTTGGAATCAGATGAATAGCATGATCATGATCATGAATAGGTGGGAGACCTTTGGGAGTCTCAAATAGCTTGGAATGATTGTCCAAGACTTTTTGGAGGTCTGGAGAAATAGATGATTCCAATGTGGAAACATCTAGCGAACATAATTGTGCAATTACACCTCTTTGTTCCCTTTTTAGAAGCTTTGTCATACCGTGAGAGCTGATTATCTTTCCTCGTTTCCCTACAATATCCCTTAATTCAACTTCCTTTCCTTCCACAGAAAATTTCATGAAACGTTCTTGAAAATTAAAATATATTGTACCCAAGGATTGTAGCCATTGGACTCCTAGTACAACATCAGCACCTCCCATTGGAATGGAAAGCATTGGGCTAGTCAATACATATTCTCCCATGGATAGCTTGATATTATGGCACTTTCTTGAGCAATTTTTTGTTCCTCCATTTGCAACCATCACTTGACACTATGGTGCTAGATATAAGAAGCAATTCAATTCTTTTGCTACCTTACAATGAATAAAATTGTGGGTACTTCCTGAATCAATCAACACTATTACCTTTTTCTTCTTGATTTGTCCTTTTATCTTGATGGTTCGAGGAGTGGTAATTCCCGCCAATGCATTACAAGATATGGTTGGATTCATTTCTTCTTTTTCTAGGCTTTGTTCCTGGAGTATATCCTCTTCTTTTGACCTTTCTTACTCCTTTTCCTCTTCCTCTTCACAATCTATGTAGAATAATTTCTTCTTGGCACACTTATGACCTTTAGTGTATTTGCTATCAAAAATATAACAAAGCCCTTTTTCTCTTTTTTCTTCCAATTTTTGTGGTGTCAACCTTATAGGTTGTGGAAGACTAGGGGCAAAACCACTTGCATCTTTATAGTTGTGAGTGGTGTGCTTCCTGATTGCCATAATTTTTCTTTCCATTTTTCTTGCTAACCTGAATGCCTTCTCTAACGAATCAGGCTCCCAAAGACGAACATCATGTTGGATGTTATCCTTTGAAGTCCCTATGAACACATCAATCCTATTCTCCTCTGGAATATTTTTTACCCTTATGTTCAATTTTTGGAACTCCTCAATGTTCTCCATTATTGAACCCTTTTGTTTGAGACTTATCAATTGGCTAAAAAAAGTGTTGCTTTTTGTATCCACATAATGTGCTGTCAATTATTCCGTAAAAATTACCCAAGTAATAATTTTTTTACGAGAGCAAAGCCATTGATACCATACAAAATTATCTGGTTCCAAATATAAAGTTGCAATACGTACCTTTTGTGTGTTTTGCACATTATTGAGATAAAAAACTTGCTCCATCTGTAATATCCATGTTGTGGGATCCTTGCCATCAAACTTCCTCATATCAATTTTTGGAATATGGTGGGTCTTCGATCCAACATTAGGATCTATGGAATCATAATTAACATTTCTTTTGTTCTCATCATGAGTTTCCTTTACTACCCTTTCACCATTAGTGACCATTTCTTGTAGCAACTTATTCATATTTATCTTCAATTCTTCCATGTATGTCTTCAAATCTGTCTTCCAATCATTAATCTTAGCTTCCATGCATTTCATCTTAGCTTCCACGCCCTTTATCTTAGATTCCATGCCATTTATCTTATCTTTTGTTAGATTTTGTGGGACTGACATTTGTTGCACTTGGTCTTGTAATTTTGATATATCATGTAGAATTTCTTTGTCTTCTTCATGAGTCATGCTACTACTTTCAGGTTGCTTACTAGGTGTTGCATTTTCTTTCCTCTGGGCATCAGTTACCGATAAAAATTCTCTACTATGCCCTTTGAATTCCTTCAAAATAATTTTTCAGACCAAGCTTAAGCAAAAATTTAAAAAAATCTACACACATTTTTTCACTTTGTAGGAGCTCGATATTGCCTCTGATGCATCTTTGTAATTTTTGATCATCTTGTTCTAAAATTGCGACTTGTAGTAGCCCTCTGTGTCCTCTTTCCAATGCCACCAGTCTGATCCCAATTGGATTCTCCAAGGAAGAGTTATGTCAAATCTCCCACAGTGACCTGATTATAGACTAGTTCACTAGAGCGAACTTGTACGACGTTCCACGTGTCCCTGTTTCGACCTCTGGCTCTGAAAAAGATATACAAGAAACTACAGTCCGTCCTCTTTCTATATCTTCTTACGAAATTTCAATCCAATGCTCAGAGAGAAAGTTGTAACGATTTTCCCCAGGTCACCTGTTTGGAATGTAATTCAGGAGTCTGCAAAAAGACCAACTTGCTCAGATCATATCTCCGCAAATATAGCGCAAAAAGCTCTGAAATTTGGACCCAAGATTTAGCGCAACGTACTCTCAAATGGGTTTTTTTTTAGCTTCTGAAACGTCGTAAAAAAAAAGTTCTAGAGAAAATGCCACGATGACCTGTTTGGAGCAGTGAAACCTTAGAATCCAAACCTCTGATACCAAATGTTATGAAACCAGCTCAAGAAAAAGATAGAAAAGATAGATCAACGCCTTAGAATTTAGCCTCTTTGAGGGGGAAACCTCCTTTACATTACATAAATAAGCAATTCTTGGATGATTCAAATGACAAAACCTCCTTTCTATATATAGGATTATAAGGAGTCACAATATAACCCAATCGACCTAACAATAATAATATAAAGCCACAAAAATAACAATAAAGGGATTCTATGGGGCATAGTAATAAAAATATGGGGATAATAGGCCACAACAATATTAATAAGGGGTACAACTACAATAGTAATGGGGTAATCACTAGTATTATAGGGACCTAACACTCACATAGGCAGGAGCTAGAAAGGCAACATAGTGTGGAAGTTTCATCCACTAGGCCACCAAGTAAGTAGGCCTCTGACATCAAAAGGACGTTCACAGAGATAAAGGCTAGAAATGACCCACTAAGGCTGCAGATTTATAACCAGTATCTTAAGATGGCCCCCACAAACCAGCAAAGGTTGATGTCTGCCTATGAAATTAAGGAGGGAAAAATGATCATGAGTTATTTAAGCCCAAGGTGCAGCAACCACAATTAGCAGCTCATTACATCAGGACAAATCTGGAGGTCTTAGCCAGCGATATTCATCCAATGGACCAGATTGAGCTACATAAACAGACTGGAGAGATGGTATACTCCACACTAGCTGATAAAACTATGTTAGCTCATAAATTGAAAAACTCCTTAAATAATACCTCTGCTCAGTTAGATTTGGAGAAAACTTCTTCTCTAGCAAAGGACAACAAGATCAAATCCTTGGAAGAAATTATCATTGAACTGGGACATGATCCTAAAGATGCCAAAGGAATAAAGACACTGATGAAGAAGAAAGAAGAGGACATTGCTGCCCTCAGAAAACAACTGAAACTGCCTCCTTCTATGCATCCACAAACTGTAGAAGTTGTACAACAGAAATCTGAAGAGGACATGATTGACCTACTCTTGAGACTGAATGAGTAGATTGAGTGAGATAGAGTAGGCATTGGAGAAAGCTCTATAAGAAAAGTAGGGAGAGTCGACCTCCCAGCCACCTGAAGTAGCCCCAAGAGTCACTACTACCCCCTCCACACTTATAACAGCATTGCCTCCCACTGTCCAAGCATCAACAGTAGAGATCATCACAGGTACCTCAACAACAGCACCAGGCAACAATACTACTATAAGTACAAAACAACTGATAAAAGTTGTGGAAGAATTAAAGCTGCAAGTATCAGAATTGAAACTGGTCAAAGAGAAATTGGCAAAGGTGGAAAAGAATTATGATAAATCCAAAATGAATGTGGTGGAGAAAACAAGGGAGGTCAAAACATTGGAGAACAAGGTGAGAGCATTAGAAAAGGATCTCTCTCTGGATAAGCCTCTAGCAGAAATCAAATGAATTTTGTGGACCGACATCAATCAATCCCTTAGTAATGTGTGGAGATCTATCCAAGTCATCTATGAGCAGATTGACCTAGTAAGAGTGGCCCAAGTAGAGATTCAAAAGGTAAGGGATTTATTGGGATAGATGCCTGAACAAGCTAACCGGCTAATACATTTTTTGAACACCAAGACCAGTGAAGAATTGGAGGCAATGGAAATCAGAGATAGAACAGACACCATTCTAGAAATCAAGAGAGTTCTAACCATGAGAACTCTGATGAAAAATTTGGAAAGGAGATGTCAGGACATGCAGGTGGAGATTCATTCTTTCACAGAAAAGTTTACAGTCTTGCATAAAAAGGGTTTGCCAAGTCCTTTGGGGAGTAATGACCATCTGATGAGACATGTAGATTACACGCACAAATTGAATAAATATGCTGTTGATCAAGTTAATACATCATCAAGTACTTTAGGAGAGAAGGCACTTCCATCTGGCCAAGCCCTATACGACAGCCTGTAAATTTTTTTCTACATTGAGCACGAGGTAGAGCATCTGTTCACCATCCTAGCTAATTTCTTCAGATACACAGAGACTGACGAAACTTTGAGGAAGCTTCAGAGACATAAATTACCAGGACTGCAGTGGTGGCAAAGTATGTTAGAGATTCTATAAACTTATCTTTGGTATCTTTGGTCAATTGAAAATTTTGGACCATCTACTATAATGCAGAGAACAGAAATGAATCAGAGTCATGCGGGTCAAAGCACATCACATCAGAGTTGAAGAACATCCGACATAGGATGGAGTAACCAACACGGAATATCAGTGGGGGACAGCTGTAAAACAACTTACAAAACCTACCTCTGGTACATTCAATAAAGAGGGAGTGGCCAGCACAACGTCAATTTATTGCTTCCCTATTTCCGAGACTGTTTGTCTCTATCTTTTGTAAAAGAAGCATTAATCACCACTAGATATTATTTCTACCAGATATTTTGTAAGATCTTTTGATATTTTGTATAAATACCCCCCAGACGAAGTATTTGGGGTTGGTGGGTGTTCATAGTTTGTGATTGTAATACTGAAGTTTTTTGGAATAAAAAGTTGTTGGAACCATTTTTGTCTGGCCTACTAGATGGAGAATTGATGTTGAAGACCTGTTACAGAATTCTTGAATCATCTTATGGATCAATAAGTCCCTTCTAACTTGTGTTTTACAGTTTCTATGTTTTATCATATATGTTTCATGATCTAAATAATAGAGAGAAAGAATAACTCAGAATTTGCTTGATTGCACTCTGTGTTCAGTCTCTATTATTATCAATGTTTTCTTCAAAATTAGAATAAACAATGAATTCTTAATTGCTCCTATTTCCCCTGATTCTTTCCTCTTGAATATTTGCTAAGGAATTCTTAACTGCTCCTTAATAGTAGTCATCCATTTTCCCTCTGTCAACATGATGAAGGATTCTTAATTACCCTTCACCCATTGATTCCATTCCATCTGATTTCAGGCTATGAATTGTCTCATATTTGAGTACCTTGCTCTGTGATACCATCCTCAGTTAGAAACCGAATCCAGGAAGCTATCCTCCTTTGATTCCATCATGCCCAATGGACTAAAACTCTTCAGTTTTAACCTCACTGTTCTGTTGAATCTCCATTTCTCCAACCAAACTCAAAACAAAACCCTTGTACTTCATAACTAGTCTAACACATATCAAAACAAAGCTAGATTATAAAGAGAGAGCCCTCTCTGGATGCAGATTGGATAGAATCTGTATCTAAAAGATTGGTCTGTGGTTACCTCGGCCGTATTCCCTTTCTTACAACTTTGGGGAACAACCTGAGTGATAACACATGTTATTAATAATAATTTGGCCCATAGACTTGGTATATAATTAGATGTTGATTTCTAATCCTATTATATATATATATATATATATATATATATATATATATATATATATTACCATATCTCTTTATACCTGTTTTGTATTTATTTATTTACCATACCTATGGTTTCTTTATATTTGTATTTATTTACCATACCTCTTTTTAGAGTGTTAGTAAACCTCTTTATATTTTAAATTTATATTGTGTTTATACATTATAATAATTAGATTGATTTTTAAAAATGTTAAATGTTAAACATTACTTAAGAAAATGTTTTATTTATTTACCATACTTATGATTTGTTTATATTTTTATTTACTTACCATACCTTTTTTTTGGGTGTTCTTAAACTTCTTTATTTTAAATTTATATTGTGTTTATACATAATAATAATTAGATTGATTTTTAAATCCGGCCAATATTAGATTAAAAATGTTAAATGTTAAACATTGCGTTTACATTTACATTTTTATATGAGATCTATAATACACTGGGCTGTAGAGCGCGCCTAAAAAACAATAAAAAATAAATAAAAAATTACAATATATTATTACTTTAAAATTTTTACATAGATATTAATATATATGGAGCATATTAAATGAACGTATTGATATATATTAAAAAAAAACTTATAGTGAAAAAAAAAAAACCTAGCACTACAAATAAAAATAAATAAACATTGACAAAAATACTAATTAAATATATATTTTTAAAAGCATAATCATAACTTTATCTATAACCAACAAATATATTAAACTACATATATATAGAGGTAAACATTTTTTTTCTGAATATGACTACTTCTATTATTTTTACAAACTCAAACATGTAAGGAAACATAGAAGCACGAACTCAAAAAACACTTTTATTGCTCGCAGGTTATGTAAAGCTGATTGGATTGGTATTCTCATTGCATTTCAATGGGTTCATCTAATCCCAGATCGAGAAAATTAGCGTTCAAATTTCCAAGGTTGTTACACGGTGCACAAATTCTTTCTCACTCAGTTCGAACATGTCAGGAACTGTGACGTACTCGCCAGTCACGAGGTGAACCAGATGACACATATTGCGCCCCCAGGAGCAAACCATCCAATCGTGCCACTGTTTAGCATTGCCAAAGTGTTCCCGAGAAGAAGCAAACTTTTTATGCAACGCATACAACTGCCCAGAAGGCACGGACGAACTTCCTGGTCCTCCTAAACTCCACATATTTTCCAACCTTGTCCACCTTCCCTCCCTCGGATCGAAAACTTCTGCACTTCTGTCATTCGATCCACCTAATACCATGAATTTTCCTTCAACGCAAACACCCAGAGATTCGATGCGTGGTTGGCTCATGGGAGGCAAAACTTCCCACTTATCCTCCTCCACGTCATAGGCTTCTACAGTCGCCAAACGGTTGAGTTGCCTGTCGTAACCGCCGGCAAAGTAGATACGTCCAGTGGAAGAACAGGCGGCATACGCAAATAAGTAGCGAAAATTGGAAATATCAGCTCCGCGGCTCCATTTGGCGGACACAAAATCATAAATGTAAATACTCTTCAGTTGTCTCCAGCCGGCCAGATGCACTCCGCCTATGAGAACGAGCTTCCTACACACAAACACACTTATGGGAGATATGAATACCACAACAGTGGGGAATACTGATGGGTACACTTTCCGAGGTGCCCTTCACAGGGTCATACACTGTTATCCCATTGACATAATGTTCTGTATTTTTTTTTAAGAAAACATAAAAGTTGATCGCTCTTTCCAGAGATTTTTCTATCAGAATAAAAGTTAGGGTCACTCAGCATCGCTTCCCAGCTGTGAGGTGTAGGGAACTCTTAGCAAGCACTGTCGAACGAGATCATATGGAAGATCGGTAATTACGGCCATCACTACAGAGATAACTTGAATCTTCAAAACACTGTCTTTCACCCGATTTGTATCCCCAATATTTCGACATATCTTAAGAGAGCTGAAATGTCACGTACTTATATAAGGCATCGCCTCTACTACTATAATATTTTATTTTATTTTGGGTCAAAGATTAGGTTTATCGGGATGATTTTAAAGCTTTAGATTTAAAAAATTATTAATTGTATTGACCCACCATATAAATATATGGCTTAATATCATGATTTATAATATCAGGCTACATCTATTTTAAATTTGGATCTATCAAGTCTTTAGAGATTTGGTTTTTTCTGGTGTAAACATTTTCTCAAATTTTGTACTTCAAAACAAGTTTACACTTGGAGATATTGAATTCCTCTAGGGCTTCATAGACTAGGGGTTAAGCTGGATCTAAGCTGGTTTTATTAAAACCATAGTTTAATTAATTGTTTTTTCCTTATTTTATTAAAAATATGTTATAAAAATAAAATAAAATATTTTTATTGTGAAATAAGTTAGGATTTTTTGGTTTGTGGTATTGATAAGCATGGTATTGGCCCATGGTATTGTAACAAAACATATTTAGAAGTTAATGATATCCATAGTTGATAATCTTGTCATATTTTTGTAAAATATTTTGATTGTAAAATAAGCTATGATTTTTTGGCATATGGTATTTATATTATACCCACACATTTACCCATATTGAATTGTAAAACTCAAAGCAAAAAACTACCTATAACTTTATATAATCAAATTTACATAAATTACATTAACAAAATTACTCCTCACACTTAATTTATCCTTCCACAACCACAACTTGAAAACACAGTGAATCTATAATTTATTGATGTTATATGAGTTTAAGTAAATTTCGTTAACAAGATTACTCCCCAACTTAATTTATCCTTCCACTACCACAACTTAAAAGCACATTGAATCTATAATTTGTTGATGTAATACGAGTTTACTACAACTTGAAAACACAGTGAATCTATAATTTATTGATGTTATATGAGTTTAAGTAAATTAGGTTAACAAGATTACTCCCCAACTTAATTTATCCTTCCACTACCCCAACTTGAAAGCACATTGAATCTATAATTTGTTGATGTAATACGAGTTTACCTAAATTAGGTTAACAAGATTACTCGCCAACTTAATTTATCCTTCCACGACCCCAACGTGAAAGCACAGTTAATTTATAATTTGTTGATGTAATATGGTTGAGGTCAAGGCCAAACATAGATGGTTGGTAGCTTAATTTATCTTTCCTAGACCACAACTTGAAAGCACAGTGAATCTATAATTTGTTGATGATGTAATATGAGTTTACGTAAATTACGTTAACAAGATTACTCGCCAACTTAATTTATCCTTCCACCACCGCAACTTGAAAGCACAGTGAAATTATAATTTGTTCATGTAATATGGGTGAGGTCAAGGTCAAACATAGATAGTACCAATCCTTCAATTGTTTTATATTAATTAATATACGAGATTATTTTCTTGAGGGGATAAAATGATAATTTTTTACATGAAATTTTAATTATTTTATATATTTATATATTTTCTCCTGGAAAAATCCATAATTTTTCTATTAATATAAAAAGATTACATATTGTAGATGCGGTCACCATGGATTGTCACACAAATAAAAATTATGAGCTTTCCAGATACACCACCACGAACGGGAATTTGCCATAATATCCGCTGAGAATATACTATTATATGCCTGTATAAGCCTGTACATAAGCCATTCAGGGCTGTACATAAGCCATTCAGGGCTCTTTGTATGCCAGTGTATATTAAAAAAATTTCAAATTTTTTGTGTTTCTTACAATTTTTAACATAAGAAAAGATGTTGTTCAAGGACTGAGATCCCCCTGATAGTGTTGTTCTATATATGGCCGATGATAATACTGGTATTCATTTGTCCTCCTCTGTTCTTTTATCACCCATTCACCTCTAGGTAATGTCGCGGCCTCCTTGGATAGTTGGTCAGCACTGCAGTTATGCTCCTTGTAAATATGATTGCAAGAGATATGGTTAAATTCTGCCTTGAAAATATTTACTTCGTGTAATATGTTGATGAGTGTGTGAGAGTGACATGTAGAAATGCCATTCAACTAGTTTATAACAATCTTTGAGTCCCAAAAAAATATTTAGATTGATGCGCTGGTGTCCCAAGGAGAAATGTAATAAATGTCAGAGGGTAACGAGTTCCGCAAAATTATTGGTTCCAGCTCCTAATCCCATCTTGACTTTATAGATATGTTGTTCATTGATGTACAGAATGAAGCCACCACCACAGCCCTCTTGGTTAGCTGCACCATCAAAGAAGGCCCAGGGGGTATTCTTGTTAGTACTAGGTGGGGGATGTGAGCGATGCTCTCTAGGTGGAAGAGGGTCTCGCAATTCGTTATAGGCAGAGATTATACTAGCCTCTATGAGTGGCCAGCATGCAGGTCTGTTATCAAATATGAAGTGGTTTCGGGCCAGCCAGATATACCAATTGACAAGCAAGGGGAGGCTCAATAATTTGGATCCCTTGTGTCTATTGGACGAGTCATCCCAAGCACTGCCTAGACCATTGCCAACCCTTTGCCGAGAAAATCGGATAGAGGAGGATAAAGCTCTCCAAAGGGAGTGCAGTTCTGTGCACTGCAAAAAATGTGTTCAGTTGATTCTGATGCGCATTTGCACAAAATACACCAGGTTGGCCCATATATGGATCTATGAGCTAGGTGATCCCCCGTGGGAACTTTATCTCTAAGTGTGCACCAGAAGAATAATATCATGCACTGCGGTGTAGTGAGTTTCCATATGTTTCTCCACCAGTTAGTGATATGCTCTAGTCGTTTGTAATGAATCAAGGAAATGTATCCTGACTTTGGGGAATATATGCCGTTCTTTTCCAAACACTAGACTAATTCATCAGGTCCCTCTTTAATCCTGATGTGAGATTAGGATAGCACAGATATATAATCATGCCATTCCTGGTGCCATCTAGGGCGAAGATCGAGTTGACGAGCAAATTTCCATGCCTGTGAAAATATACTTGTATTTTGTTGATCAGCAATGTGTGAGAATACCCTAATCTCATGGGAGTGTAGATACATGATGATGTCTCTAGAAAGTAACTGTCTACCTCCACCTCCAATCCAGAGATCCAGACCATTCCATGCCAGAGAACCATCATTAATCCTCCACACCAGATTGTCTCTTATATGGGGCAAGGAGTGGAGTAATGCCTTCCACATGGATGAGATGCCTGTCGTCGACCAGCTTGGCAGTTGAGCCCAATCCAACATGTTCATTGGCCAAATGTATTTATGATATGAGATATGAGTCCATAAGTTCTGACCAATCAGCAAGGTCCAACTCATTTTTGCAGCAAGGGCCTGCAGAAATAGAGGGAGATCTTTGAATCCCCAACCTCCCCATTTCTTAGGCAATGCAATCTTTTGCCAGTTAATCCAGGCAAAGATTTTTTTGTCTTGATTCCCGTTCCAGAGATATCGGTTGCACAGTTGTTGCAAACAAGATAAAATATTGCTTGGGATCCATGCAAGAGCCATCCAGAAAACTGGGGTAGCTTCTAGGACCGATTTGATAAGAACTAGCCTACCCGCCCTGGATAAATATCTGTGACTCCATATGGATAGTCTTTTCTCCAGTTTTGACACAAGCCAGACCCAATTTGCAATCCTCTGACAGGTGGGTTTTAGCCAGAAACCCAGATATTTGAGACCTCAGTCCAAAGGGTGAATACTGTAGGGAAATATCTGATGAGAAAAATGGGTTTCATGGACTGAAGTGCGAGCAAAGGTGATGGTAGATTTGGATTGATTAGCAAGCATCCCGGAAGCAGACGATAAGAGGAGTAGAATCTTGGAGAAAGAACGGGAGTCCCTGATGCTGCCATCCAACAGGATAAGCACGTCATCCACAAATAGAAGGTGGGTGAGAAAGAAATCATCCGAAATCTTGAGGCCAAAAAGGTCTCCTTCCCTCTTGGCTGATGCAATGAGGCGACTGAGGCCTTCCATGACAATAAGAAAGAGGAGAGGAGATAGAGGGAAACCTTGCCTAAGTCTCCTTTAAGAGTGGAAGAAATGAGAGCCGAGTCATTTATGAGAACACTGAAAGTGGGAGTGGTAATGCACGCCATGATCCAAGAAATGTAATTGTGAGGGAAACCCAAATGGATGAGGAGCATCTTAATATAAAGCCAGCTGACCTGATCGAAAGCTTTGGACAGGTCAATCTTAAGAATGATTCTTTTTAGATGTCTAGTCCAGATAGAATGGATGGATTCCTGAGCTGATCCAATAGCTTCATGAATCTGTCTGGATTTAAGGAAGGAAAATTGTTGCGGTGCGATATGCCGGGAGAGGATAGGCCTGAGTCTATTGGCAATAATCTTTGATATAATCTTGTAGAGGCAGTTGCACAAAGATATAGGTCTATAATCATCAAAAGAGGATGGAGAATTGGACTTTGGGATGAGAGGAATGAAGGTCGAATTGATGGAATGGTATAGAGATCTTGTAGTTCTGCTCTCCTCCACCACTTTCAGAAAGTCCTGCCCCAAGATCTCATAGAAAGCAAGATAGAATTCAATGGTCCAGCCATCTGGGCCTGGTCTCTTGTCCTTTTTGAACCATTTTAACGTGCCTTCAAGTTCCCCAGAGGTGACCGGTACAAAGAGCTCTTCTGCATCATCCTCATTGACAAATCTTCGAAAATGACCGGCCACATTAATAATATCAGCAAGATTAGAATCAGGAGGGCTCTTGTATAGGTTCCTGAAGTGAGTGGTGCCTAGGTGGGAGAGCTTGTTGAAAGAGTCAGCTAAGCCTCCCTTAGGTAAAGGAAGATTCCAAATGGTATTTGAAATCTTTTGACCCTTTGCATAGTTTTGAAAGAACCTTGTATTGTCGTCACTAGCTTTTAGCCAAATCGCTCTACTCCTTAGCCTCAGGGATTCCTCGCGCTCCTTTAGAATGTGAGCCTTCTGGTTTTCCAACTCAATCAAATGTGTCTTATCTTCCGCAGAGATGAATCCCAAAATTCGATCATCAAGTAAAAAGCTCATCTTAGATTCAATTTGAGTTAACTGAGAGTTCTCCCGAATAAGCTTCTCCCTAGCCCAATTGATGAAATGTTTGAGATTGGAAAGATTATTGCAAAAACCCTTTTCCAAAGATTCATCTCTATGGATGGGGTTGGAAGTCCAAAATTCAGATACCACTTGATGTAGGCTCGGTCCTACAACTAGACATGGTTGAATTTAAAGGGGGCTTTCGGCTTTTGATGTGGCCCATGCATTTCCAGATATATAGGAGAATGATCCGATATTCCCCCTATGCCCACCCATTGCTTGTAGTGGTGCAATTGTTGTATGAGCGGGCTCTTCATAAAAAATCTGTCAAGTCTACGAGCGAGTGCTGCATCACCCGCCCTTCTATTTCTCCAGGTGGGGAGTGGTTTGTGCATGGGAACATCTACAAAATTGGTCTATTCCAGAAGGTTTGTCATGTGTCTAGTGATAGCATCTATCTGAGCCGAAGACCCCCACGATTCAATGAACCCCAAGGAGAAATTTAGATCCCCTCTGATGATAATGTGGTCAGATGCCAAGATCGAGAGGTTTAAAAACTGTTGCCAGAACTGTTCCCTTTGATGACAGGGTCCGTACACATTCACAACCCGAAGATTTTTACTGATCTCAGGAGAGAATAGATCTATGCCCAAGTATCCCGCACCCCCCAAGATGTGTCAACCCTGGAGAAATATGGGGGACTTCGAAGCTCGGTGACTCGGAAAGCGACCCAGTGAGAAGAGGCACAAAGCAGTGCATGGGTAAAGAAACTATAGGCAAAGTTGAGAGCGAAGCTAGGACATGAAACGGGGATGAGACAGTAACCGTCGATGAGAAACTGGGGTTCCCAAATATAACCCGGTCCGGAAAGGGCTCTTCGGAGTAATCCACCTCTTCCACCTCCATATTGTCCCCCTTTTCCCCAGCAAGAAGTCGGCAGTCGAAAGCGACGAGTGTGAAAACAAAACGGCAAGAAGCAGTAATCGACGACGGTACAGGGATTGCGGCCTGCAGTAAATTCAGTAAAACCCTAGGGTTTTACCCTAAACCCGCACGAACGACCTCCATCCTCTCAAGGCCCATGATATATACATACATATATATATATATATATATATATATTAATATTATGTTTGATATTATTTTATAAGTAAAATCAACATAGATTCATGTTAATTTGAAATGTATCAATTTAAATCCATCTTAATTTTGGATCTACTAAATTTTAAGAGGGATCATATTTTTTTTACTCTAGAAGAAATTTTCACTTCATGACTTGGTAGATTCAGAGTTAAGATAGATTTAAGCTCGTAAGATATATATAAGAAAACTATGGGTTATCAAAACTTGGAGTATCTCGGATGTGAGTGTGTAACATTTCGTTCTGTACATGGGCGGCTTGGTGGGTTGGCACGTGGCTTATTACCACCACCATCTGGCCTCGCGTGATGCCAGTCTTTAAGTCTTCTTCTAACATCTTCAATGCTATGTTAATGCAGCTTGTCCCTCCACACCAACCTGCAAGTTCATCTGTCATGGCGCCCCTCCAAGAATTCATTCATGCTCCTCCCCTATGCTCGTGTTGTTCCCTTGCTGTCGTAGAGCCTCACTCTCGGACCAGTCCAGGGAAACGTTGTGCTTTAGAATGCTGTGTTGATTTATTGTCTGGATTTCTGTTTCACAAAGCCCATTCTACAAATTCAGTTGTCGCTCATCCTCAATATTTCCAAGTGCTCCTCTGTGAGCTGAAGCTAGGCCCCTTTCAGTCCCCCCTGCCTTCATAGTACTGCTACCTATTCAGCACCTCCTGCTCTTTTCATTATGCCTAGATTGTGCCAGAGAATGTGCTGCAGGAGGGGAAGTTCCCGTGGGCGAGTTATTCGCCAGCCCTCGTCCTCTACTTCGAACTCCTCATCTTATTCCTCGGACTTCTGCTTTGAACGCTATCTCGTTACCAGCAGTGGTCATGGACGGGGTTGAGGGCAACAAAATTTAGCAGCATGCTCTCATAATTCTCAATCTCACACCGCTCATTTTTAGTTCCCCTGTACACTCAGTAATTTCTCCTTCATAGCTTCAGTCACCATTGAGCTTCGAGAGGATACTTCTAGTCTAGTTGCTGTGATACTAGGGGTGACTCTGGAGACGAGGGTGGAAGATAAGCATGGCACTTCTCAGATTGACAACAAGCAAAGTAAGGATCCTGGTGGCACTCCAACCCAGGACATGAACATTCAAGCTGGTCCGATCGTCCCTACTATTGGCGGTTCTTTAAGAAAATAGGGCCATCCCTCTGAGGATGGATATCTCTACAAATATGGGTGTCATATTGTTGAAGAGTCGCCTTCCATCTGTCATGAAGCTTAATCAGGTCTGCGTCCAATGGCTTTTGATTCTCTATTGCTCGAAGGTGCTCAATTCCCTCTTGTTTTATAGTCATTATATGGTCTACAGTTCTCATGCTCAGAGCTTTTTTCTAAAGTTAAATTGTCGGTTTCCCCTACGTGGGCGACACTCTTCTGACTGTGTCTTTGGGTCTCAGTTATGGTTATAGTTTTTTAATGGGTCAGATTTTAGTTTTGAATTGGGCAACACTTCCCTGTTTATTTGTATGGGCCTAGTTAACCTGTTTTGGTCTTTGAATTACCTCTAGTCAGTCTTCAGTTTCGATATTGGCATATTTTGTTTCTATGAGCAAGTCATGGTCATGGTCCTAGAAGCTCTTCTGGTCAATCTTCAACAAGTCTTTTTGATCAGTGTTCAGCTATCTAATGCGAGCATGCCGCATCTCTAGGCTAGATTTCTTGAGGCCACTGCCTCTTTGTAAAAATATTTTTGTATCAATATAGGAGTAGACAAATTCAGGAAAAAAAAAACTTGGAGTAAAATAATCACCAAAGATAAATTGATTATTTTACTCAATTTAATTTTAATTATTATTTAAAAAAAAAATATGTAATTTGACTAAGTCAAGATGTTTACAAGACATCACATTGCAACATCTTTACCTTACTAGATTGTGGAGCACCTCTTGGCACAACAAAGCGCCCAAATAAAAGAATATATATATATATATATATATATATATATATTAAAATGAAAACATTTTTTTTGAGTGCAAACTCAATGAAAGGATTCCACCTCTAGAGATTTGATTTCTCTCATCTTCTTGTGGATATAGCGTTAAAATGGATCTATGCTAGTTTCGAGCACAGTGTTATATGGAAGAAAATGTGCATATGCAACTAAAGTCTATGGTGGCCTTGGTAAAGGAGATATATGCATGTGCAACTAAAGCCTATGGTGGCCTTGGTAAATGAGATTGATGCCCACTAAATGGTGGCCTTAGTAAAGGATATATGTGCATGTGCAACTAACGCCTATGGTGTCCTTGGTAAAGGAGACCGGTGCCAACTAAATGGAGATGAGTTGTTTTGATGAGAGATAGTGCAGATCTTATGACTGTAAATCATGTTGGAGGGGCATGTCAAGATATGGGTCAACAAAGTAAAATATCTAGCAAGAGAGTGGTCATATGGGCGAGAAAATGGAGATGGAGTCAATAGTGTTTCAGGATAGTGAAGAATCCAATGTGTGATGAGAGTTATAGTGGTGTGTGTGATCACACCAGTGGTGAGTGAACACCCTATGGGTTTTTAGTCCATGATCAAATCATGCTATAAGAAAGTGTATTCCACAAGGAAGTTGTAAGAGCTATCATTTAAGCATACATGTTGTGCAAGGGCACATGGTGACTCAAGTTGTGGAATGAAGCACTTTGATAGGTATGAGGGTGGTATGTGTACTTGTACACTAGCTTTAGGTTGGTTGTTGTAAGATTTTAAGACTTTGATAAGGTATACATGTAGTTCAATAGTGCATGGAGTTATCAAATTGTGGAATGGACCACTTGGATAGGCACCAAGGTTGTAGGGGTGGGAAACATGAGAATCTGTGATGGTTAATGAACATGTACGTGAAAAGGTGTCCCAGATAACTTTCAGTTAAAATTTTTGTTTTCCATTAGATGTGAACCTTTTATATGGTATTAGACAAAGTAATTGAGACCAAGCTAATCTCCTTGATTCATGTTTAAGGGGGAGATTGTTAGGGCGGTTCAGATAAAGTTGACATATTAAATTTTTGGGCTTCAAGTTTATGAAAAACCATGGTATTCATGTGGAATATAATCTATTTAGTGGTGACAAGACTCTAGGCAAATTTGTCCTAGTGACCAGTGGGATCCTAGTAATGGTGTCTCTAGACACTACCAATTCTTTTAGAGTTATGTGATCCTAACAAGTAACAAACTAATAGAATGTTAGAAAGATATTAATATAATGTTTTGACAATAATAATTTTTTTAGTTGTTTCATTATATGTACATAATTGTCATTGAAATAAATATTTTATGTTTCACATTCTCCACTTTAAAATGTTGATACATGCCTCCTTGTATTGAGAAGTAGAAATCATCTCTCTCTCTCTCTCTCTCTCTCGATCGATATATATATATATATATATATATATATATATATATATATATATATATATATATATATATATATATATATATATATATGGATATACAAACATACACATTGAGTTATTTTTCATTAATATGTTTGAAAATATTACATATCACCTCTCTACTAGATGATGCTAAAATCTTTACACAACAAAAATATTGAAATATTTGATTTATAACCCAATTGAGCTATGAGAGTTTGAATAAACATATAAATTCACTAATAATTAATTTAATAATTTTAAGATGGAAAATAGAATACATTATCTACAACCTAGATCTATTTTAAACACAAACTTGCTAAGCATGTAGAAGCATCAAATTTCTTGATGAGTAATATTTTTTTATTCTTATATTTTAATTCTATGTCAATTATTAATTTATTCATACCAAATGATTAAAAATTTACACATTAAAAAATTGATCTCTCTTGGTGCTTAATAGACTCCCCCCATTTAGGTTCATTTGTCACAAGTAATATGTTGAGTTCATTAGTTCATGACTTTGAACCTTATTGTCATATGACCTTGAGAACTATCTATATATATATATATATATATATATATATATATATATATATATATATGAATATATATATATATATATATAGATAGATATGCCAACAGGGTCATTAGTATGGGACCAATGAATTATGAAGGGTTTGAATTAAAAATATAGCAAGGAATGCCATAACATTATACTCTCTCACAAACTGATCAATCTCAAAAAAATCATTTTAGAACTTCAAAAATATAATTAAATAAAACTAAAACGAGTATATTTTAATAAATAATTTTCATATAAATAGAATGTATGGAAAATTAAAAATTACAACCATATTTTCATAAATAAATTGAAACACCATACATTAGCATCCCCTACCCAAGGTGTAAATTTCAAGAAAGCAAGTAAAGTATTGAGAACATGTCGAATGCAAGTGACCAAAATCAAAGTTGGATGGATAAAATCCTAGTAGACTATTCCCCCCACCCATTGGAGTTTTGTTAGATATGGTTTGTGTAACCTAGTAGCTCAAAAGAAGAAAATGAGGTGGTTCCTATGTTGGGAGACTTGGAAAAAGCCTGGGACTAGGTGTCTCTCTATGTGCTTGAGTTTGTGCTACTAAATGTGGGTTGATTCGACCTCGAGCATGGGTCAACAACAAACTCATTGTGACACCTCTTAACTAGGTCAGGTGCAAGTGGACTAGTTTGGACTGAACCCTTTTTCCATAAGGTTTCTCATAGGTAATATAGCTACCTTATTTCCATTTTGATTCAATGGAAGAGGAATTTCAGAATAGTTTTGGTATGGTTGGTGCTAACC
Source organism: Pinus tabuliformis (assembly GCA_031772625.1). Lineage (NCBI taxonomy): Eukaryota > Viridiplantae > Streptophyta > Pinopsida > Pinales > Pinaceae > Pinus > Pinus tabuliformis. The sequence goes on from CM062818.1 coordinate 1,705,106,156, forward strand.
TCTCACTCCTTGCAGAATCATTGGGTTGAAACCCTAAATTGAAGTAGAGAAGATAGTTTAACTACAACCAGGTCACTTTGTCAGAGGATCCTCTAATGTTTTCTATGGGAACCATGAACCCTTCTCCTATAGGTCTGAATATTGGTACGACTTCAATAAAAAATGGGCTGATTTAGATCTGGTAACTCTAAAGTTGCCACGAAGGGAAACTATTGATTCAGGTTCGGCGAATAATACCCAGGATAAGATGGGATTGCCTGAGCATTGGGTCTTTGCATACCAGCATAGTGCATTTGATGCTGATAACTTTGGTAAGGTTGATGGGCATAACCATTATGAAATGGTTGATTTTGACCGTTTTGAATATACGGTTTCCCATTACTTGCAAATATTTGGTGCTCAGATCCTTGGTAAACTTGTTGGAATTGCGGTTGTTGATATTGCACCAGCCATGGTTGTGAAACCATTTGCTGTTGTCCAATAATGGTTGTTTGACCAAATGAGGGGTGATGGTACCTGTTTGAGCCTGGATCACTCCAGTTAAGGAGCCACTAATCGATGATTGTGGTGGCGTCGTAGAGATAAGAGGCTGTTGAATTGTGACCTGAGAGACTTGAGGTTGGCATACAATAGGCAATTCTTGTACTTGCGACACCGTCACAATAGCCAGTGTAGTGGGGATATTTGACATAGGCAGACTTTGTTACATTGAGTATACAACTCTTGGTTTTTGAGGCAGTATCGGCACCCAACCACTGGTTGTAATTCCAACATAACCAAAATTCTGTTGTAAACTCTCGTATGTTTGTTCTCCTGGAGGAGACAATGAAAGGGTATATTGCCCCCCATATGTCGGTAATCCAGTGCTCAAAGGAATGATTTTCCTTTGAGGACCAGACTGCCCAAATTGACACTACAAAGGATCAATTTGTTGAGACTCAACATAAGAGATTCCAAATATTATTCCAGATGAACAAATGAGAACAGACCATACTGTCGAAACAGCCCCTGGATGGATTCCACCCAGTGATTGAGAGCTAGTTGCGACATATGGTATGCCAGTGAACATTGTTGGAGTGACAGTAGGAAGTTCTGCCACTGCTGTGTCAGATGAAACAATCCTAGATGTTGACGGTTGTTCAGACATATCTAGTCTATCCAAAATATTTCCTAGCGATTCTATAGGAACTTCCGATAACGGTAGACTAATTTCTAACGAAGAAGGATATAGGGTGATCCCAACTCCAAAATGCGATGGAGTGCTAGATGGGGGATCCTCCACAATCTCTTCTATAGAGATCAATCCAAGTGGAAGAGGTAGACCGTCAAGTCCGTAAAATATTTCCGGTGCCGAAGAAGGTATAGATTCTACATCGACAATTGTTTGGGTAATAACACCTTCCGAATCAGTTGTAGGTGGAGCCGGTTCAGGAATAGAAGTGTTTACCTTCACACTAGGATCGGTTTTATTGTCCTCTAGTGGCTGCGGAACTTCTTCTATAGAGGCAGGGATACAAGAAATTTTTGGAGTAACCGGAGTCTCTGAAGGTGTCGAAACACTTGTTCCAACTAAACCAGGGGACTTTGATCCGGTTAAACGAGTTTTCTTTGTCCGGAATAGTTTTGTTTCCAAAGACAGAGACGGTTGACTCGTAAGCCTCTACAATCGACAGGGTTTCGATTGAATTTCCTCCACGATTGTGGATTACTCGATCAACTAAAAATAAAGGGGAAAATGATTCCAAATTAAATGAATTTTAGACGCTTTGACACAACTTGTTTTTTCAATTTTTAAGAGTCGAGGAAAAACAAAAGATGACTCTAGTCGCCTTCGATTTTTAATGAGCCTTGAAGTGACAAGTGCTCAGATGGACCTTTTCCTTTAAGGAGTTTGAAAAGGAATGAAAAAGACTACTTTGGAAATCTAGACAAAGGGATTACTAAACGAATCGCAAAACTGTAGAATACTTTTACGATACGATAGTCAATCTTCCTGAATGATGTGTTCAGTGCATTGTGATCGATAGGGCGATAGACATGGCTTCCTATGGATAAAGGATATAGCCTATTATGGTTTACCAATATATACTCGATGGTATGTGGGAGCACAAGTTCGTACTAGCACTTGTCGTCTCAAAGAGGAGGAATCACCCAACCAACAGTGAAAGCGATAGTTACCAGGCTTTACGACACCAAAATACGTCTCTAGCCTAGACTTCTAGATGTTGTGCATTAGGTTCCAAAGCGTTTTTATGTTCATTGAATTTATTTTACAGTTGATCTTTCTTAAGAAATTTTCCTTTCAGGTTCACCGTGTAATGTAGATATACAATTCCTAAATGGCAATCTAAGATGATAAACAATCGTTTAATCTTCTTTTTGCAATGAAAATCCTAGCTACTAAAGAAAGAGAGATGATATTATTTCAACATAGAGCAGAGAGCACACGCTAGATGCACTGTCCTAAATCAAACCAACAAGCAGTCTAAATGAAAATGCACATGCATGTATTTGTTTTCATCTTTCTTAATGTGTGAATGACAAGAAGAATGCTAAGTACAAATCTGAATTATCTTTTCAAAGCGACAGTACTAACTTTCTCTTCAAAAACGAAAGGAAGATAATGACAACACTTTGCTATATTGAATTGAAAATTTCTTTCGATACTTGAAAAACTACTAATTCAAATCAAATACAAGAGTAACTGTATAACCAAGCATCAAGAACAATAGAATCCTTTTCTTTGACTGAAAACAACACTTGCAACACTTCCAAATCAAAAGACGACAGTTTGATTACGCTACTTTTTGTAAAAGAGAACTGTAAATGGTGCACAATACATTTAAACATTCACAATTCTTTGTACTATGGAGGCGGAGTCATGCAAAGGAAGGGAGTTTCCACAGTGGTATACTAATCGCAGACAGAAAAACTCCTGAATAAAGCTGAAGAGAGTGAACACAGAAACCAAAATCTGGAAGTAGATGAGGTCTAATCTGATTAGCACACTTGCAACATAGGGAAAGTGCGATGCAGTGCACCTACTGCACACGAAAAGTGAAATGGTCCAGGGATGAGACTTCAACTTGGTTCTTGGTCACATTTTGCAGCTTATTTTAGGTATTTAGGCTGGGCTAATGATAGTCAGTAAATAGAAATCACAGGGGCTGATCTAATGAGGTTACTAGAGCCACCACTAGGGCAATTAGGATGTTTGCAAATCGATTGTTCAGTTTATAAACAAAACCTGGAGATAGACTGAAGCAGCATTGATCTACTTTGCACTCGCATAGCAAATGCAGTTCAAAGGCTAGATGGCTTAACTTCAGGCTCTGTCTCTAAGTTTATAAAGCAAACAAATATAGACAAGTAAACAATCTATTTTCTCCCCAGTGGAGTCGCCATTTTGTTATCAGGAAATCTAGTGTCTATGCAGAGCTGCTAGTCCCACTAAGATGGGTAGCTATCTTAGAAACAAATAGATTAAAGTTACTTTCGTTTTCCTTTATGAGAAGTAGATAAGAGAGGATCAAAGACTACTGACCTCGATCTTGTGCTTGGTTCTTTGCTTGTTCCTTCTCCTCATTGATAGGTCTTTTCCACTTCTCCCTTAACCACACAAATGCACATACTATCAAACATACAAGAATGTGGAGGAAAACTTGAATAGCTTTATTAATATGAAGATTAGAAGAGAGGATTACAACCCATTGTTCTGACCCAGCGTCATCCTCCCAGCATGAAAGCCCTTCTTCACCTCATGAAAAGCTTAGATCACCCAACACTATGATATTCCACCAGGAAACCAACAACACTTCCTTACAAGATACAAAATTCCAGGCTTTGGATCTCTTTGATGAGGGATCCATATATAGATGATTGCAGGGAGGTGAGTCAACTTCTGGGATTTTGATTAGTGTCTTTTCTCTAATAGTTCTTGATTCCACTTGGAGATTGATGATCTCTTACTCATCCCTGGGCGAATTCAGAGAGGCAAGTGTCACAGGAGAAGTTTCTCGAAGATTCTATGATCATCCACCTCGCAAACTGTCTCTGCCATTTGTCCATTCTCGCCCATCGCACCCTACAGAATGGTTTTCCAGTATGCATCGCACCTTTTACACTGGGCAGGTAAGATGCATCGCACCCTCAGCACTGAGCAACATGTATGGTCCAGTTTTGACCAGTTCTGAGTAGTTCTCTGTGGAGAACTTCTGGGAGATGATGTAATTAGCTGACCTTGTTCCTTTAGGGCATGAAATAACACTTGTAGGGACTTAGAAGCCCTTGTTTTATGGACATATATGATTGGGGTTGTAGTGCCCAAAAATTCTATAGCACATGGGAAGTTTGACTTCCTATGGAAAGGACCTTTTATTATCCAGGCTTCACAAGGCAACATTACTTACTTTCTGAAAATCTTGGATGGTACAGAAGCAAAAGATGGACCAGTGAATGGTCGAATGCTGAAACATTATTTTGATCCAGTTTGTTCATATATCAGGACGCTAAATTGTACATAGCGAAATTCAGTTTCTGCAACTTTTTATAGCAATAAGAATAGAAAGGAATGGGTAGAAAGTTTTGAGAAACAGTGAATGAATTTTACTATTTTTGTTTTCAGCTCAAGAGAAATGTATATATTTTACATAATCCTTTTGAACAATTTTTTTTACTTACAACAAAGGAAGATTTCAGAAGTACAACAAGAGTTGTTTAGAAGGCCATCTGACCCACTGTTCTTGACTTTCCACCAGGGAAATCCATCCCCAAGTGGAGCCAGCATTATGCTCCTATACCAATAGGTGTCATATTTCATGATTGACTGAATTAGCTCTGCAATATGCTCATAACTTTTATTGCTGCAAAGGTTTTCCATATTTTTAAAGAGTCAAAAAATTAAAAAATGAAAAGAGGGTATACCCTAAGAGAAAAATCAAAGGGTGAAAAGATAAATGGTCAAAAGAAAAAATGAAAGAAATGAACCCCAAACAAAGGACCAGGAAAGTGTGCAAGTTCAAATGCCACTATTACTTCACTTTTTGTAAATAAAGTGTCATGTGTAGTTTGTTGAACTTTATGATGTAGTTGATGAATGGCCAAACAACTTAATCTTGGCCAGTCCATGTTTGAATTTCTTGTTTTAGAGATAGAGAATAAAAATCTGTCCAAACTTTTTAAACTTGGGAGATAAGTAGGTAGGTAGAGAAGCAAAGGAGCTCAACTGTTTAACCTGAGCCCTTAGAAGAAATAAGTGCAAATCTAGATAGGCTTATCATGTAAAGAAAATAAAAGTATTTGAGGGTTTTCTAGTCCAAGTGCACCCAAAGAAAAAGAAGAAAAAATGTTAGGCATAATAGGCTGGGTAGGCAGTTTTGATGTTGTAGAAAGAAACTTATGATTGATTTTGTCTCTCAAAATGTTCATCTTACTATTATCATAAGTAGAGCTCAAGTGAGGCATGAATAACTTCCCTTCACACTTCTCCCCAATCACTTACTAATCCCCCCCAAGGATATTAAGATCTACTTGATATCACTAAATCACTCCATCTCATTTCATAAAAAGCCTAGGTAAAACCACATTCTTACTTTAGGAAAAGAGCCACTTTTCTTGTGTAAATCCCTGTTTTCCCTTTTTGCCTAAGTTTTCCAACATTATACTTGGCGCCCATTTACTTTCAAAAAGGTTTCATGTTAACAAACTAACATTTATTATATAAATCCCTTGTATAAGTTACCCATTCCCGTATTATTAATATATTAAAATCCCTATATTCTAATATTCCCGCCCTCGGTTAATATACAACCATATATCCACTTATTGGGATTTAAAGGTTTATTTGAAACCTTTAAATAACCTAACCCGCCACGCCCACAAGAATTAATTAACATCTGGTTAATTAATAACCTCGCCATGAAACAATCAAATCCGCCCCCGATATTATTAAAAACCATTATTTAAGTATATCGGGCCCGCTGCTTATAGTCCCGCCATCTCCAACCTCCGTCAACCATCAGATCTGGGCCGGCTCATCCAATAGCCCACGATCATATTGCGACCCCCTCCGCCGCCGAAGTTTACCGCCTGGGGAGCCGACGGTATTTCTCTCGTACTGTGGACATGCGTCGCGCTCCCGCCGTGATCACTGCCTCCCTGCCCGAAACTGCTTGACCCCATAAGCTGTGCGGGAGGAAACCGCTTACCACTCCTGTGCTAAACGATAGGACGTCCCATCCCGATGATGTCATACCACTAATTAATGCCAAAATCACTTGCCAAAGCCAAATTTTGTTAAATTGTCGGGAAAAATATCATTTTCATTCATTTTCTCTGTGAACTGTTTACATGCAAAACACGTCCGATTGATTGCTCGAGCGTCCAGTCCACCACCCAGCCAACAAATTTCAACGTCATGCTCTGCAACTCATCGACGAACCTGCGAATTGCACTGTTTTACCTTCTGAACACAGGTATTTACCCAACTTGGCTCCCGAACCTTTAATTTCGTTTTTCCTTAGTCAATTTTACCCAACAAAGCCAAATTCCAGTAATGTCAGTCAGTAGCTCTCAGAGAAAGACACCCAAAACTGCTGTTTTTCCCATTTTCCTACAGAAGCCCGACCTCCAGTTTGAAAACACAAGAACCAAACATGGAAGCTCCCGTAGCCCTGAACGTGGCGCCCCTCAATGCGCCTCATAAAGACCTAGATTGGTTACCCTTGGTTGACAGAGATTTTCAAATAAAAGAGTTATCTGGTGATATGAACCATCTCCAAGCATTTTGCCGAATTAGGAATAGTCATCTGAGTAACTCTGATATCTATGGAATATGGGAATCTAATCTTCCCAGGTATTACCTTCCCTCAGTCAATGTGCTCCCAGATATTACTCAACAATGCTGTGCCAACTATGACCCTGTCAGTAAAGCAGTTATGACCCCATCCCAAACTGTTCTCTTTTACATAACTGCTGAATCTATCAATGAGATGTTACACTTCCATCCCACTCAGCCCCTTGCTCCTCTTTCCATGGGATTTTTGCTTGAGCAAGGCTCTCAATTGCCCAATTCAGAAATAACCCAGATTGCTCAATTATTCATGAAACCAGATTGCCAGCCCCAAGGCCCACCTCCCTATGTGCATTCTTGGTTCATTGAAACAGGTAGGCTTATTCTTGACATGATATCCATTATCTTGGGATTCAAAACCAGTGAATATGTTGATGAGACCATCTTAGTTATGTTGTCAATGTTTACTCCAGGACAACCCCCTGCTGTCAAATATGATTATGCCTCTTTCATTGCCAATAAAATCAATGAGAAATTCATAAATCTGGATAGAGAAGGAGTCTTCAAGTACACCTCATTCATATACCACCTTCTGCTATATTATCAGCGAGAAAGCTTTTCATTTCCCATCAGGAAATTGGATTCCAAAGGAGAGCGGAGGTCTGTGATCTTTTGGACCTCGGTCTTCCACAATGTTTGTGAATCCCCTTATACCTACTGTGAATTCATTGACTTTTTTGTACATCCAACCTTCACTCTATTGATGGGAGTTCCTCCTCCTAGGTTCTCTAGTGATATAAAGAAGATTCTATAGCTTTTCAGACAATACAAGATAGGTGACTGGTACCTCTACCAAAATCATATAGAAATCAGAATATATGGCTGTGAACTGTGCCCTTTCAAGCTGCCCAAATATGTGCCCATGAGACTATTTGCACTGGAGTATTTCAGGTAGCTTATCAATGCAGATTTAACCCACTTTTGCAATGCAAAGAAAAAGGCTCAGCTGAGAATAAAAAACCAGTTAGGCCCTTTTATCATCCATAAGAGGGAGGCATGGGAAGATGCTGATAAGATATTAGGGGAAGACCTTAAATTGAAGAAAAGTTTCTGGTGGGTGCCATATGACCCAAATAGCTTTATAAGTGACAAAAAAGTAAGAAACAGGCTATCGGCTTATATACATCATAGGATCCCTGAAATTGAACAGTTTGCTAATCAAGATGAGTGGGTAGAGGGTACATTAATAGAAGAAATTACTGAACAAGAAAAGATGGAAAAAGCTATGAAAGATCTTGAAAAGACCCTTGACCTGGACTCTTTTGGACAGGTATCTTTCAAGCTGCCTCAGCAAACCGAAGTGGGTACATCCTCTGCTAGAACTTCACAGCAACCTGTACAAGAAACTAGTGCACCAGTTACAGGGTCTTCTAAGGGCAAGGAAGTGGCAAACACAGAGCAGCAAGCAATGACTGATCAATAGGGGCAAATTCCTCCAGTCCAAACCAAAGCAGCAGAGATTCCTGCATTACAGACTCCTCTAAATGAGGAAAGAGGCAAGAAAAGAGATAGGGAAGAAGCCACACCTATCAGTGGGCCTACAGAACAACCAAGGGAAAAAAGGTAAAGACTCAATCATTTGCCAGAAGAGGAAATCTTTGAAGAAACAACTGAAAGTTTAAAAGGGGAAAAGATAGCCAGCCAACAGACATCCCCGGTGGTGGAAACATCAACTAGCTCACATAGGCAGGAGCTAGAAAGGCAGCATAGTGTGGAAGTTTCATCCACTAGGCCACCAAGTAAGCAGGCCTCTAACATCAAAAGGACGTTCACAGAGATAAAGGCTAGAAACGACCCACTAAGGCTGCAGATTTATAACCAGTATCTTAAGATGGCCCCCAAAAACCAGCAACGGTTGATGTCTGCCTATGACATTAAGGAGGGCAAAATGATCATGAGTTATTTCAAGCCCAAGGTGCAGCAACCGCAATCAGCAGCTGATTACATCAGGACAAATCTGGAGGTCTTGGCCAAGGATATTCATCCAATGGACCAGATTGAGCTGCATAAACAGACTGGAGAGATGGTATACTCCACACTAGCTGATAAAGCTATGTTAGCTCATAAATTGCAAAACTCCTTGAATAATACCTCTGCTCAGTTAGATTTGGAGAAAGCTTCTTCTCTAGCAAAGGACAACAGGATCAAATCCTTGGAAGAAATTATCATTGAACTGGGACATGATCCCAAAGATGCCAAAGGCATAAAAGCACTGATGAAGAAGAAAGAAGAGTACATTGTTGCCCTTAGAAAACAGTTGAAATCGCTTCCTTCTATGCATCCACAGACTGCAGAAGTTGTACAACAAAAATTTGAAGAGGGACCTGCTCATGACACTGAATGAGAGATTGAGTGAGACAGAGTAGGCATTGGAGAAAGCTCTACAAGAAAAGCAGGGAGAGTCGACCTCCCAACCACCTGAAGTAGCCCCAACAGTCACTACTTCCCCCTCCACACTTATAACAACATTGCCTCCCACTGTCCCAGCGTCAACAGTAGAGATCATCACAGGTACCTCAGCAACAACACCAGGTAGCAGTACTACTATGAGTACAGAACAGCTGATAAAAGCCATGGAAGAATTAAAGCTGCAAGTATCAAAATTGAAACTGGTCAAAGAGAAATTGGTAAAGGTGGAAAAGAATTATTATAAATCCAAAATGAATGTGGCGGAGAAAACAAGGCAGGTCAAAACATTGGAGAACAAGGTGAGAGCATCAGAAAAGGATCTCTCTTTGGATAAACCTCTAGCAGAAATCAAAAGGATTTTGTGGACCAACATCAATCAATCCCTTAGTAATGTGTGGAGATCTATCCAAGTCATCTATGAGAAGATTGACCTAGTAAGAGCGGCCCAAGTAGAGATTCAAAAGGCAAGGGCTTTATTGGGACAAATGCCTGAACAAGCTAACCGGCTAGTACATTTTTTGAACACCAAGACAAGTGAAGAACTAGAGGCACCGGAAATTAGAGATAGAACAGGCACCATTCTAGAAATCAAGAGAGTTATAACTATGAGAACTCTGATGCAAAATTTGGAAAGGAGATGCCAGGACATGCAGGTGGAGATTGATTCTTTCACAGAAAAGTTTACAGTCTTGCATAAAAAAGGTTTGCCAAGTCCTTTGGGGAGTAATGATCGTTTGATGAGACATGTAGATTACACGCACAAATTGAATAAGTATGTTGCTGATCAAGTTAATACATCGTCAAGTACTTCAGGAGAGAAGGAACTTCTATCTGGCCAAGCCCTATACGATAGCCTGGAAAATTTATTCTACATTGAGCACGAGGTAGAGCATCTGTTCACCATCCCAACTAATTTCTTCATATACACAGAGACTGATGAAACTTTGAGGAAGCTTCAGAGACATAAATTACCAGGACTGCAGTGCTGGCAAAGTATGTTAGAGATTCTATAAACTTATCTTCGGTATCTTTGGTATCTTTGGTCAATTGAAAATTTTGGACCATCTACTATAATGCGGAGAACAGAAATGAATCAAAGTCATGCAGGTTAAAGCACATCACATCAGAGTTAAAGAACATCCGACGCAGGATGGAGCAACCAGCACAGAATATCAATGGAGGACAACTACAAACCAACTTACAAAACCTACCTCTGGTACATTCAATAAAGAGGGAGCGACCAGCACAACGTCAATTTATTACTTCCCTATTTTCGAGACTATTTGTCTCTATCTTTTGTAAAAGAAGCATTAATCACCACTAAATATTATTTCTACCAGATATTTTGTAAGATATTTTAATATTTTGTATACATAGCCCCCCAGACGAAGTATTTGGGGTTGGTGGGTGTTCATAGTTTCTGACTGTAATACTGAAGTTTTTTGGAATAAAAGGCTGTTGGAACCATTTTTGTCTGGCCTACTAGATGAAGAATTGATGCTAAAGACCTGTTACAGAATTCTTGAATCATCTTATGAATCAATAAGTCTCTTCTAACTCGTGTTTTACAGTTTCTATGTTTTATCATATATGTTTCATGATCTAAATAATAGAGAGAAAGAATAACTCAGAATTTGCTTGATTGCACTCTGTGTTCAGTCTCTATTATTATCAATGTTTTCTTCGGAATTAGAATAAACAGTGAATTCTTAATTGCTCCTGTTTCCCCTGATTCTTTCCTCTTGAATATTTGCTAAGGAATTCCTAACTGCTCCTTAACAGTAGTCAGCCATTTTCCCTCTGTCAACATGATGGAGGATTCTTAATTTCCCTTCACCCATTGACTCCATTCCATCTGATTTCAGCCTATGAATTGTTCCATATTTGAGTACCTTACTCTGTGATACCATCCTCAGTTAGAAACCGAATCCAGGAAGCTATCCTCCTTTGACTCCATCATGCCCAATGGACTGAAACTCTTCAGTTTTACCTCACTGTTCTGTTGAATCTCCATTTCTCCAACCAAACTCAAAACAAAACCCTTGTACTTCATAACTAGCCTAACACATATCAAAACAAAGCTAAATTATAAAGAGAGAGCCCTCTCTGGATGCAGATTGGCTAGAATCTGTATCTAAAAGATTGGTCTGTGGTTACCTCGGCCGTATTCCCTTTCTTACAACTTTGGGGAACAACCTGAGTGATAACACATGTTATTAATAATAATTTGGCCCATAGACTTTGTATATAATTAGATGTTGATTTCTAACCCTAACCCTATTTGATATATATATATATATATATATATATATATATATATATATATATATATATATATATATATATATATATACCATACCTCTTTATACTTCTTTTGTATTTATTTATTTACCATACCTCTTTTATAAATATGGTATTTGGCTCATGATATTAATAATTATTTGTGCCATGGTATTTAGCCCATAGGCTTCACCTAAATAAAACCTATTTTTTCAGTTTTCATAAATATAAAGAGGTTTATGGAGTAAATATAAAAATATGTTTTATTTATTTACCATGCCTCTAGTTTATTTATATTTTTATTTATTTAACATACCTATAAAAAAGTCTTATTTATTTACCATACCTATGGTTTCTTTATATTTGTATTTATTTACCATACTTCTTTTTTGAGTGTCAGTAAACCTTTTTATATTTTAAATTTATATTGTGTTTATACATAATAATAATTAGATTGATTTTTAAAAATGTTAAATGTTAAACATTACTTAGAAAAGAAATTTATTTATTTACCATACCTATGATTTGTTTATATTTTTATTTACTTACCATACCTCTTTTTTGGGTGTTCTTAAACCTCTTTATTTTAAATTTATATTGTGTTTATACATAATAATAATTATATTGATTTTTAAATCGGGCCAACATTAAATGTTAAACATTACATTTACATTTACAATTTTATATGAGATCTACATTACATTTACATTTACAATTTTATATGAGATCTACCCACACTGGGGTGTAGAGCGCGCCTAAAAAGACAATAAAATATAAATAAAAAATTACAATATATTATTACTTTTAACTTTTTACAGACATTAATATATATTCAGCAGTGAACTTATATATATATTCAGCATATTAAGTGAACTTATGGATATATATTCAAAACACTTATAGTCAAAAATAAAAAACCTAGCACTACAGATAAAAATAAATAAACATCGACAAAAATACTAATTAAATATATATTTTTAAAAACATAATCATAACTTTATCTATAACCAACAAATATCTTTAACTACATATATATAGAGGTAAACATTACCACACATACCCAATAGACATATATTTTTACAAACTCAAACATGTAAGGAAACATAGAAGCACGAAGTCAAAGAACCCTTTTATGACTCGCAGTTTATGCAAACATAGAAGCACGAACTCAAAAAACACTTTTATTGCTCGCAGGTTATCCAAAGCTGATTGGATTTGTATTCTCATTGCATTTCCATGGGTTCATCTAAACCCAGATCGAGAAAATTAGCGTTCAAATTTCCAAGGTTGTTACACGGTGCACAAATTCTTTCTCACTCAGTTCGAACATGTCAGGAACTATGATGTTCTCGCCAGTCACGAGGTGAAACAGATAACACATATTGCGCTCTGAGGGGAAAACCATCCAATCGTGCCACTGTGTAACATTGCCGAAGTGTTCCCGAGAAGAAGCAAACGTTTTATGCAACGCATACAACTGCCCAGAAGACACGGGCGAACTTCCTGGTCCTCCTAAACTCCACATATTTTCCAACCTTGTCCACCTTCCCTCCCTCGGATCAAAAACTTCCGCACTTGGTTCTTGGTCATAGTTTGTAGCTTAGTTCAGGGATTTAGGCCGAGCTAATGATAGTTAGGGGTTGATATAATGAAGTTACTAGAGCCACCACTAGGGCAATTAGGATGTTTGCAAATCGATTGTTCAGTTTATAAACAAAACCCAGAGATAGACTGAAGCAGCATTGATCTACTTTGCACTCGCATAGAAAATGCAGTTCAAAGGCTAGCTGGCTTAACTTTAGGCTCCGTCTGTAAGTTTATAAAGCAAACAAATATAGACAAGAAAACAATCTATTCGCTTCCCAGTGGAGTCGCCATTTTGTTATCGGGAAATCTAGTGTCTATGTAGAGCTGCTAGTCCCACTAAGACGGGTAGCTATCTTAGAAACAAACAGATTAAAGTTACTTTCATTTTCCTTTATGAGAAGTAGATAAGAGAGGATCAAAGACTACCAACCTTGATCTTGCGCTTGGTTCTTTGCTTGTTCCTTCTCCTTACTGACAGGTCTTTGCCGCTTCTCCCTTGACCACTCCGCTTCAAAGAGTACCTGTAAAGCCTAAGAAACATAATACCTTCAAAGTGTAGAGATATACAATCATAAACAACATAGGACCAGATATATATTGACCACACAAATGCACATACTATCAAACATACAAGAATGTGGAGGAAAACTTGAATAGCTTTATTAATATGAAGATTAGAACAGAGGATTACAACCCATTGTTCTGACCCAGCGTCATCCTCCCAGCATGAAAGCCCTTCTTCACCTCATGAAAAGCTTAGATCACCCAACACTATGATATTCCACCAGGAAACCAACAACACTTCCTTACAAGACACAAAATTCCAGCCTCTGGATCTCTGGGATGAGGGATCCATATATAGATGATTGCAGGGAGGTGAGTCAGCTTCTGGGATTTTGATTAGTGTCTTCTGTCTGATAGTTCTTGATTCCACTTGGAGATTGATGATCTCTTACTCATCCCTGGGTGAATTCAGAGAGGCAAGTGTCATAGGAGAAGTTTCTGGAAGATTCTATGATCATCGACCTCGCAAACTGTCTCTGCCATTTGTCCATTCTTGCCCATCGCACCCTACAGAAGGGTTTTCCAGTATGCATCGCACCTTTTACACTGGGCAGGTGAGATGCATCGCACCCTTAGCACTGAGCAACCTGTATGGTCCAGTTTTGACTAGTTCTGAGTAGTTTCTTGTGGAGAACTTCTGGGAGATGATGTAATTAGCTGACCTTGTTCCTTTAGGGCATGAAACAACACTTTTAGGGACTTAGAAGCCCTTGGTTTATGGACATATATGAATGGGGTTGCAGTGCCCAAAAATGTCTATAACACATGGGAAGTTTGACTTCCTATGGAAAAGACCTTTTATTATACAGGCTTCACAAGGAAACAATACTTACTTTCTAAAAAGCTTGGATGGTACAGAAGCAGAAGATGGACCAGTGAATGGTCGAATGCTGAAACACTATTTTGATCTAGTTTGTTGATATATTAGGACTCTAACTTGTACATAGCGAAATTCAGTTTCTGCAACTTTTTACAGCAATAAGAATAGAAAGGAATGGGCAGAAAGTTTTGAGAAACAGTGAAGGAATTTTACTATTTTTGTTTTCATCTCAAGAGAAATGTATATATTTTACATAATCCTTTTGAATTTTTTTTTTTTTTTACTTACAACAAAGGAAGATTTCAGAAGTACAACAAGAGTTGTTTACAAGGCCATCTAACCTGTTGTTCTTAACTTTCCACCAGGGAAAGCCATCCCCAAGTGCAGCCAGTGTTATGCTCCTATACTAATAGGTGTCATATTTCATGATTGACTGAATTATCTCTGCAATATGTTCATACCTTTTCTAGCTGCAAAGGTTTTCCATATTTTTAAAGAGTCAAAAAATTAAAAAATGAAAAGAGGGTATACCCTAAGAGAAAAATCAAAGGGTGAAAAGATAAATGGTCAAAAGAAAAAATGAAAGAAATGAACCCCAAACAAAGGACCAGGAAAGTGTGCAAGTCCAAATGCCACTACTACTTCACTTTTTGTAAATAAAGTATCATGTGCAATTTGTTGAACTTTATGTTGTAGTTGATGAATGGCCAAACAACTTAATATTGGCCAGTACATGTTTGAATTTCCTGTTTTAGAGATAGAGAATAAAAATCTGTCCAAACTGTTTAAACTTGGCAGATAAGTAGGTAGGTAGAGAAGCAAAGGAGCTCAACTGTTTAACCTGAGCCCTTGGAAGAAATAAGTGCAGATCTAGATAGGCTTATCATGTAAAGAAAAGAAAAGTATTTGAGGGTTTGCCAGTCCAAGTGCACCCAAAGAAAAAGAAGAAAAATTTTTAGGCATAATAGGCTGGGTAGGCAGTTTTGATGTTGTAGAAAGAAACTTATGATTGATTTTGTCTCTCAAAATGTTCATCTTACTATTATCACAAGTACAACTCAAGTGAGGCATGACTAACTTCCCTTCACACTTCTCCCCAATCACTTACTAATCCCCCCCCCAAGGATATTAAGATCTGCTTAATATCACTAAATCACTCCATCTCATTTCATAAAAAGCCTAGGTAAAACCACATTCTTACTTTAGGCAAAGAGCCACATTTCTTGTGTAAATCCCTGTTTTCCCCTTTTGCCTAAGTTTTCCAACATTATACTTGGCCCCATTTACTTTCAAAAAGGTTTCATGTTAACAAACTAACATTTATTATATAAATCCCTTGTATAAGTTACCCATTCCCGTATTATTAATATATTAAAATCCCTATATTCTAATATTCCCGCCCTCGGTTAATATACAACCATATATCCACTTATTGGGATTTAAAGGTTTATTTGAAACCTTTAAATAACCTAACCCGCCACGCCCGCAAGAATTAATCAACATCTGGTTAATTAATAACCTGGCCACGAACCAATCAAATCCACCCCCGATATTATTAAAAACCATTATTTAAGTATATCGGCCCCGCTACTTATAGTCCCACCATCTCCGACCTCCGTCAGCCATCAGATCTGGGCCCGCTCATCCAACAGCCCACGATCATATCGCGACCCCCTCCGCCTCCAAAGTTTACCGCCCGGGGAGTCGACGGTATTGCTCCCTTACTGTGGACACGCGTCGCGCTCCCGCCGTGATTGCTGCCTCCCCGCCTGAAACTGCTTGATCCCATAAGCTGTGCGGGAGGAAACCACTTACCACTCTTGCGCTAAACAACAGGACGTCCCATCCCGATGATGTCATACCACTAATTAATGCCAAAATCACCCGCCAAAGCCAAATTTTGTTAAATTGTCGAGAAAAATGTCATTTTCATTCATTTTCTCTCTGACATGTTTACATGAAAAACACGTCTGGTTGATTGCTCGAGCGTCCAGTCCACCACCCGGCCAACAAATTTCAACGCGTGCTCTGCAGCTTGTCGACCAACCTGCGAATTGCACTATTTTGCCTTCTGAACACAGGTATTTACCCAACTTGCCTCCCGAACCTGTAATTTCATTTTTCCTCGGTCAATTTTACCCAACAAAGCCAAATTCCAGTAAAGTTAGTCCGTAGCTCTCAGAGAAAGACACCCAGAACTATTGTTTTTCCCATTTTCCTACAGAAGCCTGACCTCCAGTTTGAAAACACAAGAACCAAACATGGAAGCTCTCGTAGCCCTAAACGTGGTGCCCCTCAATTCGCCTCATAAAGACCTGGATTGGTTACCCTTGGCTGACAGAGATTTTCAAATAAAAGAGTTATCTGGTGATATGAACCATCTCCAGGCATTTTTCCAAATTAGGAATAGTCATTTGAGCAACTCTGATATCTATGGAATATGGGAATCTAATCTTCCCAGGTATTACCTTCCCTCAGTCAATGTGTTCCCAGATATTATTCACCAATGCTGTGCCAACTATGACCCTGTCAGTAAAGCAGTTATGACCCCATCCCAAACTGTACTCTTTTACATAACTGCTGAATCTATCAATGAGATGTTACACTTCCATCCCATTCAGCCCCTTGCTCCTCTTTCCATGGGATTTTTGCTTGAGAAAGGCTCTCAATTGCCCAATTCAGAAATAACCCGGATTGCTCAATTATTCATGAAACCAGATTGCTAGCCCCAAGGCCCACCTCCCTATGTGCATTCCTGGTTCACTGAAACAGGCAGGCTTATTCTTGACATGATATCCTTTATCTTGGGATTCAAAACTAGTGAATATGTTGATGAGACCATCTTAGTTATGTTGTCAATGTTTACTCCAGGACAGCCCCCTGCTGTCAAATATGATTATGCCTCTTTCATTGCCAATAAAATCAATGAGCAATTCATAAATCTGGACAGAGAAGGAGTCTTCAAGTACACCTCATTCATATACCACCTTTTGCTATATTATCACCCAGACAGCTTTTCATTTCCCATCAGGAAATTGGATTCCAAAGGAGAGCAGAGGTCTGTGATCTTTTGGACCTCGGTCTTCCACAGTGTTTGTGAATCCCCTTATACCTACTGTGAATTCATTGACTTGTTTGTACATCCAACCTCCACTCCATTGATAGGAGCTCCTCCTCCTAGGCTCTCTAGTGATATAAAGAAGATTCTATAGCTTTCCAGACAATACAAGATAGGTGATTGGTACCTCTACCAAAATCATACAGAAATCAGAATATATGGCTGTGAACTGTGCCCTTTCAAGCTGCCCAAATATGTGCCCATGAGACTATTTGCACTGGAGTATTTCAGGCAGCTTATCAATGTAGATTTAACCCACTTTTGCAATGCAAAGAAAAAGGCTCAGCTGAGAATAAAAAACCAGTTAGGCCCTTTTATCATCCATAAGAGGGAGGCATGGGAAGATGCTGATAAGATATTAGGGGAAGAACTTAAATTGAAGAAAAGTTTCTAGTGGGTGCCATATGACCCAAATAGCTTTATAAGTGACAGAAAAGTAAGAAACAGGCTATCAACTTATATACATCATAGGATCCCTGAAATTGAACAGTTTGCTAATCAAGATGAGTGGGTAGAGGGTACATTAATAGAAGAAATTACTGAACAAGAAAAGATGGAAAAAGCTATGAAATATCTTGAAAAGACCCTTGACCTGGACTCTTTTGGACAGGTATCTTTCAAGCTGCCTCAGCAAACCGGAGTGGGTACATCCTCTGCTGGAACTTCACAGTAGCCTGTACAAGAAACCAACGCAACAGTTACAGGGTCTTCTAAGGGCAAGGAAGTGGCAAACACAGAGCAGCAAGCAATGACTGATCAATAGGGGAAAATTCCTCCGGTCCAAACCAAAGAAGCAGAGATTCCTGCATTACAGACTCCTCTAAATGAGAAAAGAGGCAAGAAAAGAGATAGGGAAGAAGCCACACCTATGAGTGGGCCTGCAAAACAACCAAGGGAAAAAAGGAAAAGACTCAATCCTCTGTCAGAAGAGGAAATCTTTGAAGAAACAACTGAAAGTTTAAAAGGGGAAAAGATAGCCAGCCAACAAACATCCCCGGTGGTGGAAACATCAACTAGCTCATTGTTATGAAACCAGCTCAAGAAAAAGATAGAAAAGATAGATCAATGCCTTAGAATTCAGCCTCTTTGAGGGGGCAACCTCCTTCACATTACATAAATGAACAATTCTTGGATGATTCAAATGACAAAACCTCCTTTCTATATATAGGAATATAAGGAGTCACAATATAACCCAGCCGACCTAAAAATAATAATATAAAGCCACAAAAATAACAATAGAGGGATTCTATGGGGCATAGTAATAACAATATGGGGATAATAGGGCACAAAAATATTACTAAGGGGTACAACTATAATAGTAATGGGGTAATCACTAGTATTATAGGGACCCACCATGCCCCTCTCCTTCAAAAAAGTGTTGTCCTCAATGCTTGAGAAGTTCTGGATGCTTCTGTATAAAATTCTCATCCTCCCATGTGGAATCTTCAGCGGATAAGTTCTTCCACTTGATAAGATACTCCAAAATTGATCGATTTCGTAGCTGTCGAGTTCTTGTTTCTGTGACTGCTTCCGATTCCAATATAATTTTTCCTTCCTCGTCAAGTTCTGGCAATATTGTTTGAACTGGGAGCTTGTCGCCTATAACCTTCTTTAAACATGAAACATGGAAAACTGGGTGCAATCGAGAAGCTGCAGGAAGCTCCAATTTGTATGCCATAGTACCAATCTTTTGCAACACCTTGTATGGACCATAATACTTTGGTGATAATTTATTATCCTTCTTAGCTTGCTTGAGGGACATTTGCTTATATGGTTGTAGCCGTAGGAATACCCAATCACCTATATCAAAACTTCTTTCGCTACGATATTGATTTGCTTGTTGTTTCATTCTATTCTGTGCCAACACGAGGTTATCCTTTAAGAGTTGGAGGACTTGTTGTTGATGTTCGATGTGATGTTCCACTGCTTGAACCTTAGAATTTTCTCTTAAATATGATGTGATGGATGGTGGCTGATACCCATAAAGTGCCATAAATGGGGTCAGTTTTGTTGCTGTATGGAAGGAAGTGTTATACCACCATTCAGCTAGAGGCAATCATTTCACCCATTGTGTCTGTTTATCAGATACAAAGCCACGAAGATATCCTTCCAAACATTTCTTTACTATCTCAGTTTTCCCATCAGATTGAGGATGATAAGATGAGCTATGAGCTAACTGAGTACCAAGACAAGAAAATAATTCTGTCCAAAAATTTCCAGTGAAAATGGGATCTCTGTCACTTACAATAATCTTTGGGTTTCCATCTAGCTTTTGAATTGTTTCCATAAATGCAGTAGAAATTGTACTGGCTTTAAATGGATGCGATAATGCACACAAGTGTGCATACTTGGTAAGTCTGTCAACTACCACCATGATGACACTCTTTCCCTCAGACTTGGGTAAACTTGTGATAAAATCCATTGAAACCTCCTCCCAACATTGGCTTGGAATGGATAAAAGTTGTAATAGACCTGGTGTCTTAATTGTTTCAACTTTATTTTGTTGGAAAACCAAACATTCCGCCACAAACTTCTGAATATCTGATTTAAGGCCATCCCAAAAAAATTCCTTCTTAACCCTGTGGTAAGATTTTAAAAATCCTGAGTGCCCTCCTAAGGGATAATTGTGCAATTCCATAAGAATCTTTTGTTTTAGCTGGGAATTCTTACAGAGGTATAAGCGATCTTTGTACCATAACAAATTATTTTTCTAGCTAAATGTATCAGACATACTGGAATCTTGTTGTAACTTTCGAATAAGTGCCCATACTTCTTCGTCATTCTTCCATTCCTCACTTGCCTCGTTTATCCAATCTAGTTGGATAATAGAAATGGAGCACAACAATGCTTCCACATCCTCATCCTTTCTTGAGAGTGCATCTGCCACCACATTTTGCTTCCCTTTTTTGTAGATGATTTCAAAGTCATAACCCAACATCTTTGTGACCCACTTTTGTTGCTCTTCAGAGGATAATCTTTGTTCTAAAAAGTATTTAAGGCTATCATGATCCATTTTTACCTTGAAGTGTCTTCCTATTAGGTAGGGTCGCCATTTCTTAAGTGCATGGAGTATTGCCAACATTTCCTTCTCATAAATAGCTTTGTGTAAAAACTTTCCCTTGATTGGACGAATTTCAAAAGCAGTGGGTCTTTCATCTTGCATTAAAACAACACCAATTCCATTTCCTGAAGCATCACATTCCACAATAAAGGTTTTTGTGAAGTCCGGTGTAGCTAAGACCGGTGCTTGGCACATTGCCTCTTTAAGATGTTTGAATGCCTTTGTTGCTTCTGGAGTCCATGAAAATGCATCTTTCTTCAATAATGTTGTTAGAGGTTCCGCTATTCTCCCATAATTCTTAACAAACTTTCGATAATACCTTGTCAACCCGAGAAATTCTCGCAGATGCTTTATGGATGTGGAATTTTCCATTCCTTAATGGTTTTAATTTTGCTAGGGTCTACCTTAACTCCTTCATGAGATACAATATGACCCAGATATTCCACCTCTTGTACTCCAAAGAAACATTTGGATCTTTTTGCATATAATTGTTTCTCCTCCAATAGTTGTAGCACCCTGTCAACATGTTCAACATGATCCTTCCAAGACTTGCTGTAGATTAGTATATTATCAAAAAATACTAACACAAATTTTCTAAGGAATGGTTTGAAAATTGAATTCATCAAACCTTGAAATTTTGAAGGTGCATTGGTAAGGCCAAAAGGCATGACCAAAAATTCATAATGACCCTCATGAGTTCTAAATGTTGTTTTTGGAATGTCTTCAATATTCATTCTGATTTGATGATATCCTGAACGAAGATCCAACTTGGTGAAGTAAATTGATCCATGCAATTCATCCAGTAATTCATCAATGACAGGAATGGGAAACTTATCCTTAATAGTGAGCTTTTTGAGCTCCCTATAATCCGGACACATGCGCCATGATCCATCCTTCTTGTGCACCAATACTACTGGAGTAGATAAAGAACTTTGACTCGGTTGAATTATACCAGCCTCTAGCATTTCTGCAACCATACGTTCAATTTCACTCTTTTGGGCATAGGGATATCTGTACGGCCTGATGTTTGGAGGAACACTTCCTGGAATCAGATGAATAGCATGATCATGATCATGAATAGGTGGGAGACCTTTGGGAGTCTCAAATACCTTGGAATGATTGTCCAAGACTTTTTGGAGGTCTGGAGAAATAGATGATTCCAATGTGGAAACATCTAGCGAACATAATTGTGCAATTACACCTCTTTGTTCCCTTTTTAGAAGCTTTGTCATACCGTTAGAGCTGATTATCTTTCCTGGTTTCCCTGCAATATCCCTTAATTCAACTTCCTTTCCTTCCACAGAAAATTTCATGAAAAGTTCTTGAAAATTAAAAGATATTGTACCCAAGGATTGTAGCCATTGGACTCCTAGTACAACATCAGCACCTCCCATTGGAATGGAAAGCATTGGGCTAGTCAATACATATTCTCCCATGGATAGCTTGATATTATGGCACTTTCTTGAGCAATTTGTTGTTCCTCCATTTGCAACCATCACTTGACACTATGGTGCTAGATATAAGAAGCAATTCAATTCTTTTGCTACCTTACAATGAATAAAATTGTGGGTACTTCCTGAATCAATCAACACTATTACCTTTTTCTTCTTGATTTGTCCTTTTATCTTGATGGTTTGAGGAGTGGTAATTCCCGCCAATGCATTACAAGATATGGTTGGATTCATTTCTTCTTTTTCTAGGCTTTGTTCCTGGAGTATATCCTCTTCTTTTGACCTTTCTTACTCCTTTTCCTCTTCCTCTTCACAATCTATGTAGAATAATTTCTTCTCGACACGCTTATGACCTTTAGTGTATTTGCTATCAAAACTATAACAAAGCCCTTTTTCTCTTTTTTCTTCCAATTTTTGTGGTGTCAACCTTATAGGTTGTGGAAGACTAGGGGCAAAACCACTTGCATCTTTATAGTTGTGAGTGGTGTGCTTCCTGATTGCCATAATTTTTCTTTCCATTTTTCTTGCTAACCTGAATGCCTTCTCTAATGAATCAGGTTCCCAAAGACGAACATCATGTTGGATATTATCCTTTGAAGTCCCTATGAACACATCAATCCTATTCTCCTCTGGAATATTTTTTACCCTTATGTTCAATTTTTGGAACTCCTCAATGTGCTCCATTATTGAACCCTTTTGTTTGAGACTTATCAATTGGCTAAAAAAAGTGTTGCTTTTTGTATCCACATAATGTGCTATCAATTATTCCGTAAAAATTACCCAAGTAATAATTTTTTTACGAGAGCAAAGCCATTGATACCATACAAAATTATTTGGTTCCAAATATAAAGTTGCAATACGTACCTTTTGTGTGTTTTGCACATTATTGAGATAAAAAACTTCCATCTGTAATATCCATGTTGTGGGATCCTTGCCATCAAACTTCCTCATATCAATTTTTGGAATATGGTGGGTCTTCGATCCAACATTAGGATCTATGGAATCATGATTAACATTTCTTTTGTTCTCATCATGAGTTTCCTTTACTACCCTTTCACCATTAGTGACCATTTCTTGTAGCAACTTATTCATATTTATCTTCAATTCTTCCATGTCTGTCTTCAAATCTGTCTTCCAATCATCCATCTTAGCTTCCATGCATTTCATCTTAGCTTCCACGCCCTTTATCTTAGATTCCATGCCATTTATCTTAGCTTTTGTTAGATTTTGTGGGACTGACATTTGTTGCACTTGGTCTTGTAATTTTGATATATCATGTAGAATTTCTTCGTCTTCTTCATGAGTCATGCTACTACTTTCAGGTTGCTTACTAGGTGTTGCATTTTCTTTCCTCTGGGCATCAGTTACCGATAAAAATTCTCTACTATGCCCTTTGAATTCCTTCAAAATAATTTTTCAGACCAAGCTTAAGCAAAAATTTTAAAAAATCTACACACCTTTTTTCACTTTGTAGGAGCTCGATATTGCCTCTGATGCATCTTTGTAATTTATGATCATCCTGTTCTGAAATTGCGACTTGTAGTAGCCCTCTGTGTCCTCTTTCCAATGCCACCAGTCTGATCCCAATTGGATTCTCCAAGGAAGAGTTATGTCAAATCTCCCACAGTGACCTGATTATAGACTAGTTCAGTAGAGCGAACTTGTACGAAGTTCCACGTGTCCCTGTTTCGACCTCTGGCTCTAAAAAAGATATACAAGAAACTACAGTCCGTCCTCTTTCTATATCTTCTTACGAAATTTCAATCCAATGCTCAGAGAGAAAGTTATGACGTTTTTCCCCAGGTCACCTGTTTGGAATGTAATTCAGGAGTCTGCAAAAAGACCAACTTCCTCAGATCATATCTCCGCAAATATAGCGCAAAAAGCTCTGAAATTCGGACCCAAGATTCAGCGCGACGTACTCTCAAATGGGTTTTTTTTAGCTTCTGAAACGTCGTAAAAAAAAAGTTCTAGCGAAAATGCCACGATGACCTGTTTGGAGCAGTGAAACCCTAGAATCCAAACCTCTGATACCAAATGTTATGAAACCAGCTCAAGAAAAAGATAGAAAAGATAGATCAACGCCTTAGAATTTAGCCTCTTTGAGGGGGAAACCTCCTTTACATTACATAAATAAACAATTCTTGGATGATTCAAATGACAAAACCTCCTTTCTATATATAGGATTATAAGGAGTCACAATATAACCCAACCGACCTAACAATAATAATATAAAGCCACAAAAATAACAATAGAGGGATTCTATGGGGCACAGTAATAAAAATATGGGGATAATAGGACACAACAATATTAATAAGGGGTACAACTACAATAGTAATGGGGTAATCACTAGTATTATAGGGACCTAACACTCACATAGGCAGGAGCTAGAAAGGCAACATAGTGTGGAAGTTTCATCCACTAGGCCACCAAGTAAGCAGGCCTCTGACATCAAAAGGACGTTCACAGAGATAAAGGCTAGAAATGAGCCACTAAGGCTGCAGATTTATAACCAGTATCTTAAGATGACCCCCACAAATCAGCAAAGGTTGATGTATGCCTATGAAATTAAGGAGGGAAAAATGATCATGAGTTATTTAAGCCCAAGGTGCAGCAACCGCAATCAACAGCTCATTACATCAGGACAAATCTGGAGGTCTTGGCCAAGGATATTCATCCAATGGACCAGATTGAGCTACATAAACAGACTGGAGAGATGGTATACTCCACACTAGCTGATAAAACTATGTTAGCTCATAAATTGAAAAACTCCTTGAATAATACCTCTGCTCAGTTAGATTTGGAGAAAACTTCTTCTCTAGCAAAGGACAACAAGATCAAATCCTTGGAAGAAATTATCATTGAACTGGGACATGATCCTAAAGATGCCAAAGGAATAAAGACACTGATGAAGAAGAAAGAAGAGGACATTGCTGCCCTCAGAAAACAGCTGAAACTGCCTCCTTCTATGCATCCACAAACTGTAGAAGTTGTACAACAGAAATCTGAAGAGGACATGATTGACCTACTCATGAGACCGAATGAGTAGATTGAGTGAGATAGAGCAGGCATTGGAGAAAGCTCTATAAGAAAAGTAGGGAGAGTCGACCTCCCAGCCACCTGAAGTAGCCCCAACAGTCACTACTACCCCCTCCACACTTATAACAGCATTGCCTCCCACTGTCCAAGCATCAACAGTAGAGATCATCACAGGTACCTCAACAACAGCACCAGGCAACAGTACTACTATAAGTACAAAACAACTGATAAAAGTTGTGGAAGAATTAAAGCTGCAAGTATCAGAATTGAAACTGGTCAAAGAGCAATTGGCAAAGGTGGAAAAGAATTATGATAAATCCAAAATGAATGTGGTGGAGAAAACAAGGGAGGTCAAAACATTGGAGAACAAGGTGAGAGCATTAGAAAAGGATCTCTCTCTGGATAAGCCTCTAGCAGAAATCAAATGAATTTTGTGGACCGACATCAATCAATCCCTTAGTAATGTGTGGAGATCTATCCAAGTCATCTATGAGCAGATTGACCTAGTAAGAGTGGCCCAAGTAGAGATTCAAAAGGTAAGGGATTTATTGGGATAGATGCCTGAAAAAGCTAACCGGCTAATACATTTTTTGAACACCAAGACCAGTGAAGAATTGGAGGCAATGGAAACTAGAGATAGAACAGGCACCATTCTAGAAATCAAGAGAGTTCTAACCATGAGAACTCTGATGAAAAATTTGGAAAGGAGATGCCAGGACATGCAGGTGGAGATTGATTCTTTCACAGAAAAGTTTACAGTCTTGCATAAAAAAGGTTTGCCAAGTCCTTTGGGGAGTAATGATCATCTGATGAGACATGTAGATTACACGCACAAGTTGAATAAATATGCTGCTGATCAAGTTAATACATCATCAAGTACTTCAGGAGAGAAGGCACTTCCATCTGGCCAAGCCCTATACGACAGCCTGGAAAATTTATTCTACATTGAGCACGAGGTAGAGCATCTGTTCACCATCCCACCTAATTTCTTCAGATACACAGAGACTGACGAAACTTTGAGGAAGCTTCAGAGACATAAATTACCAGGACCGCAGTGGTGGCAAAGTATGTTAGAGATTCTATAAACTTATCTTTGGTATCTTTGGTCAATTGAAAATTTTGGACCATCTACTATAATGCAGAGAACAGAAATGAATCAGAGTCATGCGGGTCAAAGCACATCACATCAGAGTTGAAGAACATCCGACACAGGATGGAGTAACCAGCACGGAATATCAGTGGGGGACAGCTGTAAAACAACTTACAAAACCTACCTCTGGTACATTCAATAAAGAGGGAGTGGCCAGCACAACGTCAATTTATTGCTTCCCTATTTCCGAGACTGTTTGTCTCTATCTTTTGTAAAAGAAGCATTAATCACCACTAGATATTATTTCTACCAGATATTTTGTAAGATCTTTTGATATTTTGTATAAATACCCCCCCAGACGAAGTATTTGGGGTTGGTGGGTGTTCATAGTTTCTGATTCTAATACTGAAGTTTTTTGGAATAAAAAGCTGTTGGAACCATTTTTGTCTGGCCTACTAGATGAGGAATTGATGTTGAAGACCTGTTACAAAATTCTTGAATCATCTTATGGATCAATAAGTCCCTTCTAACTTGTGTTTTACAGTTTCTATGTTTTATCATATATGTTTCATGATCTAAATAATAGAGAGAAAGAATAACTCAGAATTTGCTTGATTGCACTCTGTGTTCAGTCTCTATTATTATCAATGTTTTCTTCAAAATTAGAATAAACAATGAATTCTTAATTGCTCCTATTTCCCCTGATTCTTTCCTCTTGAATATTTGCTAAGGAATTCTTAACTACTCCTTAATAGTAGTCAGCCATTTTCCCTCCATCAACATGATGAAGGATTCTTAATTACCCTTCACCCATTGATTCCATTCCATCTGATTTCAGTCTATGAATTGTCCCATATTTGAGTACCTTGCTCTGTGATACCATCATCGGTTAGAAACCGAATCCAGGAAGCTATCCTCCTTTGATTCTATCATGCCCAATGGACTAAAACTCTTCAGTTTTAACCTCCTGTTCTGTTGAATCTCCATTTCTCCAACCAAACTCAAAACAAAACCCTTGTACTTCATAACTAGTCTAACACATATCAAAACAAAGCTAGATTATAAAGAGAGAGCCCTCTCTGGATGCAGATTGGCTAGAATCTGTATCTAAAAGATTGGTCTGTGGTTACCTCGGCCGTATTCCCTTTCTTACAACTTTGGGGAACAACCTGAGTGATAACACATGTCATTAATAATAATTTGGCCCATAGACTTGGTATATAATTAGATGTTGATTTCTAATCATATATATATATATATATATATATATATATATATATATATGTTACCATATCTCTTTATACCTCTTTTGTATTTATTTATTTACCATACCTCTTTTATAAATATGGTATTTGGCTCAAGATATTAATAATTATTTGTCCGATGGTATTTAGCCCATAGGCTTCACCTAAATAAAACCTGTTTTTTGAGTTTTCATAAATATAAAGAGGTTTATGGAGTAAATATAAAAAAAAGTTTTATTTATTTACCATGCCTCTAATTTATTTATATTTTTATTTATTTACCATACCTATGGTTTGTTTATATTTGTATTTATTTACCTTAATTCTTTTTTGAGTGTTAGTAAACCTCTTTATATTTTAAATTTATATTGTGTTTATACATAATAATAATTAGATTGATTTTTAAAAATATTAAATGTTAAACATTACTTAAAAAATAAATTTATTTATTTACCATACCTATGATTTGTTTATATTTTTCTTTACTTACCATACCTCTTTTTTGGGTGTTTTTAAACCTCTTTATTTTAAATTTATATTATGTTTATACATAATAATAATTATATTGATTTTTAAATCGGGCCAACATTAGATTAAAAATGTTAAATGTTAAACATTATGTTTACATTTACATTTTTATATGAGATCTACTGCTGGACTGTAGAGCGAGCCTAAAAAACAATAAAAAATAAATAAAAAAATACAATGACATATTAATATATATTCAGCCTGAACGTATTGATATATATTAACAAAAAAAACTTATAGTAAAAAATAAAAAACCTAGCACTACAAATAAAAATAAATAAACACTGACAAAAATACTAATTAAATATATATTTTTAAAAGCATAATCATAACTTTATCTATAACCAACAAATATATATAACTATATATATATATAGGGGTAAACATTACCCCACATAACCAATAGACATATATTTTTACAAACTCAAACATGTAAGGAAACATAGAAGCACGAACTCAAAAAACACTTTTATTGCTCGCAGGTTATGTAAAGCTGATTGGATTGGTATTCTCATTGCATTTCAATGGGTTCATCTAATCCAAGGTTGTTACACGGTGCACAAATTCTTTCCCACTCAGTTCGAACATGTCCGGAACTGTGACGTTCTCGCCGGTCACGAGGTGAACGAGATAACACATATTGCGCTCCGAGGGGAAAACCATCCAATCGTGCCACTGTGTAACATTGCCGAAGTGTTCCCGAGAAGAAGCAAACGTTTTATGCAACGCATACAACTGCCCAGAAGACACGGGCGAACTTCCTGGTCCTCCTAAACTCCACATATTTTCCAACCTTGTCCACCTTCCCTCCCTCAGATCGAAAACCTCTGCACTTTTGTCATTGGATCCACCTAATACCATGAATTTTCCTTCCCTGCAAACACCCAGAGATTCGATGCGTGGTTGGTTCATGGGAGGCAAAACTTCCCACTTATCCTCCTCCACGTCGTAAGCTTCTACAGTCGCCAAACGGTTGAGTTGCCTGTCGTAACCGCCGGCAAAGTAGATACGTCCAGTGGAAGAACAGGCGGCATACGCAAATAAGTAGCGAAAACTGGGAATATCAGCTCCGCGGCTCCATTTGGCCGACACAAAATCATAAATGTAAATACTCTTCAGTTGTCTCCAGCCGGCCAGATGCACTCCACCTATGAGAACGAGCTTCCTATTCACACAAACACACTTATAGGACGTATGAATTCCACAACAGTGGGGAATACTGATGGGTACACATTCTGAGGTGCCCTTCACAGGGTCATACACTGTTATCCCATTGACATAATGTTCTGTATTTTTTTTTAAGAAAGCATAAAAGTTGATCGCTCTTTCCAGAGATTTTTCTATCAGAATAAAAGTTAGGGTCACTCAGCATCGCTTCCCGGCTGCGACACACGTCTTTGAGATTCCTGTGTGAGGTGTAGGGAACTCTTAGCAAGCACTGTCGAACGAGATCATCTGGAAGATCGGTAATTTCGGCCATCACTACAGAGATAACTTGAATCTTCAAAACACTGTCTTTCACCCGAATTGTATCCCCAATATTTCAACATATCTTAAGAGAAAGCTGAAATGTCACGTACTTCTATAAGGCATCGCCTCTACTACTATAGTAATTTTTTTTGGTCAAAGATTAGGTTTATCCGGATGATTTTAAAGCTTTAGATTTATAAAAATTATTAATTGTATTCACCCATAATATAAATATAGGGTCGATATAATGATTTATAATATCCGTTTATATTTATTTTAAATTTGGATCTATTAAGTTACTGGAGATTTGGTTTTTCCTTGTTTAAATATTTTCTCAAATTTTGTACTAAAAACAAGTTTGCATTTTGATAGATTGGATTCTTCTAGGGGCTTCATAGACCAAGGGTTAAGATGGATCTAGGCTGATTTTATTAAAACCATTGTTTAATTGTAAGTTTTTTCCTATTCTATTAAAAAAACTTTATAAAAATAAAGTAAAATATTTTTATTGTGAAATAAGGTAGGATTTTTTGGTTTGTGGTATTGATAAACCATGATATTGTAATAAAGCATATTTAGAAGTTAATAATATCCATGGTAAAACAAAAGTGAATATCCATAGTTAATAATCTTTTCATATTTTTATAAAATATTTTGATTATGAAATAAACTATGATTTTTTGGCATGTGTTATTTATATTACACCACGACAAAAAACTACCTATAACCTTATATAATCAAATTTATGTAAATTACATTAACAAAATTACTCCTTACATTTAAATTATCCTTCCACAACCACAACTTGACACCACATTGAATCTATAATTTATTGATGTAATATGAGTTTACCTAAATTACTTTAACAAGGTTACTCTCCAACTTAATTTATCGTTTCACTACCACAACTTGAAAGCACATTGAATCTATAATTTGTTAATGTAATATGAGTTTACCTAAATTACGTTAACAAGATTACTCGCCAACTTAACAACTTGAAAGCACAATGAATCTATAATTTGTTGATGTAATATGAGTACGTAAATTACGTTAACAAAATTACTCGCCAACTTAATTTATACTTCCACGACCACAACTTGAAAGCACAGTGAATTTATAATTTGTTGGTGAGGTCAAGGTCATATATAGATAGTACCAACTATTCAATTGTTCTATATTAAATGTTAAACATTACATTTATGTTTACAATTTTATATGAGATCTATTTTACACTGGACTGTAGAGCACGCTTTAAAAAGGCAATAAAAAATTACAATATATTATTACTTTTAACTTTTTACACACATATTAATATATATTCAGCATATTAAGTGAACTTACTGATATATATTACCTAATAGTACAAATAAAAATAAATAAACATCGACAAAAATACTAATTAAATATATATTTTTAAAAACATAATCCTAACTTTATCTATAACCAACAAATATATTTAACTACATATATCTAGAGGTAAACATTTTTTTTTCTGAATAAAGACTAATTCTATTAAGTAAAGAAGAATATAGTACAATCAAGCTTGCATGCAAGCGAAGCAAAAAGCAAGGGAGCCAAAGGAGAGAGGCTCCACCTTGCTCCGAGGCGAAGAACCAGGAAGGCTATATAGAGCACGGAATAACAAAAACTAGAATTAAGAAGAGAGAAATTGAACAGTTTGCTAATCAAGATGAGTGGGTAGAGGGTACATTAATAGAAGAAATTATTGAACAAGAAAAGATGGAAAAAGCTATGAAATATCTTGAAAAGACCCTTGACCTGGACCCTTTTGGACAGGTATCTTTCAAGCTTCCTCACCAAACCGGAGTGGGTACATCCTCTGCTGGAACTTCACAGTAGCCTGTACAAGAAACCAACGCAACAATTACAGGGTCTTCTAAGGGCAAGGAAGTGGCAAACACAGAGCAGCAAGTAATGACTGATCAGCAGGGGAAAATTCCTCCGGTCCAAACCAAATAAGTAGAGATTCCTGCATTACAGACTCCTCTAAATGAGGAAAGAGGCAAGAAAAGAGATAGGGAAGAAGCCACACCTATGAGTGGGCCTGCAAAACAACCAAGGGAAAAAAGGAAAAGACTCAATCCTCTGTCAGAAGAGGAAATCTTTGAAGAAACAACTGAAAGTTTAAAAGGGGAAAATATAGCTAGCCAACAAACATCCCCGGTGGTGGAAACATCAACTAGCTCATTGTTATGAAACCAGCTCAAGAAAAAGATAGAAAAGATAGATCAATGCCTTAGAATTCAGCCTCTTTGAGGGGGCAACCTCCTTTACATTACATAAATGAACAATTCTTGGATGATTCAAATGACAAAACCTCCTTTCTATATATAGGAATATAAGGAGTCACAATATAACCCAGCCGACCTAAAAATAATAATATAAAGCCACAAAAATAACAATAGAGGGATTCTATGGGGCACAGTAATAACAATATGGGGATAATAGGGCACAAAAATATTAATAAGGGGTACAAATACAATAGTAATGGGGTAATCACTAGTATTATAGGGACCCAACATGCCCCTCTCCTTCAAAAAAGTGTTGTCCTCAATGCTTGAGAAGTTCTGGATGCTTCTGTATAAAATTCTCATCCTCCCATGTGGAATCTTCAGCGGATAAGTTCTTCCACTTGATAAGATACTCCAAAATTGATCGATTTCGTAGCTGTCGAGTTCTTGTTTCTGTGACTGCTTCCGATTCCAATATAATTTTTCCTTCCTCGTCAAGTTCTGGCAATATTGTTTGAACTGGGAGCTTGTCGCCTATAACCTTCTTTAAACATGAAACATGGAAAACTGGGTGCAATCGAGAAGCTGCAGGAAGCTCCAATTTGTATGCCATAGTACCAATCTTTTGCAACACCTTGTACGGACCATAATACTTTGGTGATAATTTATTATCCTTCTTAGCTTGCTTGAGGGACATTTGCTTATATGGTTGTAGCCGTAGGAATACCCAATCACCTACATCAAAACTTCTTTCGCTACGATGTTGATTTGCTTGTTGTTTCATTCTATTTTGTGCCAACACGAGGTTATCCTTTAAGAGTTGGAGGACTTGTTGTTGATGTTCGATGTGATGTTCCACTGCTTGAACCTTAGAATTTTCTCTTAAATATGATGTGATGGATGGTGGTTGATACCCATAAAGTGCCATAAATGGGGTCATTTTTGTTGCTGTATGGAAGGAAGTGTTATACCACCATTCAGCTAGAGGCAACCATTTGACCCATTGTGTCTGTTTATCAGATACAAAGCAACGAAGATATCCTTCCAAACATTTGTTTACTATCTCAGTTTTCCCATCAGATTGAGGATGATAAGATGAGCTATGAGCTAACTGAGTACCAAGACAAGAAAATAATTCTGTCCAAAAATTTCCAGTGAAAATGGGATCTCTGTCACTTACAATAATCTTTGGGTTTCCATGTAGCTTTTGAATTGTTTCCATAAATGCAGTAGAAATTGTACTGGCTTTAAATGGATGTGATAATGCACAAAAGTGTGCATACTTGGTAAGTCTGTCAACTACCACCATGATGACACTCTTTCCCTCAGACTTGGGTAAACCTGTGATAAAATCCATTGAAACCTCCTCCCAACGTTGGCTTGGAATGGATAAAAGTTGTAATAGACCTGGTGTCTTAATTGTTTCAACTTTATTTTGTTGGAAAACCAAACATTCCGCCACAAACTTTTGAATATCTGATTTAAGGCCATCCCAAAAAAATTCCTTCTTAACCCTGTGGTAAGTTTTTAAAAATCCTGAGTGCCCTCCTAAGGGAGAAGTGTGCAATTCCATAAGAATCTTTTGTTTTAGCTGGGAATTCTTACAGAGGTATAAGCGATCTTTGTACCATAACGAATCATTTTTCTAGCTAAATGTATCAGACATACTGGAATCTTGTTGTAACTTTCGAATAAGTGCCCACACTTCTTCGTCATTCTTCCATTCCTCACTTGCTTCGTTTATCCAATCTGGTTGGATAATAGAAATGGAGCACAACAATGCTTCCACATCCTCATCCTTTCTTGAGAGTGCATCTGCCACCACATTTTGCTTCCCTTTTTTGTAGATGATTTCAAAGTCATAACCCAACATCTTTGTGACCCACTTTTGTTGCTCTTCAGAGGATAATCTTTGTTCTAAAAAGTATTTAAGGCTATCATGATCCATTTTTACCTTGAAGTGTCTTCCCATTAGGTAGGGTCGCCATTTCTTAAGTGCATGGAGTATTGCCAACATTTCCTTCTCATAAATAGCTTTGTGTAAAAACTTTCCCTTGATTGGACGACTTTCAAAAGCAATGGGTCTTTCATCTTGCATTAAAACAACACCAATTCCATTTCCTGAAGCATCACATTCCACAATAAAGGTTTTTGTGAAGTCCGGTGTAGCTAAGACCGGTGCTTGGCACATTGCCTCTTTAAGATGTTTGAAGGCCTTTGTTGCTTCTGGAGTCCATGAAAATGCATCTTTCTTCAATAATGTTGTTAGAGGTGCTGCTATTCTCCCATAATTCTTAACAAACTTGCGATAATACCCTGTCAACCCGAGAAATCCTCGCAGATGCTTTATGGATGTGGGATTTTCCATTCCTTAATGGCTTTAATTTTGCTAGGGTCTACCTTAACTCCTTCATGAGATACAATATGACCCAGATATTCCACCTCTTGTACTCCAAAGAAACATTTGGATCTTTTTGCATATAATTGTTTCTCCTCCAATAGTTGTAGCACCCTGTCAACATGTTCAACATGATCCTTCCAAGACTTGCTGTAGATTAGTATATCATCAAAAAATACTAACACAAATTTTCTAAGGAATGGTTTGAAAATTGAATTCATCAAACCTTGAAATTTTGAAGGTGCATTGGTAAGGCCAAAAGGCATGACCAAAAATTCATAATGACCCTCATGAGTTCTAAATGTTGTTTTTGGAATGTCTTCAATCTTCATTCTGATTTGATGATATCCTGAACGAAGATCCAACTTGGTGAAGTAAATTGATCCATGCAATTCATCCAGTAATTCATCAATGACAGGAATGGGAAACTTATCTTTAATAGTGAGCTTGTTGAGCTCCCTATAATCCGGACACATGCGCCATGATCCATCCTTCTTGTGCACCAATACTACTGGAGTAGAGAAAGAACTTTGACTCGGTTGAATTATACCAGCCTCTAGCATTTCTGCAACCATACGTTCAATTTCACTCTTTTGGGCATAGGGATATCTGTACGGCCTGATGTTTGGAGGAACACTTCCTGGAATCAGATGAATAGCATGATCATGATCACGAATAGGTGGGAGACCTTTGGGAGTCTCAAATACCTTGGAATGATTGTCCAAGACTTTTTGGAGATCTGGAGAAATAGATGATTCCAATGTGGAAACATCTAGCGAACATAATTGTGCAATTACACCTCTTTGTTCCTTTTTAGAAGCTTTGTCATACCGTTAGAGCTGATTATCTTTCCTGGTTTCCCTGCAATACCCCTTAATTCAACTTCCTTTCCTTCCACAGAAAATTTCATGAAAAGTTCTTGAAAATTAAAAGCTATTGTACCCAAGGATTGTAGCCATTGGACTCCTAGTACAACATCAGCACCTCCCATTGGAATGGAAAGCATTGGGCTAGTCAATACATATTCTCCCATGGATAGCTTGATATTATGGCACTTTCAGAGAAATTTATTGTTCCTCCATTTGCAACCATCACTTGACACTCTGGTGCTGGATATAAGAAGCAATTCAATTCTTTTGCTACCTTACAATGAATAAAATTGTGGGTACTTCCTGAATCAATCAACACTATTACCTTTTTCTTCTTGATTTGTCCTTTTATCTTGATGGTTTGAGGAGTGGTAATTCCCGCCAATGCATTACAAGATATGGTTGGATTCATTTCTTCTTTTTCTAGGCTTTGTTCCTGGAGTATATCCTCTTCTTTTGACCTTTCTTACTCCTTTTCCTCTTCCTCTTCACAATCTATGTAGAATAATTTCTTCTCAGCACACTTATGACCTTTAGTGTATTTGCTATCAAAACTGTAACAAAGCCCTTTTTCTCTTTTTTCTTCCAATTTTTGTGGTGTCAACCTTATAGGTTGTGGAAGACTAGGGGCAACAACACTTCCATCTTTATAGTTGTGAGTGGTATGCTTCCTGGTTGCCATAATTTTGCTTTCCATTTTTCTTGCTAACCTGAATGCCTTCTCTAATGAATCAGGTTCCCAAAGATGAACATCATGTTGGATATTATCCTTTAAAGTCCCTATGAACACATCAATCCTATGCTCCTCTGGAATATTTTTTACCCTTATGTTCAATTTTTGGAACTCCTCAATGTGCTCCATTATTGAACCCTTTTGTTTGAGACTTATCAATTGGCTAAAAAAAGTGTTGCTTTTTGTATCCTCATAATGTGCTGTCAATTCTTCCGTAAAAATTACCCAAGTGATAATTTTTTTACGAGAGCAAAGCCATTGATACCATACAAAATTATTTGGTTCCAAATATAAAGTTGCAATACGTACCTTTTGTGTGTTTTGCACATTATTGAGATCAAAAAATTGCTCCATCTGTAATATCCATGTTGTGGGATCCTTGCCATCAAACTTCCTCATATCGATTTTTGGAATATGGTGGGTCTTCGATCCAACATTAGATCTATGGAATCATGATTAACATTTCTTTTGTTCTCATCATGAGTTTCCTTTACTACCCTTTCACCATTAGTGACCATTTCTTGTAGCAACTTATTCATATTTATCTTCAATTCTTCCATGTCTGTCTTCAAATATGTCTTCCAATCATCCATCTTAGCTTCCATGCATTTCATCTTAGCTTCCACGCCCTTTATCTTAGATTCCATGCCATTTATCTTAGCTTTTGTTAGATTTTGTGGACTGACATTTGTTGCACTTGGTCTTGTAATTTTGATATATCATGTAGCATTTCTTCCTCTTCTTCATGAGTCATGCTACTACTTTCAGGTTGCTTACTAGGTGTTTGCATTTTCTTTCCTCTAGGCATCAGTTACCGATAAAAATTCTCTACTATGCCCTTTGAATTCCTTCAAAATAATTTTTCAGACCAAGCTTAAGCAAAAATTTAAAAAAATCTACACACCTTTTTTCACTTTGTAGGAGCTCGATATTGCCTCTGATGTATCTTTGTAATTTCGGATCATCTAGTTCTGAAATTGCGACTTGTAGTAGCCCTCTGTGTCCTCTTTCCAATGCCACCAGTCTGATCCCAATTGGATTCTCCAAGGAAGAGTTATGTCAAATCTCCCACAGTGACCTGATTATAGACTAGTTCAGTAGAGCGAACTTGTACGACGTTCCACGTGTCCCTGTTTCGACCTCTGGCTCTGAAAAAGATATACAAGAAACTACAGTCCGTCCTCTTTCTGTATCTTCTTACGAAATTTCAATCCAATGCTCAGAGAGAAAGTTATGACGATTTTTCCCAGGTCACCTGTTTGGAATGTAATTCAGGAGTCTGCAAAAAGACCAACTTCCTCAGATCATATCTCCGCAAATATAGCGCAAAAAGCTCTGAAATTCGGACCCAAGATTCAGCGCGACGTACTCTCAAATGGGTTTTTTTTTAGCTTCTGAAACGTCGTAAAAAAAAAAGTTCTAGCGAAAATGCCACGATGACCTGTTTGGAAGCAGTGAAACCTTAGAATCCAAACCTCTGATACCAAATGTTATGAAACCAGCTCAAGAAAAAGATAGAAAAGATAGATCAACGCCTTAGAATTTAGCCTCTTTGAGGGGGAAACCTCCTTTACATTACATAAAAAAACAATTCTTGGATGATTCAAATGACAAAACCTCCTTTCTATATATAGGATTATAAGGAGTCACAATATAACCCAACCGACCTAACAATAATAATATAAAGCCACAAAAATAACAATAGAGGGATTTTATGGGGCACAATAATAAAAATATGGGGATAATAGGACACAACAATATTAATAAGGGGTACAACTAAAATAGTAATGGGGTAATCACTAGTATTATAGGGACCTAACACTCACATAGGCAGGAGCTAGAAAGGCAACATAGTGTGGAAGTTTCTTCCACTAGGCCACCAAGTAAGCAAGCCTCTGACATCAAAAGGACGTTCACAGAGATAAAGGCTAGAAATGACCCACTAAGGTTGCAGATTTATAACCAGTATCTTAAGATGCCCCCCACAAACCAGCAAAGGTTGATGTCTGCCTATGAAATTAAGGAGGGAAAAATGATCATGAGTTATTTAAGCCCAAGGTGCAGCAACCGCAATCAACAGCTCATTACATCAGGACAAATCTGGAGGTCTTGGCCAAGGATATTCATCCAATGGAGCAGATTGAGCTACTCCACACTAGCTGATAAAACTATGTTAGCTCATAAATTGAAAAACTCCTTGAATAATACCTCTGCTCAGTTAGATTTGGACAAAACTTCTTCTCTATCAAAGGACAACAAGATCAAATCCTTGGAAGAAATTATCATTGAACTGGGACATGATCCTAAAGATGCCAAAGGAATAAAGACACTGATGAAGAAGAAAGAAGAGGAAATTGCTGCCTTCAGAAAACAGCTGAAACTGCCTCCTTGTATGCATCCACAAACTGTAAAAGTTGTACAACAGAAATTTGAAGAGGACATGATTGACCTACTCATGAGACTGAATGAGTAGATTGAGTGAGATAGAGTAGGCATTGGAGAAAGCTCTATAAGAAAAGTAGGGAGAGTCGACCTCCCAGCCACCTGAAGTAGCCCCAACAGTCACTACTACCCCCTCCACACTTATAACAGCATTGCCTCCCACTGTCCAAGCATCAACAGTAGAGATCATCACAGGTACCTCAACAATAGCACCAGGCAACAATACTACTATAAGTACAAAACAACTGATAAAAGTTGTGGAAGAATTAAAGCTGCAAGTATCAGAATTGAAACTGGTCAAAGAGAAATTAGCAAAGGTGGAAAAGAATTATGATAAATCCAAAATGAATGTGGTGGAGAAAACAAGGGAGGTCAAAACATTGGAGAACAAGGTGAGAGCATTAGAAAATGATCTCTCTCTGGATAAGCCTCCAGCAGAAATCAAAGGAATTTTGTGGACCGACATCAATCAATCCCTTAGTAATGTGTGGAGATCTATCCAAGTCATCTATGAGCAGATTGACCTTGTAAGAGTGGCCCAAGTAGAGATTCAAAAGGCAAGGGATTTATTGGGATAGATGCCTGAACAAGCTAACCGGCTAATACATTTTTTGAACACCAAGACCAGTGAAGAATTGGAGGCAATGGAAATCAGAGATAGAACAGCCACCATTCTAGGAATCAAGAGAGTTCTAACCATGAGAACTCTGATGAAAAATTTGGAAAGGAGATGTTAGGACATGCAGGTGGAGATTGATTCTTTCACAGAAAAGTTTACAGTCTTGCATAAAAAGGGTTTGCCATGTCCTTTGGGGATTAATGATCATTTGATGAGACATGTAGATTACACGCACAAATTGAATAAATATGCTGCTAATCAAGTTAATACATCATCAAGTACTTTAGGAGAGAAGGCACTTCCATCTGGCCAAGCCCTATACGACAGCCTGGAAAATTTATTCTACATTGAGCACGAGGTAGAGCATCCGTTCACCATCCTAGTTAATTTCTTCAGATACACAGAGACTGACGAAACTTTGAGGAAGCTTCAGAGACATAAATTACCAGGACCGCAGTGGTGGCAAAGTATGTTAGAGATTCTATAAACTTATCTTTGGTATCTTTGGTCAATTGAAAATTTTGGACCATCTACTATAATGCAGAGAACAGAAATGAATCAGAGTCATGCGGGTCAGAGCACATCACATCAGAGTTGAAGAACATCCGACACAGGATGGAGTAACCAGCACGGAATATCAGTGGGGGACAGCTATAAAACAACTTACAAAACCTACCTCTGGTACATTCAATAAAGAGGGAGTGGCCAGCACAACGTCAATTTATTGCTTCCCTATTTCCGAGACTGTTTGTCTCTATCTTTTGTAAAAGAAGCATTAATCACCACTAGATATTATTTCTACCAGATATTTTGTAAGATCTTTTGATATTTTGTATAAACACCCCCCCAGACGAAGTATTTGGGGTTGGTGGGTGTTCATAGTTTCTGATTCTAATACTGAAGTTTTTTGGAATAAAAAGTTGTTGGAACCATTTTTGTCTGGCCTACTAGATGAGGAATTGATGTTGAAGACCTGTTACAGAATTCTTGAATCATATTATGGATCAATAAGTCCCTTCTAACTTGTGTTTTACAGTTTCTATGTTTTATCATATATGTTTCATGATCTAAATAATAGAGAGAAATAATAACTCAGAATTTGCTTGATTGCACTCTGTGTTCAGTCTCTATTATTATCAATGTTTTCTTCAAAATTAGAATAAACAATGAATTCTTAATTGCTCCTATTTCCCCTGATTCTTTCCTCTTGAATATTTGCTAAGGAATTCATAACTGCTCCTTAATAGTAGTCAGCCATTTTCCCTCTGTCAACATGATGAAGGATTCTTAATTACCCTTTACCCATTGATTCCATTCCATCTGATTTCAGCCTATGAATTGTCCCATATTTGAGTACCTTGCTCTGTGATACCATCCTCGGTTAGAAACCGAATCCAGGAAGCTATCCTCCTTTGATTCCATCATGCCCAATGGACTAAAACTCTTCAGTTTTAACCTCACTGTTCTGTTGAATCTCCATTTCTCCAACCAAACTCAAAACAAAACCCTTGTACTTCATAACTAGTCTAACACATATCAAAACAAAGCTAGATTATAAAGAGAGAGCCCTCTCTAGATGCAAATTGGCTAGAATCTGTATCTAAAAGATTGGTCTGTGGTTACCTCGGCCGTATTCCCTTTCTTACAACTTTGGGGAACAACCTGAGTGATAACACATGTTATTAATAATAATTTGGCCCATAGAATTTGTATATAATTAGATGTTGATTTCTAATCCTATTTGATATATATATATATATATATATATATATATATA
Source organism: Pinus tabuliformis (assembly GCA_031772625.1). NCBI lineage: Eukaryota > Viridiplantae > Streptophyta > Pinopsida > Pinales > Pinaceae > Pinus > Pinus tabuliformis. Next base: position 1,705,146,757 of record CM062818.1, read on the forward strand.
TATATATATATATATGTTACCATATCTTTTTATACCTCTTTTGTATTTATTTATTTACCATACCTCTTTTATAAATATGGTATTTGGCTCAAGATATTAATAATTATTTGTGCGATGGTATTTAGCCCATAGGCTTCACCTAAATAAAACCTATTTTTTGAGTTTTCATAAATATAAAGAGGTTTATGGAGTAAATATAAAAATAAGTTTTATTTATTTACCATGCCTCTAATTTATTTATATTTTTATTTATTTACCATACCTATGGTTTCTTTATATTTGTATTTATTTACCTTACTTCTTTTCCGAGTGTTAGTAAACCTCTTTGTATTTTAAATTTATATTGTGTTTATACATAATAATAATTAGATTGATTTTTAAAAATATTAAATGTTAAACATTACTTAAAAAATAAATTTATTTATTTACCATACCTATGATTTGTTTATATTTTTCTTTACTTACCATACCTCTTTTTTTTGGGTGTTCTTAAACCTCTTTATTTTAAATTTATATTATGTTTATACATAATAATAATTATATTGATTTTTAAATCAGGCCAACATTAGATTAAAAATCTACTCCATACTTGGCTGTAGAACGCGCTTAAAAAGACAATAAAAAATTACAACATATTATTACTTTTAACTTTTTAAATACATATTAATATATTAATATATATTCAGCTTATTAAATCTCGGTATTGATATGTATCCAAAACACTTATAGTCAAAAATAAAAAACCTAGCACTACAAATAAAAATAAATAAACATCGACAAAAATACTAATTAAATATATATTTTTAAAAACAGTCATAACTTTATCTATAACTAACAAATATATTTAACTACATTTATATAGAGGTAAACATTACCACACATACCCATTACAAACTCAAACATGTAAGGAAACATAGAAGCACGAAGTCAAAGAACCCTTTTATGACTTGCAGTTTATGCAAACATAGAAGCACGAACTCAAAAAACACTTTTATTGCTTGCAGCTTATGTAAAGCTGATTGGATCAGTATTCTCATTGCATTTCCATGGGTTCATCTAAACCCAGATCGAGAAAATTAGCGTTCAAATTTCCAAGGTTGTTACACGGTGCACAAATTCTTTCTCACTCAGTTCGAACATGTCAGGAACTGTGACGTACTCGCCAGTCACGAGGTGAACCAGATGACACATATTGCGCCCCCAGGAGCAAACCATCCAATCGTGCCACTGTGTAGCATTGCCAAAGGGAGTTGTCTATAATGCGACTTTTTGAGATTCCGGTGACGGAATCCGGCGGAAGAAATTGAGATGAAATCATGATTTGTTGCAGTTAAAATGGTTTTTTAACTGCATATTCGGATTCAGCACCCTGAAAAACCCCTGGGACGCTTTCATTGTGCAGAAACTAGTTATCAAACTTCGATTTCAATAAATTACTGCCGGATTTTCACCGGAAAAAATCGCCGGAAAGGCTTTCAAAAAGTCGCGTTAAAGACTACGGCTTGCCGGAGTGTTCCCGAGAAGAAGCAAACTTTTTATGCAACGCATACAACTGCCCAGAAGGCACGGACGAACTTCCTGGTCCTCCTAAACTCCACATATTTTCCAACCTTGTCCACCTTCCTCCCTCGGATCGAAAACTTCTGCACTTCTGTCATTCGATCCACCTAATACCATGAATTTTCCTTCAACGCAAACACCCAGAGATTCGATGCGTGGTTGGCTCATGGGAGGCAAAACTTCCCACTTATCCTCCTCCACGTCATAGGCTTCTACAGTCGCCAAACGGTTGAGTTGCCTGTCGTAACCGCCGGCAAAGTAGATACGTCCAGTGGAAGAACAGGCGGCATACGCAAATAAGTAGCGAAAATTGGGAATATCAGCTCCGCGGCTCCATTTGGCGGACACAAAATCATAAATGTAAATACTCTTCATTTGTCTCCAGCCGGCCAGATGCACTCCGCCTATGAGAACGAGCTTCCTATTCACACAAACACACTTATAGGACGTATGAATTCCACAACAGTGGGGAATACTGATGGGTACACATTCCGAGGTGCCCTTCACAGGGTCATACACTGTTATCCCATTGACATAATGTTCTGTATTTTTTTTTAAGAAAACATAAAAGTTGATCGCTCTTTCTGAGATTTTTCTATCAGAATAAAAGTTAGGGTCACTCAGCGTCGCTTCCCAGCTGCGACACACGGCTTTGAGATTCCTGTGTGAGGTGTAGGGAACTCTTAGCAAGCACTGTCGAACGAGATCATCTGGAAGATCGGTAATTTCGGTCATCACTACAGAGATAACTTGAATCTTCAAAACACTGTCTTTCACCCGAATTGTATCCCCAATATTTCAACATATCTCAAGAGAAAGCTGAAATGTCACGTACTTATATAAGGCATCACCTCTATTATAATAATATTTTTATTTTTTTGGTCAAAGATTAGGTTTATCCGGATGATATTAAAGCTTTAGATTTATAAAAAATATTAATTGTATTTACCCATAATATAAATATATGGGTCAATATCATGATTTATAATATCATTTTACATTTATTTTAAATTCGGATCTAAGTCTCTAGAGATTTGGTTTCTTTTTATGTAAATATTTTCTCAAATTTTGTACTAAAAAACAAGTTTGCACTTGGAGAGATTGAATTCCTTTATGGCTACATAGACTAGGGGTTAAGCTGGATCTAAGGTGGTTTTATTAAAACCATAGTTTAATTAATTGTTTTTTCCTTATTTTATTAAAAATATGTTATAAAAATAAAATAAAATATTTTTATTGTGAAATAAGTTAGGATTTTTTGGTTTGTGGTATTGATAAGCATGGTATTGGCCCATGGTATTGTAACAAAACATATTTAGAAGTTAATGATATCATGGTAAAACAGAAGTGAATATCCATAGTTGATAATCTTGTCATATTTTTATAAAATATTTTGATTGTAAAATAAGCTATGATTTTTTGGCATGTGGTACTTATATTATACCCACACATTTACCCATATTAAATTGTAAAACTCAACGCAAAAAATTACCTATAACTTTATATAATCAAATTTACATAAATTACATTAACAAAATTACTCCTCACACTTAATTTATCCTTCCACAACCACAACTTGAAAACACAGTGAATCTATAATTTATTGATGTTATATGAGTTTAAGTAAATTACGTTAACAAGATTACTCCCCAACTTAATTTATCCTTCCACTACCACAACTTGAAAGCACATTGAATCTATAATTTGTTGATGTAATAGGAGTTTACCTAAATTAGGTTAACAAGATTACTCGCCAACTTAATTTATCCTTCCATGACCACAACTTGAAAGCACAGTCAATTTATAATTTGTTGATGTAATATGGTTGAGGTCAAGGCCAAACATAGATGGTTGGTAGCTTAATTTATCTTTCCTAGACCACAACTTGAAAGCAGAGTGAATCTATAATTTGTTGATGTAATATGGGTGAGGTCAAGGTCAACCATAGATAGTACCATTCCTTCAATTGTTTTATATTAATTAATATACGAGATTATTTTCTTGAGGGGATAAAATGATAATTTTTTACATGAAATTTTAATTATATATATATATATATATATATATATATATATATATATATATATATATATTTTCTTGTGGAAAAATCCATAATTTTTCATTAATATAGAAAGATTACTTATTGTAGATGCTGTTGCATATACTGTATCTGTGTCACCATGGACTGTCACAAAAATAGAAATTATGAGCTTTCCAGAAACACCACCACGGACGGGGATCTGCCATAATTTCCGCTGAGAATATACTATTATAAGCCTGTACATAAGCCATTCAGGGCTCTTTGTATGCCAGTGTATATTCAAAAATTTTCAAAATTTTTGTGTTTGTTACAATTTTTAACATAAGAAAAGAAGATGTTGTTCAAGGACCGAGATCCCCCTGATAGTGTTGTTCTATATATGGTCGATGATAACACTGGTATTCATTTGTCCTCCTATGTTCTTTTATCACCCATTCACCTCTAGGTAATGTCGCGGCCTCCTTGGATAGTTGGTCAGCACTGCAGTTATGCTCCCTGTAAATATGATTGCAAGAGATATGGTTAAATTATGCCTTGAAGATATTTACTTCGTGTAATATGTTGCTGAGTGTGTGAGAGTGACATGTAGAAATGCCATTGAACTAGTTTATAACAATCTTTGAGTCCCAAAAAATATTTAGATTGATGCACTGGTGTCCCAAGGAGAAATGTAATAAATGTCAGAGGGTAACAAGTTCCGCAAAATTATTGGTTCCAGTTCCTAATCCCATCTTGACTTTATAGATATGTTGTTCATTGATGTACAGAATGAAGCCACCACCACAGCCCTGTTGGTTAGCTGCACCATCAAAGAAGGCCCGGGGGGTATTCTTGTTAGTACTAGGGGGGGATGTGAGCGATGCTCTCTAGGTGGAAGAGGGTCTGGCAATTCGTTATAGGTAGAGATTATACTAGCCTCTATGAGTGGCCAGCATGCAGGTCTGTTATCAAATATGAAGTGGTTTCGGGCCAGCCAGATATACCAATTGAAAAGCAAGGGGAGGCTCAATAATTTGGATCCCTTGTGTCTATTGGACGAGTCATCCCAAGCACTGCCTAGACCATTGCCAACCCATTGCCCAGAAAATCGGATAGAGGAGGATAAAGCTCTGTTCAGTTGATTCTGATGCGCATTTGCACAAAATACACCAGGTTGGCCCATATATGGATCTATGAGCTAGGTGATCCCCCGTGGGCACTTTATCTCTAAGTGTGCACCAGAAGAATAATCTCATGCACTACGGTGTAGTGAGTTTCCATATGTTTCTCCACTAGTTAGTGATCTGCTCTAGTCGTTTGTAATGAATCAAGGAAATGTATCCTGACTTTGTGGAATATATGCTGTTCTTTGCCAAACACTAGACTAATTCATTAGGTCCCTCTTTAATCCTGATGTGAGATTAGGATAGCGCAGATATATAATCATGCCATTCCTGGTGCCATCTAGGGGGAAGATCGAGTTGACGAGCAAATTTCCATGCCTGTGAAAATATACCTGTATTTTGTTGATCAGCAATGTGTGAGAATACCCTAATCTCATGGGAGTGTAGATACATGATGAGGTCTCTAGAAAGTAACGGTCTACCTCCACCTCCAATCCAGAGATCCAGACCAATCCATGCCAGAGAACCATCATTAATCCTCCACACCAGATTGTCTCTTATATGGGGCAAGGAGTGAAGTAATGTCTTCCACATGGATGAGATGCCCGCCGTCAACCAGCTTGGCAGTTGAACCCAATCCAACATGTTCATTGGCCAAATGTATTTATGATATGAGATATGAGTCCATAAGTTCTGACCAATCAGCAAGGTCCAAATCATTCTTGCAGCAAGGGCCTGCAGAAATAGACGGAGATCTTTTAATCCCCAACCTCCCCATTTCTTAGGCAATGCAATCTTTTGCCAGTTAATCTAGGCAAAGATTTTTTTGTCTTGATTCCCGTTCCAGAGATATCGGTTGCACAGTTGTTGCAAACAAGATAAAATATTGCTTGGGATCCATGCAAGAGCTAGCCTACCCGCCCTGGATAAATATCTGTGACTCCATATGGATAGTCTTTTCTCCAGTTTTGACACAAGCCAGACCCAATCTACTATCCTCTGACAGGTGGGTTTTAGCCAGAAACCCAGATATTTGAGACCTCAGTCCAAAGGGTGAATACTGTAGGGAAAAATCTGATGAGAAAAATGGGATTCATGGACTGAAGTGCGAGCAAAGGTGATGGTAGATTTGGATTGATTAGCAAGCATCCCAGAAGCAGACGAGAAGAGGAGTAGAATCTTGGAGAAAGAATGGGAGTCCCTGATGCTGCCATCCAACAGGATAAGCACGTCATCCACAAATAGAAGGTGGGTGAGAAAGAAATCATCCGAAATCTTGAGGCCAAAAAGGTCTCCTTCCCTCTTGGCTGATGCAATGAGGCGACTGAGGCCTTCCCTGACAATAAGAAAGAGGAGAGGAGATAGAGGGAAACCTTGCCTAAGTCTCCTTTAAGAGTGGAAGAAATGAGAGCCAGGTCATTTATGAGAACACTGAAAGTGGGAGTCGTAATGCAGGCCATGATCCAAGTAATGTAATTGTGAGGGAAACCCAAATGGATGAGGATCATCTTAATATAAAGCCAGCTGACCCGATCGAAAGCTTTGGACAGGTCAATCTTAAGAATGATGCTTTTTAGATGTCTAGTCCAGATAGAATGGATGGATTCCTGAGCTGATCCAATAGCTTCATGAATCTGTCTGGATTCAAGGAAGGCAAATTGTTGCGGTTCGATATGCCGGAGAGGATAGGCCTGAGTCTATTGGCAATAATCTTTGATATAATCTTGTAGAGGCAGTTGCACAAAGATATAGGTCTATAATCATCAAAATAGGATGGAGAATTGGACTTTGGGATGAGAGCAATGAAGGTTGAATTGATGGAATGGTATAGAGATCCTGTAGTTCTGCTCTCCTCCACCACTTTCAGAAGGTCCTGCCCCAAGATCTCATAGAAAGCAAGATAGAATTCAATGGTCCAGCCATCCGGGCCTGGTCTCTTGTCCTTTTTGAACCATTTTAACGTGCCTTCAAGTTCCCTAGAGGTGACCGGTGCAAAGAGCTCTTCTGCATCATCCTCATTGACAAATCTTCAAAAATGACCGGCCACATTAATAATATCAGCAAGATTAGAATCAGGAGGGCTCTTGTATAGGTTCCTGAAGTGAGTGGTGCCCAGGTGGGAGAGCTTGTTGAAAGAGTCAGCTAAGCCTCCCTTAGGTAAAGGAAGATTCCAAATGGTATTTGAAACCTTTTGACCCTTTGCATAGTTTTGAAAGAACCTTGTATTGTCGTCACTATCTTTTAGCCAAATGGCTCTACTCCTCAACCTCAGGGATTCCTCGCGCTCCTTTAGAATGTGAGCCTTCTGGTTCTCCAACTCAATCAAATGTGTCTTATCTTCCGCAGAGATGAATCCCAAACTTCGATCATCAAGTAAAGAGCTCATCTCAGATTAAATTTGAGTTAACTGAGAGTTCTCCCGAATAAGCTTCTCCCTAGCCCAATTGATGGAGAGATGTTTGAGATTGGAAAGATTATTGCAAAAACCCTTTTCCAAAGATTCATCTCTATGGATGGGGTTGGAAGTCCAAAATTCAGATACCAACTTGATGTAGGCTCGGTCCTGCAACTAGACATGGTTGAATTTAAAGGGGGCTTTCGGCTTTTGATGTGGCCCATGAATTTCCAGATATATAGGAGAATGATCCGATATTCCCCCTATGCCCACCCATTGCTTGTAGTGGTGCAATTGTTGTATGAGCGGGCTCTTCATAAAAAATCTGTCAAGTCTACGAGCGAGTGCTGCATCACCCACCCTTCTATTTCTCCAGGTGGGGAGTGGTTTGTGCATGGGAACATCTACAAAAGTGGTCTATTCTAGAAGGTTTGTCATGTGTCCAATGATAGCATCTATCTAAGCCGAAGACCCCCACGATTCAATGAACCCCAAGGAGAAATTTAGATCCCCTCTGATGATAATGTGGTCAGATGCCAAGATCGAGAGGTTTAAAAAATGTTGCCAGAACTGTTCCCTTTGATGACAAGGTCCGTACACATTCACAACCTGAAGATTTTTACTGATCTCAGTAGAGAATAGATCTATGCCCAAGTATCCCGCACCCCCCAAGATGTGTCAACCCTGATGGATCGAGGGTTGTATCCTATAGCTAATCCCCCCGAGCTCCCTACAACATCTATAGCCACGAATGTCCAACTTGGGACCAGAGATTGCAAGGAGCAGGTGATGTGATCAGCCATACCAAGTGTTTCTTGAAGCAAAATGATGTCAATCGGTTCGACCTCAAAAAGTCTTTGCAAGGCTAGTTTCTTGGAGGCACTAGCCAAGCCTCTGCAACTGAAATATAGGCACTTCATGGGGGTACTCCTCTCGGGGTCTTTACAGCTCTAAGGACCCCATCAAGAGTGATTGACAACCAAAGGCTACCTCCGCCCCAACTTGCTTAATGGATTTGGTGAGATCAGACTTCCTCCCCATGGATGACGAAGTAACAGAACCTGGCAAGGCGAGACCTAAACTAGACTGACAGGCCAGGATATCCTTGGTGTGGGATCCTGCATAGAGGAAATAGTGGTGTGAAGGTGAGACCCCAGAGGATGAAGACGAGATGGATGAAGAGGAGGGTGAATGCAGGGAGGGGGTAGTAGTGGCTATAATAGGTGGGGATGACATGATACAGTGAGCCATGGATCAGAGAAATAATCGAAGCTTTCGCGGCTTCAGCAGCAGCACGAGCCCTGGTCAGTGGCGGCAAGGATGGTTTGTGCCTAGCCTCCCCTATCTTGAGAGGAGGGGAGATCGCTGATGGGATAGAACCTGTGGGAGAGGGCTGAGAACTAGCTAGCGAGTTGACCCTGGATGGAGCAGGTGTTATCTTTGGGGAGTCCTCTGATTCCCTGTTGAGTGGGTAGTCTTTGAAGATATGTCCCACCTTGTGACACCATCTGCAACGAAACGGAACCCCTTTGTAATCCAAGATCTGGAATTTGATATACTTCCCCCACTGAAGTGTAATCTTCTCCTCCAGGCCCTCATGCGTATCCAAGTGGACCAGAATGCGAGCAAGGGTTCAATTTTTCGATTCAACAAAGGTACAATCGTGGTCCAAATATGTGCCCAAAGCATTTCCAATCCTAATAAAGAATTCCTCACACCAACACTATAATGGGAGCCCAGGCAGGCGAACCCAGAGAGGTCCAGCCCCAATTTGTTATCGTTCAGGATCGAATAAAGGACTCCACCATTTGAAAAGGACCGGAGCCATCTCAATGTGCCAGTACCTAGCCAGTACCAAATCAGTGTAGTTTCCTTTGCAAAGTGTAAAGGGAACCACCCCCTGGGCAGGACGTGTACTTCTGGCAGTTCCTTCAGCATCCCACCCCAGATCTCCTTCACCCATTGGGTCAGCCTGTTGGCCGAGTATGCTCGACCACACATATTTCCTACAAGCACCGTACATGCCATGATAGCAGCTACCCCTATAGCAGAGGTCTTGCTGAATCTGATGGTGATATCCTTTGTTGTCGCCTTAATGCACTTGGTCTTCCTTTTGTCAGAGCGAGGAGCTGATGGGTGGTCCACCAAAGGGTTTGGGATGCCTTTTGGGGGGATGGTTTAGCAGGTTTTACCTTCATCGCGGGGGTCTCAAAGCAGCCAACGGTAGGGGAACCCAGGTAATAGGGTTTGCCGGAACAGAGACCACCGGGGCACTGTGAAAAAAGTAGAAAGGGCCTTATGGGGGTCAAAAGAGGGCGAAGGGGGGGTTCACAGATAGAAAGTGCAGGGTACCTGGAGAAATATGGGGACTTCGAAGCTCGGTGAATCAGAAAGCGACCCAGTGAGAAGAGGCACAGAGCAGTGCCTGGGTAAATAAACTATAGGAAAAGTTGAGAGCGAAGCCAGGACATGAAACGGGGATGAGACAGTAACCTTCGATGAGAAACTGGGGTTCCCAAATATAACCCGGTCCGGAAAGGGCTCTTCGGAGTAATCCACCTCTTCCACCTCCATATTGTCCCCCTTTTCCCCAGCCAGAAGTCGGCAGTCGAAAGCGACGAGTGTGAAAGCAAAACGGCAAGAAGCAGTAATCGGCGACGATACAGGGATTGCGGCCTGCAGTAAATTCAGTAAAACCCTGGGGTTTTACCCTAAACCCGCACGAACGACCTCCATCCTCTCAAGGCCCATGATATATATCTATCTATATATATATATATATATATATATATATATATATTATGTTTGATATTATTTTATAAGTAAAATCAACATAGATTCATGTTAATTTGAAATGTATCAATTTAAGTCCATCTTAATTTTGGATCTACTAAATTTTAAGAGGGATCATATTTTTTTTACTCTAGAAGAAATTTGCAAATCATGACTTGGTAGATTCAGAGTTAAGATAGATTTAAGCTCGTAAGATATATATAAGAAAACTATGGGTTATCAAAACTTGGAGTATCTCGAATGTGAGTGTGTAACATTGCGTTCTGTACATGGGCGGCTTGGTGGGTTGGCACGTGGCTTATTACCACCACCATCTGGCCTCGCGTGATTCCAGTCTTTAAGTCTTCTGCTAACATCTTCAACGCTACGTTAATGCAGCTTGTCCCTCCACACCAGCCTGCAAGTTCATCTGTCATGGCGCCCCTCCAAGAATTCATTCATGCTCCTCCTCTATGCTCGTGTTGTTCCCTTGCTGTCGTAGAGCCTCGCTCTCGGACCAGCCCAGGGAAACGTTGTGCTTTAGAATGCTGTGTTGATTTATTGTCGGGATTTCTGTTTCACAAAGCCCATTCTACAAATTCAGTTGTCGCTCATCCTCAATATTTCCAAGTGCTCCTCTGTGAGCTTAAGCTAGGCCCCTTCAGTCCCCCCTGCCTTCATAGTACTGCTACCTATTCAACACCTCCTCCTCTTTTCATTATGCCTAGATTGTGCCAGAGAATGTGCTGCAGGAGGGGAAGTTCCCGTGGGCGAGTTATTCGCCAGCCCTCGTCCTCTACTTCGAACTCCTCGTCTTATTCCTCGGACTTTTTCTTTGAACGCTATCTCGTTACCAGCAGTGGTCATGGACGGGGTTGAGGGCAACACAATTTAGCAGCATACTCTCATAATTCTCAATCTCACACCGCTCATTTTCAGTTCCCCTGTACACTCAGTAATTTCTCCTTCATAGCTTCAGTCACCATTGAGCTTCGAGAGGATACTTCTGGTCTGGTTGCTGTGATACTAGGGGTGACTCTGGAGACGAGGGTGGAAGATAAGCATGGCACTTCTCAGATTGACAACAAGCAAAGTAAGGATCCTGGTGGCACTGGAACCCAGGACATGAACATTCAAGCTGGTCCGATCGTCCCTACTACTGGCGGTTCTTTAAGCAAATAGGGCCATCCCTCTGAGCATAGAGATCTCTACAAATATGGGTGTCATATTGTTGAAGAGTCACCTTCCACCTCTCATGAAGCTTAATCAGGTCTGCGTCCAATGGATTTTGATTCTCTATCGCTCGAAGGTGCTCAATTCCCTCTTGTTTTATAGCCATTATATGGTCTACAGTTCTCATGCTCAGAGCTTTTTTCTAAAGTTAAATTGTCGGTTTCCCCTGCGTGGGCGACACTCTTCTGACTGTGTCTTTGGGTCTCAGTTATGGTTATAGTTTTTTAATGGGTCAGATTTTAGTTTTGAATTGGGCAGCGCTTCCCTGTTTATTTGTATGGGCCCAGTTAACCTGTTTTGGTCTTTGAATTACCTCTAGTCAGTCTTTAGTTTCGATATTGGCATATTTTGTTTCTATGAACAAGTCATGGTCATGGTCCTAGAAGCTCTTCTGGTCAGTCTTCAACAAGTCTTTTTGATCAGTGTTCAGCTATCTAATGTGAGCATGCCGCATCTCTAGGCTAGATTTCTTGAGGCCACTTCCTCTTTGTAAAAATATTTTTGTATCAATATAGGAGTAGACAAATTCAGGAAAAAAAAAACTTGGAGTAAAATAATCACCAAAGATAAATTGATTATTTTACTCAATTTAATTTTAATTATTATTTAAAAAAAAAAATATGTAATTTGACTAAGTCAAGATGTTTACAAGACATCACATTGCAACATCTTTACCTTACTAGATTGTGGAGCACCTCTTGGCCCAACAAAGCACCCAAATAAAAGAAATATATATATATATATATATATATATATATATATATATATATATATATATATATATATATTAAAATGAAAACAATTTTTTTGAGTGCAAACTCAATGAAAGGATTCCACCTCTAGAGATTTGATTTCTCTCATCTTCTTGTGGATCTAGAGTTAAAATGGATCTATGCTAGTTTCGAGCACAATGTTATATGGAAGAAAATGTGCATATGCAACTAAAGTCTATGGTGGCCTTGGTAAAGGAGATATATGCATGTGCAACTAAAGCCTATGGTGGCCTTGGTAAAGGAGATCGATGCCCACTAAATGGTGGCCTTAGTAAAGGAGATATGTGCATGTGCAACTAACGCCTATGGTGTCCTTGGTAAAGGAGATCGGTGCCAACTAAATGGAGATGAGTTGTTTTGATGAGAGATAGTGCAGATTTTATGACTGTAAATCATGTTGGAGGGGATGTCAAGATATGGGTCAACAAAGTAAAATATCTAGCAAGAGAGTGGTCATATGGGCGAGAAAATGGAGATGGAGTCAATAGTGTTTCAGGATAGTGAAGAATCCAATGTGTGATGAGAGTTATAGTGGTGTGTGTTATCACACCAGTGGTGAGTGAACACCCTACGGGTTTTTAGTCCATGATCAAATCATGCTATAAGAAAGTGTATTCCACAAGGAAGTTGTAAGAGCTATCATTTAAGCATACATGTTGTGCAAGGGCACATGGTGACTCCAGTTGTGGAATGAAGCACTTTGATAGGTATGAGGGTGGTATGTGTACTTGTACACTAGCTTGAGGTTGGTTGTTGTAAGATTTTAAGACTTTGATAAGGTATACATGTAGTTCAATAGTGCATGGAGTTATCAAATTGTGGAATGGACCACTTGGATAGGCACCAAGGTTGTAGGGTGGGAAACGTGAGAATGTGTGATGGTTAATGAACATGTACGTGAAAAGGTGTCCCAGATAACTTTCAGTTAAATTTTTTGTTTTCCATTAGATGTTAACCTTTTATATGGACTTAGACAGAGTAATTGAGACCAAGCTAATCTCCTTGATTCATGTTTAAGGGGGAGATTGTTAGGGCGGTTCAGATAAAGTTGACGTATTAAATTTTTGGGCTTCAAGTTTATGACAAACCATGGTATTCATGTGGAATATAATATATTTAGTGGTGACAAGACTCTAGAAAATTTTCCTAGTGACTAGTGGGATCCTAGTAATGGTGTCTCTAGACACTACCAATTCTTTTAGAGTTATGTGATCCTAACAAGTAACAAACTAATAGAATGTTATAAAGATATTAATATAATGTTTTGACAATAATAATTTTTTTAGTTGTTTCATTATATGTACATAATTGTCATTGAAATAAATATTTTATGTTTCACATTCTCCAATTTAAAATGTTGATACATGCCTCCTTGTATTGAGAAATAGAAATCATCTCTCTCTCTCTCCTCTCTATCGATATATATATAAATATATATATATATATATATATATATATATATATACACACATTGAGCTATTTTTCATTAATATTTTTGAAAATGTTACATATCACCTCTCTACTAGATGATGCTAAAATCTTTACACAAGAAAAATATTGAAATATTTGATTTATAACGCAATTGAGCTATGAGTTTGAATAAACATATAAATTCACTAATAATTAATTTAATAATTTTAAGATGGAAAATAGAAATATTATCTACAACCTAGATCTATTTTAAACACAAACTTGCTAAGCATGTAGAAGCATCAAATTTCTTGATGAGTAATATTTTTAATTCTTATATTTTAATTCTATGTCAATTATTAAATTATTCATACCAAATGATTAAAAAATTACACATTAAAAAATTGATCTCTCTTGGTCTTAATAGATTCCCCCCATTTAGGTTTCAGTTGTCACAAGTAATATGTTGAGTTCATTAGTTTCATGACATTGAACCTTATTGTCATATAACCTTGAGAACTATACATATATATATATATATATATGCCAACAGGTCATTAGTATGGACCAATGAATTATGAAGGGTTTGAATTAAAAATATAGCAAGGAATGCCATAACATTATACTCTCTCACAAACTGATCAATCTCAAAAAAATCATTTTAGAACTTCAAAAATAAATTAAATAAAACTAAAATGAGTATATTTTAATAAATAATTTCATATAAATAGAAGTATGGAAAATTAAAAATTACAACCATATTTTCATATATAAATGAAACACCATACATTAGCATCCCCTACCCAAGGTGTAAATTTCAAGAAGCAAGTAAAGTATTGAGAACATGTCGAATGCAAGTGACCAAAATCAAAGTTGGATGGATGAAATCCTAGTAGACTATTCCCCCACCCATTGGAGTTTTGTTAGATATGGTTTGTGTAACCTAGTAGCTCAAAAGAAGAAAATGAGTGGTTCCTATGTTGGGAGACTTGGAAAAAGCCTGGGACTAGGTGTCTCTCTATGTGCTTGAGTTTGTGCTACTAAATGTGGTTGATTCGACCTCGAGCATGGGTCAACAACAAACTCATTGTGACACCTCTTAACTAGGTCAGGTGCAAGTGGACTAGTGAGAGGTTAGCTACCTTATTTCCATTTTGATTCAATGGAAGAGGAATTTCAGAACAGTTTTGGTATGGTTGGTGCTAACCTCTCACTCCTTGCAGAATCATTGGGTTGAAACCCTAAATTGAAGTAGAGAAGATAGTTTAACTACAACCAGGTCACTTTGTCAGAGGATCCTCTAATGTTTTCTATGGGAATCATGAACCCTTCTCCTATAGGTCTGAATATTGCTACGACTTCAATAAAAATGGGCTGATTTAGATCTGGTAACTCTAAAGCTGCCATGAAGGGAAACTATTGATTCAGGTTCGGCGAGTAATACCCAGGATAAGATGGGATTGCCTGAGCATTGGGTCTTTGCATACCAGCATAGTGCATTTGATGATGATAACTTTGGTAAGGTTGATGGGCATAACCATTATGAAATGGTTATTTTGACCGTTTTGAATATACGGTTTCCCATTACTTGCAAATATTTGGTGCTCACATCCTTGGTAAACTTGTTGGAATTGCGGTTGTTGATATTGCACCAGCCATGGTTGTGAAACCATTTGCTGTTGTCCAATATTGGTTGTTTGACCAAATGAGGGTGATGGTACCTGTTTGAGCCTGGTCACTCCAATTAAGGAGCCACTAATCGATGATTGTGGTGGCGTCGTAGAGACAAGAGGCTGTTGAATTGTGACCTGAGAGACTTGAGGTTGGCATACAATAGGCAATTCTTGTACTTGCGACACCGTCACAATAGCTAGTGTAGTTGGGATATTTGACATAGGCAGACTTTGTTACATTGAGTATACAACTCTTGGTTGTTGAGGCAGTATCGGTACCCAACCACTGGTTGTAATTCCAACATAACCAAAATTCTGTTGTAAACTCTCGTATGTTTGTTCTCCCGGAGAGACAATGAAAGGGTATATTGCCCCCCATATGTCGGTAATCAGTGCACAAAGGAATGATTTTCCTTTGAGGACCAGACTGCCCAAATTGACACTACGAAGGATCAATTTTCTGAGACTAAACATAAGAGATTCCAAATATTATTCCAGATGAACAAATGAGAACAGACCATGCTGTCGAAACAACCCCTGGAGGATTCCACCCAGTGATTGAGAGCTAGTTGCGACATATGTAATGCCAGTGAACATTGTTGGAGTGACAGTAGAAAGTTCTGCCACTGTAGTGTCAGATGAAACAATCCTAGATGTTGACGGTTGTTCAGAGATATCTAGTCTATCCAAAATATTTCCTAGCGATTCTATAGGAACTTCCGATAATGGTAGACTAATTTCTAACGAAGAAGGATATAGGGTGACCCAACTCCAAAATACGATGGAGTGCTTGATGGGGGATCCTCCACAATCTCTTCTATAGAAATCAATCCAAGTGGAAGAGGTAGACCGCCAAGTCCGTAAAATATTTCCGGTGCCGAAGAAGGTATAGATTCTACATCGACAGTTGTTTGGGTAATAACACCTTCTGAATCAGTTGTAGGTGGAGCTGGTTCAGGAATAGAAGTGTTTACCTTCACACTAGGAATGGTTTTATCTGTCCTCTAGTGGCTGCGGAACTTCTTCTATAGAGCAGGGATACAAGAAATGTTTGGAGTAACCGAGTCGCTGAAGGTGTTGGAACACTTGTTCCAACCAAACCAGGGGACTTTGATCCGATTAACGAGTTTTCTTTGTCCAATAGTTTTGTTTCCGGAGACAGAGATGGTTGACTCATAAGCCTCTGCAATCGACAGGGTTTCGATTGAATTTCCTCCACGATTGTGGATTACTCGATCAACTAAAAATAAAGGGGAAAATGATTCCGAATTAAATGAATTTTAGACGCTTTGACACAACTTTTTTTTCAACTTTAAGAGACGAGGAAAAACAAAAGATGACTCTAGTCGCCTTCGATTTTTAATGAGCTTGAAGTGACAAGTGCTCAGATGGACCTTTTCCTTTAAGG